>WOXC01007271.1:0-600000 GCA_011680675.1 Gymnobelideus leadbeateri | reverse complement strand
AATATCCCATTGTGACATTTTCTTAGTGGATTTCAAAAATAGCTAGTGTTAATAAAATAATAAGTGTAGTGTAGCCTTGGAATCAGGAAGACCAGGGTTCAAGTCCTGCCCCAGAAACTTACTAGTTATATGACCCTGAGCAAGTAACAACATCTCTCTGCCTCAGTTTCCTCCTCTGTAATATGGGGATAATAACAGCTCCTACTTCCTATGTTTGATATAAGGTTATAATGAGATATTATTTCTATAAATATTTTGATATTAATGCTATCATCATTATCATCATTATACTGTGACCCTGGGCAAGTCATTTAACTTCTTTCTCATTGCCCCCAGCCAGTTCTCTAAGATTGTAAATTACAGATGGATTTCTGCTGTCAGTGGAAAGAGTTTTCACACAGGGAAGTCCTCACATCAATGGAAACATCTACCATATAAGTGTAGCAGAATCACATTTTCTAGGATTACCTTCTCCAATAAAGTCAAGATCCCTTCATTAGTTTCTCTGGACCTCAGTTTCCTCATTTGTAAAGGGGCACTGTCTCTGAGTTTCCTTCTAGCTTTATATCTCAGCTGTCTGTGATATAAAAGAGCATTTTTTTTCACTTCCTGGATTTTTTTGGGGGGGAGAATGAGGATCAAAACTATAATTTCAATTCTCAATGAGGAAACTCCTTCTACCAATGAATATCAACACTTATTCTTCAATTTATAATCTTAGGTATTTAGTTGTGTAGGGGCACTGATGGTTAAGGGACTTGCTCAGGGTCCCTCAGTATATGTCCAAGAGAGGATCTGAACCCGGGTTAAATTGACATTGTGTCAAGCTCAAGATGTACTAGATAGGAAGCACTGCTTCTTTATTACTTATAACCAATAGAATTCTCCACCCTGACCCCATGGACTTTTATTCATTTCTTTCCTCCCATTTCAGTTTATGTTCCCCTATTTTTTTTTAAAACAAATGCTTTATTAACTTCTGTTTTACATCATTCATTTCCGCCAGATTTTTAGTTACAATCATTTTCCCCCCATTATGTTCCCCTATTTTTAATCTCTTTTAATCAAAGTTTTTGAAGATTTCTTCTTTCTTTTTCTCACTTGGGCCTTTCTTCCTTCCCCATTTATTCCTTTCTTCATTTGCTTTCTATTGAGTTGGTGTCCTGACCTTATACTGCTGCAATTTTAAGTCCTTCACTTCTGATTTCTGCCCCTTTGATAATGCTCAGCTTTGACACATCTCAATCTCTAAGGCTAGCCTCTTGAACTTATTTGTCTATTCATTTTCTTCTATTTTCTTGATCTGGTCAGTAGGCAGAGTACTTTAGAGAAGCAAAGCTATTTCAACATCAGTGAGGAACAAATCTAACCCCGATTCTATTCTAGGAAAAAGAAAGTGCTTTTTTCCTAATCACATTTTGATTGAATGGCAACTATACTTGAATTGCATGAATAAGTGCTTATAGGAATGTGATTCATGTGAGGAACTCACCAACAAATTTCTGAAAGCACTTTGAGGAAAGAGAGTTCTACTGTATACATAGCTGCAAAATAACACTGAAATGACTGCAGAGCCTTTCGGATATAAAATACAACTCATATGCTTTGCTAATGGTTCTAGGTAAAAAAAAGAGTACATAGAAATTATTATTAGAAACTACAGAAAAATCTGGATGCCAAACATTTGTATTCCTACCTTTCTACCTGGAAGCATTTACTTATTAATAGGTCTAGCTGTCAAGGAATCACTGACTTTTTCAGAATCATCTTGACAGTAAATGCTCAAAGCAAAGGGCCCCCAGAAGTTCTGTGAGAAGTATGCCAATTCTCCCTCCACAGCATCTGTCACATCTATGGCCTTCACTCCATTCAGTCAGACACTGTCAGTCCATCAACAAGCACTTGCTGGGGATTAAAAAAAAAGGCAAAAATGGTTCCTGCCTTCACAAAGCTTACATTCTAATTGGGAAGACATTCACACAGCTACCACCTTAGTTCAGGACCTCACTGTCTCTTGCCTGTACAATTGAACTAGCCTAACTGGATATTCTGCTTTCCTTATCTTCCCTTTCTATATGTTTTCCATACAACTGCTAAAAGAATCTTGCTAGAGCATGAAATTGACTATGTCATTTTCCTGTATGATAATCTTCTATATCTCTCAATTGCCTCCAGTATAAAATGCAAACTCCTTAGCTTGGCACTTTAAATTCTTTATATTGTGGCTCCTGCTTATCTTTCTGAGTTTATTGAGCATCATTCCACTTTATATTCCAGCCAAACTGGCCTATCTCTTGCTCCCCAAACTCAGTATTAACCTCTTTGCCTTTGCACAGGCTGTCTCTTATTTCTAGAAATCACTTTCTACTTACCCCTGCTTTTTAGAATTACTAGCATTATTGAAGACTGGGCTCATGTGCCATGTCCTTTGGGAACCCTTTCCTGAATACTTCAGATATTAGTGATCTCCCCTTTGCCTCAGCTCAAATTTTCATTGATATACTCATCTTTTTATGTGTAATTCTCCCCCAAGTAGAAAGATCTTTGAAGCCAAGGATTGTTTTGTTTTCTTTTTCTCTTTGGACACTCAGCACCTAGCAGACTCCTAATAAATGTTCATTGAGCAATGATAAACCATGAGTACAAAAGAAGGAAGATGAAGCATTCCATATGTACTGAGAGAGTGGTGATGAATTTAAAATTTAAAATATTTTGTTTGAACATGACCAGCATGGGAATTTGATTTTCAGGACTATGCAGGTATGTATTAAGGTCTTTGTGTTTGGGGTTTGACTTTTTCTATTGGCTCAATGGAAAGGGGTGGTGTGAGAGGGATAGATGAATTTTCTTTTAAAAGATAAATGTTTGTCAATTAAACTGATTCGGAGAGTTATCTTTTAGACCCCTCAATCTTGCCAGCATATCAGACCTTTCTTCCATGGTAGCTTGTTTCAACACATGTAGGGGCTAATATGTGTCCAAATGAGTGTTGAATGTAGGTGTGAATCACATTACCCAGGTTCATATCCCAGCTCTGCCCCTTACTGCCTTTGGGATGTTAGGAGAATCACGAAATGCCCTTAAGCTTCATTTTCCTCATTTGTACAATTAGGGAGCTCAGCCTGATGATCTGTAGAGTTGTTTGCATTTTAGATCCATGATATTATGTTCAAGTAAAGCTCCTAACCCTGTCACAAGGAAAATAGTTCTCATTGGTTAAAAATGACTATTTGAGAAGAAATTGCCAGTATACATGGATGATCATGCTAGAGAGAGCTTCTAGCCAGGCAGTACCCTTGGAAAAAAAAAAGAGATTTTGCCTTAGCTTTGGCTATACTGATTATAGGTTTCACAAACAGCAAGGGTTTCCCTTTGCTATTTATTTATTTGCATTACTCATGCTTTGGATGGTTTTTCTCAATCTAATTACAAGTTCTCATGTGTATTTTCCTTATTCTTAGTCTGTTTTTCTGGTTATTTTGGTTCTTTATTGGCACTGGGGTTAGGATAAAGGAGTATTATTTACCTCTTTCTTTTTCCCTACCCCTCTCAACTTTTTTGGAAACCATTCTTTTTCACTTGAGTTTTCAGAATGAACTTTCTAAAGCTCAGGTTTGACCACATCACCCTGCTGTTTGATAAACTCTAGTTGCTCCCTGTCATATGCAGAATCAAAAGTAAAATCCTCTGTTTGGTATTTTAAAGTCTTTCATAACCTGGTCCCATCCTACCTTTTCCAGTCTTCTCATATATTGTGCCTCCTTGTGTATGCCCCATTACCCAATGATACTGGCTTCCTTGTTTTCCTTCTCACAAGACATCCCATCTCCCATTTGGGCATTTTCACTAGCTATCTCCAATGCCTGGAATTCTCTCCTGCTCCATCTCTGTATCCTGCCCTCCCTGGCTTCCTTCAAATCTCAGTCAACTTCCCATCTTCTATAAGAAGCTTTTCCCAAACCCACTTACTATTAATGCCTTCCCTTTGTTGATTATTATCAATTTATCATATATATATATATATATATCTTTTAGATACATATTTGTTTGTATGTTGTCTGCTGTATTGGACTGTGAGCTCCTTGAGAACTGGGTTTTGTGTTTTGCTTTTCTTTGCATTCTAAGAACTTAGCACAATGCCTGGCATTCCATAAATGCATGTTGACTGACTGACAGAAAGAAGTGGCCATTGGGGTGGGGGAAGGCAATAATTTAATTACCAAATTTATTTGTAAAGTTTCTACTATTTCTAAAATCATGTGATTAAAATAATGAAATGCAGCCTCCTGAACATTTCTTCTGTATTTAAGTCAAAAAAGATAGGTAGACCCTGATGACCAGCATCCTCCAGTGCTAAGTCTAGCAGTTAAGTCAAATTATGTAGGACTCTTGCTATATGGATTTGTAAGATCCATGTTGTTCAGACCAACACTGCCAAACATCTCTACCAGAAACTACAGAAAAACCATGTCCAGAGAAGACCTGCTGTCTGACCTGTGGCACTACCACAAACCTTCCTAATTATGTTAACATCAGGGTGATTACTTGATGCCTTTTGTATTACAAGGTAGAAGTGCTTTGAGACAGACTGCAGAAAATTTTATAATAACAGTAAATTGGAAAGTCCTAGTATTTAAAATTTAAATTTTAGACACAAATGATGTCCGTTTAAGAATGATGCACTACAGAGAAGTCTGACAGATCTTTGGACTCAAAGAGCAACTTTAAAAAAATCTGTTTTGGTTAAGAAGGAAGACTCAAAGTTATTGGAGGGAAGATTTTAGGTTTCACAATTAGGAGAAGTTTTTGGGAAAGGATAATGAACAGCTTCCCTTCATCTTCACTTGTTCCGTGAATAGTAGCAGGAAATAGAAATCGCCTTATTACTAGCTGAGGGTGAGTCAACACTTCTGCAAAAGGAGTCTGTATTTAATACTGACTTCCTTCACTTCAGATAATGTCTCGAGAGTCAGGTGGAAAAGAGCTCTATTTTTGGTGGGTTAGCAATTGGAGTGGTACATATTCATAAAGGTGCTTGATGTTTAACCTAAAGGAAGGTAGTCGGTGTAGTGTAGAGGTAAGAGCATTAGAATTAGTGCCAGAAGAGGCAAGTTTGAAACCCAGCTCAACTTTTCATGTTTATGTGACCTTGGGCAAGTCTCTTTCCCTCTAAGTATCAAAAGATCATAGATTTAGAAATTGAAGATGCTAGATTGCTATTTAACTGAATACCTTAATTTTATAGATGAGGAAACTGAGATCCAGAGAGCTTAAGTTACTTGCCTAAGATCACACAGTAAGTGGCAGATCTAGGCTTTGAACTTAGATTTCCTGATTCTAAACCCAGAATCAACTGTAAAATGAGGCGATTTGACAGGTGATTTCTAAGGTCCCTTCCAGCTCTAAATGCTATAGGATATATGGCTTAATCCTCACAAAGGAAGGGGGATTTTTCCAAGAACAATATTGGCTCATGGATTTGGCATTGCCAGGGACCATGATATTTCACCTAAGTAAAAACGTTCAGATAACTAATGATTTTTATGTGACAAAGTGTTATTTGAACCACTTTTGATAAACCTTTCAGCAACAAATCACACACTTCCCTTCCTTTTTATATAGAGTATTTGTTCAAATTTCAAAGAAATTTGTTTTTCAGTTGTTTCAGTTGTGTATGACTTTTTGGGTTTCTTGGCTGAGATACTGGAGTGGCTTCTCATTTCCTTCTTCAGCTTATTTTATAGATGGGAAAACTGAGGCAAACAGGGTGAAATAACTTGCCCAGGGTCACACAGCTTGTAAGTGTCTGAGGCCAGATTTGAACTCAGCAAGGTGATTTTTCCTGACTACAGGTCCAGTACTCTATCACACTGTGCCACCATACTGCTATATAGAGAACACTGAGCTTAATTCCTTCTTGGTCATTCTAGACATCAATTACTGTGTAATACTGTGACATAGGGTTGTTGTCAGAGACTATTGAGATAGCATAGAGATCCAGACTGAAAGGACCTTGGCTGTCCTTCATGGTTTGTCTCTTGTTTTCTTGTCCTTTGTCTAATATGGTTCTGTATCTTACATCTAATTTTCTGGTACAGGGCCTGAGACCAGTCTTGGTACAAACTCAGTTCCTTAATATTCAAAAGCTTTTCCCCTCTGCTGACTTCTTGGGGTTTCTGGATAGCTGAGGTTCCTGAGAACCTTGTCTTCAGAAGAGAAGGAGTGTTATTGTCTGAGAACTGTGATGAACTAAACATTTTTACTATGGGGAATTTTGGAATCTACAGCCCTAAAGAGTATTTCAGAGTGAGAAAGAGAGCAACCCATCTGTGAAGGGTTGGAAATAATATAGTATCAGGAAGTCACTTCTTCCAGCCTTGCTGTTTTCTGCCTTTTTTATTATTTATAAAGTTAGGTGGTATAGAGGATGGAATGCTGGATCTGGAGTCAGAACGACCTGAGTTCAAGCCTGACCTCAGATACCAGCTGTGTGAATCTGGGCAAGTCACTTAACTTCTGTAAGCCTCAATTTCTTCGTCTGTAAAATAGGGATAATAGTAACACCTACCTCCCAGGACTGTTATGAGAATCAAATGAGATATAACATCTGTAAAATGCTGAGCACAAAGTCTGGCACATCATGGGCACTTAACCAATGTTTATTTCCCTCCCTTCACTCCTCAGTGATGCAAAACTGATTACTTTTTCTCCTCTTAACTATTTTGCATTGATTTATCTCTTCATAGCAGGCTATCATAAACAACTTTGTTCTGAATGTCACAGCCTAAATCTAAGGGAGTAATGGAGGATATGGGTATGAAAGGAATGGGGGTTAATGTTTGAGATGTAACTTTCCTTACTTCCAATCCACATCTAAACAGGAGACTGATTCTGTGGAACTGTGAAAAGTTGCATAATTTGCTAGTGGCTATCTTTCTTCTCTCCAAATTACAATTTCAAAGCCTAAAAGAAAACTGACAAAAGATCTAAAGAAATTTAATAAACTGCCTATCTTATCTTTTTTTTTTATCTTCACCTACTGTAACTGTTTGCTGTTACAGGTATAAAATTGTCTTAGCTCAGTATTATGGAGAGGACCCTCAAGCCTCCCTCTGCTGCTTTATTATGACATAAAGATGATGCTGGGCTCTAAAATGTAGCTTAACAAAATCCAAGCTCTAAGAGGTCTTAGGGAGCTGGAAGAGCTTCAGTTATGGGTCCAGGAGTGTGCTGTGCAACCCTTATGTGAGGACTAGTTTATTGACTGGTTCTTAGATGCTCATTACTAATGAACTGGTTACCAAGTGATGAATTATTTTACCCACAGCAACTTACATGAACCATCTTCCAAAGAGTTGGGGGCCAGAGCTTTGCAACCTACATTGGTGAATATTGTGTCCAATAGCAACAAAAGGATAGGGACAGAGCATGTGATTTCATTGGTATAGGAAATTCCTTTTTTTTTTTTTTTTGCTTTGTTTTGGGAGGGCAATTGGGGTTAAGTGACTTGCCCAAGGTCATAAGGCTGTGTGTGTGTGTGTGTGTGTGTGTGTGTGTGTGTGTGTGAAGTGTCTGAGGTCAGATTTGAACTCAGGTTCTCCTGACTCTGGGGCCAGTGCTCTATTCACTGTGCCACCTAGCCGCCCGATATAGGAAACTCTTTAATGAAGAAACACCCTCCACAAATGCAACCAGGACTTTCTTTTCAACTTTAGAGTCTTAGAAAGTTGCTTAGAATCCCAAGAAGGCAAGTGATTTGCCAGAGTAGGTACCAGGATGCAGGATTTGAATTCAGGTCTCCTTGGCTCTGTGGTCATTTCTCTATTCATCTCTGTGATCCTGGGCAAATCACTTGGCCTCTCTGCATCTTGTTTTCCACATCTGCAATAATACCCACCTTATGTGATTGTTATAAGGATCAAATAACATCACATATTTAAGTGGCTTGAAAACCTTAAAGCCCTATATCAACACTTCTTAACCTGTTCTGTATCATGGACGTCTTTGGTGACTTAGTGAAGCCTATAAATAATATTTTTAAATGTATAAAGTTACAAAAGAAACCAAGCCTATTGAAATTATATATATCTTTTCTGGAGGGGGAAAGGATGGGCCATTGGGGTTAAGTGACTTGCCCAAGGTCACATGGCTAGTTTTTGTGTTAAGTGTCTGAGACTAGATTTGAACTCAGGTCATCCTGACTCAAAGACTGGTGCTCTATTCACTGTGCCACCTAGCTGCCCTCTGATATGTTTTTTAAAAAGTTCACAGATCCCAGGTTAAAAACTTATGCTATCTATTATTATTATTATAATTACATATTATAATATTATGTACCATGTTATATAATATAATTATATATAACTGTATGTGATTATAATATTATATATAATATATGTGATTAACACAATAACCTGAATCTAATGATAATTATAATAGCCAACATGTATATTGCTTCAAGATTTGTGAAGAATTTTATGTATGTTATCTCATTTGATCTTCAAGTGATATTATTGCATTTACTACATTAATAAAATCATGCATTCCTGGAGAACTAAAATGAGTATGGAGAAGGTAGGTAGACATAAGATGGTTGGCTTACCAGGACTTATTAGATAATGTGGCAGAATTCTCTGATTTTCTTTAAGATACCCACAAGAGCTACAGAATCAGTCAGTTTGAGGAGAAAGCTACTACTCTAATTTTGACAGTGAAACCAGTTAGTCAACATTGGTTTGACAATAAGAGTTCAAAATGAATTTTTCCCTTGTTTCTTTCTCTATATCTCTTGACAGTGGTCGACTGGCTTGTTTATAGGTTGTAGGAATTGTATTAAAGCATATCAGGAAAATACAATTGAGTCTGAATACATTTATGGAGTTGATGCATGGACAAGAGGATACAGAGTTGAATGTTTGCTCTATTTATCCCAGGAATACAGGGCTGTGTTAAAGGAGACTGCCTTGTTTGACAGAGCTTTGGTTAATGCATTACATTAATATAAACTCCCATAAAGGGGCTTTTGGATACCATAGATGACTGGATATCATTAGTATATCTGGTATAAATTGTAGAGATGTGAAGGGGGAGAATGCATTCAAGGGACCCAGAGGCAAAGCAAGCTCTCCTAATTAGAACTGTCTGAGTGGGAACACGCAGAAGTCAGGGGGTGGGCACGGAAAGATTCCATGTGGGTGTCAGGGAGCTTGAGGCAAGCAAACCCAAGAAATCTGAGTTAGAGAGAAAGGGGAGCACATTGTATATATTTTGTGAACGGTCATTTAGGAAGGTCCCAGATTTCACATGGTAATAATAATAATAAAAAAAAAACACATACCTACATCTTGTTTTAGATTTGGCAACAAATAGTTCCTGAAAATAAAACAAAGCCCATACTCCCTAATCAGTGTTATATCCTCAGCTAAATGCCACTTTCAGATGAGGCTGTATTATGTAACACCCAACTGTTTGTGAAGGGAAAACTAGCTCTTTCCCTGAAGCATGCAAGTAGCACTATTTACGTTTTCCTCAATCTCAACACAATATACCAATCACATAACAAACCCAACAATTATACAACTGAACAAAGTGTTCTGGTTTCTGATGCATAATATGTGTTGGTCAACTAGAAAGGTATTGATGATAGGATGATTTGCATCTATGAATTAGGATATAAAAATTTTGCTCTGAGGCATAGGAAGAAGCATCAGTTTATTGTATCTTGGTACCAGTTGCCATAGAGAATATTCTGAAAGAGAATGGAATTCCCAATGCCTTGAATGCCACAGCATGATTCAAGAGTCTTTTAAAATGCTTTGTGATTATATAATTTAGGTTTGTTGCACAGAAATTTGGTTTTATAATTAGTTTTGTTGTTAAATGCTTGGCACAGAGTAAGTGTTTAATAAATGCCTGTTGATTTTTTTTTTTTTTTACTTCTGGGTTATATTGGGTTAATTTGTCCCTTTCCTTATCTCTTCTAGTTTGGATGAACAAAAGATCCCATTATATTCCAGAAAACAAAGTTGCACATTTTAGGAGTGGATAATATAAGACATTTAAAAAATATATGCTTCATGTAATTTTTGAAAATATTTGCTGCTGAAAATGAACAAGAATCTTTATAAAAATGGATAGTTCTTAATTTTTCTCTATTTGAAACAAGGTTCAGTTGTTTTATGCTAAAAAGTTTTCCACCCACATTTCTAGGGATATGTGTGAATTCTATCATATAATTTTTCAGTGCTTGTGTCAGTGGGTAGGGAGCTGACCTCGAAGTCAGGAAGACCTGGGTTCAAATTCTATCTCTAACACATGCTGGTTATGTGACCCCAGGGAAGTAAATTAACTTCTCAGTGCTCCAGATAGCTCCAACTCTCTAAGGCTTTATGTAGCTAAGAAGATGCCTACCTAGATTGAGAGATTGTTTCCTCATCTCAGAGACTTCAATACTAATGAAATCATAGGTCCAGTCCCTACCCCTGTGTAATAGTTCATCTCTGATATATGCCACCTGTATGACCTTGTACAAACCACTCATCCTCTCTAGATCTCAGTTTCCTCATCTGAAAAAAATGAGGTGGTTGGATTAGATGGCCACTGAGTCATCATATCTGTGACAGATTCTCTATTACTGATTCGACTCATTTAGTCTGAGAAGATTGTCTATTACTCCTTAGACACTGTTTAGGGGGGAAAAATTCTGCTCAGCCACTAGTAATTCTGAAAAATAACAAGCAAGTCTAACCTCAGGCATATATTGTACTTTGTAAAATGGACTTTTACATTCATATCCAAGTAAATGTTTTGATTCAGACAGAAAGTTTCATTTAGCTGTTCAGAAGAACTTCTCCCCTGAGAAGTCTGGAAGCTGTCCCTAGGTTTATTGAGTTCTAAGTAATTGTTGTAGAAGTCCAAATATGCTTAGAAAAATGTGTAACAGATTACCTTTAATTATGTCAATAGGATATAATCTTATCCAATTAGATGCATAAATAAAACCTTAAAAATCATTAATTTGGTACTTAAAAGAAGCTGTTCAAATAGTACACTGGCAGTAATTTCCGGCATCTACATTCCATTGCCAATTTGGGGACAAGTTAGAGAGTGAAAATTTTTTTTTTAATCTTGTTTATGTATTTTTTTTTTAATACAGGATCACACTGGGTAATCATTTAGCCTTAGGAAAAGGGAACCTAGATGTGTAAGGAAGAACATAAATGAAGGAAATATAAGGAGACATCAGTGACTGTGCCAATGATAAAAACTTCTCCCAACAAAGTTAAATATGGCATAATATATGGCAGTTTAAAAAAGGGGGTGGAGTGGAAGGGAAAGCTTATCAATAATTTAATGGAATTTTTAGAGAATACTAGCACAAATTAATGCAGCAAGAAGGAAATGGAGTCAGATGACATGTTGGTCAAAACTTAGTTTTGCCACTTACTAGCCTCTGGATAGTGTGGGGTATTTCACTTTTCTGAGTTTCAGTTTTCTTCTCTATAAAATGGAAATTTGGACTTTTGCACTGCTTGCCTTCCTAACAATGGAGAACTTACTTTGCAAATCTTAAAGTGCTATATTTTTATCGCTAAAAGTGGGGGGATGGGGTAAAGAATTAGTAAGATTCCCTTTTACTGGACAAAGTCTGGTAGAAGTAAATTATTTGACTATTACTCCCTCCCAATAGCCTCCATTGTCTCCCAACCCCTTCCTGCTAAGACCATTCATTCAATTTTTTTAAAAAAGTATGTTTTTTCTATCATCACATGATCTTGGTTTGTCAGAAGATCTGCTCTCGTCCTAGAAAATTTCATTTCAGAATACTCTTAAAGCATCTTAAACAATAAATAATTTTGTTAACTACCAACTATATAGTATGAATTATCCTTAAATATTTTTTAGATTTGCTTGATGTTATTAGAAAATTAAGTTCTATCTAAACAGAATGTTAAATTTAGGTATTATTAAATAACTTAAAATACAAATAATTCATGCAAACTTACTTCAAAGTCAAGGTCCGAATATCGTGATTTTCTTCTCTGTTAGGCATTAAAAAAAATGAATTCAATAAAATTAGGGTTAGCCATGCAAGTAATTTCATTAATTTCAATAAAGATGCTCCAGCTTTCTTTTCTAATTAAAATTTGGTGTTAGGAATATTTCTCTTCACAAAAGAACCCATGCATGTTATGATTTAAAATTATTTCTAGAAACTTGTCACATACTTTGATAATTATTTTTGGGAAAAACTCAATAAAAACGCACCCTCCATCCTATGATTTAAGGAAGTATACATTTTTATGCCAAAAATTCACTAGTATTGTTAATAGGTGTCATCTTCATTTCTTATATCTAGTTCTAGAAGTAAGTCAGATTTTTTTCATCATTTAAATTAATCTACTACTCCATTTTGAAAGAATGTCAATAACTATTCCTGAAGGAGTTCAAACACAGAGATTAAGAACCCTGGAAAGTTTGAATGAAAACCTGATGCTTTCATGGGAATCTTTCTAAACCTACCTCTCTGTATGAGTTTCAGAAGTGAAGATTTTACTACTTCCCCTAAATGCATCTATAAGATCTTATTGCTTAGTAATCCATTATGTGAGAAAATTCTAATTGCTGACCCTTGGGCACAAAAGTATTCTTTCCAATTTGATAAAACAATTTAGATCATGCTACATATTTTGGACAAATTTTATGAAAGTATCTCATTCTAAGTTGTTTAATCTTTATGGCCTTAGCTTTTTAACACAATTCCTGACATTAAAAAAAAATCAATTTGCATTCCTTAAGTCTGATGCAATATAAATGTGGAATATATTTAATTATTGATACTGGAGTTATACCAATGATATTTTCAGTGACTGCTGAAAGGCTAGGCCTAATACTTTTATTCAACTACAGAAAGCAAGCTATTCTATCTTCCCAAACTATATAAGATATACTATCAGGGCAGTGATTTGTCCTAAGGACACTTTTATCTGAACTCAATTTAAAAAAAATGAACATAATAAGATAGTAACAATAATTAATAGCAACAATAATACCAAGTGAGATTGGGTAGCATGTTAAGGTTTGCAAAATGCTTCATGCATATTATATCAAGAACCCCTAAGGTATGCACTACAGATATTAGTGTGTTATAGTGGGAATTCAGTGGAGCTGATTTCCAACTCCACCTGGTCAGCCACTTATTACTTAAGTCCCATAAGGTCCTTTCCAGCTCAAAAGCTAGATTTGTATTACTCCCATTTTACAGATGAGGAAGCTGAGTCTCAGGGAATTTAAGTGACTTGCCCATAGCCTGAGACCTAATATATTACAACTTGTAGTAGAACTTCACATTCCTGATTCCAAGGCTGGTACCCTTCTTGCTATACCACATTGCTTCACAATCCCAGAATCTGGAGTCTTCTTAGTATAGAAAAGAGTGGAAGGAGATGGGTCTAAATGGTCTCATTCAGTCATTTCAGTTGTGTCCAACTCTTTGTGACCCCATTTGGGGTTTTCTTGGCAAAACACTAGAATCGTTTTTGTTTCTTTCTCCTGCTCATTTTATAGAAGAACTAACAGGTAGTTAGGATAAAGTGACTTGCCCAGGGTCACACAGCTAGTAAGTGTTTGAGGCCAGATTTGAACTCAGGTCTTCCTAACTCCAGACCCAGTGCTCTATCCACTGTGCCACCTAGTTGCCCAGCTAAATGGGCTTAGGGTTGGTAAATGTGGAATGGGCCTTTAACTTTTTGAGACACTAACACAGCAATTTTCTAGGCTGGACCTAGATTTTTTTAAAAAAGTGATTTTTAAAAAAGATTTTCAAGACAAAACCAGACAGTTTAGGCAAGTATAACTTCAGATCAGAGTAAAAGCAACTTGTAAACCTTTGGGCACATTTTTCCTGCTTCATTTTTTTCTTCCCTTTCTATTCCTTTTCCTCTCATATTCCCTTCTCTGATGTTTATGTGCCCCACTTCAATAAATATAACAGCCAAATACTAACATCAAAGAAAAGTGAGAGAAATAGTTTTAGTTATTGAGTATTAGGATAAGTATAGAGAACCACAATAAAATATAGCTTATTGCAAAAGAAGCCTGAGGTCGCTATAACTAGAATGCAATAAGATACAAATATTATACCTTAATACAAAACTGAAAACCTGCCTAAAATGAATCAGCCCTCCAGGGAAAAATATACCAAAGGACATTTCAGTAGATAGAAATCTAGATACCAGAAATCTCTTAAAAATAAATAAAATGAAACAAAAGTACTGCGATAAACTCATTTTAATGAACTGCTCCAGACCTAATGCCTCACTTGGATTGAAATTTGTGAGAAAACCCAGAAAGAAAGTGCTCTTTTTTCCCTGAGAAATGAAGCATTTTAAGACCATTTTATATCTTGTCTGCAACACTCCTTTTCAGTAGCACTAGTAATATGACGTGGATGAAGAGAGGCCTGCAAAATGGAATTAAATATCCTTTTCCCCACCTCCCCTACCTCCTTTGGTTGCTTTAAGTGTGTAGCAGAAACCCATATCTGGTATCCTGTACTTTACTGCAAGATATTCAGATAAATGCCAGTATTACAATTCTTCTCTTGGACCACTCAGCCTTCTTGGCATTATGATTTAGCAGGCCATTCTGTAAGTATATGTTAAATAGAGTTCTTTTCTAGTATAGCAGAGCCCAAGTTCCAAACATTTGTATTTCATCAAAGTACCTCAGCACATTAGTTGTGAACTTTGCCTTTGTGTTCCAAAATTAGACAGTGTAAGACTTGGAGGGGGAATAAAAGGAAAATGTAGATATCTGTAAACAAGGGGCTCTTGTGTGGCAGGGATCTGGGGTCCTTCTATGGCCACAGGTCATCAAAGCCATATTGCTGCCCTGTAAGCTTCTGAAAACTAAGCTGTGCTGGCTAAGAGATGGGAGAGGCTGCTAACAGATCCATCTGTTATTTGCAAAAGGCAGGTTCAACTAAGAGGAATACTACACATAAATTCTGCTTCTGTCAGCAGATATCACCTAAGTCAATATGAAATATTGGAGAGAAAATTGGGGTTTATTTGCAGGAGTATCCATCTATATTTGATTTCATTAAAATTTAATTCTCACATAAGGGGAGAGCAGAAATGGCAGCAGGAAGTAGGACTTGAGAAAGTACAAATGAAGCAAACAGATTTTAATAAAAAAAAATTCCTAAGTATGAATGACTGGAGGTGGGAAAGGGAAGACTGGAAGTTGAGGGGTGATATACTGCCTATGCAGCATGACAACAAGGCAGCTTTGCATAGAATTTCTGAAGCTGTATCACTGGTTGATTTGACACAATGGATACCAAGGGTACTGGTGCTCTTTATGAGAAGGTCCTACCTTCTTTCCCTATTGCTTTGAAATCACTTGGGGAGAAGAAGAGAGGGGAAGTCAAAGCCAGGCTTGGAAGCAGTGCTGATTATAAAGCAAAACATGCTATACTCTCCCCCCTGCTAAGAACCCTGGGAAAATGAGGAAAAGGGGGATGTGGTACTGCCAAATACCCTTGGAGAGCCACCAGGTAAGAGACAGCATTTGATCTAAAAATCAATTTGGATAATTCAGTCAAAGTTAATTGAATCAAACATAAAACCCAGATGGTAAATCAAATTTCTGAGTCAAAGCCTAGAAATGCCCCTCAAGATAGGTGTAGGGTAAAAGGAGGTGGCGGCAATGGCCAGTAATAAAGTTTTATGACAAAACTGATTAATTCTAAAGCACGGGTCTGTTCCAGAAGCTTCAGTGGCTTCTATTGCATCTGGGATACAAGACATCTTCTGTTTGGCATTTAAAGCATTTCACAATCTGGATCCAACCTGTCTTTCCAGACTAATATCACACTACTTTTCTCTCTGTACTTTACATTCCTAAAATAAGCTATCTGTTGTTCCTAAGACACAACCTCTTATGTCCCACCACAGTGACTTTGTATAGGCCTGGAATGGTTTCTTATCTCGACTTTTTCCTACTAGGGTCAGCTTAAGCAACACCCCTTACTTAAGGCTTCTCCAGATCTTTGCATATATTAATGTTTTGCACTAGAATCACTCCTATGTGCCTAGAACAATAACTGACACAAAGCAATTACTTAATAAATGCTTCCATCTTCACCTTGACTCACTTCAAATTGCTACCTCCTGGATTCCCTGTGTTATGTCTCTTTTTCTCCTTCCTACTGTGAAGCTAGATACACCACCTACCCCTAGCAGGAAGGATGTAAAAACTTCTACTCATCTACTTCCCTCAGATGACCTCTTTCCAACTATCAATAATTCTGTATAGATTCATACTTCAATGACAAGCATATTCCTACTCCCTTATAATTTATATCCCAAATGATTCTGAATCCCCCTGTTGCCTCTGTACAAAACCCATTCTCCATCCCAACTCACCACTCCCTTATTCATATGCCTTGATCCCATTCCCATAGTGTCCCGCTCTAGATAGGGTCATCTCTTTCCCTGTATCTTCTAGAATGCCTGCTCCATAATTAATAAACTTCTATTCACCTTAAACCTTTTCCTTTCTCTGTCTTTCCATCTGGCAGTCTCTGAGATTGGCACCTTCCTGGTAACAGAAGCCCTTTACAATGCTGGCTACTCTTTCTCTCATACTCCTAGACTTGTTGGTTACATTGTAGCTTCTCCTTCTTTGAGGGTCACAGAAGACACATTTATTTCTCAATTCAGATCCTGGTAGCTATTTATTATACATTATCTATTTCCCCACAGGACATTGCCCTTCCTCCCTCAATGAATTCAATTCCAGGGTCATAGTTTTTCTACCCCAATTCCTTTCCCATACTGGGGCACTTCAAGGTACAAATGTATGTGACCTTAGATACCTAACCTATAAATAGCTAACTAGATTCCTCAGTCCTCAAACTATTCAGTTCCCATAACCTAATCCTCCATTCTATCTCACCTATACACAGATGATTTTGCAATCACTGAACTCTAAGATTCCTTTATCTGATCATAGTCTTTCCGATACCTTATACAATTCAACTACACACTATTCTCTACTTGTGAATCCCTTGCCTAGTTACCCTATTATTGATCTTGACTTGCTAATTTGTAACCCTGGATTCCTTTGTTTCTATGCAAGTGCTGATGAACAGAGCTAAAGCAAATTGCAAAATCATGTTCTTTTAAGTTTGTTATCTAATCTCACCTATTCTCTAAACACTTCTTGCTTTCCTTAAGCTTCCCAGGGCATCCCTTTTACCCACCTTCTCAACTGCATATTCATATATTGCCTCATCTTTTAGTGAAAAAAAAATTGCAGCCATTCATTGATAACTCCCCCTTTTCATCTCACATCACTCAGATATCTTCCACTCCTGTGTTCTAATTTACCAGTCTTAGAAGAAGAGGTGGCTTTCTTCTTACCAAAGTTAATCTCTATATGTACACCTCCAGTCTGGTCCCACTATCATCCCGGTTCTCTCTCTAAGCTTCTATTTCCCCCCATCTACTAGCTCCTTCAGCACTGCCTATAAATAAGGTGTCCTTAAAAAAGTACCCTTTACTCCCTCTGACCTTCCATGATAACTACCCTTTATCTCTCCTTCCATTGTCAGCTAACTTCTTTGAAAAAGCCATCTACATTAGGTACATTACCTCTGCTCTACTGCAATCTGGCTTCTGACCTTGTCATTCAAGGGAAATTGCACTCTCCAAAGTTATCAGTGATCTCTTAATTGCCAAAACAAATGATCTTTTCTCAATTATCTTCCTTCTTATCTTCTCTGGAGCATTTGCCACTGTTGATCACTTTCTTCTGCCCTCTCCTGTAATCTCCTTCAATGTCTGACAACTCCTCAGTCTCTTTTACAGAATCTTTATCCAAGTCATTCCCATTAAGCATGGGTATTTCACAAGGCTGTGTCCTGAGTCCTTCTTTCTTTTCCTTCTATCTTAACTCTCTTAGTGAGATCAGATCTTACGGTTTCAATTGTCTATGCAGATCATTCCCAGAGCTATATATTCAGATCAAGTAACTTTTCTGAGCTCCAGTCCTGCATCATTAACTGTCTGTTGGACATCTGGACTGTATATTTCACAGTTTCAAACTCAAAAGTGTCCAAAACCCTTCCCCCTAAGCCTCTCCACTTAAAAAATTTCCCTACTCTTGTCAGGGATACCACCATTCCAGCAGTTGTCCAGGTTGTCAATCTCAATGTCATCTTGGACTCTGCTCCCACTTACCTTACATATTGTATCTGTTGCCAAATACAGTTGTTTTTGCCCCTCAATATCTCTCATATGTCTCCTCTCCATTCCCTCATTAACTCATACTTGTATTATTGCAATAGCCTGGTGATTGGCCTCCTTGCCCAAAATCTCTCCATATTCCATCCTTCCTCAGCTACCAAAGGAATAGTGTAGGTCTGTCCATGATTCCCAGACTGACTCTCCTTTACTTCCTTGTAGACTCAGATCAAACCTCACTTTCTACAAGTCTAGTCCCTTGTCCTCTGAAAGTGCCATTTACTCTGCACATCCTAGATGTACTTAGTTATTTATATGTTATGGTTGTCATTAGAATGTGAGCCCCTTGAGGAGAGGGTTTTTTAAAATATCCCCAGAAATTAGCACAGTTAACTGATTGTCTAGTTAAATTGTTGAAGCCAGTCAATCAGGGACAATCTGCACTTTCTAAACACGAAGCAATCAATCAATCGGCCCTTGTTAAGTAACAACCATGTCCTAGTGATGTGCTAGATCCTGGGGATATAATGAAAAAACAGTTCCTGATCTCAGGGAGCTTGCATTCTATCAGAGTGAAACCACATGCACATATATAAATAGAAACAAGATTTTTTAAAATGGAGGGACAGGTAGGTAATAAAAGCTGGATGAATAGGAAAGGCTCCTGGTAGGAGGCAGCATTTGAGCTGAGTCTTACCTAAGTCCCAAACATATTTTTACTTGTCAGTAATACCTGAAGTATACAGAAATATATGCCAGAATAGGAAAAACTTGTAAGCCAACTGCATGGATTAACATAAGTTTTAAAAGACTAGAGTGTGGTGTGATAGAGGGGGGAAAAGTGATAGCTAACACCCAGGCACATTTTGCTACACTTAGAACTCAGTAAGTCTAACAATCACACTCCCTATTGCACTTGACTTAAAAGAGTGTCAAGCAGAGGATGCTTGATTCAGTTTATTTTTTGTTCTATTTTTACAGAAGCTCATGGAATAACCTAGAATGTCTTAAAAGCATCAGAGACCTTAATGGCATGGATGGATTGCCATTTACTGGATGTCCCTCTCAGCCTTTTGTATTTCATAGATATTGTTTAGTTCCTTATGCTATAAAGACAGTCACAGAGACTAGAAATAAGAAAATGAGATCTAGTGAGCAAAAATGACCAGAATAAAACTTACATGAGTCATTTTTGTTTATTCATTAAAAATATTCACATGATCACAATATGCATAGCACTTTGCTAGATATTTTAAGATATGCTGTTTTGTTGCTGTTTAGTCACTTTTTACTTGTGCCCAACTCTTCATGATACCACTTGGGGTTTCCTTGGCAAAGATACTGAGTGATTTGCCATTTCCTTCTCCAGCTCATTTTACAGATGAGGAAACTGAGGCAAACAGGGTTAAGTGACTTGCCCAGGGTCACATGACTAATAAGTATCTGAGGCCACAATTGAACCCAGGTATTCTTGACTTCATGTCTGGAACTCTATCCACTATGCTACCTAGCTGCTTTATTTTAAGGTATGCAAAGAAAACATAATGGTCTTTATCCACATCATGCTTATAGTCTAGGTTGGCTAGAAGATAGAATGGATGAAGAAAAAATATTGTAAAATAGGGTTTGAAATGTAAATTAAAAGACTGTAGAGGGCCTTGAATTTGTATTTTCCCTATAAGCAATGGGCCACCACTGAAGGTTTTTGATAAGGAACACAATGATCAGATCTTTGCTTTAGGAAGATGACTTGGGCAGCAATGTAAAGAATGGATTGGAGAAAGAAGATGCTACTGTCAGTCAGACTAATTGTGAGGCCATTGCCATAGTCCAGATGAGGCATACTAAGAGCCTGAACTAGGGTGGTAGCAACAGGACGAGAAAGGAAGGAATAAATAAGGGAGATATTATACAGAAAAAAGTGATAGTACTCAATAACAAACTTGACTGGGGGTAGGGAAAAGGAAATGCTATGCTTTCACACTTTAACTGACTGGGACGTTAGAGGTTCTATCAACAGGAATAGAGAAGCTGGATAAAAGGCAGGTTTTAAAGATAATTATTCAGTTTGGGGCATGCTGAGTTTGAGTTGCTAGTGAGATATCCAGGTGGACAGTTGAACTTAAGAGGTTTGGGGTTAA
This sequence comes from Gymnobelideus leadbeateri, assembly GCA_011680675.1. Taxonomy (NCBI): domain Eukaryota; kingdom Metazoa; phylum Chordata; class Mammalia; order Diprotodontia; family Petauridae; genus Gymnobelideus; species Gymnobelideus leadbeateri. The sequence continues at coordinate 579,608 of WOXC01007271.1, read as the reverse complement.
GGGGAAATATTGGAGGTAGAGATATAGATTTGACATTCATCTTCATAGAGATAATAATCAAAGTTATGGGAGTAAATGAGGCTTCCAAGGGATAGTAAATATAGAAACTGAAGAGAAGAGGGTTGAAAATAGACATGTGCAAGACACCTGAACTGAGGGGGTAGAAGGAGGAAGCATCAAAGTAGACTAAAAAAAATCAGAGAGGTAGAAGGAAAACCAGGAGCTTTTAATATTTCAGAACCAAAGTGAGAAAAGAATATGAAGAAGGAAGGAGTTAGCTGCAATGTCAGATGCTACAGAAAATACCAAGGAGAATAAAACATCAAGATGGCACCCAAAGAAAGCCAAGAGACCCACCATTTGTGCACAATAATTAACCCCATTCTCAAATTGGATAGGCTAGTGAGATTAATATAGTGAATTTAATTAAAAGAAAGCATTAAGAACTGGTTGAATGAAAGCCAGGAGGACCAGTCTAAGTTCAAGAGGGTGCACCGGGGATATTTAGCCACCAGGAGATAAATTTCCCCTTTTTTGGCCATAGAATCTAATTATTGTCTAAGGGATAGAGGATCTATGGTTATGTATCAGGAAAGGAGTGCCTACCCTGATGATTCTTTGAAGTAATGAAGTGTGTGTTTATCATCAGGGAGAGGAAATAATCATTTATTATGACTTAAGATTGGGAAATGCATTTTGGTATGAAACTATCTGGAGGAAAATTTTAGGGAGAGCATGCAGAGAAAAAAAATCTCTCTACAACTAAGTCTTTGCAATTGCTAAATAATTTCCCAAAGGAAAATCTTCATCATTTGTGTCACTGCAAATTAGACTGGGCAGGGTACTAGAAGATCCACAGTAAGGAATATTTTGTACTGACAAATAACCAGCAGAATGACTGCAGAGGTCCTTCCTAAGCCTTTAGATTCTATTACAGTGTGAGCAATAACACCTCCCCCCTCCCCCAATAAAGCCTTTCCTACCAACTCCAAACTAAACTTCTCAGGATATGAAGTATGGGAGTAAATGATTTCAAGATTATTTTTCTTTGAGTTAATTTTATTTAGCACATCTGCATAGATGCCAGTTCCTTGCCATCCCTTCCTCTCCCCCGCCCCCCCGCAATCCTACTATCTGGGGGATAAATATTAGGCAGGCAAAAGAAGAGCAAGTTAGAATATGGATAAAGAAAATGGTGAACTTTGCAAAGATTTTTTCTGTTCTATGTTTTTTGACCCATGTTGAGCTTGTTAAAGTAGAAATATATGGAAGCCGGCACAAGGACAATAGACTTAAGGGGAGAGAGGGAAAGGTAGGGGTGTGTGTGTGTGTATGTGTGTGTGTGTTTGTGTGTGTGTGTGTGTGTGTGTGTGTGTGTGTGTGTTGTAGAGTACTGCCAGCAGTCACAAAATGTGGTGGAAAGAACCATGGATTTGAGAAGGGAGGGAAGGGAATGAGCATTTATTAAATAGCTACTATACTCCGGTCACTGTGCTAAGTAGTTTACAAAAATAGTCAGTGGTTCTCATTTTGAAACCTGACTCTGAACTAGAGCAAATCACTTAAACTTTCCAAAACTCAGTTGCCTCAACTGCAAAGTGATGGCTTTGGATTGAGTGACCTCTACAATCCCTTCCAGCTCTAATCTCTGCTCCTAGGATCTAAGTGCAATGTATATCGTGTTGCTTTATATATATAGCCACCAATTTTAAAATTACAGCAATTCAGTAGCATATCAGGTACCCACTGTGTCACAGAAGCTGAACAAAACAAATAATGACATAGAAAAGAAAAATGTACAGGTGACGATACAAACACCAAGCTCTTTGCTGGACTTAGTAGCTGAAGACCACAGATTTGTTGGCTAGATCTTAAGTATCAATTCAGGACAGGCCCCTGGTTATTGTCACACAAGTGGCCCACATTTTGCGTGTGTTTTTTCCTCACTAAGCAAGCTTTCATACTGGTACAGAATAATGGCAACCCTATTTGTGTAGGAAAATTGAAACTAGAATGTAGTGGTTGACAAAACCTCACTTTGTAACTCACAGAGATAAATGGTGCCCATGATTAACTAAACACAGTATGGGATAAATGGAAGCCCCACTAGGACAACAGACTTAAGGACTTCTAGGGATAAAATTATTATTGTTCCACCTCTACAATCCATTCCTTCAGAGAATGGAGTGTATACAATATAATCCCAAAGTGATTCCTCTTATCTCCCTCTGAGTTGTCTTTGAGGTAAAAGATAGTTTAAAACAGGAAGAGTTATTTTTAAAGGTGCTAATGTTATAAAACTTTATGTTTAGCTTCTAACATGCCTCAGCTATTAAGGAATTATAAGTTTTTTATGAATAAGAAAATTGAACCAACTTGGGATAACATCTGAATGGAGAAGATGATGACTTAGATACAACTGTTGGAAACTATGGCATAAGAAATCTCAAACTCACATATTATCTTAGCTTCACCTGGTGTAAGTATCTCCAAATCAATTAATTATTAAACATCTATTAAGCACCTATTATGTACCAGGCACTGTACTGAGTGCTGAGGTTACAAAAAGAGGCAAAAGACATTGTCCTCAAGGAGTTGACAATCTAATAAGTTTACTATCCAACTTCTATTTTTCTGTTTCTAGAATAAATAGATTATATTGTGGAATTGTAGAATCTTAAAAGTTAGAAGGGATCATAGAGATCATCTAGCCCAAACCCTATTTATTCTAGTGCTAAATCAATGATACCATGCTCCTAGAAATCAGAAAACCAAACATTTAAAGCTACCTTAGAAACTTCTTTAGGGAAGAGGAAACTAAAGTTTAGAGATTGATCAAATTTCCTGAGATCTTATAGTTGAGTAAGTGGCACAGCAGATATCTGGGCGGGAAGGTGGCATAGTACATAAAGTGCCGGCCTGGAGTTAGAAGGACTCCTCTTCCTGACTTCAAATCTGGTCTCAGAAACTAGTTGTGTGACCAAGGACAAGTTATTGAACCCCTGTTTGCCTTAGTTTCCTCATCTATAAAATGAGCTGGAAAAGGAAATGGCAAATCATGCCAGTATCTTTACCAGGCAAACCCCAAATGGGTTCATGAAGAGCCAGACACAACTGAAAAATGACTAACCAAAGATCGGGTTGAGGTCCTAGGTCCTCTCACTTCAAATCCAAAACATTTTGTAGTGTCCTGCCTGAGTAATAGGTGCCAGAATCAGGATTGGAACCCAGCTCCTATCATTCCAAAGCCAGTGCTTTTTCTATTGTATCATACAACCTTTATTCTTTCCGATTTCCTCTATAACATTAGGTACAGTGCTCTTCTGATTGACTGTATAGCTATTTAATAAAAGCTCATTCATCAAGTGTCAAAACTGAGGTTCTTATTATAGTTTTCTACTAATGTCATATAGTTAAAAGCTAAATTCAGATTCCTCCTCCATTACTAGCTGGGTAAGCATGAGCATTATCTCTTTGAGCCCAGCTTCCTCATCTGTATAACGGGGACAAATAAGATCTGTAGCATCTACCCACTGGGTTGTTATGAAGCTCTGATCAATTATGTAAAGTGCTTTACACATCTTAAAGTACTCTGTAAATGTCATTATTATTTTCATCGCCATCATTATCTTCATCATTTTATAGGTTTTAGAGAGTAATGAAGAAAGAAATGATTACAGAACATTGCATATGAGAGGCTGAACTTGGACAATTTTAGCTTCAATGTGGCTGAAAAGGCCAACAGAGGAAGCAGATTTATGTAGTTTGAATGCTACTGTCTAAGGGTATTAACAGTCAGATTCCAATCAGGCTATGTGAGAAAGAACTGGTGGAGGGAGAGAAGGAGAGAGGAGAATACCAAATGAGAAGGCCAATTTGTAAGGAGTGTTTCTGCTTCCACCTTAAATTTCGATTTTCTGGTTAGATTTTCAGTATTTTTTCCTCTTAGTTTCATCTTCGCACATAAGCTAAAATTCTAACTCAAGCTGAAATCTGACACATTTCTTTTTAATACAAGATACTGGCCTTTATCCACCATCTTTTCTAATGTCTGTGAAGCTGCTGCTTCTTTGACACAGCCAAGCATAATGTCTTCAAAAACTTAAAGCGGACAGAGTAATTTCCATATATGTAATAAGAGCTTGTCCACAAAATCATCAGAGGATAAACTGCCCTTTTTTCTCTTCCCCCAAACATTATTTCCTTTCTTCCTTTCCCTCCCTCTGTCCCCTTTTCCCTCCCTCTCTCTTCAGTGTCTAGCACTATTTTTTTTTCTTTTGTTAGACTGGGTCTCTCTATTTCACCCAGACTGTGTAGCAGTCTAATTGTTCTAATTCTAATGCTGAAACATAGGGAAGCTTTAACTGAATGTTTTTCTGACCAGGTTTGGTTAGTCCTTTTAGGCAGCCTAGTAGCCCTGCATTCCCAGGCATTCCCCATATCCATATCTCACTTAGTACCCTGAACCCAAGGACTTCATCCATCTCTGCCTCCCCCAGAAGCAGGGATTACATGATACCTAGCTTTATATCTTTTCAGGTTATTTGAAAATAATACATTCTAGGCTCTACATAAAACAAAAATAATTTTCTCATTTCCATCTGTTTTCCCCCTTTGCCAAACTGTTTCTCTGATAGCTAATTCAAGTTTGCTGACAAGACACCAATAATTTAACTGGCATTTTCTAGAGTATCTTTTGTCATGTAACCACAGCCCTCATGGATGAGAATTAATATTCCAATACTGTTATGGCACTGTGCTCACCAGTACTGGTATTTTTAATAATGAAAATCATAGCCCAGCTAATCTTGTTCATCTTGCACAATTTTTGCCCATGCTCTCATGTAAAATTGCCCTGGTGGCATGAGGGGTATCCTCTATTGTACTGAGGACCTTCCTCTGTCACTTTTTTCATATTTCATGCATATTAACAGAGCACATGGGCTGCCATGGAATCATAGGGTTATAGATTTAGAACTGGAAGGGACTTTGAAAATGAGAGATTCCAAGCTGCTCATTTACAGATGAGGAACTCTGGCCCAGTGAGCTCAAGTGATTTGCCCCTTCAGTCATGGCATGCTCTTTTTCTGTGACTGGATGTATGTATAACATGTTAAAAAGTCTGAAGGCTATTTTGAGAGATGCTTCTACTTCATCCCTTCACCAGAACTTATTGCACACAGGTCAAAATTATGCTGAACAGGGGGCCACTGGGTGGCACAGTGAATAGAGCACTGGCCTTGGAGTCAGGAGGATCTGAGTTCAAATCATCTCAGACACTTAACACAAAAAACTAGCTGTGTGACCTTGGGCAAGTCACTTAACCCCAGTTGCCCTATCTTCCCCCCTCCAAAAAAAAGCAAAAAACAATAATGCTGAAAAGTATCATCTAAAGCTGGTAGCCCCAGGGGTTTTTCCAGGAACTACTGTCATGATCATGGACTATGAGCTGGAAGGGACCTCATAAGTCATTGATTATATATTTCAATTTTATGGAAGCACCAGGAGTGATTAAATGACTTACCTGGGATCATACTGCTAGTGTATGAGATGAGATTGAAATCTGATGTTTACATCTATTGCATTCAGTCTACCCATGGTTCCTTTCTACTTCCTTCACTTCACATCCAATTTCAGTCCCGACTTTGTTCTCTTCCAAAGATTCCCTCCAAAATGTTCTCCACATGTCAAGTCTTTCCCTGTCTCAGTATGACCAGGGTATCTTGCTACAGTACCTTAGGTCCACTGAGGTCTTATTTTTCCCCTTGCCTCCTCTTCCTTTCACCTTATTCTATTTTACTGTCTCTGTGCTCCCAACTTCTCCTTCCCCATCTGCAGTTCCTTTCATTTTCAATCTTCTCATCTGTCACTCTCATCCTTTACTCTTCTCACTTTCCTGTGGACTCAAAACTGTCCCTCAGCTCTGGCAGTTTATTTCTTGCACACTTTTTCTCTTTTCTTAACCTTATAGTTTTCTTTTGTTCCAGGCAATGTTATCCTCTTGCAATTTTGGCCAATCATTCAACATGGATTTATATTTAACCTCTTTCTTATGTAAAGAATACCTGGCTGCCAATGAAGCTCTCAGTCCCTCTCCTCTTCTGCTGCCCTTTCCTGAGAACATCATCTTGATTCTTTTGCCATTCCTTAAACATTTCTTTATCGACTTCTCTAACCATTTATTACAGTGCTTGGATGCTACTGTCTGCTATTCATCCAGACACTTCAACATTCGAGTCATGGTCATCTTTATCCCATATCTTTCCTGCTATTAGCCTCAATGATTTTTTCTCATCCTTATGGATGACCCAGAAGATTAGCTAATCGAAAGATTCTGAACCCTCCTCCACTCTGATGACTTTTATCTCTACTTATATATCATCTATTCACCAATAAAATAAAAGCTATTCACTAAGAAAAAAATATCCCTTAAATGTTCACACATACCAAGATTGTTCTATGCTTGTAGAATGAATGCTCTGCAGGATGAAGGACTAAACTTTATATCTACCTCAGCACTTATCACAGTGCTGTGCATATAGTAAAACACTTTATAAATGTTAGGGTTAGACCTATGATTTCACTGGTACATGAAAACACTAGGTGAGGAAACTTCTCCTAAAAATGCCATCTTCTCTGGAACTTAAGGACTTGCATTGTGAATGTGAAGGACTTGCCTAGAGGTTGCAGGGTAGGACCTGAATGCAGATCTTCCTATCTTCAAGATCAGTTCATTATCGACTATTCCATGCCACCTCTTACAGCTGAATGGAAGTGAAATTGTTCCTCCAATGAGACTACTAGATTAAATCTAGTATCTACATGATTGTTTTAGTCTCCAACATAATTGTTACTCAAAGTATGTCTCACCAATTCATTACTACCCTTCTCAAACCACAGCATACTTACCCTACCTACCATAAACACCTTCTTCATCCTTAATGTTAGCCTCTCACTAAAACCATCAAAATCTTTATCTCACCCACTTATATTGTACTGCTGAGCCCCGCCCCCTTTTTATTACCAAGTTGATTCCATGGAGAGCTATATAAACACTGACTTTTCTATTAAGTTATTCATTCACTTCATGTTTGTTCACTTTCACCTAACTTCCTCCCTTCCACTCCCCCCCATTCAAAAACTGTTAAGACAGTCCTAGAATTGTCCTATTAAAGGTTTTTAATTCTCTGACTTCTGTTTTATATCTTTTTTCCCATACTATAGATTTCCATGTGTTTTGTCTCTCTCTTTTAAAAAAAATTCATTTTAGTACAAAAGGCACAGCACCATTGACATGATTGAGCTCTCTCTCTCTGTCTCTCTCTGTCTCTCTCTGTCTCTCTCTGTCTCTCTGTCTCTGTCTCTGTCTCTGTCTCTCTCTCTCTCTCTCTCTCTCTCCCGGCTTCCATATATCCATCGGCAAAATAATATTATCTACGGCATTTAGTTTCTCAGCAATAGTATTATAAATGAGAGAGATGTTTCTGGGTATCTGCAATTCAAAATCCAAATGTTTAACATCAGGTGTTATAAAGATTTAAGACTATAATAGGCGTGTGTTGGGCTCAGCTGCTTCAATAGACCAACAAACCAAGTTATCAGAAGGACTCCAGAGATTTGTAGCTGGAAGCCAGTGGAATGAGGAGGGGATGGAGTGATATATCTCGACCAGATTCCACCCCCTACTTGGATTCTTTTTGTCCCATTTTCCTCTTCTTTGAACACATCTTAAATGTATCATTTGCTAAAACACCCAGCATAAATAATCTTTTCCCCCACTGCCATTATATTTATAGAATATATTTACCATCATGCTTTTCTTTCTAGACTCAGAACTTTCTCCCCCACCCCCCCGTCTGTCTGTCTCTCTCTTTATGTGTGTGTGTGTGTGTGTGTGTGTGTGTATAGGACTATTTTTTTTATAAAGCCTTCATTTTGGTTACTCCTATCTTATCAAATCAATTTAATTCACTTCTGATATGTAAGTTATGGTAGATAATTGGCAGTAATTGATCCCAATTAACAGCCACTCAGGTTCCTAGAAAAGGTTAATTACTTTATGTGGATAGATCCTTTTGATGCTCTGACAACAGTATGTTTATTGTTCTCAGGTCACAAAATATACTAGTCCAAGGTTATGCAAGGCAAATATGAACTCTCAAGCTCAAGAATAATTTTATTAATCTGGAGACTCATTAATATTCCTCCTACTTAAGGGAGAAAGTTTCCATTCCTAAGCTCTGTTATACACTCACTCTTTCACCTTGAAGTAGTCACTTCTAGGGTTACAACTGGTCACACAAGAGGGGTGGTGAAGATAAATGAATGAATGTTTTTAAGGTGATTGGAAGATCTTCTAATGAAAGGCACTATATAAATTCTAATTTTTATAATTCATTGTCATCTATACGTTTTATTTTAGCTACCTTCTAAATTGGTCACCCAGGGCACTAATTAACCATTAAATGCTTTAAAAAAGGAAAATGGAGAACTGAAAATTCAGTCTGAATGTTTAATGAATATTATTCCTTTTCATGACATATACCTCACGATTCCAAAGGCATTTAAATGCAGATATTTTTTGAGGAGGCAGAGCTGAATGACACATTGAGTGTAGTATTATTATTCTGTGATAAAGTTATGGAATGTTTATGGAGATTTGTAAGCTTCACAAACTGCACACTGAAATAGTTGGAAGTACAGTCCATTGATCAGACATACACAATGCATACTGTATTAAGCATAGCAAAGCTTTTAGATGTTTTTTCAACTAAAAGAATTTGATGTGATTACATTCAAGCCGTTTTGATACTCCTTGAATGGAATACATTTTAGAGAGCTTTTTCAGCTTGCAAAAAATTATCAGACATCATTTTAATTATTTTGTGATCTCTCTACATTTGATGCAATTTGTTGAATTGCATCAAAGATAACCAATGTACTGTTCCTGATTTTGTGATCACTATTGCCCACTTAATTGAACAGAATGGTAGGAGAATGATGGGGAAAGTATATCTGCTGTTTTTCTCTAGGTTTGGTTCCTAACTTTCTCCACCATGACCCTGAGCTGGTACAGTCTTTCCTATACACTTTGGCTTCCTTTTATATGTTATTTTCCTTCATTAGAATGTAAGCTACTAGAGGACAGGGACTTTCTTTTTGCTTTTATTGTATTTGCAACATTTAGCACAGTGCCTGGACCATAGTAAGCAGGGAGAGGGGGAGGGAATTATCATTTATACAGAACCTACTATGTGTCACATGCTCTGCTAAGTGCTTTACAAATATCATTTCATTTGATTCTCACAACAACCCTGCCAGGGAGATACTATCATACTCCAAGTTTATGTATGAGGAAACTGAGGCAAATAGGTGTTAAGGGGCACATAGTATCTAAGGCTGGATTTGACCTCAGGTCTTCCTGACTCCAGGTCCAGCACTCTATGCACAGCACTACATAGTTGCATCATTAAAGTATTAATAAATGCTTGACTTGACTTGCTAGGACACTTGCCTGTAGGGTCAGCAAATCAGTGATCTCATCTATTTGGATGTTTTCTCCAGAGGCACAGGTTATAGTTCATCTAAGCCTGCCTATCTTGTGTGACTATTTCCCATGCCCTCCCTTAAGTGTGCCACAGGGTTCCCCTCAATGGGCTACAGGCCTTCCTTGCTTTCTCCTGAAATTGCAAGGATACCAATGAAACATGCAGGCTGTCTATCTGTTCTCCCTTGCTCTCACTATGTGATTGGTTCAATTTTAATTATGTAGGTTACAATTTTGAAAAGAGTCTCTCAGGGGTATTAGTGGTCTATGATAGTAGATCAACCAGGAAAAGAAGACCTATAGTGAAGCCAATACCACAGAGACATTATTCTAGCAGACATCTTCCCATCCTGTGGGTGTGACTCACTCACCCTCAGTTCTAATGATTCTGTCCTAAGTAGCCCTGGAGGAACTCTGAGTAGGCAGCTAATACCCCTGGCTATTCCTGGAATGCTGTTTTATTCTGGGAATGAATAAACAAAGACTGAAGGTATATACCAGGACATTACCAGATAGATGGGAGATGAATGCCAATTGTCCCAGAATCATGCCAACTTCTCACTAGAGACACTCCTCAATTAGACTTTGGGCCCACTAGATTGAGCAAGAATAAAGTATGACTCCTGAGCTAATACCTAAAATCTATGACTTTCTGAGGCATCAGGAAAGTGCTGATTTTGCTCTTATTTCTATTACAAACAGATCTCTGCTACATAGATATGGTAAAACAAAGTAAAATGAATGAAGGTTGCAGAATGTCTATAAAAAGACTTAAAAGTAAAAAAAAAACTGATTACAAATAAATGTTAGGATGTTATGTGGCTATATTAATATTATATTGGGAAATATTAAATATTTCTCAAATCTTAATAAGTGATTAATTCTTACTCAACAGCTGATGTAAATAGTTGTTTGCTGTGTTTATCTTCATTTTATGGTAAAGAGAAGGCTCAGGAAATTTCACTGATTATCTTCTAAAATGCCTTGTTTTATAAAATAAGAATGGAAGTGGACTTGGTCTATATGGCCTTTCATAATTCTCTGCTTGCGGGGTTTACTCCTTGACAGGCATCTCAGAATTCAATATAAAATACTTTAAAAGTTATCCTTTATGGAAATTCAGGGAATTGTATTTCCTCTGAGAAAAAAAGAAAACACTTTTCATTATCTTAATTGATAATAAAACCATTTACTACTTATGATTGTGTAGGAAACTTAGATTTTGATTTTAGTTTAAGGGAATAATCCAACAATTAATTTACCTATGTAAGGCGCCTTTGTTACCTCAGACAGATCAGGAAGAAAGATATCTAATTTGCTCGGGATTTCTACTGAGGCCCTGCAGCTCTAAACATGATGCTGACTCAATAACCTGAGAGCTTGGTGTTGGCTTTCATTAAGATGGACATATTATTACGAATTACAATTAAACAATTTAAAATCTAATTAAGCCCGTTTTCATTATGATTCATTAATAAGGCAATGACAAAACACTTTGGGTCAAATCATGTCTACCAAGCAATTTATGTAACATTCTAACTCTACAATTTTTCCCAATTTTTATGCATGTACACACACACACACACACACACACACACACACACACACTAATATAACACTGTTAGGAGTCACATCTGCTTTTTAAAAAATGTAGCTTTCCCCAGACAATGGCATTTTAAAGGAAGGCTACCATGGAAACCAAGAGTGAGGGTCAAACATCAAGGAACAATTTCCATATCACTGACCTCTAAGGAGCTCATGGATATCGTCGATCCAGTTTCGCTTCTTGCTAGTCCTGCATTGTCATCCAGTTCAGAGGCCATGAAGTTCTTTACAGCTGTGCGAGGCTCAAATGGCAAATTCTGCATGTGCTCCTGGGGTGCAAGGTGCTGATCTAAATTCATACTGAACTGGTCCATGACAGGAGGATTCATGTTAAATTCAGGATTGACTTTGTAGTGCAACAGCCTTTCATGAGGCAAGGTTTCCATGCCAATATTCAGCTTAGTCTCCTCTTTCAATGCTGACTGGGCATTAACAGAGCTTCTGGGCATCACTATGTAGTCACTTTCCATCATTCTTTCTTGAGGATGTACCATGTCCATATCTGCCCCTCTCAAATTATCATCAGTGCATAAGTACACAGTTCGCCGTAACTCACTGTTATCTTTTTTCAAACACTGATTAGCCAGCTCATTCATACCCATTGGCATAAGCAGCCCCGTGGGCTGCTGGATGATGACTTTGGAAATGATGTTCCCAGGCAAAGTTGAATAGCTCAGGCCCTCTGGATTCGTTGCCTTTTCTTCTTCATCATCATTCAGAGAAATCCGAGAGAGTGTTCCTGTTATTGTAGCTGCCCGGCAAGGCCCAATATCCTTATGAAGAACTGCAATTAGAATACAACAATTTTGTAAATGAAAGTCACTGTACTTTTAAGGTCATTTGTTTTTCATTAGTGCCCTCCTTTGTTTTTTCTTTTTGGCTACATTATTTTGATTTCCTTTCCTTAACCTGCACTGAAGTCACATCTCACTACTTTAACATGGCATACAAGAAGCCCTCAGTCCTCATAAGCTATGTTAGAAAAACATAAACTCAGATTAGTTTTATTGAAATGGGTAGACTTTCAGTATAAACTGTCTTTTGAACCCATCTAAGTGTAGGAAGTTTTATCAACCAGGATGTTGGCCATCAAGTAACGATTTTTTAGACCCCACAGTTTATTATATTATCTACTAAAAGTGTGGAGAGGTAAAGATCTGTATTGATAGAGAGAATGTATATACCCTGATGAAGTCATGGATCTTTTGAAATATCCAGATATTCTTTAACAACACTAAAGTGCTCCTTTAATTAAAATTGTTTTTATATGTTGTTTACAAGTTATCTTTATAATTTCCTATAATGATGAGACTTCTTATATAAATTTAAACTATTCTTTATACCAATATACTATATTAACTCTGGTAACCCATAACTTTATTATTTTTTTATTTTTATAAGCAATTGGGGTTAAGTAACATGCTCAAGGTTACACGGCTAGTCACTATTTTATGTGTGGGTGTTCATTTTCTGAGGCCGGTTTCGATCTTGGGTCATCCCAACTCTGAGGTTGGTGCTCTTACTCACTGCGCCACCTAGCCACCCCTAACCCATAACTTTAAATAGAAACTTGCTTTCTGAAAATCTGATAGTCTTAAAAGTTGCAGCATACAATAACATGTGAGCAACTCAGTGTCTAACCTCTTAGGAAAAAAACAACAACTGAGTATAAATTAGATTTCTCATTAACCTACCCTATAATCTTTTGTGGAATCATGGATTAGTTAATGCTTTTAAAAAATGTTCGTTGTTTTTCTTTACAAATGTTCTATAACTAGTAATTATTATTAAATTAGCTTTTGAATAGAGATAATTAGGAATGAACATATTTATGCCAGTAATACTCATCTTGTTTTACCTGATGAATCCACTAAAAATTGTGTCACTGAAAATTAATGAGTAGTTATCCATTGAAATCCATCTGGTCAAGTGGGTACAGGGAACAGAATTATTTATCCTACTTAGCTTTTAATACAAAAAAGTGTTTTTATGTAACCAATCCTGGTGCTCTAATTCCCTAGAAGGTATATGAAAATAACCGAGTTTAAATAGAGAAGCAATTTGAGCCTCTGCACCTCACCTTTCTTCCATAAGCTTTGGGGGATAGGGGGAGTAACTCAGGAAAGAAATAGAGGCCTTACCAGGATTTAAAAATGGAAGACAAATGGGTAACCAAAAAAAAATAACAAGAAGCCTTTCCTAATTGAAACTATTGTCAACTCTTAAGATGCATTGACTCTACTTCAAAAGAAAGCCAAGTTATTTTAAAGGGAGTGCTCTAATTCATGCTTGGTTATGCTCAGTGATCAGTTTTGAAGAGCTCTGTAGGTATACATATGAACAGTGGTGATGTAACTTCCTCCATCCCAAATAAACTATCATCTTCTTTCATCTCTGTTCAACACAATCCCACAGACCTGATTTTGCAGTATTTCCAAAATGGGGAAAATCTGTTAACATTCATTTTGGTTTATATACTATGGAATTTATTGTTATATTATCTCCTTACAAAGGCTTTTACATGCATTACATTTCTCTTCTAATTATCAAATAAAAGAATTACTTTCTACATACTAAAACACAGATAAAGTTTTTGAGCATTTGCCCCTTTTACAAATTGGTACTTATTACAAAGAAAAGCCTTCAATATAAATTTAAGCTTGTATCATTCATCTTGCACCTTCCCATCAGAGATAAAATAGTTATTTCATTAGATTTCTTAATTTTAGATGCTGAAATTTTATCACATGCACATCAAACATTTTAAAATTAGCTACCATTTCATTTGGGTTTCCATTTTAATCCTCTGCAGGAGGTAAAATGAACTTGGGTTTTTTAAAAAAATCTATTTCTGTATCTTTTAGAATAAAGCACTAGTAATGAATGGTGGTTAATGAGCAATTATGTTTGGGTAATGGTTATGTAGCTAATAGATTCCATGAAATTAAAAATAATTTTTAAACCTTTCAGATATCACAGAACACTTTTAATTTTTTTAAACTATTAGTTTCATACAAATATAAGGCAATAACCTAGAGAGGGGAATTTGTAGAAGAGTGATGGTTATCAATAACAATAAATTTATAATTGTCAGTATCTAGGGCAACAGACTGGAAGGAGCAATGGATTGGGAATCAGATTCAATCAATGAATAAGAAATCATTAAGCTATTACCATGTACCAGGTACTGTGATAAATATTGGTAATACCAAAAACAAAAAAAAAAAACAAAAACAAACAAAGTAGTACTTGCCCACAAGGAACTTACATTCTAATAGGAGAGAAAACATGTATATTAATAGGCACATATAATATGTATACAGAATTGTTAGAAGTTAGCCTTAGAGGGAATGCACAAGGGTCTGAGAAGACCTGGGCTCAAGACCTTGATCTGTTACTACTTGAATAATTTTGGGCAAGTCTCTTAATTTCTCTAAGCCTCTGTTTCATCATTTGTAGAACTGGTCTTCTACTGCCATCTGTACTTTAAAAATCAAGTCATTCTGTACTTTCAAAAAACTTAGGGGAAGGCAACTATAAAGCTAACCTTTCCCATACATGAGAGAAGTGTATCAACTGCTTAGATTTTCTTTAAAAGTATATTTATATTGTTTGTATATAAACATATGTTTGTGTGTGCATATACACACTCATACACTCATATCTATCTATCTGTCTGTCTATCAATACATTTTATATATACCTATATATGTATATATAGTCATTCAGGAAGCATTTTTCAAATATTTGCTATTGCTGGACATTGTATTAAGTCTGACTATGGATAGGACCCTGCTTGTTTGTCTGATATTAGAACAAAATGAAACAGTTGTAATTCATTCAACAGTCAATACAAAATAATTTATTTAGATATAGTAGGAGGATAACATCCTATAGTAAACAAGAATGTTAGAAACACTTTGAGATGATTCTGCTGAGTAAAGATCTCTTGCCTGAGTTTCCCATCATGGGCCACTAGCCAAGCATTAGAGAAGTCTTGGAGTTTCTTGTGGCTATTTTGTACTCAAGCGACTATAAAGTGATGTCAGCAGACTAAATCTTAAGTGCCTTGAGCCAATCAAGGAAAAACCAGCCTAACTTGCATAAAGGAATTATTAGAAAATTGTTCTTACTGCATAGGTATATACAAGGTATCTAGATAGAATGTAATAGAAAGTAGATAGAAAGTAATAGGAAAGGGAAAGGCTCTAGTAACTAGAGAAACTCGGAAAGGACTCCTGAAGAAGGGGGGATTTGAGCTGAGCCTTGAAGGAAGTTGGGAAAACAAGGAGGCAGAGCTGGTATAAGATCATTCCAGGCATGGTGGACAGCCAGTGCAAAGGGATGGGAGATAAGAATATCCTATACAATGAACAATCTTGCTGGATTATAGTGTGTATGGAAGGGAGTAAAGTGTAAAAAAACTGGGAAGGTACAAATGAGTCAAGTTATGAAGAACTTTACTGCCAAATAGAGGACTCCATATTTAGTCTTTTTAGTTTTGTACATTCTGAGTTCAAGATATGAATGGGACATCTAGTTTGAGATCCAGTAGACACAGATCTAGTTTATATATATATGTTTGCGTGTATGTGTATGTATGTATGTATATATATGACTCAACAATTTTCATGTGACAAAGTCCATAATATCAAAAATCATCCCCCTCCCTTTTTTTAAAGAATGGAGGCTCATGTTTACCAGATCTTCCTTTTTCATTCATCCTCCTTTTTCAAGGAGTATAGGTCAAGGACTGGTTCAGAAACTTTCTTAGATCTCACCATTACCCTCAAGCGTTTTACTTTCTTAATAAAATTTCAGACATGAATCTGACAACAGCTTCCTATCATTCCATTATAACATTCTTCCTCAGCCCTTTTATACCTATTCTACACTTTCATAAAGATCTTCAATCATCAGTACATTTTCAGGCCATAATCACACTAACTGAACTTTTTTTCTCTCTCCATTCTCAACACTTCAACTCTACACAGCTATCAATACTCAAACCCTTTGCCCCGCCAGTATTCTCATCCCTTGCTAGTCCTCAGCCAGGGATTTTTCCAACCTTCTACTTCCTCTGTGCCTACTCTCATGCTGCTGAACAGAGCTGGAGGAAGTCTCAAAACCACACTGACTGTGTACATTGTAAATTCAAGTAATCTAATTTCAACTTGACCTAGACTGCAGCAAGGAAGACCTTTTATTTTTCCCTAATTGATTCCTTATTTTTAAGTTATTCCAAACCTTTCCTTTTCTCCCCAAGCCTTTTATACCTCCCCCCTCTCTCACTCTATCAAAGAACTTGATGCTTTATTGAGAAAATTGAGGCCATTTTATGTGAACTCCACATCATCTCTACCTGCTACTTTCCCCCAGTCTCTGATAATGAGGTCACTATTCTCCTTGTCAAAGCCTCTACACAGGTGCATTCTGAGGCTCACTTCAGATTATGGATGCAAAGTATTTTTCAAACCTTATGCTGTACATGTGCATATCTTTCTCCTTTTCTTCTCCTTTCCCTAGGCCACCAGTGTGATGATGATTTCATTCCCTGTGGCTTCTATAGCACTCTTGACTCTACATGTATTTTTTATATCCTTTTCTCTTCCCCAAACCCCCCATTTTCTCCAGAAGACTGACCTCAATTATCCCCTTTCTCTCTCTAATTTTTGATCTCTCACTTTCTCCTGGTTCTTTCCCTGCAGACCCTCTAAATTTCAAAAGTTTCGCTAGACACTACCATCCCCATCAAGGTATCATCCTATATCCTTGCCTCTCTTTCTCAGTCAAATTCCTGGACAAAATTTTGTCCACATTCATTTGCTCCACTTCCTGCCCTCTTTTGCAATGCACCATGTTACCTCGGCATCAAATTAAGCTGCTAACTCCACAAGTACCAAACATCTCTTAATTATCAAATTTGATGGTATTGTCAGTCCATAGCCTTCTTGACCTCTGCTACATTTGACACAACTGATAACACTCTTCTCCCAGATACTCTTTGTTCTGAGTTTTTGTGACTCTCCTACTTGTCCTAACTCTTTGATAGTTCATTTTCAGTCTCCTTTGTTGGCTCATCATCCATATCACATACTCTACCATGCATCATAACTTTCTCCTAGGCCCCATCTCTACATTCTTTCTTTCAGTGACCTCATCAACTCCCATGGATTTTCTATGCAGATGACTCACAGATTGACCCTTTTACACCCAATCTCTCCCCTGAATTGTATCGCTATTTTTATCAGCTCTTGCTAAGATTGTTGCAATAGCCTCCTAACTTGTCTCACTGCTCTGTCTTCCCCCAAGCTCTATCCTATCCTCCACACAGCTGCCAAACTTATTTTCCATAAGCACAAATCTGATCATGTCACTGTCCTATTCTGCAAATTCCAGTGCTTTTTTATTCACCCTGAAATAGAATATCAACTGTTTAGTTTCTAAAGGCCTTCATAACCTAGCTCCAGCCTAAACTTCCAGCATCACTATACATTATTCTCCATCCAGTCAAACTAACTTTTTTCTTCACACGTAACATTCTTATGTCTTGTCTTCATGCCTTAGAAGTGGCTGTTCCCCATACCTAGGGGGCAATGCCTATTCACCCCTGCCTCACAAAAGCTCTCTTTTTCTTTAAGACACAACTCAAGTATCACCTCCAACATTAAGCCTTTCTAGATCACAATCCCCCAATTTCTATTGTGCACTTCTACAAAGGCCTTGCATTATTTGTATTTCGTATCTTTAAATTCATTCTTCATATTTATGTATTTATTGTCTCTGTTAGGATGTAAGGTCCTTTAGAGGAGAGATCCTTTTATTCTTTTAAATTGTATTCCCAGAATCTAGTATAATACCTGTCACAAAATGGGTACTTAATAAAGATGAATTATTTATTGAGGTTTAAACCTTTCCAAATCTTAGAATATAGTTTAGTGAGTTTCTGTGGACAAAAATATCAATCTGCTTTTTAGGTGAGGAAAAGAATACCTCACAACCTTAAATGCATCCAGGTCTCAAAATCTAGCCATATCACACTTCAGGCTACTGAGGCTATAGAGAAGATAAAAATGCTGTATGACTATAGCACATATTTAGTTCAGTTTTTGACTGTGTCAAATGCGGTCTTCAAAACTTACATGCCAATAAGTATTGCATTTTGGGCATCCTAGAGAGTATCTAGAGAAGGGCAACCAGTAATAGTAAAGCAGTCTAGAAATGGTGTCATAAACAGTATAAAAGCAAAAAGGAAGGGAAGACTTAGTAAGATATGTATTTGGTGGTATGTCATATACAACAGGGAATAGACAGTATTTATTGTTCCAACAACATAACTATGAGTATTGGGTGAAAGCAGCAGGGAGGTGGAATTTCCTAACAATTATTGCCATATAGCAATGGAACAAAGTAATTGATTCTTCATTGCTTGAAGTATTCAGAGACAGCTCTTAGGGATCTTATAAAAGGAGTTCTTTAATGACATTGGGAAGAAGATTGAACTTACTTCTAAGTTTCTACCGAGGCTAAGATGTTCTAATTCTATATGAACATTTTTTTAAAGCAATTGGGGTTAAGTAACTTGCCCAAGGTTACAGGCCAGTTTTTTTGTGTGTGGGTGTTAAATATCTGAGGCCAGAACCGATCCCAGGTCCTCCTGACTCTAGGGCCGGTGCTCTTACTCACTGCACCATCTAGCCGCCCCTCTATATGAACATTTTAAAGACATTCTGCTATATAATTTAATATATGAAATAAACATGATTAGAAATGATGTTTGTACTAGATGAGACTTCCAACTTTTTAAAATAACAAATAACTGTAGCATCCCAAAGATTCTTACCTGAACGGCAAGCAATGTCCACATCTTTTTCAAAATCTGTCTGTAACAACAAATAATAAGGCATAACAATGATCACTTAGTGGGAACTTCATTTTCATTGCCCATATAATCTCATATTTTCAGATATCTGATTAGGCAGGGGGAGTTTATTCTTTTGTTGAAAAAGAGAAAATGTTTTCTTAAGAACAAGTATTAAATAAAAATGACTGGAGATGGCATGACATTTTAAATGAGAAAATATATTGTGACTTTTTTATTGAGGGTGTTGACCACCATATTAAATATGATTATGATTTTAAGGAGAGAGTGTTAGGTCCATTTTATAAAAAGTAAAATGAGAAATGGTTACAAATCACATTATTATAAAGGTCTTAAAATAGACTTGTATTTTATTTGAAATGGTAACATTAAATGTATTGTTTATGGTTATATTTCTTGTAATGAAACTGAGGTTGCCTCTCTTTGTGATCAAAGTATCCCTTCAAGTTATCTTTTTTCCATTCTCAAGTAATAAGAAAGGATCTCTAACTTAATGATTAAACTTTATATTTTAATAATGTCAAGATCATTTATTATAGTTAAATAAGTACAAATGTGGTAAAAAAAAACACCCCTCATTGTATTTTATTCCAATCTTTATATTTCCCCTCTACTTAAAAAGTAACTGCATATAAAAACCCCAATTATTATTTTAATACCTCAATTTGAGGAAAAAAGAACTAAAGTGATTAATCTAGCCTCGTGCTATTTAATGCTATCTTTGAATTTTCTAAAGTTAAAAACTTGTGTGTGTATGGGCACCTAAATTTTTAAGTATTGACTCTTTCCATATTTTAGTTAATGGTGTCTAAATCGGCCTCTTTGAAATGAAATAAAGAGGCACTGAGAATCTATGAAATACCAGCAACCTTTTAAAGACCTAGACTATCAATCTCATCTGTTTTCAAAATTGTTTGTCGAGGCAAATCCAAATGGTTATCATTAATGTGTGCCTTCATTCAACAAGTGTTGTTACTACCTCTACAATAACCAATGTGTTTTTTCTTTGGAAGGATGTCAACCAATTAAGCTTTGAAGACAGCAAAAAATGTACTGCCCATCATATTCTCTTTTCTAATTAAATACCAGAGTCTTCTGTAAAAGTTTAATCCAGTTGTTCCTTCCAAAAACCAATCACCTCTTTCATATCATCAGGTGGTAGGAGGGCAGGTAATAAAAGTAACATCCAAACATTTGCAAACCTGAAATCCTAGTATGCCACATAAGAATTTAATAAAAGATGAATATTATAATATTCTTCAAGTAAAGATTCATGAGCCTGAAATTAACTCACTCATTGGGCCTTTCCTATTATTATTATTTACTATTAAGGACATTTGTTTTTTTCTCTTTAAAAAATATTGCTTAGTGACAATTTTAAGGACAAAGTAAAAACTCACCATGATTTGGGCATGTCCATTAGGGAAAGAACTTGAGGAGTCTGCATTGATTGGATCTTGACAGTTTCTTAGCCGACATCTAAATGCATCTTGAACCTGTGAAGAGAATGACAAAATATTGATTTTTCTTTGCCTTCATACAGTGACTTAAGCCTGAAGTGGACAAAAGCTTCAGTCTTATGATCTAATGCTCACTTTGTCATCACACCTTAATGCAAATACGTGAAATCTTAGGCTTTCTTCTCTGCTAGGGAGATTTATGGTTTGCCATATAGTCATTCTATGGAGATAAGAACTGAGAACTTTGCAGCTATCAACGTGGTTGTATCTGGCTCAGCACTAATAATTCTTCAGTCTGACCATCAGCATGCCAAAGGGCAGATTGATTCTCACTGTTAAAAACAATATGTATGTCCTGGACAGGAAATTTACTATCCCCTTTGGCAGAATCTTCACCAGAATTTGAAATGTTGTGAGAAATGAGATAAATCCATGATCATCCTATAGGAGCAAGATTTAGAGTCTTTTTTTTTCAACCTTCACTGTCCATGTAGAGGATCCTCAGAAAGAAAATATCCTTTTTGCCTTTAGGGCTTAGTAACTTGCTGTATGTGAAGAAAGTGGTACTAATTCTTACTACTCACACTGTTAAATGATATTCCTATAGTAGAGATGAAGTCAAGAAATATGAAAGGGTAGAATCATATGATCATTTTAAATGCATGTTCCTTCTACATTTAAGGATTCCTTTTAGGTCTGGATAAATCATTGGACTGGCAGCATTCATTATAGCAGGTATTTAGAGACAATCTTAATAGAGTAGAAAGAATACTGGATTCAGAATAACAGGCTCATGGATCTATAGCTGGAAGGGGATTCAGAGGCCATCTAGTTTAATCCTCTCATTTTATTGATAAGGGGGTTGAGGCCCAGAGAGAATGAATCTCTTGCCCAAGGTCACATAAGTAGTATCAGGGGATAGATTTGAACTCACATCCTTTACCTTTATGACCAGTGCTCTTTCCTCTATGTTTTGATGCAGATTCATCTTTCTAACCCTGGCTCTAGTTAGGTATCCAATGGGTTTTGTGGTGCAGTGGATAGTGTGCCAGGTCTAGAGTCAGTCCTCTTCCTCAGTTCAAACCTGGCCTCACACACTACTAGCTGTGTGACCCTGGGAAAGTCACTTAACCCTGTTTACCTCAGTTTCCTCAGCTGTAAAATGAGCTAGAAAAGGAAATGGCAACTATTCCTACACCTTTGCCAAGAAAACTCCAAATGAGGTCACAGACAGTTGACATGACTCAACAGCAACAGTCTAATCAGTAGTTACCTTTCCCTCTAGGAGCTTGTTTCCTCATCTGCAGACTTATATAACTATTGTGAGAAAATGTTTTGAAAATCTTTAAAAAAATCAATCTGAGTCTTTGGAATATTTTTAAATGCATTAAACAAAATGCATGGAAATATTAAGGAAATAAATGATATTGAAATATATTAGAATATAGAATTATTAGAATATTAAAAACAAGAACCATTTGACAGAGTAGAGTGCAGGGTTAAGAACTCCTGTCCTAGAGAAATAATTTCTAGTCAATGAGTGATAATTTTACACTACCCTCCACCCCAGGAATGGATTAACTTCCTTATCCTACACATCTTTAGACATAATAATAAAAGTAAATGTTCTTTAAGGTCTAGTTTGATGTTTTTTCCTTGTCAGCTTTAGAGAAATAGGTCTAATTCCACAAGATTTTTCCTATGAGTGACTTATTACTGGGAGAAATAAATCCTTTTTCTTATATATTCAAGTTTTGGGGCCTCTCACAGTCCACTTTGGAAGCTTCTTCCAAATCAGACTAAATGACATGGTAAAGGATCTGATATAGTTCATGAATCCAGTCAATAAATCCACAGAGGAACAGAAGAAATTTTGTCTGATCCTATTTCTCTGGTCTACAGAAACAAGAATGGATAAAGCCAGTACTAAAAACATATTTATATTTAAGACAATCCACAGAAGAGCAGTCAGAACAATCAGAATATGCTAGTTGTCTACAATTGTGCTTTAGGGCAATTGCAAATAGGACACAGTTTAAAAAACGGAATAAATAATATTTCAGGAAGGCTGCCTTAGGGGTTCTTGGAATAGGGATGACTTTTGTTTTGTTTGTCTTAATGATCAACAACAGAGGTGTCAAACATGCATCTTGCTGCAGCATGTGGATCAAAACACTCTCTAGTGTGGCCCAAAACAGATTAAAATGTAACTGGAAAAGATTTAACAAAATACATAAAAATATAATAAAACATACATAATAGTACATTTTAAAATTGTCAATATGCAGCCTGCAGGGATCCTTTTGTACTGTTTAGTGCAGTGTTGAATTGGGCACTACTGCTTGACAAGATACATCTTGAAAGGTTTCCCTAAAAATATCATGCATTTATTTAATGATGTCTCTGTGATCATACTTTATCTTTCTGACCTTCAAAATGGGGAAACCAGCCAAAGATTTGGGGCTGATGTCAAAATAAGAAAGTATTTTTGCAAGACTCTCTTCAAAATCCAGCAGTTTTCTCATCTGTAAAAAGGGAGATGATTCCAGCTCTAAATTTTCTAATCCCAGCAGCCTACAGTCATTTCAAAAGCTATATAAGATTTTCAGTTATATAGTACTAAATTTCCTGAAATTTTCAGTCAGAAATAACTCCCTGTCCCTTTTGACACAATGTAAAGAGCACTGGGTTTGGAATCAGGAATATTTGAGTTCAAATCCTTACTCAGACAACTTCTAGTTGTGTAACCTCAGACAAATCACTTATTCTTAGTTTTCTAACCTCTAAAATGGGTATATTATAATAGCACCTACCATACAGAGCTGTTGTGAGGATAAAATAATATTTGAAAAGTACTTTGTAAACTTCAAAACCCAATGTTTTAGTGTTAGTTTAGTAACTATCTCTTAGTTATATTTATATAGATTTACAAGTTGCCTTACAGGGGAGTTTATTCAATATTCTCTAGGTTCTCATAGGGAGAGAAATATTAGAAATGAACAGAACTGTCTAGTTAAACTATTCTTAAATAGTCAGTCCAATATGCTAAAGGTGGAGGGTGGGAAAAAGACAAGATTAGATAATACCTTGAATAAGGAATATGTTCTTATATTCAGTTCAATCACCTTTATTAAGACCTACTATGTGTTGAATATCAAGGTAGGCATTAGAGAGGAAAAAAAAGCTTAGATGTGGTCAGTGAACATCTGGAGTATATATAGGTATATATATCATGTTCAGCTCTGGGGCACACAGGTTAAGAACACTAATAAATTGGACAGCTGCCAGATGAGAGCAATCACTATGATGAAGGGCCTTGAGTCCAAACTATATGAGGATAGGTTGGAGGCAATGGTAAAACTTAGCCAGGAGAAGAGAAGACTCTGGAAGCAAGGTGTGGTGGTGGTGGTGGGGGAGTTCTGATGTTAGCTGTTTTCAAATATTTAAAGGGCTTTCCTATGAAAGAGGTAATAGCATCATTTTATTTGTACTCAGAGCAGGGCCACAAGTAAAAGATGCATATTACAAAGTGGAAATCTAAGCTTGGAAAAACTTCCTAACACTTAGAGTAATCCACAAGTGTAATGGATTGCCTAAGGAGGCAGTGGGTTTTTGCCCTTATTTCAAATTTTTAAGCATAGGCTGGATTATTATTTGTTGGATATGTTCTAGTAAGGATTCCTTCTGTGGTTGGGTTATCTAGAAGACTGTTGAGGACCCTTCCAACTCAAAGTATGTGAAGAGATACTATTTCCACCTCCAGGAAGCTTAACATATAGTAAGGGAATGATGCCTCCAAAAACCAATACTCTGAAAGAAGAAAATAGTATATCTACATAATATTAAGCATCCATAGATCTCTGAATTTTGGACAGTTGGTTAATTCTTTCCCAGTTTTCTCCTGGTTGGTACATATCAGGTCAACAGATTCTTCTTTGGGAACTAGCCATGAGGCTTTAGAAAGATCTAGAAAAAATTTAGATTTTATTGATTGGTAAAACAACAATACTTTAGTGGGAGAAGATAAAAGAAAGCAAGATTTTAGGGTGGCAGTCTAGACCAAAGAGAATTTTAAAAAAATCAAATATAATCAGAATTCATATCTGAGTTACCTCTCTTTTTGGACAGAGACGTGATAAATTTCTGCCAAAGTTCATAACTATAACCTTTAGGGATTTTAAAGCAATGAACACCTTTTGCCTTTATTATTACCCCCATCTCAAAATAATACAAGTAACTCTGAATTCAATCCTTTAACTAGACTATAAATTCCATTAGAACATGGGCTGTGTTTTATGGAAACTTTATTTCTCTCCCAGTTCTTAGCTTGGTATGCGATTAAACCTATGATTTCCCTCTGTCAGAGGAGGAACTTGCCACAATCAATGTGTATTGGTATCTTCTCTGTAATTTATATTTATATGAAGTAAATAGCAAGTTGTTAATAAATATTTGTTGAATTGAATTTATTATTTAATCTCATATCTGGTTTACAATGGATTATGAATTAATCAATGAGTTTAGGTCGTGCTACAAATGAATCATTTTCATAGGTAATGATTTAACACATTTCTATGTCTTTCAGTTGTTTCAAAATTAATTGAAGTTTTCTGCTTCTATTAACACTAAAGTCTTTAGTAGCAGTTCACATCTGACCAAAAACCAAAACAAGTTTGACTAAAAAACACCTCCTCCAAAATTATTGCTCTAGAGCCAGAGGGGACCTATGAGGTAATCTAGGCCAACCCTCTTATTTTATATATGTGCAATTTGAGACCCAGGAAATATGGTATGTTAGTAAAAGGCAAGGTCCTCAGACTCCAGTCAGTTCTTGTTCCACTGCTGTCTTGTATAAATCATGGGACATGTGAAAACTGAATTTTACTTCTCAAAATACTTCCCTCTAGGTTTTCCACTTCAGGTGAAGTTATAGTGCTATCTAGGTTTTAGAATATTAAGAATATCCAGTGAAATGATAACTAAACTGGGTATTGGGGTAGGTATTTCAATATTTTTAAAATCTTAAGGGCTTTAAAATAAAATTATGGGATGTAAAAATGGTCATAAGAAGGCTGTAACTCCTTTTAAATAAGGAATTGTGAAGAAAGTGTAAAGGTATGCCAATCAAGGACTATATGATAGAAGAGGAACTGGTTTTTGTGGTGAGAGCAAGAGATAACTAGTGGACAGCCCTGGTATCATTGTCACGCTCAATGAAGGTCTCCAGCATGTTGCATAGACCCTCTGTGGAAAACTCATGGAAAGTCATAGACAAAGGTCATGTTGGATGGGCAGCCATGGGTGAATTGTACTCTGCACTGTAGGATAAAATAGCCCCATCAATGAGATCACAGATCCATGAGTATGTGAGTAACAGAAAAATCAGAGAATAGGTTTGCAAAAATCAGAAGCAAAAAGATAAAGATTTTAATAGTCGGTAGCAGTCTGAAAGTCTTTTAATATGGCTGTCATTTTATCTTAAAACACCACATATGTGGTAAGTTATCTTGACTGTTTCCTGCTGGGAGCTGTTCTTAGGACTCCCTTAGGAAGCTATAAATCTTCCTTATTAAGGAAGGATTCTTGGATGAGAAATGAGTTCAAAGCAGTTGTCAGGGGTGTGTCTCTTTAGTGTCCATCTCCTATAGAGAAAGTGATTTAATTAGTCACAGTAGAAGTTACAGAAGAGCTTCTCTGCTGGTACTCCTTCAGAATAAAGCTTCCAGAGGATAATCTTGAAAGTCATTGGCAGATTTAGAGATCTCAAGAAGATCATCCAAGGAACGTTTGGCAATAAACCAAGTCAGAAAACCTCCATGAATGGGACTGTATAGTTTGAACTGGGTTCCTTATTTAGACTTGGAGCCAAACAGATCTTATTTCCTGTCTTCCTAAGCTTCCCATCACATAAGCCATTTTAAGCTACTAAAGGAAGTAATTTCACTATTTAAGGCTTTACAAGTTAATCAGTTTCCAAGGATTTATTAAATTCCTACTGTGTCAGATACTGAGGATTCAAATACAAAGAATGAAACTTGAGGAACTTACATTCTACTAGAGAGGACAATAAGGATATGTGTAAGCCTATGTACTTACTAGCTATAGCTATAAAGCAATCACCATGTTTTTGAGGGGTCATTATATAGATGGTTAAATCTTCATTCATGTAATACCCACGAACAATGAGGCCACATGTAAATTATTCTGCATGTCAATATTGGTTTGGCACCTATGGAGTACACTCTTTTCCCTTCCCTATCCAAGAAACAGGATCTGATGTGCAATTCTATGAGTTTTTTTCAAGTATATTGTCACAAACTTTAGCACAATTTGTGATAGGTGCAGTTATTTTCTCAACTCTGCCACTCTATCCTTTATATTGCCATTGCTGCCTCCCCAAGCCCTCAATTCAAGAACGCAATTAAATAAACTAGCAGTTATTAAATACAAACCATATGAAAGACATCTTTTAAGAACAAGCATACAAAGACAAAAACAAAACATCCTTGCCCACAAGGAGTTTATATTCTTCAGGGAGGAGAGTAAAACAGGAGGTGAAGGAAAGAGCATTAAACTAGACACTGAGAAAGGCCTCATCACAGAGGAGGCACTCATTATGGTTGGCTCTAAAGGAAGCTGGGAATTCTAAGGGGTGGAGATGAGGGAGAATAAATTCTAGGCAAATTGAAGGGGTACATGGGAAACAACTGGAAAAGTACACTGAGGCTATTGAAGAAGTGATGAGGGCAATGGCAGGCAAGAGCTAACATTACCAATTGGTACATATGCTAAGAGTTGACTGTCTTGGTCATAGGCTTTCTATAAGTCAAAACATTCATAAAATTGTTACAGATGGCTAATTTAATGTTCCTTTTAAGCCTCATAAGCTTCTAGATATTATCAGAGAATCATAAAAATTTGCTAAATATCAGTTGATGATGTCATCAGGTCAAACAAAAATCTGAATCAGAATGGAAGTGGAAAAATAAATATTATTGGATTTTTGCCTGGAGAAGAGTAAAGTATATGGAAAAATTAATTTGTTCTCCCTTTTCCTTCCTTAACTCACAAGGTTGTTTTGAGAGGGAAAGAATACTTTGTAAACCTTAAAGCTCTCTCTATACATGCATAGATATCTTATTATCTGGCCAAAGACCTAGTCATGTTACAATTGAACTAATTCAACTTTATTTTCTGCTCTTTCATAATTTTCTCTATTACTATATCTGAAGGTTTGCTTCAAGGCCAACTATTTTCAAGGATTTGGCTGTTCTTTCTTACATACCTTTCTTTAGAGGACTTTGGCCCCTCTCTTCCATTTACTCTCTACAAAAGAACCAAGTTCCTTATCTTTTAGTGGACATTGCTTAGAAGTTCCCAATTAGTTCACATTTAACCTTACCTAACCCCTCTGTTCCATTTGCTTGTTGGAAGATCTTTTTCTTCCACTTAAAACACTAAATCATCTCAGAAGACTTCTCAAATCTTCAAGTCTTTTTCTTATAATGTACCCACCAACCCACAAGTCTTAAAGGACTTCAAAATCTATATCCTCTTTCCAAGTGATGGAGAAATACTGTAGTCCTTCATCTTCTAGCTCTTCAAAGATTTTCACAACTCATTGTTCTACAGTCTACAAATAGCTAGGGTTCTAGATTCAGGCAATTCTTTGTGGAGTTCTCTAGACTCTGAGATACAGAATATGTGTAAATATATGAATATATATATGTGCATGTGTAAATATAACATATATATGTATGTATATATATATATATATATATATTACACACACATACATAAAAATTTTCCCCCCAAGTTGTTTCTTGACTATTTGGGCAGGTTTGTTGTATACGTTCTGTCAAAAATGTCTTAGTGCAATTTTTGGCTTTAAATAGATAGATTTTTAAGCTATTCGTAACCATTTAATAGATTATTATTATGTTAAGACTTTTGGGACATTAAAAGCTTAAAACTGCACCAAGACTATATCTGAAACACAGGCAAAGGAACTATTTCTTTTGTTTTATTCAATATTCACTCTCATGCCATGTGTAATATCAATGAGAACAAGTCGCAAAGAATAAAGCTGTCCATGACTGAAAATGCTAAAAGTCAAACCAACAAGTCTTTGGCGATATAGAGAAAGGCCAAAAAAAAATTCTTGCCCTCAAGGAGCTTACAGTCTAATTTTCTGCTTTAGAAGATATTTTGGGTTTGGGGTGGGGTGATTTGCACCTGTGATTTGATCAGAGCCAGAGACTTCCAGTATAAATACTCCTTTCACTAATGGAGATCAGAAACATCTGTCTTTCTCAGAGCTGCCTGCATTTGCAGAGATTAAGAACCATGCCCATGGTCACTCAGTCATTATATGTCAGAGGCAGAACATGAATACTGACTCCACTCTGTGTACCATATTGCCTCTCTTAGGAGACAATATGCACATGAATATATGTATTTGGATGTGTGCTAGTGTCTCATCTCCCTAGTTACTTATCAGGTCCTTCTCTTCTTCAATGGTAGCTTAGATATGTTTTGTATTATATACATATATGTATATACATATACACATGTATATATATGTGTATGTATATATACATAAACATATATACATATATATACATATATAATTATGTGGACCTATATACATGCATGCTGTTTCCTGTTTTAAGTTTCTCCAGGGCAAGGAATGATTCATTTTTCTTTATATACCTAGCACCTATCACAGTACCTGACCTATAGTAGGTGCTAAATCAATGCTTGTATCTACAAAGATAGCATTTTGGCCTGGTGCATTCTCAGCATTTTTACATGCAAAGAAGGCCCTGAACCTGATAGCCCGTTGTATTTACAGCAGAACTGCCAAAGAACCCTCACATGGAAATTATGAAATAATCTACTTAAGCCTTCACTTTCCTTCTGTCTTTCATTTAGCAAAAGGACTTTACAGTGGCTTAGTCTGTACCACCATCTTATTTCCCTTCCCCTTCTGAAATCAAACTGCAAGATTGTCTCTGAGCCAGACACAGGGAGAGAGATGGATGTGCTGAACGTGCGGCTACCAAGGAAGGTGTTTCCTAGCAACAGTAACCACTGTACAGGCTTCATAACTCTTCTCTGGCTTGTTTTTCCCTAGCAATTTAGAAGAAGAGGAAGTAAATAGGATATGCAGAATACATGCTTAATCTTAATGGATTCTAATTAATAAATGTGAAGAAAGATGAGAAAACATGTATGCATTTCTCCTAGGAACTCCAGGGTTATTTCATTTGATCTAAATTAACAACAGAGATTTGAGGTGAATAGTTGAAAGTATAGCAAAGTTGTAATAATTTGGACTGCTAATGAAAGCCTTTTTTTCTCTTATCTGTCTTTTTCCTTCTCACAAATATCACTTATACCTTATTTTTTGTCCTAAAGGGCATGAAGTAGATAATTTTAAAATAGAGGAAACAAAGAAGTAGTTGTAATTTTAGCAAAGCAAAGTGATAATGCATTTGAGAAAATGCCTTCTGAGGTAAATGATTAAAAAATAACTTTGTGAAAGTTGAAGTGTGAAGGAGTTCATAGGATAATTGATGTCAATTTAGAAGATACCGTGGAGGTTAACCCCCTTATTTTACAGATGAAGAAACTAAGGCACAAAGAGGTATTAGGTCACATATACGTACTTTAAAGTCTTAAGTGGCAGAGTAGCGATATGAACCTAGGTCACCTGATTCCAAACACAATTCTTTCCCCCTGCTTTTCCCTCTTGCCCCCTCTTTTGACCCTGGGCTGGCAACACATCATCCCAGGCCACTTGATTGCTCAAAGGCTTAGATCAGATGAAAGTTATCAGGACCACCAGGTCTTATTTGCCCTGCCACTTCATCTTAAGGTCTTCCTACACCAAACACTGTTGCCTGATCTCTTGATAAAACATAAGGACCTGGAGCCTTGTAATGTGTCCTTAGGATTTCCATCTTCCCACAGCTCTAGTCTCCAGATTTTGTAGGTAAGAAACTGAAGGCCAGAATGATTAATTTAGCAGCTGAGGTAATAATAGTAATAAAACCTTGATTTGAAACTAGGTCTCTTGACTCCAAAAATGTGAATGTCTACACTACAGAAAATTCTCATGTAAACATTATAACTGGACTGGCAGAGACAAAGCTATTGGAATATTCTCCCTCTGGCTCTTCCCCTTATATGCAAATCATGCTAGGCTTCAGATTTGTGAAAACATGGTTACCTCTCAAAGAAATTATGCCCTACTCACACCATCACTGTTCAAATGCCAGCATTAGAGTATTTAATTTCTTTTCCCTCTTTTATTCTACAGGCTACATTCCTCCTACATGAACACCCACTTTCTTCACAGGAAAACTAGAGAAGTTAATGTGCATAGATTGTTTTAAAACATTATTGGGGAAAATAATTTAAAGGAAAAACAAAAGAAACAGACAGAAAAGTTGTTAAAGAGATAGCAATGGGCACATTTTTTACAATACATGTTAAGAGACACAATGAAACTGAAGATCATTTTTGCTATATACATTTCTTACCCCAAATCTCTACCCATCTTAAAAGAAATATATGATGCAGTGTTTATATAAATAGAGACATTTAAAGGGATCACACTAAAATGTTAGTATGTTTTCTGAGTCATCCAGGAAAAGAAATACTCTAAGTGGGAAATTAGTAAATAGAGAACTCATTTGTCTCTGGGATCTCCTGTAGGATTCAAGTTTGATTACTATAGGCAAAATTCATATCACAAGACTGCCCAATTATCTTCAGTTATGATGTTAGTAGAATCTGTTATTTGGGGAGGTGTGGGGTTCCTGTTATGGAAAGATATATTTATTCTCTTAGCAATGAATAATAACCTAAGCACAAAGTAAACAAATGGTGTTGCTTGGAGTAAGGCAGCCTATAATATAGATCAGCAGGCATGAAGTCCTTCTTGATTCTAATTGTTAGTGCTCTATTTTCCATGCCATCTTGTATTTAACTACTTTACATATATTTGTACTTAATTTATTTATATTTATGCATATTTATATGTGATTTCTATTCTCCAGTCATATTATACTCCTTGTGTAAGTTGTTTTCCCATTCGGTTGTGAGCTCACTGAGGACAGGGAGTATTTTTACCTTTGTACCTCTAGGGTACAAAGAGCCTGGCTCATAGTAGGCACTTAACGAATACTTCTTGACTTATAAGAAGGAATTATGCCTTTCATTGTCCCTGTACTCCTGATGCCTAATAGGTAATTAATAAATATTTATTTATTGGTTTGCACGGATAAAAATATAGAATATGTTCAAAGTAAATAACAAAAATTTCAGGTGAAGGGGAGGATAATTAGCAACTGGAAATTAAATTATTGATCTAATAATCGATTATATTCTTTTAGTCCTTAAGTAACAAAATTTCTTTATACGTTTTGACATAGATTCAACCTTAACTGAAATGAGGATTTATGATATAGAGAGATGGCAATATTTTCAAGATGATGTTACATGAGTAGGAGATATATGCTTTGTTATTTTAGTGTTGGGATTGAAGGAAGTTTGGCATTTGTGTTTTATAAGGAGATTTCTGACAAATTCCATGAAATTCCATTTTAAAAGTTATTATATATAAGAGACTGTCCCTGCTTTATTCTCCATTAATAGAGAAAAGATAGTTACAAAATACCAAAGACAGCAGAAACACTTTCAGTGAATGAGTTGAATTTGTTGTTGTTCAGTTCAACTCTTTGTAACCCCAATTTGGGGTTTCCTTGGTTTCCAATGGAGTGGTTTGCAGTTTCCTAGATGAGGAACTGAAACAAACAGGGTTAAGTGACTTGCCCAGAGTCACACAACTAAAAAGTGTTTGAGGCCAGATTTGAACTTAGGAGGATGAACCTTCCTGACTTCAGGTCTGGTACTCTATCCATTATGACACTCAGCTGCTATTCTTGTAAGAAAACTGATAATTGATTCCTATTTGAAATAAATAACTGTACCATTTTAATAAAAACAATTGAAATAAGCCTCTATAATGATACCCAACTATCAAAAATAAGTTAAGGCTACCAAATGTCAGCAAAGCATTTAGGAAGACTGAAATATTTTCTTTGAAGAAAAAAGCAAATTATTTAGAAATGGAACTCTTGCTTTCTACTACTACACCTAAAGGTTACTATTCAGTATACATTAACAAATATTCAAATGCTTATTATGTATAGGATGTATTAAAATTATAGGTATACCACATGTGCAAAACCTCTTTTTCATCTATATAAAATGCCTAGAGAGGCAGAAACTTAGCAAGATATTCATTGCTTCTAAACAGTAATTACAATATTAAACACAACAAAATCTCTAGGTAAATACAGTTTGAATAGAACAGAAGTTGCCTTGAATTTCATTTTTGTCTTTCTAGGATCATTTGATTTAGAGTTGGAAGAGTCTTGCTACATGAAGAAACTGAGGCTCAAAGAGACTCTTTGCGACTCTAGGTCACAAAGTTAAAAGTGGCAGAGCTGGGACTGAAATCCGAGTCCTCAGATCTCAGGCCCACTGTCAGCTTCTAGCACAGTACCTGGAATCTGGGAGGCATGCTGAATTGAATTAAATTGTTGGATAATTATTATTCAAGGTCTAGAAAGAAGCAGTATTAAATAGTGCTGAATTTGAAGTAGGGAGAGTCTTGGGAAGAAGTCTTGCTTCTGATAGGTATGTGATCATGGACAAGCCAGTTAACTTTTTTTGAGCCTTAGTTTTATAATTTTTAAAATGAAGTTAGTGGAATCCTACAGGGTTTATTTGAGGTTCAAACAAGATTATAGACAAAGAATATTTTGGAAACCTTAGAGCACTATCAAAATGCCAGGGAAAACTCTTATTATCACCACGCTTTAAAGAAGTTACCCTTTGGTAATAACAATAGCAAAAACCACCAACAACAAAGCCATAATAATAATAATAATTGATATTTGGTAGCTTCTTCAGCCTGAAGCTCTGTATAATAATTTGTTGGTGATGCTGGAATACTCAGTCTTTGAAGCTGCAACTTTAATCAGATTTTTTTAAATTATGAAATTACCTCTTAGGAATATAAATAAATGTTCAATTTGAATCCATTGCTTGCTGTCATACAAGAAACTTGCAGGCAATAAATATACACAGGAGGTTGACATCTGTAAGCTACATAAGGAGCTGGCAATTTCCTAAAAAGCTATTTGACTGGGGAAGGGCTAATAGTTATGGTTATGGAAGACCACAAATGTGTGCATTTATATATATGCACACATTTAAATGTCTAATGGACAAGGCAGATGCTGCAATATGACAAGATATAACACTCTCTTTAAATCCTCAATATGGAACCAAGTCTTATGGGTTCTCAGTGTTCCTATCTCCACTCATCCCCAGGGCAAACATTAAAATGACTTATAAAGTAACCTTCTAAATATCCTGTTAGTGTTTGTAGGCTCCCAGAACTCTTTTCACACAGGTTGGAAAGTACTATTTCATCACTAAACAAATCAAGTCTAAAATAAATCACAGTTCTGGGGACATCTGGTGAAGTTCAGTGGCTGTGATGGTGAAGGATAGCATGTTTCTTCACTCACTCCTGGTAATAAACTTCAAACATTACTTGAAGGAGTTCTGCCATCTTCGATCCCCAGCTGCCATGGACAAATACTGTCAATCATGGCAAACTGAGCACACCTTTTTATTTGCTAAGTATAAACATCCATATCAAAACTACTAATCTTTTTTATACACTAGTGACCTTTCCTACAATTTAATAAAGACCCCAAAGAACTACTTATTACTCTTCAATACTTTTCTGTTTAAAATGAGATCATTTAAAATACAGATGAGAGGATGGGGTATGAACTGTCTTTAGAAGCCTGATTTAAACAGATGAGGAGTTCCCATTTCTTTTATTGCCTGAATTCAACTGTATCTCCTTGCCTTCTCATCCACCATTCTCCTGTGTAGATATACCATCTTTCAATCTGGTTTCATAGTCTTTCATCCTATCTTTTGGTACCTGGAGGTTTTTCTTTTCTGTGGGCAGACCCCATCTATTTGAAACTCTCTCTTTCTGAATAATAGTAGTACTTTAAAATAATTTCTTAAAGCCTGATTTGGGCTTCTGAGTGCTTTATTCTCTAGGTAACTGGTTTTACCCTAAAGAACTTAGTATCAAAAGTGAAAGATCACACACATTACAAAGTCTGAACCCTTCCCAATCCATTTCCCTTTTTCCCAAGGTCAAACTATTTACCTCTCTTCGAAGAATGCAGTGGACCATGACAATAACAAAGCCTTGTAACGAATCAAATACTGCGAAAAGTATCTGAAAGAGGATAGATCTTTTGTCTGTCATGGCCAAAACAGCAGACATCCATGTCAGAGCCAGGAGGGGCAACACGACACAGGAGCTCCAAAGAGATGCCCTATTCAGAGACAGAGAAAACCACATGACGTAATGCTGTGTGCCAGTCCTCCAAAGAAACCAAACCCACCACTAAACCAGGCATTTTTACAGGTGGCAACAAGACCATTAACATGGAAACCATAAAGTTTATAACATTCTAGTATTTTATTTTCTAGACAGAATATCCCATGGTAGTTATAAAGGCTGTTGCCAATTATAAATATTTAAGCATGTTCAGAGCTATAGTATTAGCAAACACAATTTTCATCATAGCATTTTTTTCACATGCACTGTATAAGATTTGTAACAAGAAGATGTAAATGATTAGGACTAACATGGCATTACTGGCGGTGGTGGCTGACAAAGCTGTTGTTGAAACTACTCCACACTTGGCACATTTGAGCGTCAAACCGCTATGAGGCTCACTCATCTGACTGCAAACAAACAGAACACCCACAAAAAGAACAAAATATTGAATTTTCACCAAAAAAAACGTTGCTACTGCAAGTTAGCTTTTAAATACGATTTCATGCAGAAAAATAAGAGTACTTATCAAAGATGAATGAAATGTGCTAGGCTGTTGTAAAGCTGCATTTGTACTACACATTTTTTAAAAAAAATTAACTTTTAACATTTTGGGCCTTCATTCCATGCAAAGCATATTTTTATCATTTGTACTATTAATGGCCCTTGTGCCTAAAGATCAAGGTTGCTGAATACACTAAGCTAAACATAAGCATATGCTAGTGTAGACATAC
This sequence comes from Gymnobelideus leadbeateri, assembly GCA_011680675.1. Taxonomy (NCBI): domain Eukaryota; kingdom Metazoa; phylum Chordata; class Mammalia; order Diprotodontia; family Petauridae; genus Gymnobelideus; species Gymnobelideus leadbeateri. Next base: position 543,928 of record WOXC01007271.1, on the reverse strand, counting down.
AATGAAATCCCTTTATTCAGACCAGTGTTCCTGTCTTCAGGAAAGGTATTTACATTTATCTGAGAATGAACCATGTGTGGATGCTTTTATGAGAATGGGAAATATCTAACATCTTAAAAGTTATTAAAATAAGCAGAAATATGCAAAAACATCTTCCAATTCTTTCTTAATATATTATTTACTTCCCTCCCCACAATGGGTTTATATGTTTAAATTTCTTGTTAGCTTACATTTTTGTTCATGTTTTAGTATGGTCTGAATATAGGGGCTGAAATGTATGAAATACAATGAATTATTAGTTGGGGATAAAAAAGATGATAGACTCTTCTGCTTTAATAAAACACAGTAGGCAAGCATTAAGTTCAAAATATTCATTTCTGAACATTTTGTTGATAACTCTAGATAGATAGCTAAGATTTTTTTGTGGATTTTTTCAGATTAGCTTAGAATTCAGCTAACTTACAGTCCACTGTATCATGTGATCAGCTCCATACTACAAGGAAAACATTAAACATATACTTTTGGGGGAACAGGTCTCTTGAAAATAAACATACACCTTTATATGTTATGATAAAATACTTTCATGGCAAAACCAAGAAGAAAGCTTTGGACCAAAGTATTTCCAATGATATTTTCTGTCTTCCAATTCTAAATTCAGATTATATATGAAACAATAATTTTTCCTACCTTTTTCTTAACTGTAAGGTTACAGAACAATTTTCTAGCTAGGTATGTATACCTTTTTATGTTATAGTAACTTAATTCTGCCTCATCACATTTTGGAATGTATACTTTCAAAATGTGGAAAAAATAAATTAATTCAATTCAGGAATATGGATAATAACAGGGATTTCCCAACTTAAAAAAAAGAATATAAGTAGAGCCTATATGCAAAAGAGTAGTTTTATCTGATGGGGGAAAATATAGACTGACTTGAATCACTTGCATTACTATGCCATTCCAAAGGGAATATCCCATTCCCTTCTTTCCACTCCTTGAAAAAGGGTACTACATCCCTATGCAATTTGTTTCATGAAATCCGTGACAGATAATCTTATGTATTTTTAAAGCAAAATAGATTTTCTTAGGTAGATACAGACTTTTTGCTTGTTTCAGCTTTTAAAGAGACAAAATATTGCTCTTCAAAATCTGTTTTCATACTAGGTTCTTTAAGACAAAAGTGCTGAATTGTCTTTCTATTGTCTCACAGATAATATGTCTCTTCATGGTTGAACGTATACACTAATCTTTCCCTCTTTAGTAAAACTAATTTATCTATAGACCTTCAAAACATGGCCACTGGCCAAGGGTTACTGAATGTTAATTTTAAAAGCATGGCATAAGTTTCTTAGCTTGCTATAATAAAAAATAATTTAATTGAAATCTCATTTTGCCTTGTGCCAATACTCCAAGAGTATATTTTTATGCTGCCTTCTTGTCTCATTGGCATCTCTAAAAAGAAATATTAATGAGGGCCATGATGACTCTCTAGTCCATTTTTTTACCCAGAAAACCTTTTTAGGATTACTTTAGTCTAATTTCATATTTTTTCTAGAAACAAAGCTTGTGATAGGACTTAAAGAGCTTGACTCTTTGAAGTATTTGATATAGATGGAACATAATGTACATAAAATAATATAAAATATGATTATTGACTAGGCAACATATTGGAATGAAAAGAGCACTGGATTTGGAATTAGAAAACCCTGATTGTACAATTTACTTCCCCTGTGATCTTGTACAAATCATTTAGCTTCCTTGGACCTTCCTAGTCTGTGAAATAAGGAGTTTGGACTAGATGAGTTCTAAGATTCCCTCAGGCTCTAAAATCTATGGTTGTACATTTGTCTTAAGTCAAGGATAATCCTAAGCAATGGCACCTGGGACCAAATGACCTGAGATACCTTTTAGCATTTTAATTCTAACCCTGATTCCATGAGTGAGATGGGGAGAAGGGAGTTTCATGATGGAGATAGTCTTCCTACAACTTATATATCCCTTTATCAACTTCAAAATATTTGCCTTTAAAATGGGGATAATTTTTATCATGATGTAATTTTATTTTTATTTTTTTGTGAGGCAATTGAAGTTTAGTGACGTGCCCAGAGCCTCACAGCTAGTAAGTGTCTGAGGTAATATTTGAACTCAGGTCCTCCTGACTCCAGGGCCAGTGCTCTGTCCACTATGCCATCTAGTTGCACCTGATGTCATTTTAAAGTTGATAACCTGGTTCAGTGGAAAAAGAATGGGTTAGGAGTCAGAGAACCTGTATTCTGATTGTTCTTTTGCCACTTACTACTGCCTGGGTGTCTTTGGGAAAGTCACCTGTCCTCTATGTTTCAGTCTTATCTGTGAAAATTAAGTGGGTTGGATGAAATGTCCTCTAATTTTTTTCTAGTACTAAATCTATAATCCAAAGACCTTTTAATTTTAAATCTGAGAAAACAAATCTACTACACATTTCACAGAACTGCTTATAAACACAAGAGAAATAATATAGATGAAGTGACTATTCAGTGCTATAAAATGAAGGCAATAAAAAGTTTTTATTTTTTAACAACAGCAAATACCTGTTTTGTGGCACATTATTTTAGGAATATTTTGTTTTGTAGAATGAAAGATCCTGACCAACAAGGAAGACTTGAATTTCCCAAAGTTTAAGACTTTCCCAGTGCTCAAGTAACAGTTATTCTCCAGAGAGCCAATGAAAGAAGAGTAATCTTTACCAACCTCACCTATGCCATCTGATACAAGTAGAACTTTGTTTTGACAGCCTTCTGCATCAATTACCCCTTTCCAAATGTTATCCCCTACTGTCTGTAGGCCCTAGTGCCTTGCCTATCAATCATTTTTCAAGAGTGAAAACAATGCAAATTGTTCCATCAAAATGCCATGCCACACGCATCAAAGCTTTGCTTTCCTGAGATGAATCTAACCTCTTCCATCTGGAAAAATCTCAAGATATTTTTCATATATAATTTACCCTTCTGGCTATAGATTAGCTTAATAACAAGAAAAATAACAATAATCACTAGCCTTAATTTAGCAAGTTTTAAGATTTGCAGAGGATCTTACTTTGTTATCTCCTGTCAATAGGAGATGATCTGAGACTAACAGAGTTTAATGCCTTGCATAGGATCACACAGCTAATAAAATATCTGAGGGAAAATCTGAGCTCATGTCTTCCTGATTCAAGTTCAGTGCTTTCTCTACTCTATGGCCCTAGCCTACTTCCTTTCCTTTAGGCTGCTAAGGTAAAACTGCTGTTTTAAAGGAGCTTCCATAAAAAAGAGAAAAGGTAATACTAATGGAATTTTCTTTTTGAGATTTGGGAGTGCACATGTGATTCTTTTTTGTCATGCTATTACCCTCATTAGCATTTTAAGAAAATTATTACTCTTGTGTTTTATATAGGTATTGACATTAATAGAATTTTTTTAAATTTTACTCTCCTATATATTTAGTTATTTTATAGGAATGGTAGATATTTTCTAGCCATTATATTTTGCATTCAGTGATAAATACCAATTGAAGTTGTAGGTAAAAACATAGAAGGAAAATGGAGAGGGAGAAATTTCTTCATAACACAGTTATAGTTAATATAATTTATTTTAAGTTTTCCCTGCAGTGACAATGCTCTATATAGACAGCATTATTAATTGACTAACCCCTGTGAATCAAGGTATAAAAATTATTTTATTGACTAGATACACTTTTATATGTAAGATTATGTTATTTGAACTGAATTATATTATTATTAATTAATAATGGAATTATTTGTTTTCCCAATTCATCTCTAACATGCAGATTTGAGGTCTTTGCCATTTATTTTTTGTACAATTTATACCTTATCTTCATGATGATAATTTTGAAAAGGTAACATCTCATTTTTATCTACACTTCACATAGACTATTGTATGATTGATTAACTATTTCAAAAAAGCATTTCAACTCTTGATATATGTGTTATGACTAAAAACAGAATAGAGGTTCCTTGCTAGAGAAAAGAAGATCATGTAGCAACTTTATCAATTGGAGCTATTTTTATTCTTACTTGCTCTATTCTGGTTCTTTTAGAATTAAATTTCTTCTTTCATTGAAGATAGTGTTCATCAATGAATAAGAAATGGGCTTGAATTTCTACAAGTATTTTGGAATTTCATACATCTGCAAGTTTAAATTGTTCCCAAGGCTCTCAGAAAGCATTTACTCATGCTAATAAGTCATTATATTTCACAATAGAAGTATAAATAGAATTCTAATTCATTCATTAGCTAATAGTTATTCACAAAGAGAATTTTCACTTTAAAAACATATTCTTTAAAACAATGAGATAAAACATATGTAAATATATGCATATATACACACATGTTGTTTGTATGTGCCTTTTTATGTTTTTATTTATTTCTAGGTTCAGAATGTAATTTCATTAGTGTGGGAAACTACGGGTATGGAAATTTGTTTTTCCAAGATTTGCTTGGGCCTTCAAAAAGTGTGTGTGTGTTTGTGTGTGTGTGAGCCTGTGTGCTTAGTCTGAGGTTATCTAAACTATTATTTTTTTGAGGGCGAATAATGTATGAATACTAAATAGAAAGTTATATTCACTCAACTATCTAGATTAATATTTTTATTATCCTAAAGCAGAACTCCAGATATGACATGAATGATCTCAAATTTCTACATTAAAAGTAATTAGTCCTACACTAGCAAAACAAGTGTAGATTTTCCATGTAACTATCCTATTTTGTCATAAAAATCTTCACAAAGATAATACTGCTTTGAAGGGATGTCAAAATCTTACTACCAAGTGATAAAATACTACAAATGGTAAATAGCACTAGATAGCTTATCAGATATAGCTTGTAGGTTATGAAAGAAAGGAGAACAATTGCAGAGTAAGTTCTGAATTATACTGCAATTACTTTCTAAGAGAGAGAGAGTAGGTAAAAATGAAAGGTATAAAATATATGTATAGATACAAAGGGAAAACTAGAGAGTTAATGTTTCATTCACATTTCTACTAGCTTACAAAGGGTGACAATGTAACCCTAGAAAGCTGACATCAATCTGCATATGAAATGTCTTCATTAAGTCATTAGGTATGGTAGTAATACAATAACAATGAAATTAATTCAGAGAGATGCTTTTATCAATTTTATAAGCAGATGAAATGTGAATGTGAAAACTCTGAATAGCTCATTTTGGCAGTGTGTAGTCACAAGCACTGTAAAGAAGACAAATCCAGAGCAAGAATGCTGTTTGACAAGATATTATTATACATGAGGAACTAGATTTTAACATAAAAAGTCAAAGGTAAATCTCTTAAGGAAACACAAAAATTCTTTCGGCCACTTGGCAGGCATTTCATTTGTAAACCATAAACTGTTTTTTACCTGCCTCTGCTATTTTCCCCCCTCTTTTAGCTAACAGGAACAAAGGGCATCTGAGGAATAATGTAGTATCTTAATTAAGAACAATTCATAGAAACACTTTAGGTTTTAATGTTTTTGATAGGCAAGACCAAAATCAGCAGCTTTAAAAATTAACTTAATACTTTAGTTTGTGTTTTATTATGATTGGATATTTTTGGTCACATTCTCTGAGGACAGTACAACTGCAACTTTTGGATGGATGAAATCTACCACACATCAGTACATGGAGAACAAAATTCAAAGCACAGTCAAATGTATTTGATGAATATCTGGAACTGAAAAGATGAGGTTCACTGGTAAAGAATCTTCATAATCTACCTATTGCAGCTTACCCGGCTCTGTGTTTGAGCTTTTTATCTAGGATCCCATCTCTGGAAACAAGTTTATTAAATACCAAAATGCCAATCACCATGTTGACCTGTCAAATAGAAACAACAGTTGATCTTTCAATGGTAGTGAAAGGAATCTAGTAACATTTAGAATGCTTGAAATCAATCTCTAATCAATTCAACATTCATAAACACAGCGACATGGTTTTGCATATACTTAAGGAAAATAACAATACTACTAATAATACTGTTTGCAGCACTTTCCAGATACTTGACAATTTTAATAATAGGTTGTTACTTTAATAATTTTTAAGCATACTCAATTTTTATTTTTTGCAATAAATACACAAGGCTTAGTTTTTAGCTACCTTCCTCCCAGTCCCCTCAAATCATTATCAAGGCAATCTGATATTTTCCTCTCTTTCCTCTACTCCCAGAGTGTTCTAAAATAAGAAAATTAAGTTGGTTATAGGATCCTGTCCTCATCTTACCTATCCCTTTGATAATCTGGTCATAATCTGTAGCATTAGATATATGAGGCAAGGATGTGGTTTTTTTTTCCTAGACCTGGGTCATTTTTCTAGGCTCTGGAGTTAGAGAGCCCAGGATCCTCACAAGAGAGAAAAAGTCTGTATAATCAAGAAAGAATGACATTTCATGGTACATGTCAGGCCTTACCAGCTGAAAGGACAAATCTGTAGTAGATCACTGGGATCTTTTAAGAAATTAATTTTTCAAGATGCCTATCAAAGCATCATTTTTATAGTATGCTCTATTAAACATGCTTCAATATTTCCTCTTACTGTTTCTCTTATTTTTCTTTTTTTAAATCTTTTAGATATTTCAAATGAGATGTAATCATACATAATTTTCATTCTCCATTGAAAACATAAATAGCAGAATGAAATGTCTCCCATTTTAACTGTTTGTAATAGTTTCTCGGTATTGGTCCAAAAAAGTGATGAATCAAAAGAACTTAATTACTCTCAGGACTTAATTACTAAACATATAAAAATTGTTTTGTTTTATTTTATTCTTCTTTCTCCTCTGGTTTGGCCTCCATGCCTGAGATTTTATTTCTTAATGGAATGACAGAATCATCTGTTACAGATGAGTAAACCACATATTGGAATTTCAGGAGAGCATTTTTCCCCTTTTCGGTTTATAAAATGATTTGCAGATTTCAACACAAAGTAGTTAAACCTGTGAATTTGCTCAAGCCATGTGGGTTTTATAATTTGACTCTGTTTAACTGATGCTATAAAGAAGATCCATACCACTTTTAGTGGGTATAAATCCCTTTACTCATAAAAAAATTGCCAACTGCCAAGTTACCATTTAATCAAGGAAAGAGTTATTTATCTTCTGACTTATTATTGAAACTAGGAGAAATGTTGTATGTCATAGATTCTATTATAATCGTAGCATGCAGACAGGAATTGATTGTTCCCCTAAAGACTATAACAGCAGTGTTTCTATCACACACAACGGTTTTCTTTATTTTAGGGGTAGTGAAACATTAACATAGTAGCTTAGGGAAATGATCCTATCCATTGAATCAAGATTCAGCTCAGCAGATAAAAACGTGTCTAATACTTCCTATTTTCTTAGGTCCTTATCTAACCTGTGCCTAGATTTTATTTCTCTTATAAATCATGGGTAGCTTTAGCTCCTTGCTATGTTGAAAATGTTTAAGGGCAAAAAGGACCAAACCTTAAAAGAAGGAAAGTTATACATTTAGAATGCTGAGGAAACTTCCATTTGCTTCCAATTTATTGCATGAATCATTTAAGAAACTGAAGAACAGTTTTCCAATTAGAAAGCTAATTGCACAGAAATGAGGATCTCTGGATTTAATTCAGACTGCCCTCCTGCCCTGCTCACTTTCCAGATTTATTGAGGGGAAAGAGATTTGGTATCAATAAAATGAGATGTCCTCATTAAGAGAGACAAAGGCAAATTAGTAAAAGAATTAATGTTCATTTTTGGGAGATATTCTACAGTTAGAGCTATGAAGAAATTGCTTCTTGGTTTCACAAAAGGAAAAAAAAACACAACCTTTGTGTGTTTCATAGGGGTTTGTTTCAGCTATGCTTTTGTTATTCTTGAGAAATGGAGACCTTTATGAGATATTCCAAATAGAATACATGGCAAAACCCCTTACAAATAAATAATGCACAATGAGTTTAATGTTGTATGTTAAAGGGCAAAGATTTCAAGTTACCCACAGCTTCCCTACACAATTGTAATTTTACAGGATAAATGAAAGCCCAGACATATGAACACTTTTTCCCCTATTACTTGCAACTCAAAATAAGATTTCAGAGTAGTCATGTATTTTCTATAGAGCATTATGAAGTCAAATAAATCATCATAACAGTGCATCAGACACTGACTTCTATACAACATGCAATGACTAGTGAAATAGTCAATTTAATTGTTATAAAATAGCCTTTCTTTACTCAGAGAAGAAAATAAGATGATTTTGATGTTTACCAGGACGACAGCAGCAGCAGGCCCAACAAAAGCATAGAGTAGCCCTCCTTCAAGAGATAGCCAGCAGCTGGAAAGAATATTAGATAAGAACTAACAAAAATTAGTGATGAGTATTAAACCATTGAAGCATGATATAAACAATTTGGCTTACCGATTTCTCTTTGGCATTCTAGAACATTGGAAAAGCATATAAAACTTACACATAAGGGGGAAAAGACTAGAATCATAGCATTCCATATATTGAACAGTTCTCACTGGAAAGGAATTTTTAGTATAAAACCTTATTTTCAGGTACTTAAAACTTTTAGGAAAAATTACCATTGCAGCGAGATTTCCTATGGTTATTTTCAGACCTGAAGTGAATATTTAGGGTGGATTAAAAACGCTTATATGCCATCCACTATCAAAATTTTCAACTGCACTTTTAAGCAGAGACAGCTAGTTTAAAAGTTTCAGACATGCCATTTACCTGCTCTTCCTGAAGGCCTTCAATATATTGGAAGAAATTTGTTTAAAAGCAACAGTTGCAAAGAGATGCATATTCTACATTTTGCATGCATTACTTGCCTCTATATCTTTGCAGCACAATAAAAAAATTCACCAAATTTCAATGAAAATAAATGCAGCCGTGTTTATTTCAATTTTGGCATTTGGAAAAAATAAATTTATATGGATAGAGCCATGGAAAAACATATAAGGAAAGACACATTCATTCTCACATTACCTAGAGAAATGGAGATGGCATGTAGCTTGCCACACGTGACCTGACATACTAGTCATTGGTTGAATGTATAATTTAGAATAGGTAGGGGCAGGCTGCCTGAGGGAAGCTTTCCACACTACTGAGAGCAAGTCATCATTCCCATCTTTTAACCTTTGGGAACAATAGTTTATTCCAAAATTTCTTCTTAGTATGCTACCCCCTCCTTCCTCCATGCTTTTATCATGCATCCAATGGTACCCAGAATGATTATTTCATTGGTCATCTCATATTGTAGTAGTCATGATAAGCATTTGTCTCACACACATGCACACACACACACACACCCCACCAAAAACAAACAAACAAACAAACAAACACCAAACTAACAACAAAATAACCTAAAAACTACCAGGAAAATAACAGCAATTTATGTACTGACATCTATTGCAGAGCATGAGGAAATAGGGAATGTATATAAAGAATATAAAAAATCATCCAGATTAAAACAACATTTTTTTAATACTGCTACATTCAATGTAAATTTGATATAAGGTAGGATGGTGAAAAATGTGTTGGAAAATATGGTTCAGGTGTAAAAGTTGAGAGAAAATTTACACAGTATATACATCAGTCATACACCTATGGATTAGGTGTTATCAAACTATAGTCCACAGGCCAAATCCACCCTACTACCTGATTTTGTATAGTCAATGAACTAAGAATAGTTTTTACTTTTTTAAGAATGTAAAAACTATTCTTAGATGATCAGGTAGTTTGCTCATCTCTGCTATATAGGATATGAATAGTGTCTTCAAGAAGAGAATTATGAGGCACTCAATATGGTAAATAGCATGTTCATCAAAAAAGAAAAGAAAGAAAAAGAAAGTGATTATATTTTAAAGAAATGATTGGTTGTTAAACACCAAATTTGAAGGATATCGAATACAGTTGAAACAGTTCCCGTTTCGCTTATTTAAACAATTGATATAAAAATGTGAAAGGGATTAAAGAACATACATTGAAACTGTCACTGTATTCTATGGAAATTAGATGGTTTAAATCAATTATCGTACTGAGGAGACACAAAATGTTTAAAAATCGTGTTAACTAGTGAACTACCAGTGCCAAATAGAGAAATATGGCAACTGTGGGAAATACCAGTTTAGAAAATAAATTTCTGAGAAAAATGTTATAGAAAAGGGTGGTAGAAGACCATAAGTAATATCACCTCACAAAACAACAAAAAATTTATGGAAAAGCAAGTTTATGAATAAATTTGTGAGAGAAATAACTAAGGTAGCTCATCTTTAGGGCATTTAAATATGAAAATGGAAAGACAAGAACAGATAAATAAAAGTTGGAAAAGACCTCTACATATTTCTTTGACAAGCTCTTTTCTCTATCAATAATACTGAATCCTTGGACTGTATTTGAATTCTTACAATATAGTACACAATATGCTAAATGAAGAAGTAAATATGGGGAAAAAGAAAATAAAGAGAACAGCCAGTCTTGAGCTAACACAAAGGAGGACTATGCCAGAGATAATGCAATTTTAATTCTCAGTATATGTAAAAGAAGCTAGACTATGCCAGGAGTGGTGATGAATGATTGTAGTTCCTGTTGTTAGAGTGGCTGAAGCTGGTGAATCATTAGAGTTTAGTAGTTCTGTGCTGTGGTAGAGCTAAAGCTCATTGGATACTTGTACTAAGTCCAACATCAAGATGGTGAATCCCTATAAGCAAAGGGCCATTGCATTGCCCAATGAAGGATGAATCAACCCAATTTAGAGAAACAGAGCAGGTTAAAATTTCTATGCCAATCACAATTGGGATTCGGCCCATGATGGCATGGTACTTGTAGCCTGGGAGAGAGAGAGAGCTAGTCTCTGAAAAAAGAGCCTAGAATAGGAATCACTTGGAAAAATAAATCACTAACCTTATTACTATGAAAAAGGGCAACCAATCAAAAGCTGACATTTACTACCTGTGTGACTTTGGGCAAGCCATAACCTTCCTGGGCCTCAGTATTTTCATCTATAAAATGAGGGAGTTTGACTTAATGTCTTTTGAGATCTCTCAGTTCTTCATTTATGACTGATGAATTATTGATACATAAGACCATCTCCAAAATTTTTAGGAGAATAATCTATGCCCACCTTGAAGAACCTACTTCATAAAGGCCAGGGGAAGGAAAAAGTGGGCTTTTGCAAACAATATTCTATAACATACATCCCCCTTTATGATCACACACCTAAACAAAAGGTTTATAAAATATAAAATCTTCCTATATTTATGGTTTGTTGACAATAAAAAATTTAATTCAATAGAGAAAAATGTTGCTTTATGTCTTCTCCTCTAACTTTCTCTCCCTTCATGAATATATTACAAACACAATTCCTTGAAAGACATAAAAATGAAAATGTTTGTTTAACAATTCCGTTTCTTTTTTTTTTTTTGCGCTTTTTTTTTTGGAGGGCAATTGGGGTTAAGTAATTTGCCCAAGGTCACACGGCTAGGTTTTTGTTTGTGTGTGCATTAAGTGTCTGAGGCCGGATCCGAACTCAGGTCCTTCTGACTCCAGGGCCTACACTCTACTCACTGCGCCACCTAGCCGCCCCAACAATTCTGTTTCTTAATATTATACAAGAAGATAATATTATGATTATAATGTTATATAAAAAGAGACAAATATTTTTCACTCTTAGGTGGGATTCTAGCACAGAGTTTAAATCAAAATCTCATTTCCAAATGTTCAGTTGTTGAGTTTCTCCAGATTATCCTGATTGTGGATAACACTGTGCTATCTACATAAATCCCTAGAACAATAAAGAACCTTAAAAAATCATTCAGGGGCGGCTAGGTGGCGCAGTGAGTAAGAGCGCCGGCCTCGGAGTTTGGATGACCCGAGATCAGATCCGGCCTCAGAAAATGAGCACCCACGCATAAATAATGACTAGCCGTGTAACCTTGAGCAAGTTACTTAACCCCAATTGCTTTAAAAAAAACAAAAAACAAAACTAAAAAAAAAAAATCATTCAAAAGAGTTTCACTTCATTATCCACATGAGTCAAAGCACATGAATAAAGGAAACTATGCTTCAGACCATAGATGTCCAAGATACATCTACAACAATCCCATGTGTGGCCTGGACCAGACTAAAATATACTTGGGAATAATAAAATAATAGATAATAGCAATAAATAAATAAATAGACAAATAAACAGATATATAGATAAACCAATCAATAAATAAAGCTGTTTGTGGGGACTTGCTGTATGGACTAATGGCCACATTTCTTTTCAAGTTTGATACCACTGCTCTATAGTTTGTTATGCAGTTAGAGGGATTTCCAGAGAGCTATCTAATTAATACATACAGTTTGGCTAGGAACTGTAGATGGACAATGTCTTAGGACCAGGATTGAATAAGAAGAAAAGAGTGGGAATGCAATGCTTTTAACGAACCTCAGCCTTTCCCAGCAACAAAGACTTATTTTCTTAATATCTGTATTTTTTCAAGTGATGCTATATGGCTGAGTAGCAGGTCTTCTAGAGGTTGCTAACTGATGCAGTGGAAACAGTGTTGGATCTGAAGTCAGGAAGAACTAAATTCAACCTGGCTTCAGAAATTTACTAGCTCTATAGCCCTTGGCAAGGCAACTAATCTATCTTTGCCTCAGTTTCCTCTCCCATAAAATGGGGATAATGATACCCATGTCATAGGGTTGTTGTAAGGATCAAATGAGGTGTTTTAAAATCACTTAGTAGGGTGTCTGGCACATAGCAGGGGCTATATAAATGCTAATTCCCTTCACTTTCCCTTCTTCCTAAAACTTAAAATTCCAGATTCTCCAAAGGGCAATAGAGAAACACAGTGGGAGTGAATAGAATTCAACATATTAGCAATAAAGAATTTGGCAGGAGAAGCAGTGAAAAAGGAATCATCATGAGATGTAAGATTAGAAAAGGAGGTGGGCCAGTCATGTAACAAGAATCACATATAAGAGATGAACAACCTATCCATGGGCTGAATAACATCATGCTAAGAATGTTAAAGAAATAGTTCCAGAATATTAAGTGAATTTCCATCCCTCCTTCCTCCCCCCAAACTCAACAATGATAATTTTACGTTTGAAACCATAGAGAGAGTCACCTGGGATCAAAAATAATGGTTGGGTTATAGCCTGTACTGCCAGATAGAATACCCACATTGATGAGATAATAGATCCATTGAAGAAATTATTTCTTTGCCCTAATTTGTAACATCCTTGAGGACAAGTATGATGTTAGGGCTTATGCCTTAGGCTCTTCATACCCTGGATGCTTAATATTCAAATGAATTTCTTTTAAATTATAATAAAAGCTATAATAACTACTAAAACAGATCACTATAGACTTGTCTTGAGGAACAGGTTGCAAGCACTTAGCTTATGCAACACATACATAGGAAACTAGGACTCAGCCCCCTAAGAGGGCTTTCAAACCATGCCTTCACAGTTAACAGTCCCTTTGAAATAGGCTAGAAGGACTTAGTAGGCTTGATTCTGCACCTTGAGCTTGCTGTCAATGAAACAGTGGAATTCTGCATTTTAAAACTTGCCTTCCATCAATTGCTTTCCTCATTCTTCTCTCCCCTCTGTCTTATTGTCCATCATGTCTCCTAAAAGTCCTGCTCTCCAGCACTATATTTGATACTGGATGAAAGTATGCTACTCTTTCTTCCCAAAGACTGCTCTCTTCTTCAAATCTTTTACTCAAGGAGCTTCCCCAGTATCCTTGAGGAAAATCCCACTCTTCTGTTAGGAAGGAGGGTTTTAGATTTGGTTGTGGAGAAGTCCTGAAGCATCTTGCTCTCCTCCCTCATTCCTTCCTCTTTCCCAGACTCTCACCTTGGATGTATATACACACATACATGCATACATTCAAACATAGATTTAGAAATATTTTTTAATCATTTGAAGGCACTTTTGAATATGGATTATTTAATAAACAGTACTCTCACTTCTGGGCTGGCTCCCTGAACCAAAGCAAATGAATTGAACCCTGTATTACTATTTTATGTAGTTACCACAGTTTGGCTGACTTGACAAATGTGACAACATGGGCTTGATGCCAATATGCATGTGGTGTCTTTATGGTGACATTGTAAACTCTGTGTCATCTTGACATTTGAAGTCAGTGTGCCAAGTATTATTCATTTGTAAACATTCATTGATATCAGTTAGCATGGGCTAACTACAAAGAAAGCACCATGCCTCTCACTCTTCTAACATGTTTATGGCATAAGTACATCCATAAGAAACAGAATAGGTTGACATAGTAATGATATTATAAAATGCTCACTGTGAACATGGGCTCCACAAAGCCCTCCAGTTCTAATTCTATAACCTTCATGCATTTAATATCCCCTCCTTAATTCTACACTGATGCAATTTCTGCAATTGTTAATGACTCATTGCACAAAATGTAAGTCATTAGCAGTGGGAAACGAGCACTGATGAGGCCTATTTGATAATTAACTTAATTATAAACATGATTTATCACTGTGGATGAACTTACTAGTGATCAGTGCCATATCCTTTCGTCCTGGTGAAGCCTACTGAAATGGCCACTACTAATGCTGGTAAACCTGCAAAGAAAGCGAAGACCAAACTTTGTTTCAGTTCTAAATCACCCATTTACCTAAAAAATAGTATATAAAGTGAAAATGGAAGAATTTCATGTAGATGAATATTTTTGCAAAACATAGTTCCAGAAGGAAACAGGGTTTCTTTCAAATATGAGAATATTAAAGTGACAACTAGGTTTTCAACCCAGAGCATTGCTCTGATGTTGCTAGGTAACTACTTTATTTGACATTGGTTTACAGTGAACTAATAATAGTTTTGATGTTTCTTTCTAGCTTTTTTCCCCTTTTCTCTTCTGAAAGAGAGTAGGTTTATCCTGATTTATAGAAAACTTACAGATTCAAAGCCAGAAGGCAAAACACAGATGGGTGATGAAATATAATAGCAGTGACATATTCATTCAATCACATACTGAATGAAATGTGCTAACTTTCAATCCATTATCATCTACCTACCATGGGAATATAGGAACATAGGAATTTCTTTACTGATGCAGTTATGGTTCATTTAGCTTTGTAGTCTCTTGGCAAAAGACACACCAAGAGATATGGGGTGAGAGTACAAGATTGTTTTCTCTGAAGTCAATCCTCAAGGTTAATTGCATAGAAAATTCTCTTAGCAAACATTTATGACTTATTCCATTCATACAGTTGTCTAAATTTTTTTTTAATCCATTGATAAGGATCCCTGCACTACCTCGTGGGGTAATGATCCTCCATATGAAGTCATCTTTTTATGTGTCTTAAACTTACCTCATTCAAATTTCAAAGAGGGGCCCCTTTTCTCCTTTTATTTCAGGATTTGGTAGATGAATCTTGGTTTATATTAGTCACATAATGAATGATTTTTATAGATTTTGTTCATGTCCTTTCTGAAGTTTACTTTTCCCAAAACTCAATTCATTTTTACTCTGTTACATGTGGTGACTCTCTTGTCTTCCCCCTTAATCATTCTACTTGACATTCTTTGGACTTTTTTGGGGGGGAGGGCAATTGGAATTAAGTGACTTGCCCAAGGTCACATGACTAGTAAGTGTGTCAAGTGTCTGAGGCCGGACCTGAACTCAGGTCCTCCTGACTCTAGGGTAGGTGCTCCATTCACTGCGCCACCTAGCCACCCCCATTTTTTTGACTTTTAAAATTTTATATTAATTATATATTAATTTATAGATTAAAACAAGCAAGCATTTTTACAAGATAATTGCTCACAAAACTTCAAATTTATTAGATGTGCCTTCTTTCCTTTAAAACATACAATAAAGTTATGATGTAATTTTTCCCCTTCCTGCCCCTTTCCCACCCTAACACATCATCTACAGAACAGATAGTTTTATTATTTCATTCCCCATTCGGATTCCTTCTATTTTTTTCTTCTCTTATTGCTATTTCTAAGATTTCCAATACAACATTAAATAATATTGGCGATGGTAAGCATTCTTGTTTCACACTTCATTTGCATAATTTTATTTATCAGTTCTTTCTCTGGGTGTAGATAGAATCTTCCATCATATGTTCTTTGTAATTAATTTGGGAACCTTCTAGACTTCTTCTAATTTCCTTATGCTAATTTTGAAATTCTAGAATTAGAAAGTCCAGCAATGCATAGTATTCTTAGTTTTATATGAGTAGAATACTATTTTCTATTTTTTATCCTTCTTGATAATCTCACAAAATTTTTTGACCTTTTTGGTCATAGTCACATTGGCCCAATGTCCTCATTAAAAATGAGCACTGATTCTTTGGTTCCTTTCTGGGAATTAAAAAGGCATAATTTCATTTTATGCATATAATTTGAATATTCAGTCATTACAAGGATTTCTTTATACTTGCCCACATCAAAAATCACCAGCCACTTTTAATTTTTTTTACTCCAGTCGGGAGTCTATCTTCAAAAGATAGACTTCCCACTGGAAATGCTTTCACTCATTCATTCATTCACCACTCACTTATGCAACAAGCATTAAGTTATTTATTTATTCACTTAGCTAGGGTCTGGAGACACAAAGACAAAAAATGCAACCATTTCTGTCCTTAAGTCACTTAAATGCTTCTATTTGGGGGATGGGGATGAAAAATGGTTTCTTGCTCCCTTTCCTGCAGTATGATTAATAGCTCATAACTTTATGCCTTTTATTTGGATATTTATTCATTACATTCATTACTTTACCCTTGCCTACTTTAAAACTCATCTGCCATTTTTTTACATAGCTCAGTCTTTGAATAATCTTTTCCCACCAGCTAGCCTCTTCATTCATCCATTCAATATGTATTAACTAATTATTAGTTTGTTCATTTCTCCAGGACTTGGGGATATGAAAAAAAATCCACAAACATTATATTTTACTATTGGGAAGCAAAATTTTTACAGATAAATAAATACAAAATTTATATGAAGTGATTTTTTTTGGTGGAGAGGGCACAATGCAGAACTATTTAGTATTATACAAACTTGAGGGTTTCATTATGTGCTACAGATCATTGATAAAGGTATGAAACAAAATTAATCTGAGTAGGAATTCCTAAGAAACTCTAATCAATATTGGTCCCTCATCCAGAGAAATTCTGGGTTCCCTATTAATGACACAACATTCCCTCTTACTCATTTGTGATTTATAATAACCTTAATATATTTTTTTAAAAAAGGTTAAGTAAATCCTTTATCTATGTAACTTCTCAATGAAATCCAATAAATGACAGTCATAGTGTATTTTACTGAAAGTACTTTTCATTGAATGTTGGCTTTATAAAGTGTCCATAATCCCACCTTTTACCATCAATAACACCAGGTTGCCCAGTATATGGGGTGGGATTCACTATTTAAGAGTTCCTTAATTTTCCTTTGGAATACTCATGACAAGAAAGTGTCATATGTGAATTTACCAATCCTTTGTCATAGTGACCACCTTGTATATATTTTGGCCAGTTCCCCTAACTTTATTCTTTTGTGGCCTTAAGATACTTTGGTAGATGCCACTTGGTCCTGGAGATGTGTTTACATTTGATTTGTAAAGTTACCTTCAAATATTATCAATAACTGCAACCTATCTATTTTGATGATAGGAAATTGAAGAGTAGGAATTCCCCTAATGCCTTCCTCAGTGGATGCTAAAGCAAAACATTTATTCAGTCTGTTATCCAACTCCTTTTCATCTATGAATTCTTGTGCTCACCATCAGCAAGGAATCCCACTGATTCTCTAGCTGGCTTCTTCTTTTTGATAAAAAAATTAGTTTTTGAATCACTTTCAAGTTTTTCCTCACAGTTATTTTTTGGCACACCTAATTGGGAGTCATATGTAACTTCTCCTACATAAAGTCCAAGGGTCTTAAAAATTATAGATTTTTTACATTTCTAGGGAAAAATAAATTGGCAGAAGCCATTTCCTTTTCTGCATATCTGAGTTCCAGGTCCTACAGCATGTGCACTGGGAAAACTCTAATTGGCCACCTATGTAGGTAATTTTAAAACTTGTTCCTTCTTTTCACTTCGCAAATGATGAACAGATTTTCAGAATGAACTATTATCATGTACAGGATTTCTATCCCCAAATATCTCCAAAGATAAAAATCAATTAAATAAAAAAGTGAATGATCCTATTTCAAAATCTGACCATTTAAATTCAATTTAATGAGCTACAGAAAGTATAATTTTTATAAGTATGCTTACCCCATCCAAGGCACAAGAAGCGTTTTCTTATGAGTCGAGTTCTAATTTTTCCTGTTACAGCCATGTATGACTGCCACGCTTCTGTCAGTACCCAACAGAATGAAGCTAGGAAGAAGAAGTGCAAAAATGCAGTAGTCGTGGTACAAATGCCCTGTAGAAGATAGAAAGACTCGCATTTAATATCCAGGGAGAATAATTTTTTTCTTCAAAGGATTACTAGTCAATCAATACTCATACCCTCTTTTCTCCACTGGTGATGGTTTCCATTCAAGTGTATACCATTATCTCCTCACTCCTGGACTATGGCAGTAGCATTTTGATTGGTCTCCCTGCTTCATGTCTGTCCTTAGTCTCCTCCATCATTCAGGTCTGACCATGTCACCCTGCTATATAGATTTCAATTTCTACAAGAAGCCTTTCTCTGTCTTCCTTTAAGCTTTAACCTTCATTTAACTCCTCTTTAACTTTCCTTCTGTTGATTATCTTCAATTGAACCTGCCTTTCTTTGTATCCTCAGAACTTACTACAGTGTGTGGCACATGATAGGTGTTTATTAAATCCTTGTTGACCTAGTATGTACTAAATGACTAATGTGTCCAGGTACTATGCTAGACTATGGGGATAAAAAGACAAAAACAAATAAATCCTTCCCTCAAGGAACTTACATTCTATCATGTAAGACAACATACCCACATATCAGTGGATGCAAAATATATAAACCTAAATTCAAGATGATATATAGGGAAGGATGGGAAAGACTAGCAGCTCAAACAGGCTTCACTTAGGAGAAAGCACTTGAGTGGGGCTACATCCCAAGGATAGAAGACAGCTGTTATAGAGGCAAAGAGAAAGGAGATAGAAGGTTGTCTATGAGAAGCATTTATTAGTCAAATTAATCATTAATTTATTAAACGAGCATTTATTAATTACCTACTGTGTTTTAGGTACTATGTTAAGTGCTTTACAAAGTGCTTTTTCATTTGAGAAAACAGCAAGTTGATCAGTTTTACTGGATCAGAGTGTGACAAAGGCAATAATATGTCATAAGTATAGAGACATGGTGAAGTCAGGTTGTAAAAGGATTTAAATGCTAAATAGAAGAGTTTCTGTTTGATCTAAGGGGCAAGCAGTGGAGAATCTTGTGTAGGGGAGTGCTTTAGAATTGGTCTTGTGTTTGATAAATATTTGGTAGAAATGTCAAGGATAGATTGGAGAGATGTGAGGCAAGAACCATTACAAAGTTACTGCAACAGCCTAGATGAAAAAGTGTTGAGGTTCTGAATTAGCATGGTGGTCATGTGACTGGAGAGAATGGGGCAGAAACTAAAGTTATTTTAGATACAAAAAACTGACAAACTTCAAAATTGATTGAGCTGATTGGGTATGGAAAAGATGGTGAGGAAAAGTAAGGAACATAACTTACTTTGTTTTATCTGAAAATGTTACCATATTCATACAATTATTGTCAGTACAAGGATTAGGGAGCAATTTGTTTAAAAATAGACACAAATGGATCTATGGTTACTAGCACCCTATATATAGGTACTGGGCACCATAGTATCATTGTACCAGAGAAGGCATTTTTGTTACAAAAACACAATGCCAAGTCCCATGTTTATATTATTTTTTCCATGTAGATTCTGGTTACAAATTTCAATTTCAGGATTCAGATTAAACTTTCTGCTTTGATTTTCTTTTAATTTTTACCATAAAGAGAAGATTATGGAATTATATGATGGCTTTCTTTTTAGTTAAATACTTAAGGTGACATCTTCAACAATTGTTTGATGTTTAATGCATCACTTGAAAAAAGACACCTGAAAAATCCTCAGTATAAATTTACTATCCTGTTCCTTCTTTGTTGTTTTATCTGCTAAAATGACATTAAGCTTACATTAGCAAGTACAAATATCCTACAGAAGGAAAAATATGATCCAGGATTACATTTCTTCATGGGCATCTTATTTAAGGCAAACAGTAAAGTATAAAATATGGTTTGGCAAATAGCCTACTTAAAAAGAAGTACCGTGAGTGTTTTTAGGTACTTAATACTTTGCTTCTGTGTTATTACATTTCAATGTGTCCTAATCAGATCATTTGGAAAAGCTAATGGAGTCATTGGCAATATGCAACTATGATTTCATGGCATTTTTCTTATGTAATTTGATCACTCTGTATATACTGATTATTTCTTTACCCATAACTGACCTATAAAATAAGTCTGCACTTCAATTTTGGTATTAAGTCTGTTCTGTTCATTATTAGCTCCATTTTGGGGAACGTAATTCCTGCTAGAAAAGAGCTTGAATAAATTAGGTGTAGGAATGGGATTAAGTACTTGGGTTTGTCAATGTGTTCTTTACTTGTCTCTAAAGAGGCTAAAAAGCTTGAATTAGAGGGTTGAGGCAATTAGAATCTTAAAAGTTCACAGTTAGAAGGAACATCCAAATTCATCTTGTCCAATTCATACTTGAGGCATGAACCCCTGACAAAATTTCACTTCCACTGATGGGGACTCACTAATACCTGAAGGAGCTCATTCCATTGTTAGTATGCATTTCTTACATTGAACCAAAATGTACCTCTCTGATACTTCCATTCTGAGTCCTAATTTCATGCTCTACCACTAAAAGAAAAAGCCTTCTCATCTCTTCCCAAAACTTAATCACTAAGTGCACTGATTACTTTTTTATCATTCAACTTACTTATATAATTAGTCTCTCTCTTAAATTTATTTCCATTTATCCTCTACGTATCTTGTTTGTACATAGTTTGTCTCTTGTCTCCCTTGTTACGTATCAGCTGCTTCAGAAGCTTCTGTCTTTTGTCTTTTGATTTTCTTTGCATCCTCATTTTTAATACAGTATCTGGTACATAGTGGGCACTTAATAAAGACTTATTAAAAGGCTGCCAGAAAAACTCTTCAAATACTTGAAGCATACTAAAGCATATTAAAATGGAAACATATTAAAAATTTCCTTTTTAGTAAAACTGTTATGGAAATAAATGAGGGGTGATAACCAAAACTTTAAACAAAGAATAATCCTAGTCTTTAGAATTACTTTTACTTTACTGTTAGCCTTTAAAAAAAAATCATTGCATCCCCACACCTGCAGTAATTGGGCTATTGACTCTTTAAAGCCTTGTCCTCCTTTCCCAACCCCTTAAGTTACACTGCTCAGAGTAAATGTAAATAGCAATTGTTTCTGTTTTGACAAGAAACCCTGAGAGTCTTCCCCTCCTGAATTTTTTTCTTTTTGATTTTTGACTAGGTAAAAGAGACCATTCTCTTCCTCACTTCTTACCTAGCTTTAATCACTGAATGGACATTGCCTCAGTTAAACTGAGACTTGTTAAAGACCTTAGCATATAAAGGCCAATGTCTTCCATTGCATCCAGGGTCACATCCAGTTGCCTTGATCTATATCTTGCCATTAGACCCAGAAAACTGTGGAGGAGAAAATAAGGCTGGCTATTTTGCACAACCTCCCTCACTTTAATCCAATTCACTTGCATGTCATAGCATCACCTCTCTGAAATTGAGAACAAAGGACAGCAACAACTGCTCTGACCCACTCTGCTTCATTATAAAAGGTTAACTTATTGATTTCAGGGAGAGTTTCCCTTTATTTCAAGAAAACACTGTTGGTCAATGATTAGGGAAAATACTGAGAAAAGATTTTTAGAATGTTAACCCTATTTAACATATTATAATCTTTTCCTTGTTCAAGATTCCTATGTTAGCTTAAATTGTCTTGCAGTGGGGAGACTTGATGGAGAACATTGGGAACCACATCTGAACATCCCTCTACAAACTAAAAATGCTTGGACAGAGAATAATGTAAATTTAAACTGTTTTTGGCAGATGTGCCTAAAGATTAGGTAGAGTATTAATAATTTTTCTTTAACTATATTACAGCCTCCTATTCTTCTCTTTCTTCTTCTAAACAATCCAAGTTCCTATAATCAATGACATTAACATTCAACCTACCTATATAATTAGTCTGCACCTTAAATTTATTCCTGCTTATCTTATCTTGTTTATTCATAGATTGCCTGTTGTGCCCCTCATTATATATGAGCTTCCCTCAGAATATAAGGATGCCATCCTCTGAAAATGTTTCATTTAAAATTCTAAAATCTGCTTGTAGAACTGAATACACAATTACAGATGTGGTCTGACCACAGCAGAGTTTGTGTGAAAAGTGCTTTGTAATTGTGTTCATATGGTTCCTGGGTTTGTCTTAGCAGGTAGACTCTCAAGTATTTTATATTGTCTGCAGTTATTTAAAAGGAATTTCTTTTTCTATCTCATCCTGCTGAGATTTGTTGGTAGGATATAGAAATTATTTCTGTGAGTTTATTTTACATCCTGCAACTTTTCTAAAGTTGTTGCTTCAACTAGTTTTTTAGTTGATTCTAGGGTTCTATAAGTATGCCATCATATTATCTGTAAAGAGTGATAGTTTTGTTTCCTCACTGAATATTCTTATTTCTTCAATCTTCTTCTTCTTCTTCTTCTTCTTCTTCTTCTTCTTCTTCTTCTTCTTCTTCTTCTTCTTCTTCTTCTTCTTCTTCTTCTTCTTCGTCTTATTGCTATAGCTAGTATCTAGTACTATATTGAATAATAGTAATGATAATGGACTTCACCTGTGATCTTATGGGGCCAACTTCTAGCTTATCTCCATTACTGATAGATGCTCTTAGTTTTAGATTAAATACTCCTTACCATTTAAGAAAAATCCATTTATTCCTATGCTTTCCAGTGCTTTTTTTTTCTTTTTGGAGGGCAATTGGGGTTAAGTGACTTGTCCAAGGTCATACAGCTAGTTTGTGTGTGTGTGTGTGTGTGTGTGTGTGTGTGTGTGTGTGTGTGTGTGTTAAGTGTCTGAGGCCAGATTTGAACTCAGCTCGTCCTGACTCCAGGGCTGGTGCTTCATTTACTGTGCCACCTAGCCACCCCTGCTTTCCAGTGTTATTAAAATGAATGGGTGTTGTATTTTGTCAAATATCTTTTCTGAATATCTTAATAAAATGATATGATTTTTGTTATTTTTGTCATTGATATAGTCAATTAAGCTTATGGCTTTCCTAATATTGGACCAGGGCAGAGTTTAGTGGGATTATTACCTCCTCTGTTTGGGCATTATATTGATACTAAAGTAGCTTAATATTTTGTTCCTTTTGTACTCTTGGTGGAACTGTGAATTGATCTGGTCATTTTGGAAAATGATTTGGAATTATATGAGGATATTGACTAAAATGTCCATACTCTTTGATCCAAAGGTCCCACTATTAGACATATACACCAAGGAGGTAAATGAAAAAAGAAAAGTATCATATGCACCAAGATATTTATAGCAATTTTTTATAGTAGAAAACTACCAGAAACCAAGTATATACCTATCAATTAGGGTAAGACTAAACAAGTAATGGTTGCACATCAACCTAATACTATAAGAAACTAAGAACATGATGAATACAGAGATGCATGGGAAAACTTGCATGATACAAAGTCAAGAAAGCAGAACTAGGAAAGAAATATATACAATTACTATGACAATGTAAATGGAAAAAAACCAACAATAACCAAAATACATGAAACCAAATAGTATAAAATAATAATGATCAATAACGGACCCCAAAGGACAGATGTGAGAATGTACAGGCATAGAATACTATATGTAGCATTGGACTTGTGGATATGTTGGTTAGTTTTACTGAAGTTCTTCTTTTTTTTCTTTTTCCCTTTTATCTTTGTTATGAGGGATAATTCTCTAGGAAGGAAAGATTGAAGAATATACTAGTTGATATGAAAACAAAAGTCAAGTCCACAAGAATTTATTAAGCACTTATTTCCCAATCACTGTGCTTGGTCCTGGGAATAGAAATACAAGCACCGATACTGATCACTTAAAAAAGATCATGTTAGTCTTGTTTGCTTAATTGTATTTCTTCCTTACAAGAGGGGATTCTACCAGGGCATTGGAAGTGGTATCTCTGAGAAAAGATAATGATGTAGAAAAAAAAGAAAATCAATTAAACATTAAAAGAAAAAGGCATCAGAAAAACTTATTATTGTTGTTTTTTTTTTAAGATTGCATGAATTTTGGAGACAACCATTTCTCATAAATGTTTATGGTCCACTAAAAATTCTTTTTCACTTATACTCTAGTCATATTAGCCTTTATATTCTAATTATGCAGTTGATTTTTTTAAATGATAGGCTTAGGATTTTTACTAGACCTGATTAACTGTTCCAACCTGTTGACCTTTTTTGAATACAGTTGATCATTTTAAGGCTTTACTTATTTATATTTTCCACCCAGATGATCCTGCTGCTGTCCTTGCACTACCCTCCAAACTAGCTAAGGGGCTAAGGATTGTAAGGAGCTGAACCACTCGCCTCTCCACACCATAGTTTCCTTTTCACCCCAGCCATTTAAATTATTTTCCCATTCCATTCAATGCCTTCTCCCCCCTATTCTAAGACATTTTGGATAAGTGTGAAAAAAATCATTGATTCTAGATACATAGAACAATGCTGAATTAATCCAAAATTATTTTGTTACATGAGCATGATGTACTTTAAATGTAAGAGACAGTGATTGATTGTAGAGAGAAACCTCTTCTAATTTGAGCATTAAAAATAGGGTTTCTATTTCTCTGGAATTTATGGAGTCCACTAATTCTATATTTATACACTGAGAAACATAGAAATAATTTTTGCATATACACAGTTCACTTCCCTCCCAAACATATTTCACCTTGGAAATGCATTGTGGCTTAAAGAATGTAGCTGGTTGATAGAAAGGATAACAACCAGCTGTGGGTTAATCAAATATTTAATATATGCCAGAAGAGCCCTCTAAGCATGGAAGTGACAAAGTCATCTGTAGGAATCTAAGAGACACTGAATCTCCAGAGGTTTCTTTAACACCTGGTGAAAAAGAGGAAATATAAACAAAGGATGTTGAAAAGTATGGGATGAACACGATATTGAGGGCACCCAATGTCTTGTAACTGGCACCACTGCAGGAAAATCAACCTTGTATCCCAGTAAATAGAGATACTACTTATTGTTTAGGCATCAGGATAGAAATTACGAGACAGGCTGGACAACTAGAAACATGAAACATAGAAGACCTGAAAACTGAGGGACATGAGTCAGGAATTGGGTTGTCTGAATAGAAATGGAATTGGTGAATATGATGGTCAGTCTTGGTATTTGCTGGTATTCATCATGTGAAGTGATAACAGAGAAGAATAAAATGAAGTACTTTATTCATTATACAGTATGTATAAATTTAAAGTGTACTTTCTGGGAACAGCATTTTTGAGTGACTATACTTTTTTTCTTCAAACCTTCTTTGAGTAGTAGACAACTATTTATGAGGTAAGTTGTATTAGAAATTCTTTTTACATATGGGTTGAACTAAATGGACATTGAGATCCCATCTAATTCTCAAATTCTGTGATTCTGTGAAGAGGTCTGTAAATCATAAACATTGTATTACTCCAAGGCGTGTATGTGATCTCAGACACCATGTTTGGCACTGAAAAGGTTGAGACTGTAGACAAAGGACTGCCTTGTGTTAGACGCCATGCCTAGCCCTAAGAAGATTAGGACTTCAATTATCATCTTTGGTATCAAAATGTCTCAACACTGGGCCTGAAATACATGCTCCATATAAAAGTTTTCTTCCAAGCATACATTCTCCCACACTGTTTGGGGATATAGTTTTAGACATGTGTGAGTTTGGCCTGATCCAGGAGGATATAGAACTTTGGCTTAAAGACCAGGGTCATATCCAATCCCAGCTGCTCAGTGTTTGGAGAGCAAGTGGTTGTACTTTTTGCTTCCATCAACACTGCCCCTGCTCATATAGAAATAGACATTTTTACAAAAATACTTTTGATTGATAATCTTTTGTTTTTATATCGCTTAATTTCCCCCTCTGAGCAGAAATACGTTAGCCATACACAAAGCCTAGTTTTCACAGGGTAGTTTTTAAAAATGCATATAATGACCATAAAAATTCCTGAATGCATCAGTTATCCCTTTGACAATAATTATGTCCCTGAAAAAAATCTGAGTCTATTTTTTCTAGTGTTAAACATTCTCAACCCATGGCATATCATAAAGGTAGTGTGCCATTATTTCAGTCAATGGCAATGCTGGACCCTATGTAAAGCTTGGTCAAATATACTGTAACATTATTTTCTGGCAAACCAAAAGGCATAAAGTATCAGAGCTATAGGTACAGTACTATATTCATACTTATGGGATGGTGATGCTGATAAACTATCAAGATACTAGTCTAACTATAAATGAGAATTGCTTATTGTGTTCCCATGTAGTATCAATTTAAAGGATAAAAACAATTAATCTTGCCAAATGTATATTCTGGCTGCATAGTTTTGATACATAAGGTAATGTACCTTATTCTCTCCTGGGGGTTCACTGGACATGGCACTGCAGTGGGACAGAAGTAAGCTACTCTAGATTAGCATTCAGCAGATAGAATTAGTATTCAGCAAGACTGCAAATTCCCACATTCTTTACCATTAAACTGAAAGCTTGATGTCATTCACTCAGTAAGAACTTCAGGGTTTTTTTTTTTTCCCTGGGTCACTTACAATTAACATCTCACTGTACGATTATAAGCCAAGAACCACTGTTTGTGGGTTATGATTGTCCTTCTAGCAGCTGTTGTTAATGGTACATCAACTGTAATGTCATTTGTGGACAGCTGCATAATAAACCTTTCCCAGTTCTCTGGGTCCCAAATTTCTTAGTTTATGCATTTGCTTGCCTAATTTGTTAGTCAGTCATAGAATATTAGAACTAAAAAGGACCTTCAAGATCATTCAGTTCCCTCTATCATCTCTCAGATGAGGAAACGGAGGCCCAGACAAAGGCTATATACCACTCTATATCTATAAGATTTTCTCTTTGTTAATGGGTATTTTGCTTTTAATGACTTAAGGTGATACAGCTAGTCCCAGGGTACAAAGTCAGCCCTAGTCCTCAGGCCAGCATTTTTGCCATTACACCACGCTGAAGCTAAGGGTTTTAACACTCATGACAATTTGATAAGGATTTTTTCCCCCAGCTTTTTCTTATGGGAAGAATTACCATAACCTAAATTCTTTAGGCAATAGCACATAAAGACTCCTTAGAAAATTAACACATGGACAAATAAAACCTGAGAGTATGCCATGAAAAAGGAAGCTCTTCTAAATGCCTAAGAGACAGTGTACACATGTTAAGAAAGCATAACACGTAAATATAATTTGATTATCATTCCTGTCTATCTCCTTGCAAAGGTACAGGAAGATTCTGTTTTGAACATCTGGATTTCCTTTCAAAAAAGCTTAATGTAGTAAGTAGAAAACCTTATAAGAAAAGCTTCACAAGCAGCAAATGCAGTGGAGAAAAATTTAACAGTACTCACTAATTTTAATAACTGCTTTCACTTGCCATAAGGACAAATCACTGTTTTATTTTTTCTTTTCTCTTAAAATAAAGACATGATCTCCAATGGATAGAATATGATCAATATGTTTTCAAAGGAATAAATGCAAACAAAGAGAAACCATATGGGAAAATATTTCAAATAACTATTAAGAAAAATGCAAAATAAACCATAAAGTGAATAGGAATGATAAATAGTGGAAATAGTCAATGATGGAGAGCACGAAGGGGAAGGCAGATGCACAAATACATCATTGGTAGAGCTATGAATTGATCCAACTTATTCTGGAAAACACTTTGGAACTATGCTAAAATACTGATTAAACTGTCCAGAGTTCACCATGCTAGGCATATACCCCAAGGAGATGAAAGACAGAAACTACACTATATATAATGACATTTTCTTTTGGTGTTAGCAGAAAACTGGAAAGTGCCCATTGATTGAGGAACAGCAGAAGTAATATTTGACTGTAATGGGAAATATTTTTTCTACTGTAACTGTAACCAACACAAGGAATTCAGAAAATCATGGAAAGACTTTCATAAATTGATGTAGAGCAAAGTACTTAGAACTAGGAGAAAAATAAATACAATGACTAGGTCAAATGTAAGCCCCAGGAGGTCAGGGACTATTTTTTCCTGTCTTTATGTATCTTGGCACCTAGCATTATTCTTTACGTATAAGGGGTTCTTAATAAATGCTACTTGATTTTTTTTTTTTTTTTGCTTTTTTGGAGAGCAGCTGGGGTTAAGTAACTTGCCCAAGGTCACACCGATAGGTTTTTGTTTGTGTGTGTGTTAAGTGTCTGAGGTCAGATTCGAACTCAGGTCCTTCTGACTCCAGGGCTGATACTCTACTCAGTGCGCCACCTAGCCGCCCCTACTTGATTTCAAAATAAAAACAAGAACCAACAACGAATCCAGAGATCAGATGGCTATGAATGCTGAATATGGCAGAAGAAGACATCCAGTTACTATAGGTCAATTTTGCTTAGCTGTATATTTATTTATTTTGCTACTAAGAAGGACTCTGGAAAAGGAGAGAGAGTAGGTAGAAAAATGATTATGATGTAAAAACTTGAAAACATTTTAAAAAATAAGGGCATAATTATTTTCAAGAAGCCACTTTCCAGGAATGATAGATATCAATAATGACAAAATTATGTTCTATACATGTTAAAATACACATCTTCCTTAAAATATGTTTGTGACAAAGGGAACTTGGATGGATTGTAATCCACAAAAAGAAAGTCTGATATTTTTAAAATAGACTTTTGTGACTATTGTGTCAATCAGTCAGTCAGTCAGTCAGTCAGTCAACTAGCATTACTAAGTGCTTACTGTGCACCAAGCAATGAGCTAAATACTAGAAATCAGAGCTGGAAGCAGGAAGACATGAGTTCAAATCTCCCCTCTGATGCTACTTGTACAGCTCTGGACAAATCACTTAACTTGAACCAGACAATTTCCTACGGTTTATTATTATAATACTGGAAGTAGGCTGTGAAAGTAGGAAGATGGGTTCAAATCCCATTTCTGGGTTGCTTTGTTAGTGGAAATTCCCTGAGTAGGAGTGCTCTAAGAAATCATAATTCTGTCACTTATTTTTATTTATCTATCTTAGGAGGTGAGATAGCACTGCTTAAATTCAGAGGACCATTTAAAGCCAATTTAGGGATGACTGTGCCAACACACTTAGGAAGTATGTTAGCATTGATTTAAATATTAAATTCCTGTTGACTTGTAGCAAGTCAAGATGGACAAAAGAATGACTCCACTAGGAGATATATGTTGGGACAACCAGGCTTTAAAAACTTAGCAGAAATCAGAAGAACTAAGTCTTACTTGAGGAATAGTTTATTTATTCTGCTTACAAATTAGAATCATTAGCCTTCATTGTTTTAATGACTCAAAACACATTTTAAATAGGAGTAGAGATATTTCTAATTAATTTATATTCTCATCATTCTCATGAGTCATATGAACTGATTTGTACAGTTCACAAAAGCTCTAGAAAAACTGCTCAAAGTGAACTAGCCAGTGGGTGTGCTAATGTTTTCATTCTGAATGACACCACTATGGCCAAGGTTCATCATGGATGCCTGTTAATGAAAGGATAATTGAATTTTGTCACCCTAGCAGAAGGTCAGAGATAATGGCTTCCTTCTTTTCTCCTCTGGCCCCTCCCCCAGATCCTCAAGCATTTGGTCCTCCCCTTCCCTCTAGGGACTGGCCCTTTTTCTTTTCTTCTGTTTTAGCAAAAGGAGAGAAAAAAAAACTGGATGTAAATTCATATGAAAAGTGATGTGGAGCTTAAGTGGAAGATTTATCTCTTCCTCTCTTTGATTGCATACTCCTATTCCCAGTTCCTTTTAAATGCTAATAATAGCCGACATTATGGAGTTTGTAGAGTTATTTATACACAACTGATATGATCCTTACAGGAATCCTATGAGATAAGTCCTAGCATGTTATGGGAGAAAGAAGCCTGAATTTGAAATCAAAGAACCTAGTTTCAAGTCCCAGTTCTGTTACTGCAAGACCTTGAGCAAGTTTTTTAAACTCTCTGGGCCTCTATTTCCTCATCTGTAAAATATGGAAGCTGAAGCATGGTGGTAGAGGCCTGCAATCCCTCCTAATGAGGAAGGCTGAGGATGGTGAAATATTTGAGCTGAGGAATTTCGAGTTCCTGTAATGCTAGTCAATTTAAGACTGCTTGACTTTTTCAGAGTCACACAGATAGTGTCAGAAATGGGATTTGAACCATCTTCCTGCTTCCAGAGCCTACTTCTAGTGCCTAGCATGTAATAATGCTTATTAAATGCTTGCTGACTGACTCCATGTCCAATCAATATTCTATCTACTCTGCCCAGGATGCTTCTCCTGCACAAAGGGACAGGTACTTTTCAACATATGGACAAATTTTACCAATATGGAACACAATACAAACTTTTATCTAGTATAACTATACAATAACATTTTGCTTTTTCCAAATACTTGAATACTTCCTATTTTCAGTTAGTGATTTTCCTGAGCTTCCATGGAATATGTATAAATGAATTACACTAAATTTGGCACTGGTATAGGGGTGAGCTTCCAGGAAATAGAAGGCAACAGAATAAGGAGACAGCTGACACAGGTAAGAAACAGGATAGGTCAAAGCTTCTGTACAGATCAGTAATGAGATCCATCTGTGTGAGTGGTTATGCCCTATTATGATCAATTTACATGTTCAGAAAGTTAAGTGTTGAAGAAGGACTTGAACCCAGTTCTGTCCTGTCTCAAAGCCCAATATTCTTATCACTATAATCACTACAATGTTTCTTTAGGTTTCCCTTTCTTTATATGGCCTACCTATTACAGGAGCATTGGGAGCATTGGAGAGGGTGTGGGGAGGTAATGACAGCCCCTTAGCACATAGCACACTAGCCATGTGGTACTGTAGAAAAATCACAAGACTGGGTATCAGGGATTCATGTGTTGTTTCTGACACTGCTTATATTGATCAAGAGCAAGTTACTTTGCCTATTTCACAGTTTCCTCCTGTGAAATGGAGTTAGCTGTACTACTTTCATTTCTCTGAGGGTAGGCTTCTTAACCTTTTTTGGTGTACAGATCTCTTTGGACTTCTTCTAAGAAAAATAATTTTAAATAATTGAAGGAAATGCTAAATTTAAGTTAGAAGTTCATTAAAGGAAGTATGTCATTTTTTTTCCTGTCCAAGTTCATGAATCCCTGAAAACTATCAATGAATCCCTCCAGGTCCATGGATCCTAGCTCTATGGGTTTAGTGAAGCAACTGACCTATCAACCTTGTAATGCATTAAAAAAAATAAATTGATATTATTCCAGTAACCTTAAAAGCTTACTATAAAAATAACATTATTATGGTCTGTTGATATAGAAAGTCACATTTTTAGAGAAATGATAGAAATATTAATTCCATAAAATTAAAGCCACTAAATCTCAGCATAAAACCAGACTAGAGAAACAGTAGCAATTTTAGCTTGCTTTGAAAAATCTAAAATGCTGATTTTCAATTGCTTTAACCTCTAAGATATTCCATCCCTAGAAAGATTTATTTCACTTGTCTGACCATTACTGGAACCAAGTATTCTGGTATCTTTCTGAAAAATAAGAAAAGGTGTGTGTTTTAAAAGGACTTGGATCAACTCCTTTTCCCACCCCAAATGATGAATGAATGGCTGAGTTTGGCTGAAAAGGCAAAAAGCCATTAAGAAAACTTAATAGGAGATACTGAAACAATGACTAGAACTATGACAATAATAAGATCATAGCTTCTTAGAGTTAGAAAGGAACAAATAGATCATCTAGTCTGACCACTCTCCCTTTATAGTTGAGGGAATGGAAACCCAGAGGTTGAAAAACTTTAGCAAGGTCTAAGTGAAAACATTAGAACTGGGAAGGGAATGCTTATTAACAGTAGGACCAGGACTGAATAGCTCATCTCTCTGTGCCTGTTTCCTTACCTGTAACATAAGGGTAAAGTACTTGTTCTACCTACTGCACAGGGTTATAATGAAAGAACTTTTGTAAGCTTTAAAACATTACATAAATATGTAATTAGTATTAATGCTAATAATTAGTGACAGAGATGAGACAAGAACCCAGATTTCATGACTCCTAATTTAGCTGTACTCTGTTATGCTGTGCTATTTCCCAGAAATTAAAAAAAATCTTGTTCAATTATAGTAGGCATAGGCAAATCATATATTAACAAATTCCTAGCTTTAATATGAAACTCAGGCTACAGCTTGTCTCTCTAGTAAGCAGTTACATTTCAGAGCCCACAGCCTTACTGAGTTAGGTTTTCAGTTTTCCAATGCATGGGGTACTGACCCCAATCAAAGAGTATAACATTTCAAGTTGAATATAAATGACAAATGGTGGAAATCTGGACTGCTTTAGCATCTTGGCTTTTGTGTGCAATGACTACGAATCCTATTCAGGCGGCATTCGTTTGTTCTGAAAGAACAGTTCAGCCCAGAGAGACTTTTCCTTATTTGTTAATGGATTTTTTGTCATTCGGAAATTAAGTCCATGACATTTATTGAGTGGGCATGGTGTGTATAGAACTTTGTACTAGGTGGAGTTCTTATGTGGTAGATAAGACACAATCTCTACCTCCAAGAAGCTGTAGAAAACATCAATAAAACAAACATGCAAATATATAATAAGCATAGTATAATTAAAATCATAGTGAAATATGAAATGTGTCTTTGTCAGAGTAGCTAAATTTAGGGAGAATTAAGAACATTTAAGTTTCAATTCAAATTCATTTCCTTATAAAAGCATGAAAATTCCATATGCCTAACATTCTTCATCTTCTTTCTTTCCTTCCTTTTTCCCTCCCTCTATAGGAGGCTAGATAATGGGGAAAAAAAAGAGTATAGTAGATAGAATGCTGGGCTTGGAATCAGGAAGACTTGAATTCAAATCCAGCCTTTGTCACTTAGTTATGGGCCCCTCAGTAAGTCACCTAAGTTTCTTCTACCTCAGTTTCTCTATCTGTAAAGTGGGGATAATAATAACATTTACCTTCCAGGGTTAAAGTGATGATAAAATGAGGTAATTTTTCTAAAGTGTTTTGCAAACCTCAAAGTTCTAAATAAATCCTACCTATTGTTATCATTTTAAGAAAAAGAGCAAGAAAGAGCTTGGTTAAGGGAAGAACTTCCAAGAATTTCAAATTTATGTAAGGAACAACATAAGATCAAGAAAGAAAAAGTCTTCTAATTGTCTTAAAATAATATAGCTCCTACTTGGCTTTCATCCCAATAGAATGCTATGGGAATTATGGTAAAATCTTATCTGTGTTTGAATTATTCAAAGACCAAAACTAGATTAGGAGAACATGATGCTGCTCTTTCAGAGGTAGGCTTCTGAAGAATGAATTATTTTAAAACTTAAGAGTCAGCATGAGTACTATCAGTAAAAAGCTGAACTAAAATAATAGCATTTAGTTGTTTTGGACTTTATAAAGGAATACCTGATATCAATGAAAATAAAGAGAAATTATGTCAGCAGGCATGATTGGTTCTCTCATGTCATATCCAAGCAAAATTGGAATTTAGTAAAAAAAATATTTCAAACAGTTGATTTCCAGACTGCATTAAAATAAAGTGGCAACTGGAAAGAAAATGAGCAGCCACTCAAAAAGAAGGGAGCATATTTTACAAAATCTAGTTTGGAGAAAGATAATGGAATAATTAATAATTTAATAGGAAGAGAGGAGAATAGGAAATATTTTTTTGCTGTGAATGAGAACAGAGGTCTGTCATAATGGAAATGATAGAGGATGGGAATTCAAAAAGGAGAATGCAGAGAAGAGTGGTCTATATTGGAAGTGTTAATACCATGGCCAGCAGGCAACATGATGCACAAAACTCCTGTGTATAGACTGAACCAGATTAAAATGTAATTGGGAAATGTTTAATAAAATATGCAATACAACAGAAATAAAGTTAGTTTGTGGTTTTCTGAGTCAGTATGTAGCCCACAGGGATCCTTTTCTATTTGAGTTTGATACTCCTGGTCTAGATGAACAAGGTATGTTATGATGGATGAGAATTCAGTAGAAGTCTACCTGTGGCTTATGTAGATAATACTGAAGAGGTGACAGTTTATTAACACATTCTAAATTTCTTATAAATAGTTGAACATTTTCAGTAAAAAAATGATAAAAGTTCAGAATCAGATTGAGGGAATACTTAAAGACCTAAGATAAAAAGAGACCTCTGTATTTTTGAGAAAGCCCTGCTAACCAAGAAATATCCTTTACTGCTCTATTTTTTGTTTGTTTAAATGAGTTAGCTTAATTGATTAGAACATTAAGAATGAGGTCAAGTTCACAGATTCCATTTTAGTATGTGCCAGTAGATTTCTCTCTCCTGGTATCTTAAATTTCATCATTGTTGAGAGTCTATGTTACTTATGAGATCTGCGACTTCACTAGTGTGGGAAAAATCTGATGTCAAAATTCCCTCCAGAGAATTTCCATGGGAAGTTGGCCTGATACAGTGGCTGGGATAGAAACAGAGGTAGGGGAGTCAGGAAAACCATAGTTTGTATGTTGTCTCCCCATTAAACATGAGGTCCTTGAGGAAAGGAACTATGTTTTTGCTTTTTTTGTGTCACCAGCACTCAGGACAGGGTTTGGCATACAATAAGCACTCCATAAATACTTATTGATTGCTTGACTGACTTGGTTTCAAATCCCAATTGACAAATAATATTTATGACCCCAGGCAACCAATCACCTGACCTGTCAGTGGTTCAAGCAACTTCTAAAGACTTAAGTTGCAGACCAGTTGCCAGTTAGCAAGCTCTCCACTGGGAGAGGGAATTTTTGGCAAAACTTATGGAACTTAAAGTCTTAGAGAGTAGTTTGGGACACTGAACCATTAAGTGTAACATAGCTCATGTAACACACAGTAACAGCTACTTTGTGCCATGGACAGGACTTGAAAGCAAATCTTTCTGACTCAAAATCCAGCTGGCTATCTATTGCAAGTGTCTGGCATCGTCAATTGAAAGAAGCTATAGTAATACTATGAGAACTGGCTTCTTTAATTTTCCTGTTAACTGGTAACTTTCATTATTTAGCATGTAGCATGTCATAGTGGAAATAACACTGATTTTGGAGTTGGGGAACCTAGGTTCAAATGCCCCTCTCTGATGTTAACTATTTCTGTGACCTTGGTCAAGTCATTTTCCTTTCCTAGGCCCCAGTTTCCACAGGTAGAAAAGGAAGGGGTTGGACTTGGTGGATTCTGAGGTCATTTCTAGGTCTAGATCTATGATTTGCCAGCCTAGGTCTAGGTTTACATTTTATCAGTTCAATGAAAACTGACATTTAGTAAGGTGGCACGTTGGACAGACCACTGGACATGGAATTAGGAAGATGAGTTCAAATACGACTTCAGATACTTACTAGATATATGACCCTGGGCAAATTACTTAACTTCTATATCCCTCAGTTTCCTTATCTATTACATGGGCATTAATAACACCTTCCAGCATTAGTATGAGGATAAAATGATATAACATTTGCAAAGAACAAGCAAATTTTGAAACTCTATAAAATATTAAGTATTATTGTTTTGATAATGTTAACCTTGAGGCACCACTACTTCATATTAAATAATGCTTGACCTAGTTTTGGTTCTAAGCATATTTTATTAAAGCCTAATTCTAGAAACATCAGTGTTTTACACGATACAAAGGTAACATGGTCAACCATAAGATATCATCACCTATAATACTCTTACTCTCTAAACATGTGGGTCAGCAAAGCATTTACTTAAATAGCTTTTTCATTACTGAGTATCTCAAATTTTTGTCTGTTCAGCACATATTTATTACCTACTTTGTGATAAATATCATTGTGGGCAGCAGGGAGAGGTGAACTTAGAATCAGATACAGTCCCCAAACTCATGAAGTTTACATCATTATCATCACCATCTTTATTACATTCACATAGCACTTTAACAGTTGTGTAGTGCTTTATAGATTGTCTCATTCTATCCTTACAACAACTCCAAGAAGCAGATTCTATTGTACACACTTGACAGATAAGGAAACTGAGGCAAACAGAGATTAAGTGACTTGCTCAGGGTCCCACAGCTGGTAATCATTTGAGGTTTTCATTGTTATTGACACAAATCTATATCTAGAGCAATATATGTCTATATCATATATAGAGGCAAGAGGGTACACACCTCAAATTACATTATCATAGTTGGAAAAAAACCTCAGAGGCCACAGCCTGTACCTGAGAATCCATAGTATCACATAACAGAGAAGTAGGAAGAAAACACAAAAAGATCCCCAAGGTTTAATGATGAAGAGGCCAGTTGATAGACCAATTTCAATAGCATTTCTGTATAGAACCTATATTACAGTGGATTGAGAAGTAAGTGGTGAGGAATATTTCTTTAAAACTGGAGGGAAGGAGGAAAGGGCAACTAAGGTCATGGAGAGGTTTAGAGAAGGGGAAAAAGAGTGAGTAGGAGGTGAACTCATTTGATGAGAGTGGATGGGGAAAAGTTTGAGGTTTGTGTGCTGGTGGAAAGGAAAAGTAATATCATGTGGAATGTGTTAGAGTGTTAAAAAGAGATTTTTTTAAAGGATTCCTATGGAGGGAGGAGGAAAGGAAAAGAGGGATAGAATTTAGAACTCAGAACTTTACAAATGAATGTTAAAAATGCTTTAAAATGTAATTGGGGGAAATTAAATATTATGTAAAAAAGAATCCTTATGTAGTAGGGAAGGACCATTTGAGGTTAGAAAGCACAAATTTGTAGTGTAACCATCATGATGATTTTATCATTTTTTCAGGAATGCTCAGTAGTTGAGAAATGGAAGCAGAAGAAGCAGATATAAAGAGTTATGAAAACTGAGAGTTAGTAGAACTTAAATGGTAAAGGTAATAGGGATCAGATATTTAAGAGGAGAGGAGAGGGGGCCTGGCTTGAAGTTGTAGGGAAAAAAGAACGAATTTCTCATCATTGGCTAAAAGTGTGTTTTACAGAGTCAGTTTCATTTGATATTTTTAAAAGAATGGAAAAAAAAACTGTTTCCCATTACAGGGGAATACGGTAACCCAGATAACAAAAGTCAGGATTTAAAACCAGATTTTCTGAGTCTTAGTCTAGTAGTTCTCTTTTTATGATACTGCATGCCTTACCTACCTTAGTCAAATACAGGTAGCTAGATGGTACAGTAAATAGAGTTCTGAGCCTGAAGTCAGGAAGACCTGAGTTCAAATCTACCCTCAGAAACTTACTAGCTGTGTGACCCTGGGAAAGTCACTTAATGTCTGCTTGTCTCAGATTCCATTTTTGTAAAATAGGGATAATAACAGCACCTACATCTCCTAGGATTGTTGTGAGGATAAAATGAGATATTTGTAAAGCTCTTACCATGGTATCTGTTACATAGTAGGTATCTAATTCTTGTTTCTTTCCTTCCTCCTACTTAGGGAAAACTGCAAGATGAGGGTGTAGCATGGCACAGAATGTCACATCTCAGGAATGTCACTTGTGGGGAATGAATGCCCCCCCAAACTACTCCATTTTTGTCCTAGCTAAAAAAAATCCATGCTTCTCAAATGTATATAGAGCTCCTATTTCAAGTATAGTCACATCTTTTCTCATTCCCTACCATGGCTGGTATTGCAATTCTGAGGAATTTCTCATAGCCCAAAAGTGCCTCTTTTCCTCTTCACCTAGTTGAGTGGGATGATTTCAAAACCACCCTTTGAAAACACTCCCATTTACGTGCTCCATCAATCAACATTTCTCTTTTTTCAGCCTTAGCAATTCAATCTTTCTCAATTGCTGCAGAGACAAAAGTCTAGAACAAGCTCCTTTGCCTTCTTCATACTTTAATGATAGGAAATGTGTATCCTTCAGGTAGCTTAATACCAATATACCCTACTCAAAGTGGTCTGACTTTAGCTACTGATGCTCTGCTCTTGTAAGTAGCAGGTAGTATAGAAGAAACTTC
This sequence comes from Gymnobelideus leadbeateri, assembly GCA_011680675.1. Lineage (NCBI taxonomy): Eukaryota > Metazoa > Chordata > Mammalia > Diprotodontia > Petauridae > Gymnobelideus > Gymnobelideus leadbeateri. The sequence goes on along the minus strand of WOXC01007271.1, from coordinate 505,666 downwards.
AAGCAAAAAATTATTTTCAGAGTAGATCTTTCATATGCCACAAGACTCACACTAATCCTCCCAAGAAGGGCCAGTATATAAATTATCACTATTGACTTCATATGAACACCTTGGATTTGAAAACCTGACGTGGGCTACTTCTTGGGAAATAGGATTTCTGCTGAGCATTTCCAGTGCCCTTGCCCTGTGTGGTTTCTAGCCCCAAGGTTGAGGCTGAGGTGGGGTTAGAGTAATGTTGCTTCATTAGGGTGAAGCTATGTTCCAATGGGGACTTTTGCCTTCTGCTACTCTTACTTCATCTTTCTTGGAGAATAAAACATTTTTCAAGGTAGCAGAAACATTTCACTGGAAAAGACACCCTATACATGCAGTTGTTAATACTTGCATAAAAATACCATAATATTTGTAAAAGCACTTAGCATAGCACCTGGCAAATAGTAAGTGATAATACAATACCTATTTAATATAATGATAATAATGATAATCTAATTTAATAATATAATAAAATATTTATTTAATCTAATGAGTAATCTACTCATCTACCTACAAATGAAGGTGAGGAGAAATTCTGTCTTTAGACTCCAATCTTTCTGTAGGAGCTTTGGGGATAATTCTATCTGACTCTGGCTACCCCACAAGTCAACAGATCCCTCATAGCATGTTGTAAGAGCATGAAATAATACAAGAAATCAGGCTTTAGAAGAAACATTTTGCAAGCATCAAACATTATTGTTATTACTAGAAGCAAGGCCATCTGTTTTCTAAGAACTAAATGGAGAACATGGCTATTCACTTTCTATTAAAGTAATCTTCAGATAATATGTTTTTACCACCTCATGTGCTGATCTGGATTTCCATCTCATGACTTTCTGCCCTTTGGAGGCCTCTCATTATTTCTAAGGGGAAATAAAACTCCTCATATTAGCACCTGAAAATGATTGTCCCATGTAGTGGATAGATTGCCAGACTTGGAGTCAGGGTTCAAATCCTGCCTCAGATACTTATTAGCTCTTTGACCCTAGGGCCACAGTCTAGTCATCCATAAAATTAGAGGTTTGAACTTAATGACCTCTACATTTCCTTCCAGTTCTAAATCTATTATCCTATCACCTTTTAAATGTGTATGTGTAGAGGGCAGGGAGACACACAAGAGAAAATATGGAGTTACCATATTTTTTACTAATCTGATAGTACAGCAAGTCTCTTTCTTTGCAAAGTAACCTGCCTGGGAAACACTGTAAGAACCATGGGCACTGGTTGTTAATCTCCATTTTGTTGTTGTTTAGGCATTTGTTCAGTTGTGTCTGATCCATTGTGACTCTATTTGGGGTTTTCTTGGCAAAGATACAAGAGTGGTTTGTCATTTCCTTCTCCAGCTCATTTTAGAGATGAAGAAACTGAGGCAAACAGGGTTAAGTGACTTGCTCAGGGCTACATAGCTAATAAATGCCCAAGAGCTAATAAATGATTGAGGCCAGATTTGGAGTCGGGAACATGAATCTTCCTGACTCCAAGCCTGGCACTCTGTCTCTTGTGCCAGCTAGCTGTTCTAATGGACACCAGGGTTAATCTCCACAGAAATGTCTTATCTTGTGATTTAAGACCAATGAAATTCTGTACTCATGCTGTTGGTTATTGCTATTAATAGAAATAACCACTTCTCATTTTGGACAAGCCTCACTTTTGTAGTCTCAACTGATAAGGCAGTTACGGAGGCATGCTCACAATTTGGAGATTGACAATGTTGCACAATTTATTGTTTTATAGGATTGCTGAGAGGATAAGTTTATTGAGACACCCTTGAAGACTGTATATAAATACAAGCTGATGTGAATTATGGATAGTCCTACTGAGGACTATTGTTCCATTAATAAATGACAAGGCATCTAGAAAGTGCTTACTATGGACCAGGAATTATGCTAAGCACTAGAGGTACAAACACAAACAAATAAGATCATCCCTGTCCTCAAAGAGTTTACATCTTAGTAGCAGAAGATAACACATAGAGGGGGAGTGGTGACCAGTGGACTGTATTTTGGACAGGGAAAAATGATAATAAGTTTACTTGATTGATTTATATTCTTTTTTTCTTATCTCCCTTGTGAATAGAAAAAGAAGTGTAAGTTGTTTGGGTCATGGCTAAGAGTCTAATGAAATGGAGCAAAGCTACCTGGGATATATCAGTAGATAGTGTCCATGCCTTTGACTTCAAGGAACCAATTAAGTTAACTAATTTTAGACAAATATATTTAGGGGTTTTCTTTATGACCTCCTTCCTTGGGTCCATTACCACTACTCATTAGCACTTACTTTGGAATATCCTTAGGCAAAAATATTGCCTAATGTAAATTGCCAATGTAAAATTCGTAATAAAAATTGCTCAGATGTTTAGTAACTGTCACAAAAGGCTGATGAACAAGGTTCCACTATGAGCAGATTATGTCTGTGTCTCAATGACACTTGTCTCCATTAGTATAGATAATTGAGAGTTGGCTACAGATTTTAGGAACATCAGGCAGTATACTTCATGATTTATTTATTTATTTCCTTCTTCTTCCATTGCCAAAGCTTAATTGTGTTTGCCAAACTATTAAGAAAAAGGCTTGTTGCAGAAATAGTTGAATATTCTGTTTCTGAATTGGAATTAACAGAGTTCTGCAAAATACTTCTTTGATTTCCTTGGCAACTATCATTTTGCTGAATAAAATACAATAAAATCCAACTAGAATTTATTAATCACCTACACCATACAAGGCAAAAAGTGGATAGAAACACAAAATGAAAAATAGTACTGTCCCTCAAGTAATTACAGTTTACTAGGGGAAACAATATGTAAGCAGACAAGTAAATACATTGTAATCTGAGGTGGAGGAAAAGCACACTAAGAACAAAAGTAATCAGGAAAGACTTCTGGCATCCAATATCCTCATTCAGCTAAAACTGCAGCCAAATCCAACAGCCTTTTCTCAATATTCATCCTTCTTGACTTCTCTCCTGCCCTTGACCCTGTTGATCTCTTTGATAATTTCTTCTCTCTAGGTTTTCATAACACTGTTCTGTCCTGCTTCTCCTTCTGCCTGTCTAATCACTTGTCAGTGTGATTTCACTAATCCTGGAGGCCCTCCTTCTTACCCCTTTAGGGGAAAGAGCCCCCAAAGGCTCTTTTCTGCTCCCTTTTCTCTTCTCCCTCAGTATTATTTCATTTAGTGATTTCATCAGATCCCATGGATTTAATGATCATTTCTAGAAAGATGTATTCAAATATATATTCAAAATATATACTTAAATATATTTATATAATCCTAACTCTCTCCTGACCTCTAGTCTTGTATGTTCAAGTGCCTATTGGACATCTCAGGATAGATTTCACATAAACATCTTAAACTTAACATATCCATTATCTTTCCCCAAAAACCTATGCCTTTTCCTAACTTCCCTATTACTGATCTGACCACATTACTTCTGTATTCAATAAATTCCTTCCTTCCTTCCTTTTTCTCTCTCTCCTTTCCCTCTGTCTACATAGGGAATCATACTGTTACCTGCAGGTACTCTGTCCAAAGGAATATGAATTTTGATCTCTAAAACCTAGCAAGATATCCTGGGGTTTTGGGCACAGATTTCTTTTTTTATGGAGTATTGCTTAAACTCAAATCACTCTGGCTATAATTGACTGGCCAACAGTAGATCCCATACAAAACTTCACTTGTATTTGGATTCTGATGGCTGAGTGGGTATAAATAGCAGTTGTTTCTGTTTTGGCCAGAAACCCCGATGGTCTTTCCTACCAGATTGATTTTATTTTATTGTTTTTGACTAGGTAAAAGAGGCTATTCTTTGCTTCATTTTTTAAAAACCTAGCCTTAGGGCGGCTAGGTGGCACAGTGAGTAGAGCGTCGGCCCTGGAGTCAGAAGGACCTGAGTTCGGATTTGACCTCAGATACTTAAAGCACACACAAAAAAACAAAAACCTAGCCATGTGACCTTGGGCAAGTTACTTAACCCCAATTGCCCTCCAAAAAGCAAAAAAAAAAAAAAACAACAACAACAAAACAAAACAAAACAACCTAGCCTTAATGGCATTGCTTCAGACAGATTGAGACCTGGGAAAGGCCTTCGCTCAAAAAAGGCCACAGCCTCCCACTGAATTTGGGGCCATCTCCAGTGATCCTTATCTATATCTTGCCGCTGGACCCAGATGGTTCCAAAGGAGAAAGTGAGGCTAGTGACCTTGCACAGCCCTCCCTCACTTAAATCCAATTCACTTGCAAGTCATGACATCTTTCTGATATTACGGTCCTCTTTGAGAACAAAGGACAAGCAACAACAATAAATGCTAGTGGCTCCCAGTCTCAAAAATCTAATATAAAACTCTTTGTTTGTCAGCACTCTACAACTTGGTCCCTTCCTCCTATTTCATTCTTCTTGCATTTTATTCCACTCCACATACCTGTGATCCAATAGATCACAATTGTCAGCCAGTTCCTCACACAAGACACTCCATCACCTGATTTCATGCATTTCCCCTGGCTGTCCCCCATGTCTAAAACTCTCTCCCTCCTCACCTCCACCCCCTGAATTCTTTCTTCCTTTGTTTCTCAGCTGACCCCACTCTTTAGAAAGGAAATCTTTCCCAGATCTCCTAAATTTTGGTGCATTTCCTTCTGAGATTGTCTGCTATTTAAACTGTACACATATTGTTTGTATAAAGTTTGCATGTTATCTCCTCAATTAGACTGCAATATTGGGAGCAGGGACTATATTGTATTTTGCTTTGTTTTTCCTTTCTTTGTATCCTCAGCATTTAGCACAGAACTTGGCACATAGCGGGTTCTTGAAAAATGCCAGTTGATTAGAATTGTAAAATTTTTTATTAGAATTGTAAAATTCTAATTTTGATTAGAATTGTAAAATTCTAATTTTGGCACATAAGCTGTATTTTGAAGGAAGCAAGGGATTCTAAGAAAAAGAGGTGAGGAGGGAATACAGTGTGGCTATAAAGATCAGTTTCTGCAAAAGTGTGGAGATAGGAGATGAAATACTGAAATTAAATAAGTGAGTAGGCCAGTTGGGTTGGAACATAAGAGAATAGGAAGAAAGGCAATATAAAATAAGTCTGGAAAAGGAGTCTGGCTGGGATCACATTGTAAAGGGTTTTAAATGTTAAGCAAAAGAGTTTATACTTTATCCCCAGTAGAATAAGGAGTCACTGTAGTTCCTTCCTGAGAATGGGTAGATTTTAGCTTTTGGTAGATTATTTTGACAGAACAAATTAGAAGAGGCTGTTGCCAATAATTCAGAATAGAAGCAATGTGCTTCTGAATAAGGATGATGGTCACATGAGCAAACAGATAGGGATAAATGTGATAAATGTTCTGGGAAGCAAATTGACAATATTTTGCAACTGAATGGAAATGGTGGCCGAGGAAAGGATCAAGGATAATTCTAATGTCTCAAGGCCAGGAGATTCCAGTATGATGGTGTCATCAACAAAAATAGGGGAATCTGAAGGAAGGTTGGGTTTAGGGGGAGAAAAAATGTGCTGTGTTTTTGATATGTTGGATTTGAAATGCTTATAGGAAACCCATTTGGAAATACTGATCAGACAGTTGATGTGGGAGTTAGGGAAAATATTAGGGCTGAAAATCTAGAGGTAAGAATCATTTTTGGTTATAATTAACCATTTAGAGGTTATTAATAAACCCATGAGAAATAATCAGGTCACTATGAGAAAAGATGCAGAAAGAAAAAATAAGAATGCTCAGCCTAGAGGCTTGGGGAATGGAGGGACACCTATGGTTAGGAGGCAGGAGAGAGAGACCCTAAGAGTATGAAGATTATGTCAAGGGATTTTGAAGTCTAAATCAGGGAGAAGCCTTGGCTTAAAATGGCCTCTCTTCTCAGTTAGGCATAAGTAAAGTTGTCTGGGGAGAGGAAAGTGGAGGAAGTAGTACAGAATGTTTAGAAAGAGAAGAAAAGGCACAACTACCATCAGGAATGTCATAGAGAATCTATTTGGGAAAAATACACATGTAGCAGCAAGGTTCCAGTTGAGAATAGATAACATAAATATGTAACAGACCTAGTCAATATGGTTGTGATGCTTCCTCTAGCATGCTTTGGCAGGTCTTTTGAAAAGCATGTGAGTATAAGCAGAGAAGGCTGATGCTGAGGGTAGCCCAGGGTTGGAATGTGGCCAGGCATGTGCAGTAATAGTACAAGGGAATTTACCCAGAATGAAATAAGTATAAAAAAGACGATATGAATGTATGTGGTTTTACCACTGAAACCAAGACTTTTAAAATTTGTTTTTAAATAAAATACTATGCTGCTTACATTAAGGGCAAAGATATGGCAAATCCCTTATACCTTCAGAGAGGTAAGTTAAGGTGCCATCTCTTGAGAACTGAACCCTTTCACAGCAAGCAATAGTTCTTCTAAGGCAAAAAAAATGAGTAATTCCAGCGCCAGTGCTTGAGTTTTATCTTCATTATGTAAGTGCCATATGTGTTCTTCTTATTTTAAGAGTGAGCAATACACTGCCCTTGAAGAATGACATGTGAATAAATCTAATGTGGGAAGTGGGAGTTTGAAAAACCAAACAGCTGCAGCTTAAAAGAAGAGACCCTATATTAGGTAAAGTACATCACTTAATTGATTTTTCACTGTCCCTCTCTTTCTTTCTTTTTTCTCCCCCCCCTTCTCCTCCTCTATTTCTTCCCTTCTTTTCCCCTGCCCTCCCTGTTTTTATCCTATTATCTCTTTTCCTCTCCTCTCTACTCCCCTCCTTTCTTCCTGATGTGCTGAAGGAGTAATTCCACTCCTTTCTTTCTCCCATCTGTGCTTTTTACCTCAGTACTACACATGAAAATATATTTAAAATTAAAGAAAAATATGACCAAAAATTCTCCGGGGAACCAACTGGTTGGTGAGAAACATAAAATTAGCACTAAACTTTTTATACCTCGCATTCTCTCTGAGCCCATGGACATGAACTCAATTTATTTCAGTTGGATTCCCAGACACTATAAGCCTAACCTAACATATTCTTTTTATTTTTCAACAAAAATCCACCCTGTAAACTGTTAGAAAAGTATTTAGCATGTCTTAGTCTTTGTCTGATCCTGATCTTTTCAACAACTTATTCAGGGAAGCCCTGGGAAACCAAAGAGCATACAATGGGTTTCTTTGTTTTATATATCAATTGCTCTGAAGATGAAGGAAGAAGAATAAGGGGTGCTCTAGTGTGCAGTTAGCAACCTCACACTGTATTAAAAGTAGGTTAAAAAAGCAGGTGGTTCTAGCAGATTGCTCCCTGGGTCACAATCATGGATTCTACAATCCCTAGAAAAAATGTCAGCCATGGGGTTGGGAAGGGCTTCAGTACAGGGCTACCTCAACAAGGAAATAGTAGTAGATGCAATTTTGTTTCAGATTCAGAAGTAAGACTAGAGGGAGGGAAAGGAGACAGTTTTAAGTTAGACTCCTTAGTAAATATGAAAATTACTCAATTCCAATAACTGATGCTGGAATTTAGGGGAATGAATCATAAAGAGGAATTAAGAAAAGGAATAGATGGACCATGGGGACTTACTGGAAGATGGCCATAGACCCAGGGGACAAAAGTGGTCTATCCAGGCAGCTTGTTGAATTACTACCTCTATCACCCCTTCTAGCCAGACAATGCTTAGATGACCCCAAATAAATGAGGAATCATAGGTTCAAAGGATTCCTGAGCAGAAGGAGATACATTCTCCTTCTAAAATCTATTTCAGTATTTAATAAGTTTACTTCCTTATACCTAATGTGAATCTTTGAGTTAATTTCCTCTTATCCATGTAGTTTGACTTAATTAATGGTGAAGGCTGAACATGAACTGAACCCTTATGAGTAGGCAGTATGGTCCAGTGAAGAGAATGCTGGATTTAGAAACAGGAGAGGTCCAGATTAAAATCCTGATTCTGACACCAGACATGTGGCTGTGGGCAAGTCACCTAGCTTTTTTTTGAATCTTAGTTTCTTAATTTATAAAATGTGGGCAATTATATTGGTAGTAGTATTTGGGATGAAAAACCTCATCCAAAATTTAATCAAGAACAAGGAGATCTCTTAGGATAAGAACAGGAATTTATTTTGTTCCCCAGGAGAAGAGGGTGGTTTTCCCCATGACTGATCATGAGGAAGAGGTGGGGTCATGTGGAATGGACAGGGTTTTAAACCCTAATGCAGTCAAGCCCCCTTCCCTGACTTCTCCCATTGGCTGAGAGGTGGACTCAAGTCTGCACGAAAATCTTCCCCAATGACAAATCACAGGGAAGCCCGCCACTATCTCTCAGTGGCTGGAAAATAGGCTTACAAAGAACAAGGATGCTGACTGACAGCAAGAGAAAGGGGGGAGGGTCCCAAAGCAAGGGAGGGGGCATGAGCTTGGGCTATCCCTGACTCCCACTGGCCAGGAGGAGGGTACCAGAGAGACAGGAAATCAAAAAGACTCCTGAAAGGGCTTGCTGCTGATTGACAGCAGTAATGGAGGGGGGAAGGGGAGAGGTGAAGTAGACAGTCAGAACTGACACCAATTTATAAGATCCATTCTGAGAAGTTTTCGAGTTTTCATTCCCCAGACAGTAGCTACCACACAGGGTTGTTATAAAGCTCAAATAAATGAGATAACATATATAAAATACCTTACAAACTCCAAAACATCATATAAATACTAGCTATTATTGTTATTAGTTATACTAGATCTTCCTATCTCATCTCACCCAAAAGTGCAATGGCGGCTCACATGTCTGAGCCATCTGCTGATGGACAAAGAAGCATTACTCTTTTCTGTTTCCAACCTGGCCCAGTTTTCACCTTTTGAGGCAACCTAGTGATCTTCTACTCCTGGGGGCTCACCACAGTAGTCCCAGACTTAGTATAGTAGCCTGACTGGCTTTAATCTTACTGTAGCTCAGACCACCTAAAATCAAGTACTCATATTCAGCCTTCCTTAGTTAGTGAGGATTACGCATGGGAGCCAATATATATGGCAAGAGTTGCTGTCTCAATCAATAGTTAATCTGGCCACTAGCGATTATTATTGTTCTTAATCATCAGTTTTGTAATATAATGCTTTCTACTAAACTTCATTTATGAACTTTGGTTTAAAGCTTCAATAAAAGTCAGCATGGATTAGTGAATGGAACACCGATTTTGTGCTCAGGAAGACCTTGGTCTTCCTGATATGTAAAAACTGTATGACCATCTTTAAGTCTTTCACAGGTCAAGGCTCCTGCCTTATCCCCATTTCCTCTACCCCATCAAAAAATTCTAATGAGGGAAGATTTAAAAGCCCACTTTAGGCAAAGTTTTAACTTATTGAAGACTTGTTTCAGATTCTTTCATGAGTTTGATTTCAGTTTTTCAATATACCATCTCCTTTATTTTCATTGTTAATACTGATTTCTCAAAATGTGCTGGGGATATAGGCTTTGTTCTACAGTTTTTTTCTGTCATTGGCTAGTTATGTATATGTGTGTATGTATATGTATATACATATGTATACATACATACAAATATCTATGTGTATGTGTATATATGAATATACATATATCCACATGTATAAGCACACACACATCTTTATATAATGTTTTAAAACAATCAAATAAAATGCATAGGATTACAAAGGAAACAAAAGATTAATGGAATATATATATTCTTCTCCCCTGCTATGTCTACCATATGCCTTTGATTAGAACTGTTGACATATGACCACGTCCTCTGAAATGCAAGACATGCAATATTCAGACATATTTGGAAATTGAGAAATTTTTGCACAGATGAGACTGTAAGTTAAACAAGTCAAGATGACCACACGTGTCTGAGCAGTACCATATTGGTTTTCCTTGATGCAGAAATTAACCCTGCTAAGTGTTTGTGTGTGTGCACCCTGTTGTTTGTGTCTCTATATATTCCCCTGCTATTTCTGTCTATATAAATAAAGATATACCCTGCTATTTGTATCTATATCTATATCTATGTAGGTTAATGCTTGTTTTGGGGGAAACCAATATAGTCCTGATTAGACATATGTGATTACTTCTGTTTGTTTGAATTAAAGTCTCTGCCCACATTTCACTCATCAGTACAAAAATTTTTCAATTTCCAAGCATTTTTGAATATTGTATATCTTATATATTAGAGGACCTGGTCATATAATAGCTGTTGTTGTCAAAGGCATAGAGTGGACTTGGTGGGGGAAGGTACATCTTTATTTCCATTAATCTTTGTTTTCTTTGTAATCCTATGCACTTTGATTAATTTAAATGTTATTCAGAGAAGGGATCCATGGACTTCACCAGACTACCAAAGGAGCTTATGCCACATGAAAGGTTAAGCCCTGCTCTAGAGAGTTACCTGGGGCACCAAGTGGTCAAGAAACCTGCCCAAGATATGGCAGCAGAAGAAGGATTTGCTCCCAGGTCTTCCTGACTCGTAGCCAGGGTGCTATCCAAAGACCCACGCTGCCTCGGATGAATCTTACTTAGGCTAATAAATAATTATTCTTTTTGAAAGGACTAGAAGGAGAATTCTCCTCCTTTAATTTGCTAATGGATCTTTCCTTCTAGGATTTGAGCTTCTGAATCTTTGGCACATATAAAACACTTCAAGGGTTAATGCTTTGACAACTCCGTGATAAGCCTCGTTACTAATTATTTTAGAAGTAGGATTACAGCAACTTCTGCTTGGTGAGATTGCTACTTTCCTGTTTCTGTCACTCCCTTCTGTAATTAACCTTGCTATTCTTAGCTGCAAACCACAGATCCAGAGCCAAGCTTCTCTAGGATTTTATCTTATATTTGAATGGCCAGTTACTATCTGACTTTCTCCTGGGAAAGGGTCTATAATCATTGAGGGATGTTAATGATGAACATGGTTTTTAGCCCATCCCCAACCCCTTCATGCTGATAATAAACTCAATTAATCCACTGAGAGCTCAGCAGCTCACTCTGAAATAGGTATTTGAGGTCTTTCTTCTAACATGATCAGGTCCAGAATCATGTATAAGCTGCATGCTGAGAAACTCAACCTTTCTCTATGAAATTTCAGCACTTCTGGGGATTTTTAACAGGCTTCTTTCTTTTTTCTTCATTTCAAGGCTGCATGCACTGGAGGGAAGATGGGATGCTTCTCTGATAGCTTTTCCATACTTTGACATACATCATTGCATTATGCCAATCATGTGTGACACGTTGGCAAACGAGATGCCGCAGAACACAATGTGATTAGTCAGTGATGGACACAAGTAAAAAGGCAGAATTTAAAGGCAAAGGGACCAGCTTTCTGCTCTCATGCAGCTTAGGCAATTGCTTGAAATTGGTGGTGAAACAAAGGAAGGACTTTTCCAAGGTAGCAGGGAAGTGTGTGCTGGCTTTCCACAAATCAAACATTTTTGGACCAATTTGTAACCCCATGAATGCTGAGATAAAGCTTCCACTGGGCCTCACAGAAATGCAAATGTATCTCTGATGCACCACAGGAGAGAAGGTAGTCAGACAGTGTTCTCTGATTAAACCCGGGAGCTCAGAAGGTAAGAGTGCAGTATTCTGTGTGTCTGCAGAGTAAAGGAAGGAACTTTATGAAGGAATCTAAATTTCTGAAGGACTTGGAATGAAAACTAGTCAGTAGCAAGAACAGAGGCTTTTGCCACATCAGTCACAATGCAAAAAAGGGCCCTGCATCTTTAGCTTAGCCACTGGGAAATTTCCTTTGGCTGCTATGCTACACTTCTACTGTGCTATTCTCTTCCTTTGGCTGGGTGAGCACTCCTAAAGGACAGATCTTAATAGAATCTCAGATTTGGAAGGGTCCTTAAAAACCATCCAGTCCAATCTAGGCTACTTATACCTAGAAAGCATCCCCTGAATAGCAAGCCAACAGATGGTCATTCCACCTCTGACTGAACACTTCCAGTGTCAGAAAACTGATCACCTCACAAAGCAGCTAATTCCATTCTTAGATAATGTTAACTGTTGGTAAGGTCTCTCTTCTACCTTAACTACTTGTCATAATTTTTTCTTCTGGAGCTAAAAATTTATTTTTTCTCTTCTGTATCTTAGCCCTTCAATCAGTAGTGGGTATACAGCTAATTTTGTCTTCTATTTCATCCTAAATATCTATACTCTCTCTAACTTTGCTGTTGTTGCTGTCCTTTGTAACTGAAAAGGATCAAAATTACATCATGACGTCAGGGGCAATGTAGAGTGTGTCCAACTGTGGTGGATAAAACCAGAATGAGCTCAGAAGGCTTAACCATAGCTTGGGTACAAATAGTCCATATGAACATTTGGGAAGGAGATGTTTTTATATTTGCCCTTCATTAAGATAGGATGGCACAAATGATAAAGACTTGGGTTCAAGTTCAGTCTATGACATCAACTTGGACCCTGAGAAAGACATTTACCTTCTCAGGGCCTCCAGGAAATATTCTAAACAGGAACTATTAATCTTGTGTGTGTGTGTGTGTGTGTGTGTGTGTGTGTGTGTGTGTGTGTGTGTGTGTGTGTGTGTTATAGGCTCCTGGCAATCAGGTAAAGTCTACAGACCTTTCCTTAGAATAATGTTAGTTATAGGAATGTAACTTTTTAAGATCTTCCTTGCTCCTAGGCTTAAGTGCACCTGGAGGCTTGTTTCTCAGGAGATACTTTGTGATTGGGCCGTGGGTCAAGAAGGTTGTTACATTCTCTGAGCCAGGAGAGGGCTATATGAGCCCTGATTTGAGACTTAGTTTTGGGGCTCACTTTGGGAAATATTGTGTGATTTGACCAGATGAGACTTTGAAAACCCAGATGTTGATGCTTCCCTCTCTGGTAACTGTGATTTCATATGGATGTAATGGTTGGACAGTTTGGAGGCCTATCTGCTTGATCTGTTTCTCTGTCTTGTAACTTCTATTTGTATACTCTGAAGTTTGGGGTGCTGACCTTTTCCCCCTCAACTAGGTAAACTATATATGTTTGATTGATTAAAGTAAGCTTGTTAACCCATTTTGAGTTGCTTTCCTTTAGCAAAGCAGATCTAAGAACCTGTGCTGGCAGCCACCCTGGGGACTCTGGGGTACTTGGTGCTAAAATGTTTTAATTGCATAAAATAAAATACATAGGATTATAAATGAAACCAATCGTACTGAAATACAGTCATCAAAATATTAAAAATAAAAAGTTTGGGGGGTGGAGCCAAGATGGCAGCATAGAAATAGGAAAACTCCATGAGGTCCCCCCATAGCCACCACAAACACCTATAAAATATGACTCTAAACAAATTTTAGAGCTTCAAAACCCACAAAGTGACAGAGAGAAACAAATCTCCCACTGAAGGCAGCCCGGCAGGTTGGCAGAAAGGGTCCATCTGGGACCTGAGAGCTGAGCCCAGCCCAGCTTGAGCCCTTAGTTTTAGCACCAGGGTGGTCCCAACCAGCAGCAGCTAAAGCAGACCTCAGGAGAATGGATTACCAGCAGCTGTGGTGGTTTCCAGAAATATCAACCCATAAATGCCAAAGCAAAAGGTCAGTGTAGAACTCTGTTGAAATTGGGGGGAACAGAGGTGCAGTCCAGCCTCTGGCCCCAGAGCAAGAAGAGGCAGAGGCATGGCAGCTGTGCAGCCACCTCCATGTGGCTGCTTCAGAACTCCTGGCCTACAGATTTTAAGGGGGCCAAGCGACCATTCAGAGTAATCACTCTTGTTTAACCTGCCTGGATCTGGATCACAGCCTTGGGTGGTGGTCCTGAGGTGTATGATCACTGAGCCAGAGAGCATGGGGGCTGTAGAAATGGCACCCTCCTAATAGCTCTGGCAGTTGCAAAAACCCCAAGGATTTGGGACAAAGCTCTCCCCTCTGGAAGCAAAGTTCTACTGTGGCAAAGAGATCAAATGTCAAATAACTGAGAGGCAACATGAGCAAGCAAAGGAAGCAAAGCAAGCACAGCAAGCCAACTTTAGATTCCTTTTGTGGGAACAAAAAAGATCAAAGCATGGAAGAGGAGGAAGACAATGAAATCAGAATTCCTTCACCAAAAGCTTCCAAGAAAGATATGAACTGGTGTAGCAGCAAGCACCCCAATATCCCCAGGGTAGCTGCCAATATAGGTTCTTAGATCTGCTTTTCAAAGGAAAGCAACTCAAAATGGGTTAACAAGCTTACTTTAATCAAACAAACACACATTACCTAGTTCAGGGGAAAAAGGTCAGCACCCCAAACTTCAGAGTTACAGAACTTCAGAGTTACAGACAGGCTTCCAAACTGTCCCAACATTACATACATCAATACCAAATCACAGTTACCAGAGAGGGAAGCATCAACATCTGGGTTTTCAAAGCCGGGGGGCTCTCAACAACGGCTTCCCAGAGTCTCATCTGGTCAAATCACACAACACTTCTCAAACTGAGCCCCAAAGCAAAGCCTCTCATCAGAGTTTATATAGCCTTCTCCTAGCTCAAAGACTGTAACAACCTCCTTGACCCACTGCCTAATCACAAAGTATCAAGGTGTGGGCTTTCCTGAAAAACAAGCCTCCCACCACAGACTCCAGGTGCACTTAAGCTAGGGGTAGGGAAGATCTTTAAATCTGCATTTCCATTACAACTGGTTACAGGCCATAGAGCATTTTGAAAGGATTCAATGAAGGATTTTGAAAATCAAGTAAGAGAAGTGGTGGAAAAATTGGGAAGAGAAATGAGAATGATACAAGAAAATCATGAAAAGAGAGTTAACATCTTGACTGAAGAAAATAACATCTTGAAAAATATATTAACTCAAATGGCAAAAGAGGCCCAAAAAGCCAATGAGGAGAAGGATGCCTTAAAAAGCCAAATTTGCCAGATAAGAAGAATTTCAAAAGCTCACTGAAGAAAACAATTCCTTCAAAATTAGATTGGAGCAAATGGAAGCTAATGACTTTATGAGAAATCAAAATGTTATTAAATAGATCCAAAAAAATGAAAAAATAGAAGGCAATGTGAAATATCTCATTGGAAAAACCACTGACCTGAAAAAAATAAAAAAAAGAACCTAGGAATCATCCTTCAAGAATTTCTCAAGGAATATTGCCCTGATGTTTTAGAACCAGATGGCAAAATAGAGGTTGAAAGAATCCACTGATCAAATCTTGAAAAAGAAAAGACCTAGGAATATTATAGCCAGGTTCTGGAGTTCCCAGATCAAAGAGAAAATATTACAAGCAGCCAAGAAGAAACAACTTGAATATTGTGGAAACACAATCAGGGTAACACAGGATCTAGCAGCTTCTACATTAAGGGATTGAAGGGCTTGGAATATGATATTCTGGAGATCAAAGTATCTAGGATTATACCCAAGAATCACCTACCCAGCAAAACTGAATATAATGTTTCCGGGGAAAATATGGTCATTCAATGAAGTAGAGGACTTTCAAGCATTCTTGATAAAAAAAACCAGAACTGAATAGAAAATTTGACAATCAAATACAAGAAGCAAGAGAAGCATGAGAAGATAAACAGGGAAAAGAAATCATAAGGAACTTATCAAAGTTGTACTATTTACATGCCTACATGGAAAAACAATAATTGTAACTTATGATGCTTTTCTCAATATGAGGATAGTTGAAGGGAACATAAATGTGTGTGTGTATGTTTACATACATATATGTCTATATAGGAGGGTATATTTGTGTATGATTACATATGTGAGTGTGTGTATATATGTGTACAGGTATACATAGACAGAGGGCACAGGATCAATCAAATAGGAAGGGAGGATATTTAAAAGGTGAAACTGAGAGGTGAGAGAGGAATATAATGAGAGGAGATGGGGAGAGACAGAATGGGATAAATTATCTCATATAGAAGAAGCAAGGGATAACTGTTATAATGGAGGGGAAGAACAGGAAGGCAAAAGTGAATGGGTCAACCTTACTCTCATTGAATTTGGCTTAGGGAGGGAATGACATACACACTAAATTGGGTATCTTGCCCTATAGGAGATTAGGGGGGAAGGGGATGAGAAGGGGTATGATGGAGGGGAAGGCAGGTTGGGGGGAGGGTAAGTGGAAGAACACACTTTTGAAAAGGGACAGGGTCAAAGTAGAAAATAGAACAAGTGGGAGGTGGGATAGGATGGAAGGAAATATACTCAGTCTTTCACAATATATCCATGATGGAAATGTTTTGCGTAGTTACACATGTACAACCTATTTTGAATTGCTTATCTTACCAGTAAGGGTGGGTGATAAGGAAGAAAGGGAAAGAATCTGGAAATTAAAATTTCAAAATCAAATGTTTAAAATATTATTATTATTTTACATGCAACTGGGAAATAAGATATACAGGCACTGGTGTATGGAGGTCCATCTTTTCCTACCAGAAAGTCCAAGGGGGGGTGGGGAAGGATATAGGAGAGAACAGATTGGGGGGGTATACAGTGAGATAGCTGTTTTGGGGTGGTGGGTAGAGAAAAGGTGGGGAGAAAGTTTGTAACTGAAAATCTGGTGGAAATGAATGATGCAAAACTAAAAATAAACATAAAATTTAATTTAATAAAAAAAGAAATTTCATAGACATCAGGTTAAGAACTTCTGACCTAAAACTATATAGGGACCCATACTGATAGAAGAGAGTTTCCTCCCCAGGGAATTCTTTACACTACTGAAATCACAGGTGTGAATGAAAAGAATAAATGTATTCCTCCTATGCCACTGCTTCAGGTTTCCTTGCATCCTGTTTTCTTCCTCTGGATGTGCCAAAGTTTTGTCAATGCCTCCCTTTATATGTATCACCTCAAACTGAACATATTATTCCAAGTGTCATCTGACCTGTAGTGAGTACAGTTATTATCTCCTTGTTTTGTACGTTACATTTCTTTTGGTGTCTGTTGTTGGGACTAAAAGAGCTTTGAAGAAGAATGGGACAGATTAATCAATACTCAATGCAATGGGACTTTTTGTTTGGCATGTTTAAAGGAAGACCACATGGGTTAATTTGGAACACTCCAGGGAGAACAGAATGGGGACAAAGGGATAACAAAGGAAGGCTACTAGGATATCTCAATGATCACCCCTTTAATCCTCTACAAAGGCTAGGGCTGACCCTTCCATACTAGGTTGAGCCAATGATTCCCCCATAATACTCTGGTACTGACACCTCCAAAGTAGTCCTGAGAAGAGAAAAGAAGGTAAAGTATGCAAAAGGGATGTTGCTGGAGCACCTCAGGCATGATGATCCTTAAGTCAAGGTAGGTTGAAAGAGTCTATCATATCCTAGCACCTTGTTTTATGTCATGAACTTGGCAATCTGATGGAAGCATATGGACTCTTTCTCAAAAATATTTTTAAGTGCATGAAATAAAATACACAAAAACATAAAGGTTAATAAAAACCAAAAGTTAATGAAAATAAAGATGTATTTTCCCCCAGTTTTCCCATTCCAAATTACAGATTCCCTTGAAGTCTATTCCCCTGGTTAGGACCTTTGGTTTAGCAAGATGCTTCTACAAGGCTAAACTCAACATTGCACCAAATTTTTATTGTGACTCCTAGGTTCATCTTTACTCTATGCCCCAGGATCTGGGCAGCTAAGGTATTCTATAGGGTGAGATGAAGGTCTAGTTAGCCAAGCCAAATTGCCTTCATCTCTTAATTCACAGTCAGGCTTCCACTTAGCTAAGAAAATGAAAGTTTCTAGCTTGGAAATTTTCAGACATAAAAGTTCCATATACATAGTATTTTCGAAGAAAAGCAAGTAAGGCAGGAAGGGCTGCCAATTTTGAAGAGGAGAACGTGACTAGGTCATAATTGTGGAAAACAAAAAAAAAAATAAGGCAATCTTCACACATAGCTTTTTCTAGATAACCACAATTTCTCAAGGCTGTCTAAGTCTGCTCTCATTTATCATATCCATCTACACCACAGTGCTAATTCATATTAAATTAGAAATCAACTAAAATTTCATGGTCTTCTTCACATGAACCATCAAGCCAGGACTCATGCAACCTAAACCCAGGTATTATTCATGACCACATTAATTCTTTTTAATTTAATTATATTAGCTTAAGATCACACGTTGAAACCTGATCCTTTTGGACCCTAGTTTTTGGTCATGTATTGTCAATTCTTTTACCCATATGCAATTTTGATAAGCTTGCCTTTTCTAATGAGATAACAATAGTAAAAAAAGTAATGATCACATTGACTGTCACATAGTAGGTGCTTTGTAAGTGTTTACCCCTTCCTTCCCTCTTCTTCTCTCTCATCATCATTGGGAAATTGAAGAATATCCAAGTAATGGATGATTTTAAAAAATAACATAAAGCTGAGGACATATCTTTTTAGAATGCCAAAAAAAATCTACTTAGGTTGACAGTAACCATTCATTGATCAGCAAGTCTTTTATTATGATTACTGACCCAAATGACTGTATTATTATTATCCATCCACTCTTTTTATTTCAATCTTGCCCCAAACAGAAGTAGAGTAACTTTGCAAGATGCTTTGCTGATGTCCAGACATACAACTTCTATTATATTTCCCTTATTTACTACTGTGCTAACATAGCAAAAAACATCATTGATTTATTCATTCAGTCAACAAATGTTTGTTAAATTATTACTATATTTAGGATAGAACACTTATTTGATATTTTGGTTTGTAAAGATTTATTCTTAAAGAACCAAGATGAATCCTGGTAATATCTTTCCAAGTTCTACCTTCTCATATATTTACAGGAATGTTACAGAAATCCACAGGATTGACTTCATATGGAGGCAGAATAGGAACATTCCTATGGTGTGAAAAAAAGACAGAGAATTCTCTTATTCAAAATTTTTTTTTCCTTATTGACCTGCCATGGAATTATCTTCTCTATTACTTTTTCTGAAAAGTTATACTGTTAGAATTTCTCTTCTGAATTAAATAACAAAAGGAAGATATTATATCCAGAAGGCCACTCAGCATATAAAGATACCCATTATTCTCAGAGAAAGAGACTCCATGCCTTCATTTGAATCTCTGTCTAATGAATACTAATTAGTTTATTACTTTAGCTGGTCACCTTTGAAGGCAGAGAAAGCATAAGGGGATGAGAAATAGATACAGGGCATTTAAGTTTCCTTTGGATTATATATGTTTGTGAATTCAAAGGATACTTTTCCATTTCATGAAACTGGAGGTGAATTTTCCTTGATTATAAAGTAAGTAAATCTTGGAATGAGTTTCATGAAAATATTCATGCCAACTTTGGTAGTAGTGGGGTTGTAGGTAACACAGGGCCTTTGAAGAAAATTTGATGCAAAAATGGCCAAGAGAAATGCATTTTCTAGCTAATACAAGGCCTCCTTTGTGAAAGTTTTACATCAAAAATTGGCTATTTCCTCTTATTGAACACCAAGATGCCTTCATCTTCCTTAATTTCTTTGGTCTTAGGGTATAAGCCTTCTATTCAACTCTCTCACTTTCCCAGAGACGTTACTGTTCATAACGATGACCCTTTCTTACTTTGGTTCTGACAATTCTTTTATATTCTCTGCTTCCATGACCTCACTAAGTCATTTAGTAGGATGGTCACACCTTATACTTATCAGCTAAAACTGCTCTAACTCCAAGATGTTGAATTATAAAAGTCTTTTTTCTGCCCACAACTTCCTATTGATTTATTATTCTGTATACCTCTCCAGCATTATTCTTTGGTTTTATAATCCTTGATGATAAGATCCTTGAAAACTATTCTTCAGTTTTCCTCAAGTCTGATCTTGGCCCAAATGGTTAACTCCTTCAATGATGTTCTCTCCTCCACTCTTTGACAAACATTTTAGCAAACACTTTTGAATCATTTTGTCTTTTTGCTTCAGAAAATCATAAAATTTAAAATTGGAAGGGACCTCTGAAATTATGTTGTGTAACCCTCTAAATCATATTTTCCAGCCCTCTCAATTTACAGATAAGGAAATTCAGGTACACAGAAATTAAATGACTTACTCAATATTCCAGAATAGCAGAAAAAGGAATCAAGCTCATGTTATCAAATTCTAAATCTATTTCTCTTTCCACTGACTATACCACGATATTTCTCATGCTTTAATTGCCAGAAGATTTGGGGAACCCAAGAAATCATGTTACAAGGAAGAGCTAAATGACTCATTGTATAAACATACATTCGAATATCATTGTTCTTAAGTAATGAAGAAAGGAAGGCTTCAAAGAAGTATAGGAAGACTTGGGTGAATGGATCAAGAGTGAAATGAAAAGAACTAGAAGAATAATTGATGGTGATTACATTTGAAATAATAACTTTTCAAAGATTTAATAATTAAAATCAATAAAGTTATCCACTACAATTGCAGAGAACTGATTATGTGACATTTTGCCCACCCTCTGACAGAGATGATGAACATGAGATCTAGAATGATGCACACACAGACGTCAAACATGACAAATGTGTATTTGTTGTTTTGATTTTGTTTTGTCCATGATTATTTGTCACAAGGATTTTTTCTAATTTAAGTGGAATTTGAAGAGGAAAAATAGTGCTGCTAATGATATAAAAAGGGGGAAATAAAGTCATTGAAGGACATAAAAGCAGAGAAGTGAACAGAAGGAAACACCGAGGAGAAGTACAACTTTAAACTCACATGCTTTTATACTTTAAGAAAAGCAAGCTATTTATAATGGAGACTCACAGTTTCATGTGCATACAATTCTCTTTTTATTTTCTGCTTTGCATATAGAAATGCACATGTTAATTGGTGTATGTCAAGTATAGAGCAACACAAAATGGAAAATCTTAAAATGAAAAAGAATCTCCATTATACATGCTTGCTACTGTACAGTAATTCTCTAATCCACCCCTGATTGACTCCTCACATTTAAAAAAATAACCTCCAAATCTTGTTCTCTCCCCTAAAGCCCCCTAACACTTTCCTCATTTTCAGTAAATGGCCTTTAATTCAAGAAATTCAACAAATATTTATTAAATGTGTACTTTGAAAAGAGTTGTGATACTGTTTATGTAAGGCATGCACAGTAATGCAGAAGTGCATTAAAAAAAAGGTAAAATGCAAGTGCTTTGTGAGGTCTATAGGAGATGATTGGTACCAACAAGAGGTTCCAAGAAAAGGTTCATGGAAGAGGTAGCATTTGAATTGACATCTAAAGGACGAATGGGAATTCAACAGAAGAAGGAAAGGATTTTTAAAGAATTCAGAGAAAGGCAAAGTAGAATTAAGGCTAATTAACAGGATGTCATCCCAGGAAGCACAAGAAAGTTTCAGCAATGACATTTTGAAGATAAAAAGATTGTTATTTGCAATGCATGTTATAGCAGGGAGTTTTGTTCAGATATGGGTTGGATTATGTCTCAGGTCAATCAATAAACAAATAAGTATTTTATTAGGTACTCACTATATACCAAGCACTACGATAGACTTGGGGGATGCAAATAGAAAGAATGAAACAATTCCTACTCCTTACATTACATTCTGTGATACTGTGATATTCCAGGCATAGAGAATAGAGAGAGGACAAGGGCAGAAAGGAGAAAGTATGTTTGGTAACTGAGATCTTGCATCTTGTTTTATTAAGAAGATTGAAGCCACCAAAGGTAAGCTTCCTCAAGCTTTCCTCAAACTCCTTCCTTCATTTAAGTCTCAGAGGATAATTTATCTTCCTCTTTGTTAAAGTAAGCTCTTTAAGTTGTGCTCTCCTTCCCATCCCCTGAATATCTTTTCTTCATCAATTGTCATTTTTTCTCAGTCTTCAAACTCTCTTTCTCTAATATTTCCTTCCATTGTTCTACAACTAGTCTTAGGTCTTCTCTAAGTTAAAAACAAGATCAGCAAAACACTCTTCCCACAACTCTACTATGCCATGCTCTCCTTTTCTTAATCAATTAAAATCCTCAGACAAGTTGCTAGTCTACACTCCTTGGCCACATTTCTTTATCTACAAGTCTCTCCTCAAACTTGCTTTCTATTCCCTAATGCAGTCAATTTCCTCAAGCTTATCCTTGAACTTCTAATCATAAAATTCAAGGACTTTTTCAGTGTTTATCCTCCTTGACCTGTCTTTATCAGTTTACAATATCTGCCATCTCTTCTTTTTTGATATTTTCTTTACTCTTGACTTCTGTGACTCAATGCTTTTATGGTTCTCCTCTTTGGCCATTCATTCTCTGTTCCTTTACCTGATTCTTCGTTATCCTCCTAACTGTCCTTGGGTAACTTTTATATCCTCTTTTTACTGTCCCCTTTGTGATCTTATCCACTCCTATGGTTTTAATGGTTGCTTTTCAGATGATTCCCAAACCTCTCCATCTTTTCTCTCTACTTTGAACTCCCCAGAAATACATTCCCAATTGTCTGTTGGATATCCTTACCCGGGTTTTCTATATTTCATACTCAGATCAAAAACTGAAATTATCATCCACCCCCTAAAACCTGATCCTCTAACTTCTTTATTTCTTTTTAGTAACTTCTATTCAAAATCTCATACTCTTATCTGGTCTTTCATATCAATTCTATCTTTTTTTTTTTTTTGCTTTTTGGAGGGCAATTGGGGTTAAGTAACTTGCCCAAGGTCACACGGCTAGGTTTTTGTTTGTGTGCATTAAGTGTCTGAGGCCGGATCCGAACTCAGGTCCTTCTGACTCCAGGGCCGACACTCTACTCACTGCGCCACCTAGCCGCCCCAATTCTATCTTTTCAATATCTCTAGAATATATCCTTTCTTTTCCACTCACACTGTAATCACCCTAGTTCAGTTTCCTTATTATTATCTTTCGATGAGACTATTGTAATAACCTCATGTCTTGTCTTCTTCCAGGTCCTTCACTTTTCTAATATATCCTTTATATTGTTGACAAAACAGTATTCCTAAAACAAATGTTGCTTTACTAAAAAAAAAAAAAAACTCCAAAACTTCCACATTATCTGATGAAAAAATTTCTTTATCTAACATTCAAAACCCATCACAACCAAACAGTATGCTTCCTTTTCAGCTTTATCTCACTCTTTATGTCCCAGCTAGCCTAAACTAGTCACCATACCTTATTTTCATTCTATTCTCCCGTCTCTAGACCATGGGTTGTGCCAATAAGTGGATTCCTCATACTATTCAGTGACTAATATTCTATCTATTCCATAAAGGCCTTACCCAGTTTCTACCTCCTTCATAAAGCTTTCATTAATGTTTTATCATCCAGGTGGAAGTTATCCCTTCTTTGTACATTTTCAAGTAATTTCCCTTGAATTTTTCTTGTAAATGTATCTTGTAATTTGTACTACAGATATCAGTATAACTCCCTCATTTCCCTCACTAGAGAATAAGCTCCTTGAGAGCATAGGTTATCTTATTTTTCCTGTGTATTCCAAATAGCATAGCGTCTTTTACATATTTTTAGTCCTTATTTGTGATTTCATTGGTGTAGGGAAATCCCTGTGAGGAAGCTTCTTCTATTAATGTAGGTCTTAAGAGAGTTGAGGGCTCTTAAGAGGTGATGTGACTTGTCCATGTTCACATAGCCACTATATTTCGTTTCAGTGATAGGACTTGAAAATAGGTCTTATTGATTATTTTCCACATTCCACATAGTAGTTATTTAACAAGAGTACTGAATTGGATTTTCCCCATTATTCACTGAATATACAAGGAAACTTACACCAGATGGTAGAAGGATCTCTAATCTCTAATCTTAGTGGGATAATGAAGGGAGTTGCCCTGATCTCTTTCTCACTTGGGAAGTTATTAGGAGGATCCCAGTGAAAGTAGGGAAGGCTTTAGATTCAGCAAAGGGTACTTTCAGATATTGAAGAACAATTTAGAAGGGGAAGGTGGAAATGACATATAAAAGGGAAATAGAAGGAAAATGGGAGTGACAAATAGAAGGGAAAGTGAAAATGACAAATAGAAGGAAAAAAAAACAAGTCCCAAACAACCCAAAGACACTCAAACCTCAAACTAGTTTTTCTTTATTGTCAATATGAAATGTTCAAACAATAAAACCTCCCACAGCACTCTATCCCCTTATACTGAATGCCTGGAAAGCTAAAGGTATTGAAATGCCACTCTATAGGAAATGGCTTAGTGTTCTTCATGCCCAACACAGTATACTATAGGTTGCTTGATAAATATCAAATTAAATAAAAACACTAAAGTCAGTGCTAAGCTCTTCAGAGAGGTTCAAAAATTCAACAGCTAATGCTTTATAGATTTGTAAGCACTAGCATTATGCAGAAATAGAATTCCTGAGAGAATCTGAGGCTTTTGCATGGAGCAAGACAGTATAATTTTTCTCCCTTTGAATTTTTCTTTTACCTTTAAAATGGGTTGCTCCCAAACCAACAGTTCATCTGAGCCCATGGCTGATTTAAGTTGGACTTGCTTTTGAACATGTTTATCCAAACTCCCAATCTGAAAGGAATCCAACATTTTCACACTGATGTAATATTTCTGATGGCAACACAGCTGCATTCTCCACTTGGATCTGGGTCTCTAACTTGGCAGCCCCTCCTCTGGCCTTGTGGAAGTACTGCTCATCCCACTCTCACATTGCCAGGCCTTGTCTTCCTACATCTGTGATCTTTGCCATAATGTTCTTCATCCAATATGCCAATTGAGACAGGATAGGTTATGGTAGTGAAATAGACATATGTAAGCAAAGTCACTGAACCACTACACAGATGTGAGAAATGAGGGTGTAAAAATAGACAATGAACATAGGTAGTAAATAACCGTAGCTTGTATTTACATAGCACTTTTGGTTTACAAAGTGGTTTCTTCACAAAAGCTTCTAAGAGGCAGGAAGTTTGAGTTTATTATTCCCATTTTATAGAAGAAGAGACTTAAAGTCAGAGAAGTTAGTTGACTTCCCTATCATTATGTGGCTAGTGAGTGTCAGCAGAGTGTCAACATGGTGCATTGATAAGAAGAGTGTCTTTGGAGTCAGAAGACCTTGATTCAAATTCTTCCTCTAACTACCTTTATTTTAATGTTATTTAAAATATTTATTTTAAAGTTATTTAAAGTTATATAACTACCTCCCTCTAACTTTACTGCCTATTTGGTCTTGGCAGAAAAAAAAAACAAAAAACAACTTAGCCTCTCTCAGCTTCAGTTTTCTCATTTGTAAAATGAAGAGTTTGGATTAGATGGATTGCTTTTGGAAGGCCTTAAATATCAAGAAACAATTCAGTAACAATTAAGTCTTTAGTATATCATTCAACCGCAAAAAATAAAGCCAAGAGAAGGTAATGGTCAGTGTAGGCTGGAGTGGCTCACTGAGGATACATAGGAAAGGCAGTATTTGAAGTGGGTTTTGATGGATGAGTAGGAGTCAGATACGCAAGGAATAGTATCAGGGAGATTCCAGAGAAGAGGAATAGCATGATCAAGTCAAGGACAGTGGAATGGACATGTCACAGATGGGTGGCAATGAGAAAATTAGCCCAATTGGAGCAGATGGTTCACATTAAGGAGTAATGGGAGAGGTAGTGAGATGGGAAGGATGAATCTGGCATGTGCAGGAAGCTGAATGTGGAAGGCAACAGGGGACAATGGTAGATGCTTGAGCAAGGTAGTAACATGATGAAGATAATTCCATGAGGGTAGTGGCTGTTTCTAAGGTAACCCCATCACTCTCTAGGTGAGGAAAAGAAGGCCCAGAAAGGATTAGTCATTTGTTCAGGTTCACACAGATATTAAGTGGTTGAGCTGGGATGTAAACTCAGTTTAAAATTTATTGTTCACTCTACTATAGGTGCTGGAGCTTTTATCTTCCTCTTTGTATTTCTATCACTTAATGCTGGACATTGCAAATAACAGGCATTTAATAAATGTTTGTTGTTGAAGTGAATTGATTTGAAAGAAGTATTTCAGGAAGATTATCCTTGCAGTGGTATGCAGGGTGAGTAAGGGAATAGAGAAAGGGATATTAGTTTGGAGATTGCTGTAGTATAGTTATCCTTTCCACATTGCAACTTTCTCCATCTGATATATCATGGTTTGGCATAAGAAATTAAATGGGAGGGGCAGCTAGGTGAATGAAGCTAGCAGTGAACAGAGTACCAGCCCTGGAGTCAGGAAGACCTGAGTTCAAATCTGACTTCAGACACTTGACACACTTACTAGCTGTGTGACCTTGGGCAAGTCACTTAACCCCAACTACCCTGCCTTCCCCATCCCCTCCAAAAAACAGCCAAACAGAAATTAAATGGGAATTTTGAAGGAGTTTTGCAGAAACTTCAGATGACACAGAATCTGTGACCAAATACTTAACCCAAATTTTAGAGCAAGGTACTGTAAAAATCCCATAAAATAAAAAGAAAAAAATTCAGACTTCTCTGGTATGAAGGGAGGGCCAAAAATTTTATGTGAATTTTCAGATCACAGGGGTGCCATAGGCTTAATTCCCATGGAAGGGATAACTATAGTCCATGTGTAATGTGATCTTGGTCAGAGGAAAGTAGATTTAGGGGTCTAGCTTCTTCAGGACAACCAGGACTTTGTCTCAGGATACTAAATAGCGTCTCAAGACACTATCACCTGTTAAGTCCTATGCTGTCCTGATCCCTGTTTATGATATGGATTCAATTTTAAGCATTATACTGTATTTTATTTATGACAAATCATCAGGTCTTTTAGGAACTCATTGAATTATGTTTCATTTTTCTGCATTGTCCCCATGGCACATGACTATAGGGATAAAAGTCATTTACTATGAATAAATGAAAAACATTTATTTATTATTATGCATTACTATAAATGAATGAAAATGGATTTATTAAGCTCTTGCCTATGACTTGCTCACAGTATGACTGGATTTGTGCAAACTATTATAAAACCAGGCTATAAAAGTCCCCCCTCTGATTTTCCCAACAGTTTTCTAGCATTTGACCTTCAGTGTTTTGACTCTAAATTTCTCTTATCCCACCTACCTAAATTATAAACACCTTGAGGTCAGGACCTAGGTTTTATTTATCATGTCTTCTCCAAGTTATCAGTAGTATACCACATACAACACAATAAGTGCTGACTTAGTTACTTGCTGAAGCATCTCTTCTGCAACACAAAACTGCAGTCCACAAATCCTAATGGTCTACCTAGGGAATCTTAATGCTTTCCAAATGCAGTTGCAATCACCCTCAGTCTTCTTGCCTTTTTTCTCCCACTGTAAACCTGCATTTCTAATATTTTATTTTTTAGTGGCAGTCTCATTTGCTAAATCTAATCTTGATTTTCTGCTCACATGCCTAAATTTTAGTGTTTTTCTTGTAAGTGCCCTGAACCTACTGCTGATCCTTATAACTCCCCCAAAAGGTCATTTATTCACATCTGTCCCCTGTCTTATGTGTGAGGAGCTAAAAGCAAGGCAAAAGACCTGACATTGGTTACATTATATGAGTGACTAGCTACTTTCAAAATGTGCCATCAGTCAATTGTCAGGCTAGGTGACAGTGCTCATCTTCAAGTGAACTCAAGTTGTTTCTGAGGGTAAGATGTGTGGCACATAATAGAGAATGCTATTTGTTAGCTTACATTTCTACTCCTTTTAGAGTTTCAGAGCGAAACATCCCAAACTGAAAGGTTGCTAAAAAGCAATTACCGATTGGTGAGGGGAAGACTTTTGGCATGGTTTTCTGGGATGCCTTCATACAAAATTGCACAGAGGTTTTGCTCAGCCAGGCCTGCAGCCTTAATTCTGACAGTCTGGTGTTTTCTGTGATGCCAGAGGAGCATAACAAGAAGCTAGATTCCAGTAGTCAAAGAAATCAAGCCAAAAGCCATGTTTCCAGGCTTTCCCATGAAAGCAACAGGATCAACTATTTTCATTACTCAAAGGAATTCAAAAGGGAGCCTGCCTATAGCTATGAAAATTGAGGTGAAGTGTGAAGAAAGACGTGACTACTCTGTGTATAGTCTATGAAGCCAAACGGGTAGGAATTCCCCCTTCTGTGTATTTGACTCTACTAAACAATAATTTAATCCACACACAGAAAGGGAATCTACCCAATGACAAATGCAGATAGAAAATGCATGCATGTCTGACAAATCAGAATATGTTAGCATGTGGGTGCCCCCCCCATTTGTCTATATGCATGTGTACACACATATACACACAAGTTTACATACCCATAGAATTATATCTGGTAATTACAATGGCTTATGTCCCTATAGACTACAATAATATTAAATATTCTGGTAGATGGCACAAAATCCTTTATCCTCTGCTTTTAGGGGTGGAGAGATGGAATGTAATTTTCTCCTGCCACCATGGAAACCTGAAAAGAATTCCTCCTCTGTGAGTCTGGGATAGTCTGACTTTTCCCCTATAAGCTAAGGATGAGAATGGGTCACTGGCATCTAGTAACAGCGTAGTCCCATTGCGAGGTGGTATAAGCAGCTGCCAATGAGGTGCCCTTGGAGGGGCATCAAAAGGTCTGCCTCACCCCAAGTATACCACTCAGTGGCTTGCCACAGTTACTTGAATTCTTTCTAAAGGAATTACTTATTTGGATTAGGGTACTCTGTCTCCAGAAGGAGACCCTTTCAAAATGGCAATCTGTTCTGAACATTCTGAACTTTTAATCCATTTGTACCTATCATTAATTATCGTTGGCAGAGATACACCATTTTGGTATTGGTTGCCAAATAATCAGACCCATAATAACAGAGACAGAAGAAAGTTCAATACTGCTGGACGAAGGGAGTGTGATGAGGTTTTGGAACATGAAACATTATTAGGAAGAGTGGGAACATGTAGAAAGTCATGGAAGAGAGAAGTCATGGGTAGCTAAAGGCAACTGGAGAAGGGAAGAAGGGAAACAAGGAAGAGAGAAAGAGAAGAATGGAAATTAGAAAGGAAAGTATAAGGTTAATAGCATATCTATCTCTATGTAAACATGAATATGCATAGATTAGATACTGATATAAATGTAGATATAGTTTAGACTTGTATCTTACATAATAGCCACAATAAATACCAAATTGATATGATTATAAAAGGACAGTAAAATAAACACAGGTATCTTTCAAACTTAAGATTGGGGAGAAAAAAGATCAGTTACAGTTAATATATCTAACAAAGGATAAAATGAATCAAGCAAACAATTTCAGTTCCATAGAATTAATAAAGCTTTTGCATGAAAAAATCAAGATAGCTAGAATGAGAAAGGAAAATTAATTAAGGAAAAATCTTTGCAACAAATACCTGTTATAAGAGGATGATATCATATTATACATATTATATAGAACACACATATAGAGAGGATATATATGTATGTATACATACATATGTTTCTATAACAACCCAATTATATTAGAATAAGAGCCAATCATGAACACATAAGTGGTAAAAGGGTATGATCAAAAGTCTATCAAAATAAAAACTGCAAACTATTAATGGAGATATAAAACACTGCTTCAAATCAACAGTAAAAAGTGACCACAAATCGAAACACCTCTGCCTTTTCCTTACTCTCAAGAAGTTGGCAGAGATGACAAAAGACAGGAATACTGTTAGAGAAGATAGAGAAAGACAAAAATGGCAAAAAT
Source organism: Gymnobelideus leadbeateri (assembly GCA_011680675.1). NCBI lineage: Eukaryota > Metazoa > Chordata > Mammalia > Diprotodontia > Petauridae > Gymnobelideus > Gymnobelideus leadbeateri. Next base: position 476,117 of record WOXC01007271.1, on the reverse strand, counting down.
ATCTGTAGTCTTGGCCCAGAGATACTACTTTGAAGTGTATATCCAAGAAGGCCAAGACATGTCTCATATACGCTAAAATATTTGTAACAGGTGTCATTGGGGCAGCAAAGAGCTGGAAGCACAGTAGGTGCTAATTGAGAGGCAGTGTGGTAGAGCAGAAAAGGAAATGGCTTGGGGATCCAATTGAAACCAAGCTAAGTTCCAATCCTGCCTTTCTCACTACCTGTATGACCTTGGATAAGTCACTTACTCTTTTTGGATCTTCATTTTCCTTATTCTTTATGGGAGGAGCTATACTAGATGACTTTCAAGGCCCCTTCCAGCTCTAAAGCTATGATCATATGATCTTATTACCCTGTGTGATTGAGGAATGGGTAAATAAATAGTGGTATGTGAATGTAATGGAATATTACCTTGCCAAAAAATAACACATGAAGAATACAAAGCAAAATGGGAAGATTTACATGAATGGATATGGATAGGACCCAGAAAACAATAATCACAGTGATTACACAAAAATGTAAATGAAAAAATGTATAAAAAGAAACTAAATACTGTTTAATTATAATAAACAAGCTTACACTCAGAGAAGAGTTTAGAAAATGTACTTCCTTTTCTTATTGTTAGAGGTGGGCCATAGACCACAGGTATATAGTGGTATACATACTGTCATGCCATAGGACTGTGAACTACTTGAGAGCAGGGATTATATTTTATCTTTCTTTGTATCCCTGGCCCCTAGGAAAGTGCCTTGCACTTAGCAGGTGTTTAATAAATGTTGTTTGACTGATACAATTGATATATTGGATGGTTTTGCTGAACTATTTCTTTAAAAATATGTATGTGTGTATACACATATACATATACACATACACAATCTATAAGAGAAGGCTTATTGACTGGCAGAGGGGCAGATAAATTTTTTAAAAAAATGAGATATAAAACAAAAGTCAAATATAAAAATAAACAATTGTTCCTTCAGGGTAAAAAAAAAAAAACTCAGTTCATTTAATAGCTTCTAGCTATCAAGTATTTATACTAAATGAATACATCTGTTTAAGCATTTTCCTTTGGGTTTCTATAATCCTTGTACTATGGTGCCTACATTTTCTCCCCTTGTCATTTAATTTTTGAGTAAATTTCAAGCATCTTTATTCCTTCGAAGCAGCATTTAAAATCAGATGGTTTAGTACTGATACATAGCCATGTGCCAAATGAATCTAATTTGGAAGAATTCCTCTTTAGAATTCATGTGAGGGACAGAGCCAGGATCCCTTCAGGAAGAGTGTTTTTCTCCCCTCTAAAGTATTCCATAATATGAGTGGGCTTGGGTGTTGAGGTGATGAAAAAATACTGTACTCTATATAAACCATTATTCTAAATGATTGGCCTGGTAAATGGAGAACCCTTGTTATTTCTGTCAAGATATTTCCACCTTATATATTACTATTTACTTCCACTATTTGCCAACATTTCTTTGAAGATGTTAATCATGATTTTTTTTCTTTTTAGAGCTAACAGGAATCTTATAGATTAACTGCGCCATTTAGTCAGTCAATCAACAGCCATTTACATAGTGCTCACTATGTCCCAGACACTATATTAAATGTTGGGGGCATGAAGATAGGCAAAAGCACAGAACTTGTTTTAAAGGAGCTCTCATTATAATGGATGAGACAATATGCAAATAACTATGTGCATACAAAATACATACAGTGTAAAAGGAAGATTAACCTCAGAAGAAAGAGACTAGAGGTTGAGGTGGGAAATGGGAACAGGAAAGGATTCTTACAGTAGGTGCAAATTGAGTTAAGTCTTGAGGGAAAACTAAGAGGCAGAGATGAGGAAACATTCCAAGGGTTGGATACATCAAATGGAATGCAGTGTGAAGATAGAATATGGTACATTAGTAAGAACAGGTAGCCAGCGTAGCTGGACTCTAGAATACATTGAGGAGAGGATGGTTAAGAAGACTGAAAAGGCAGGAAGGATCTGGTTGTGAAAGACTTTAAAATGTCAAACAGAAGACTTCATATTTGATCCTGAAGATAACAGCGAGACATTGTAGTTTATTGTATATGCTGTAAAGGCCCTTTAAGACTTTACCCGAACTCTGAGAACTCAGAGAACTTAGGCAAATGACAGTGCAACTCAGGCTGGGTCAAGAGGCACCTGAGTGTGTGTTTCTGCACCCACGCCCCCAACCAACACAGGTTCAAGGATTACGGGGTATTGAGCATGCACTGCTGACAGGGGAGCACTCCCCAGGAGCCTGTTGCTGAGGCATGTGGGGGAACAGAGTTGGGAAAAGGGGATAAAAGGGGGAGGTGAGGTGAACAGGGGGGTGAGGAAAAGGGGTGAAGAGAAGAAGAGAGGAGGTTGTGAACGAGGAAAAGAATAAACAACAAGGCTATACACTACACCTTGGTGTGGGACTCCTTTGTCTATTTGGGAGGAGCAAACTCTCCCAAGGGTTGTGGGGGCAACTGGGGTTGAGGCCACCGGGGTTCATAGAGGTGACTAGAGTCATAGAGGTGACTGGAAAGGAACTCTCCGAGGGGTTTGTGGAGGCGAACCCAGGGTCATGGGGGCAACCAGAGTCGTAGGGGCGACTGGAGAGGTATGTATAGGCGCTAGCCTGGTACGGTGGGATCCGTACATGCGTAGTGGTGGGGGTGTATAGGGACAGAAAACAATCACTTTAGCAGTTGATTGGAGTGGGGAGAGATTTGTAATATGGAAAACAATTGGAGGCTAGTGCAAAGTGTGAGATGGTAAGGGCTTGTTTTAGTGTGGTGGTTAGGTGAGTGATAATAATAATTAGCACTTATATAACACTTAAAGGTTTGCAGAGCCCTTTATAAGTATTATTTTATCCTCACAGAAACCCTGGCAAGTATATACTATTATTACCCTCATTTTACAGATGAAGAAACTGAGGCAAACAGAGGATAAGTGATTTGTCCATAGTCAAACAGTTATTTTAGGAAACTTGGGAAGGTAGCCAGTGATGATAGGTTCTGTTTGGTGAGTGCTAAGTTTGAGATGCTTATGTGACATACAGTTTGAGATGTGCAAAAGGCAATTGGTGATGTGTGACTGCAGGTCAGGAGATTGGTTAGGGCTTGATATATAGATCTAGGAATGGTCTACATAGAGATGATAATTGTACTGATGAGCTTATCAAGCAAGATAATATAGAGGAAAGAGAAAAGATTGCTTAGGATAGAACCTTGGGGACACCCATGGTTATTTGGCATAGATAGGAGTAGTCCCAGGTGAAACTAGTGTCATGTAAGCACAGAGAGGAGAGTACCGTATTTAGGAGAATGTGATTAATGTATAAAATGTTACTGTGAAGTCAAGAAGGGTAAAAATTGAGAAAGGCCATTAGCTTTGGCTTTTAAGAGATCAATAATTGCTTATTTTGAAACAATTAATTCCAGCTAAATTATGAGACTGGAATTCGGATTGTGAAGGTTTAAAAGTGGATGAGAGGAGAAGCAGTGGAGGTCCCCAGTTATAGATGCTTTCTCAAGGCCAGTTTCTTCATTTAACATAGGAGAAAACCAGCCTAAGGTAGTGAAGATAAAAGAAGACAATCCAAAATCTTCAGAAGCTCTTTCATTCATTTTCCAATATGGAAAGTGATATTACTCCATTTGCCAAGAGTGGATGTTACTAAAACACTGTGGATGAGGTCTTGACCATTTTGGTTCAATTCCAGTGGTCACAATCTGCACACTGGTGAAGAAAGGTGGGGTGCAGTTTCCCCTAGTCTGAATAATATTTTGAAAATTACAGAAAGATGAGTCTTAGTTCTGTGAACCCAGAATATCCAAATATCTGGGGCTGCTATATATCTGTCCAAGTTGCTCTTTATTAGATTTAAATTTATCATATCCCTTGAAATTCTCAGAGGGAAGGACAATTGCTTTCTCTTGGTGGCATTTGGATTTATGTTTGGTTTCTAAGAGTTGAAACATTTAGCCTTGGGTGCCAGAAAGTTTCTGTTTCTTTATGACAGTTTTCTAGTTGTTTTCCAAGAATGAATGCTTTCTAGAAAGTGGGAAGAGGCACTGTGGTATAGTGGAAAGCACTGGTTTTAGAGTCAGAAGGGTTCTGGTTTCAAAAGCAAGTTACTTTACATTGTTGGACTACAATTTCCTCATCTGCAAGATTAAGGACTTGTACTAAATGATCTCTGGGGACCCTTCCAGCTCTAGGTTTATTTTCTTTTGACTCTACAAATTATTGCTGATACTTGAAGATAGGCAAATAAGAAAATCTAGCTTAGGAAACTTCTCTTGGTAGAAAAGTATGCTTTACATTACTGAACAAAATCATTCATTGGTTTGTGTTTGATTAAACAGCTATGAGATTGTCTGAATTGTTTTTTTTTTCTGCAGGTAACATTACTCTTTTGGTGGAATTTCCATGTGAATTAATTGATATACGGTTATATTTCAGGAGGGAATTCTGACTGTCTGTGAGTGGGCCATTAGTATGAAAGAAAGAGGATCCTGCTGAGCTTTCCTTTACTATTGTGGTAAGTTTGTATTTTCCTTGAAGTTTTTCTTTTATACTTTCTTTTGTTCTTAATCATGAGATTAGGGGGTTTTCTTTTGACATTGACACTTGTCCAGGAGAGTTTAGCATCCAACTTATCTACATGTTTTTTTGTCTTTGAGCTGTAATGGGATTAGCAGTTCTGTTCAAAGGGAGTTAGTGTAGTTATAATATCAAAATATCCCACTGGTTTGATCATTCAGACTCAGAGAAGAAAGTGACAATAGCCCTATTATGGTAAAGAATATGAGTCAAAATCTTCAGTCTTTTCTTCCATACAAATGTCTTTCTTTCTACCAATTACTAAATTGCAATACTACTGAGGAATTGGTTAAAAGACCCCAAAAGATGTATTTAAAAAGTCATTTCTTGCCTTCCCTAACTTCCCTTCTCTCACCAATCTGGGGACAAACACTTCCACCATATACTTCAGTATCTATCAATGAATCGGAAGCTGTACTGGTTATGAGTAGCATAGACTTGGTATAGTAGTGGGAGACAGGTGACCAATAGAAGGAGAAAATAGTAGGAGTCTTTTCTTTAATATATTCATATTTATCTCCCTACTTGAAAATCTTATTAAAAGATAATATAGAAAAAAGGATTGCTGGATTCATAGCATGAAAGTATGTCTCTTTTTGTGTGTGTTAAAGGTTAGTTTTAGGGGCAGCTCGGTGGCGCTGTGAGTAGAGTGTCAGCCCTGGAGTCAGAAGGACCTGAGTTCAGATGCTGCCTCAGACGCTTAATGCACACACACACACACACACACACACACACACACACACACACACAAAAACAAAACAACCTAGCCATGTGACCTTGGGCAAGTTACTTAACCCCAATTACCCTCCAAAAAGAAAAAAAAAGGTTAGTTTTAGCTTAAAGATAAAGAAATTATTGAATTTGTTCTCCCATTGTGTTCTTTTTTTCCATAATTGCATTATGAATATACCAAAGTTAGCATTTCTTTATATGGGGCATATTTTACAAAGGTGTCAATTGTCACCTATGGTATATTCAATAATTTAATTGACATTTTCACATTGGAAAGGTACCAGCCTTGAGATTAGAAGTGTCAGAACTATGCTTTTGGCTACTAGATTGAAAAACAACAACACAGAATACTAAGGTGGTCCAAAAGGAATCGTAATTGCCAACTGGTAATTATTTTTGGGAGAAATAAATAAGAACTGTCAGAATCAGGGGAGATTTTTGAATTTTTTCCCAAGCAGACATATAACTAGGCAAAAATATAAAAAATGTATTATGCAAGGTATTGTAGTATTGTTAATGGGTAGGAATGGAAGAAACTGGAAAATGGAGACTTAGAAATAAAAACTTGGTTTAATAATGTTAGGATAAAAACGGAAATGTTATATCTGAAAATGGGTGTCATTTGTTTCAAAGCTCCTGAATACTGCTGTACAAACCACCTAATACCTGAATTTATAGCTAAGAGACCCCAGAAGCCATGTAGGCCAACCTGCTCACTTTACAAATGATGTAGTTAAGTCCCTGGTAGCTTTAATGGTGTTCCTAAGGTCACATAGGCAGTAAATATCAGATTAGGATATAAACTCAATTTCTCTCACTCCAGAATCCATGCCCTTTTAACCATGTAACAGAATAATGGATAGAGTGATGGATTTGGAGCCAGAAATACCTAGATTCAAATCTTACCTTAGATAATTACTAACTGTGTGACCCTAGGCAAGTCAGTTCACCTCTGTCTCAGTTTCTTTATCTGTATAATGAGGGGCTTAAACTTGATGACCTCGAAAGTACCTTCCAGCTCTAAATATGACATTCTGAGCTTAGTAAAGTCACTGGATGTCAGAATTATGGACTACTAGGATGTTTTTTATTACTAGATCACAATGCCATTCACCAAAGACAGAGACTAGGGCAAATGAAAAGAGACAGAAAGGGTGAAATTAATAACATGGAGGTAGTGATCTAATTTGGGAGCTATTATGGGATGACTCTAATACCTCAATCTTTGTAATGGATGAATTCAGACATTAATGTACCACTTCTCTGCATCACAAAGAATTTACAAGAGTCCACTAAATTAACATCACAGCTGATTAAACTTTATTTTCTGTGGACTGGATGAAAAGGAGTGCTACAGCAGAGGATTACTTTGCCTTTTGGAGAGGCAACTGATTGGAATGTAAGAATACTTCTGTTGGAAAAATGAATTCCACCTGTTCTCCCAGACTGTCACATTTAGTACTGTTCAAGAAATAATTTTGTGGCAAATACAGAAAAGGGGCCATGTGTTTAACTTGCCCTGAAAATTCATGAAAGTACATATGAAATTGATATTTCAGTTGGTGCCCTATAATTTGCCTTTGTTTCCTAAGAGGAACAATTGGACCATGACCTGTATGCAATGGATGACATTAGAGAAAACTAATATGACTGTGTAGAAGCTGTATAAAAGCATCTGAGTACTTCATGTAATGTTAGGGAAAGAGTTTCTTCTCCATAACAACAAATCACAAATAACAACTCTTAGCTTAAAAAATAAAAGACAACACTTTCTGTAGACTGATGTGAGAATTTATGAGATAGTGCCTGTAAAGTACTTTGTGTTACTTTGAAAAAGGGCACTATATTTATTAATACTTGAGCCTCACCCCATGGCAACTCTTTGTAGTTGTTTTTTATTTCTAAGAATGCTGTAAGTCATATTTCTACTTTATAAGTATAGACAGTGTTTCCATGTTGGATATGTATATCATGCAAAAGTGTTACTCTGCGTATACTCTAATGCTTTGATTAGTCTTTGATTTCATCAGTGTAAATACTCCCTCCCATTAGCTGCCAGATCCAAACAAACAACGAGACCACAAAAACCACCTCATTGAAAATTTTCTTGTATAAGTAACCTTTCCATACTTTAGTAGGGTGTTCCCAGGATGATAAACATGATTTATCTGCAGGTCCATTCTTGGGACCTCTTCAGGTTGGTAAGAAAATCTGAATAACTCTGTACTCTATTAACATAGTCTTTGAAAATTATATCTCTATACCATGATGAAATATCAAAGGAGATATTGGATTTGTCTTGTACATATATAGAAGAAATAGCATTTAATAGCATGGAACAATGGGGCATGGATGGTGGTGCTTCAAAATATAATGGTAGTGATTGCCTAAGAAATGTCCTTTCTAAACAGCCCCTTTGGCAGACAACTTGAGATCTGAAGACCACTATTGGAGAGAAAAGGTAATAGGGACAAAAATAGCAAAAAAGGGGTTAATACATTTGCTCTTTCAGAGATCTTTCATCAACAAATGCATTGAAAAGCCTTCACTTTTTATAATCAGAGATAAATGGTCTATGAAAACTCTCCTCCTAGACAAAACTTCATCAAAGGAATAACCGAGATTAAAATGGGAGACTCAGCTTAAACTATCATTATACTGAATCATTTGAAAAAAAAGATTGACAGTATTGCATTGCATTTGAGGAATTCTATATTGAAGAGTCTTCCTGTTACATTTTATTTCATATCGGCTTCAGAATTTGCTTTTTTCTTTGAATTCCAAGAACTTAGTACAGTGTCTAGTACATAATAGGTGCTTAATAGAGGCTCACTCAACTGATCCAAACTCATAAGGTCCTGTGGTTGAGAGGCATATATTTGCATCCTTGAAATATAAACTCGGATGTTCTCTGTCCATATTTTGAACTTTTGAAGATTGTTTAATATCATTTCACTGTCCTCTGTGCTTTGCAACACCTACCAATTTAGTGCCATTTCCAAATTTCATTAAAATGATTCCAACTCCCTCTTCCAGATGGTGTCAACTCTGTCTTCCTGATCATTAATGAAGACATTAAATAAGAACAGGCCTAACACCAGCCCCTGAAGAATTCCAGGAGACACCTCTCTGAAACTCAGTGCCATTTATCATTATTCTTTGTTTACAGCCCTTCTGGCAGTTTTTAGCTAATGCAAAAGCTCAAAATCTATGCCAAATTCAAATGAAGTACAAGTACTATTATTTTTAATTCCAGTATTCTACATTTCATAGCAAATAAAAATAATTGTATAATATAGACTCATTGTGTCTGAGAGAAAACAAATCTCAACAGAGAGCACTGGATTTAGAATTAAAACAATTGGGTTTGAATCCCTGCTCTGTTACTTACTATCCATATGAATTTGGGCAAGACAATTAACAGCTAAAAAATACTTTAACAGCTTGGGACCTCAGTTAACCCATCTGCAAAATGAGATGGTTGGTTTAAGTAACTTCAAAGATGCTTTTTAGCTCTAAATCTATCACTTATGATCCATAGTTGGTTTGAATGGGAAACGGATATAGAGATATACACCAATATCATTAATTGGATATGTGAAAGCAGAACATGAGGCAAAGCAAAGTTATAAGGGACAGGGAGTTTCAAAGGAATGATGCTCCAAATGGATGACTGGCTAAATGACATTACACAATGTTACAGGGGAATGGTTTTAATGTATTAATAATGCTATGAAGGGCGGCTAGGTGGTGCAGTGAGTAGAGCGCCAGCCCTGGAATCAGAAGGACCTGAGTTTGGATCTGGCCTCAGACACTTAACGCACACAAACAAAAACTTAGCCGTGTGACCTTTGGCAAGTTACTTAACCCCAATTGCCCTCCAAAAAGCAAAAAAAAAAAAAAATAATGCTATGAAAAAAATATACTAGTGGAAGAAATGTTAGGTGGGATATGACTGACCCATTATTCATTTATTTTTAATAATATTTGGAAAAAGCCAATTACATATATGGTTGGAGAAACAATTCAAAAGAGGAAGGAAAAATGGAATTATCTAAAGGGACTGAACTTGGATGCACAGAGAACTTACTAACCAAGTTAAATTTAAAAGGCACATTTAAGTATGTTTTTGTGAAAGTATAACTTGATCTTATAAAAATAGTGTCAGAACTAAATCTCAGAAATGAACTGAGACTTGCAAAGAAAACTAAATATGATAAAGATTCATTTTTTATCCATATTAAGGAAAAGAAAAAAGATTGAAGATGGTAAGAACTGCTGCTTGGGATGAAAAGGACAATGATGATCAACAATAGAGAAAAAGAAGAACTACTCAATTTCAGTTTTATTTCTCTTCTCTTTGCCCAAGAGGAAACATTATTTGAGCTAGAAAGAACCAAAGAAAAATGACTAATACAAATTTATACTTAAGAGAGGTAAGACAATTTTAAGAGATCATCTAGCAACCTTGATGAATTCAAGTCTGTCAGCCCAGATGAACAATAATCTTGAAATATGACTGCTGAACTACTTTTAGTGATATCTGAAAATTCATAGAAGTGTTGCATGCCTGAGTGCTCCAAACCCTATTAAAATGTAGTTGGAAAATATTTAATAAAATGGAATAAAAATACAATACAACATAGGCAATTTTAATTTGTAGTTTTCTAAATGAATATGGGATCTGCAGGAAAGAATTGGCTTGGCTTTAGCAACAAAACTTCATGGTAGACTAACCTTGTTTCATTTTTATACAAGGTCACTAAAGTGATCAGAGAAAAGCTGTAGAGAGGAGTTTACATAGATAATAGCAAAGCTTTTGATGAAACCTCTCATTCTATTCTTGTGGAAAACAATGGAGCTGTGAATCAGACAATAATGCGATTACATGGATTTGGAACTGGTTGAATGACTGGACCCAAAAAGTAACTATTAATGGTGAATTTGTAAACTTGGCAAAGAAGTCTTCGTTAATTGTCCTAAGGATATGTACTAGGATGACCCTATGCTATATATACATTTTTATTAATTACTTGGATAAAAATATAGCTGGTACTTTTATCAGATTTGTCAACGACATAAAACTGGATGTACTGTAGGGAAAGAGGAAATCAATAAAGATAGTTGTGATTTATGTTAAACAATAATGATGTGCTTGATATAATTTAAAGAAAACTGACAGATTATGTGATAGGTGATTAATATGAGCGAAATATCATCTTGCTTATATTCAGTGATTCAGTATTATAAATATGTCCTTGCCTTAGTTTTCAGAATGTGTATAGTATACACAAGGGATGACAGGCAAGATTTAAAAGACAACAACAACAAAACCTAAAAGGCTGAAACTTCAGGTCAAATCAAATAAAGTGAAATTTAAATGTATATATTTTAATATACATAGATATATTTATATCTATGTTATATACTAATATATAATATATACTTAATATGTATATCTGTACAGACACATATGGATACATATATGTACATAGATATAATTTTCTTAGTGACCATAAATCACATTGTTTATTCATATTGAAATTGAAATATTCTAAAATCTCATTTTTTTCACATGAAGTTCTGTTCTAGTCATTCATCACCCAACTTATGAAATTGCTTTCTGACTCAAAGTGTAGGAATATATGTATAAATATATATGTGTGTGTCTGTAGAGATAGATAGATAGATAGATAGATAGATAGATAGATAGATAGGTAGATATACAGAGAAGGAGTGGGGAGTGTTTAGAACTTCAGGTAGATAGACTGAAAGACAGAAAGTTAGGTAGATCGATAAAGTTCTACACATTAGGTCAGAAAAGCAACTTTGCAAGTGGGGGGTGGTACAGCTTGAACAGAAGTTCACATGAAAAAAGTTATTTAGATTTTAGAATACAGCAAGTTCAACATGAATCAACAATGTGATTTCTGGCCACAGACAGGATTAATGTTATCTCAGGCTTCATTAAGAGAGGTATAGCTGTCAGGAAGGAAAGAGATAACAGTCTTGTTGTACTCTGCCCTGGTCAGATCATATCTGGAGTATCAGGTTCATTTCTGGATGCCATATTTTAGGAAGGACATTATTGAGTGCCTGGAAAAGAGTGAGTAGTTTGGTGAAGGGTTTTGAGCTCAGTCATACAAGTGACTGAATGATTGATTGATTTAATGAATTTTTTTCTTTTTCTTTTTTGGAGGGCAATTGGGGTTAAGCAACTTGCCCAAGGTCACATGGCCAGGTTTTTGTTTGTGTGTGTTAAGTGTCTGAGGTCGGATCCGAACTCATGTCCTTCTGACTCCAGGGCTGGCACTCTACTCACTGCGCCACCAAGCCGCCCCCAATGAATTTTTTAAAAAAGTATTTGGCATGAGGATAATGGCAAAATGATGTCCAGGGAATAAGCAATAATGTCAAGTGTAACTTAGGCCTTCCTGAAACAATGGGCCAGAAGAGGGACCCTGCAAACAGAACTGCAAGATTTAGGTCAGAAGGGATTTTAGTTCAGAAGGTGAAAAGATCACTTGAAGGGATTGGAGATGCTTTGGTCAGAGAAGAGAAGAATAGAGGGAGGGCGCACAATAGTTGTCTTCAGGTATCTGAAGGGCTCTTTTACTGAAGAGGAATTACTCTTGTTTTGTTTGTTCCCAGTAGGCAGACCTACATACAATCAATGGGGGGAAGTCATCAACAGGCAAAATGAGAAGAATGTTACTAACAATTAGTGTTCTTCAAAAAGAGAATGAGGTTTCTCAAGAGGTAATGCATTCCCAATCACTTAATGTCTTTAAGCATAGGTTTGATAACTGCTTGGGTATACTGTTAGGGAATAACTTGTTTTTAGATATATAAGATATAAGCTGGAGTATACAGACTCTGAGATTACTTCTAATTCTGAAAATATGTTATTCTTTAATATCCTTACAGGCATCTTGTCTCAAGGGTATGAGGTGATATGTTTTAGCATTTAAATCAATTTTTATACTACTCCATACAGTAATCAAATTCAAGGAAAGCAAAGAAGCATTCTGAAAACTAAGGCAAGAGCATATTTATAATACTGTATCACAGACTATAAGCAAGGTAATATTTTGCTCATGTTAAGCAACTCTCACAGGATCTGTTAATTTTCTTTAAATTACATCAAGTACATGATCATTGTTCAACATAAATCACCACTATTTTTTTGATTGCCTATCTCTTTCCCTCCAGTAACTATTCTGAGAGCTTTCTTCTCTTTGCAGTCCTCCAAGTATTTCCCTGCCTTTATACTTCCAGTAGATGCCTTAGCTTCCTACTTCACTAAGTAGCTTGTTATCATCAGATGAGGGCTCATTTAATCTTCCACTTTCAACTTTCAAAGCTATTGTCATCGCTATGATGGGGTCCTTGTGAACAAAAAAAAAAAAAAAAAAAAAAAAAAAAAAATATATATATATGTCTGTAGTATCAATCTGTAACATCAGTTTGTAAATGGGGTGCTTTGGGATCTATGTCTGTAAAATCAATTTGTAAAAGCAGTCTGTAAGATCACATTTCCACCCCCCCAGCCTCAGAGCATTGACTTTGCCCCTTCCCCCTTCCAGCGCTCTGCCCAGCAACATCTCATGACCTGTTTATCTCTGTTTGAAACAATAAGTTATGTAAATGTTATCTCCCTTAGTTAGAGTGGCCAGCCCCACCATGAATTCTTCAATACCTTATCTATAGGGTAACTCCTTATTCAATTATATACCCACACTGTCTCTGATGACCTTGGTGGGTGGCAGACTGGGCACTCTTTAGTGACGTATCAGGCCTAGAACCACACCTCCAGCTAGACCCCCTCTTGAGCTATTTCCCAGAGAATCATGGGCAATACACCTGAGCAGTTGATATTAAAAGTGTATGGTCCTTTGAGCACTGACCACTCCTTAACTCCTCCCTGATCCCACCCTTACTCACCTAGTTAGCATAATTGACCCCTTAAAACTATGCCTGCTGCCTCTGCGAGTTTGCAGGTTCCATAAGAATCTAGCCCGCTGTTCTCTACAGCGTAACAATAAACTTTACAATTTCGGCTTCAAAGTTTGCTTGAGCCTGGTGAATTCCTTCCAGACTGGATGCCAGGAGAGGTTTCCCTGGCAGAACCACTTACCCTCCCCCCCTCCTTATCACCCTTCCCTCTTCAGCTATACTATGCACTTCTTTCTGTTTTAGTCTTCTCTTAGAGTAAAATATATTCCTTGCTAAGGTTAATTATAGTATCCTAGATTTAGACTAAGAAATGAATTTAGAGGTCATCTAGTCCAACTTCTCCTCCCTTTACTGATGAGGAAACTGAGTCCCAGATAGGTGAAATGACTTACTTGCTGAAGGACATACAAGTAGTAAATGTTAGAACCAGGATTTGAATCAAGATCCTATTACTTGAAATATAGTATTCTCTCTCCCCTTTACTTGTGAGCTTCACCATATCCTCTCCCATCTCCACTTTCTTCTCTTTCAATTTCTTTTTTTTTACTAGCTCCTTTCCATACCTACAAACACCCAGTTCCCCTAAATCTTTTCCTTTGAACGGAAATCCTATCTTTCCATACCATTTTCTGTTAAATTTGAAAAAAAAAACTTGCTTACACCCAATCAACCATTTTAAATGCTTCCCATCACTCTTTTTTTTTTTTAACTCTTTACAATCTGATTTCTGCCCTGCCACTCTATAGACTGTTTTCTCAAAGGGGACTAAGAACTACCAAATTAATACATCCACTGACCTACTCCTAGACTTCACCTTATTTGAGCTCTTTGTAAACTCCGCTGTTGTTAAGGATCCCTTCCTTCAAAATACTTTTTCTTGGCTTTAGAAATGCCAGTCTCTTGCTTCTTATAACTGTCTAATGATTCTTCATCTCCTTATCCCTTTCCTAACCTTTGAAAGGTAGGTATACTACAAAGTTCATTCCTCCATCTTTTTTCTCCTCTCATCTTACACCCCCTTTCAAAATCTCATTTGATCCCCAAACTTCAATTTTCATCTCTAAAGATACGATATCTCCATTGTCTTTGGGCTGAGATCTAATCCAGAATTTCCAAACACTGATAATATATACATATATATACTTAAATATACACACATACACACAAACACACACACACACATACACATACATGCCTAAATGTTCTATCAGCATTTTGAACTCAACTAAACTTTTCTTTTCCCCCAAATCTGTTCTTTCTAATTTTACCATCTCTCTATAATGGTATCACCGTTTTATCTAGAATCCCAGTCTGACACTGTGGTAAAGTCTTTCATTGTTATTTCTCCCTTATATCTCATTTCCAATTAGTTGCCAGGTTCTGTTAATAGCTACATTTGTAGTATCTCTCTCTTCTTCTATATTGCCATTCCCCCTGGATTATTGTAACAGTGTCCAATTCTTCATTTTCTGGCTTTTACTCTCTCAACTCTACAAGTCATTCCTCACATTAGCTGTCATTCTAACATTTCTTATATATCCAAATCAATTCAACAATTACTTATTGTATTTACCCACAGTGTAGAGAACTATACTATATCTTGAAGAGATAAAAAGTATTAATAACACTAGGAGCCTACATTCATGGAGCTTACAATCTGATACAGGGAGAATGCACATACACAGATAATTCTGATGCAAAACCATATATAAGTGCTGTAGAAAGGTGAAAATCAAAAGTTATGGAAGATCTCAGGAAGAAAGTTATTGCCTTAGTTGAATTGTGGTGGGGATTTTGAGGATGATCAGAGAGATGTTGTAAAAGTAGAATCTTTAGGATTTGGCAAATAGAATGGGAGGAAAAGGGTAGGAAAGGGAAACAGGCTTAATTTTCACTGTACATGTATGGATTTACAAATGGATGAAGAATTATAGTCCATGAAAGAGATCAGGGTCAGATATAGAGATCTGAGTGTCTTCTGAGTAGAGGTAATACTTGAACCTATGAAGATGATACGACTACTAAAAGAAATATCATAGAAAGGAAAAAAAAAGAAAAGAACCCATGATAGAGCTTTAGTGGACATCTAGGCTCAGAGGAAAGAATAAAGATGACAATCTAGCAATGGTGATTGGGGAGTAGACAGAAAGGGAAGAAAGAATACTGTCACAGAACCTAAGGGAGGGGGAAATGACAGTATCAAAAGCTGCAAACAGGTCAAGAAGGCTGAGGAATGGGAAAAAGTAATTGGATTTAACAATTAAGGGGTCATCATAACCTTAGAGTGGGGAGACAAAGCTATTTAAACTTTGGTAGGCAAAAAACATCCAGTGCTCTATTCACTGCACCATCTAACTGCCCTATTCCCTTAATTCTTAAATATATCAAGTAGAACATTTCTAGTTCTTTGTATAAAGAACTAAATCAAGTTAAATTATTTAGTGGTTTGATGACAGACATTAGAAATTAAAATGTATGGACAAGGGTAAAGCTCACAAAATTGGTTTTATTTTTGACCCACAGAGTATTTCCAGGAGCTAAAGGCTCTATGTACTAGCCTAGAAAAACACCTTTTTTTAAGAGCCATGATATGGATCTTGCATCCACAGAGATTTTGGTGTCTGTATAATCTCTTCATCTTTCGGACCTTACTTTACTCAAAGTCCTTAAATGCTTTTCTGTTTTGACCCCTTTTGGATTTACAGAGAGATTTCTTGGCTGACCCTTTCTATTCACAATCCCCTTCTAACCTTACAGATTATTTCTAATTTCTGTATATACAGCTCAGCCTTTTTTTTTCTCATTGTTAGTCTCAAATCATCTTTGATTTCTGGAATCTAGGGAAGAAGAAGAACTTGCTGACAAATACTTGTTATCTATTACAATCATACGATTTTAATAATTTCTACAAGTTCATGGATAGAACTGAGCAGGATCTTAGGCATCATCTAATTCAAAAACTCATTCATTGGACCATAGCCCTAGGGATGGAAGAAACTTCTAGTCTCAAGCCAGAAAATACTATCTAGTCCATCCCCCTCTTTAGAAAGATGAGGAACTGATACCTAGAGAAGTAAAGAGACTAACCAAGGTCCCTCAGATAGCAAGTACAGGGCTAGGATTTAAATCCGAATTGAAACCTTTTTCCACTGAACCATATTGCTTCCTTTCAGGTGTAGGATTTGTAGGGAAGCAGTGTGTAGAACAGCAATTCTGAAGCTCAATAGGCTATAATATGATATCTTTTCTCCTTAGCAGGTGAACTGCATTATGATTAAAATCACTGAGGGATTTCATTAGCTATTAACAACTACTTAACATGCAGTTGTTTTTCTTTAGCAATTCCATACAATGAGAAGCAAGGGGGCAATTATAGCTGCCAGAGTATGCCAAACTGTGTATGCATTATAGAACCAACGTATGGACACACAAAGAAAATTATTAAAACTAGAGGAAAATGCAGGGTACTTTCAAGCCTTAAACCTCCCAGCACACATTCAGCTTGGGTATAATTGCCAATCCCTGGAACAGCTAGGAAACCTTGCTCACAATCCTTTTAGTTGCCTTGGCATGACAAAATTCCTGTCACGTGTAGTGAACACAATACCACCTATACTCATCAATCACTCACACCGACATTTTCACTAAGCTGAGGAAAATATTGTCAAATACACTCTCCGGGTGACCCAATTTTACTTCTTAAAAGAAAAGCTTAAAATAATGAAGTGAATACTGTGTTTTGTAGTGGATTCCACAACATGAAATCAAAAATCCTGAATTTGAATCCTGGGTGTGATGGATTACTCCTTAAGTGAACATGTGCAAAACATATAACCTCTCTGAAGTTCAGTTGCTTCAGAGATTAATGCAAATTAGGGGTGCTAATATGTGAATTATATAACATACATGATTGTTGGGAAGAAATTATTTTTTAATCTTAAAACATTATATTAATGTGAGTTATCATTATCAACATCATCACTATTATTACAAATAAATAAAACTTCATTTTACAAGACTATAGCTAACCAAACCTTGGAAATTCTTCTGGTATATTTGTGTGGACCCCCTGCAGTGAACTTCTAGAAGAACTTGGAAAAGAGTTCCATGTGATGAAAAGGTACAGATGGGTTGTAGTCTCCTTTACTAGAGTAAAATTACTAATCCCTGAGAATACTAGTTCATTTGAATGTAGCTAACCTAACCATCAAGTAATCAGATTATTGGGGGGGGAGGGTCACAACTCTATAGAGATAGAAACTAACAACTAAACAAATTGATGCCAATAATTTACTTTTAATCATCATCACCACTATCATTATCACTGTGATAATATTTTAACAATAAGAATAAAACATTTCTGAGATGTTTTCTGGGGTTATGTATTGCCCATCCTTTTAATCCCAATATTCTATCAGTGAAACTGTATAGCTATGAGGATTATACTAGAGAGTCACTCAAATGTCAATGGAGAGGTGCACAAGTAGGTAAAAAAGGTGCTTCACCTTAGGAATAAAGAACTCTGGGGGGGGGGGGGCGGAAACAGTGTTAAAGATGTCATCTGAGAGGCATATGACAGGAAAAGAAAATCAGAGAAGTCAGTAAGTAGCTAAAGTGAGGGATAACCAAAGGATAGGCTGAGTACTCAAAAGTAACCACAAAATGTCAAGAGAGAGGTATGCCCCTTAGAATCTTGAATGGACCAGGTTCTTCTACTCCTTCATTGCAACTTCCATTGAAAAAAAGTATACACATTGATGAGCTCACCGTTGATTAAAATATCTTAGTAAATTCTGGAATTATTATGCATTTATTGTAATCTCTTACACCTTATTTATCTAAAATATTTTATAACAAGAAATTATCTCCAGAATGGTGATCTTTGGTCACAAAAAGTCCCACATCACCAAAGGAGTATTTGATTATGTTTAGTTTACTTTGCTTACTATGTCAGAAAAGTTAGACTGATGTACTTTTAAAAGAAGCAAGGGTTGAAACCAAAGAGGTTTTTTGCTTAATTCTCAGTTCATTAATAAATCTGAAAGATATTATTTTAAGTTTAGATGCTTCAGTATATACCTGCATGTGTTTAAGAGAGCCCAGGTTATTTTATTTTATTTTATTTTATTTTATTTTATTTTATTTTATTTTATTTTATTTTATTTTATTTTATTTTTTGCTCTTTGGAGGGCAGTTGGGGTTAAGTGACTTGCCCAAGGTCACACAGCTAGTTAAATTTTTTTTTTGGTTAAGTGTTTGAGGCTGGATTTGAACTCAGGTCCCCCTGACTCCAAGGCCGGTGCTCTATTCACTTCACCACCTAGCCGTGCCCCCAAGTTATTTTATAAAAAAAAAGTCTTTATGAAAAGTGTTGCTTCTGAAGTAGAAGACAACCAATACTATATGGATTCAGTAGAATGTAAATTTCTTGAGGCCAGGAACTGCTTTTTGTTTGTTTTTTGGCTTCCCATTACCCAGAACATAGTAGGTTCATAGGATCACAGATCTAGAGATGAAGGGGACATCAAATGTCATCTGGTTAAGCATACTCATTTTATACATGAGGAAACTGAGGTCAATAGAGAATGTGATTTTCCCAAGGTCACACAGATAGTATAGTTTACATCTGAGTTAGGAGTTGAATCCAGGTCTTTGGACTCCATAGCACAATATTCTTTCCACTCTAGGTTCTTCAACAAATAGTTACCCAAATGAATTTAAATGAGTTGAATTATTCGAGTAAATCTGTTTCCACTTTGAACTATTGAACATTAAGTAAATCAGAGGCTGGATTTAGTAAATAAGCAACAACTACATAAAGGATTAACAGCAGAAGGAAAAGATATTGTTTGAGTTTTTATATAACAACTTTGGAATATTTTGAAAATAAGACATCTCTTTGTCCATGGTTTATGCACATTTTGTATTCTTCACAATATCCTTAACATAAAATGATGGATCATTTAGAGTAAAAAATTGTCTCTTGCTTTAAAACTAATGAATAGAAAACCGCTGTTCTCTAATTTCCATGATTGCTTGCAAAATTCCCTTTTAATTCAACTTTTTGATTAAAAATATCCCCACTAATCTAAGATTGTTAGTCACAGATACTGTCAAGCACAGTTATTGTCAAAGCAACCTATATTGAAATATATTTAGTGTTAATTTTGAATTTACTATGTCCTATGATGTCTCTATGTGTTTTAATAGATGAGTGTAAAATATTTATGTTAATGTTACAATGAAATTCTTATACTGATAACATTTGAGGCTGGAAGTCAATAAAAATTAGAATTGATTTTTTTAAAGTGAAGCTGTTGGGTAAAATTAAAAAAAAATTAGAATTAGAATATAGAAGACCTGTGTTGATGCCCCAACTCTGCCACTTATTAGCATTGTGACCGTTTGATAGTTAGCTTCTTTGAACCTCAGTTCCCTCTCTGTGAAATGAGGGTAATTATACTTATCCTTCCTGCCTCACAATATTGGTATGAGAATCAAATGAGATAAGGTACATAACTGTTCTTCATATGCTATAAAGTGCTTTACAAAAGTAGGGCATTATCATTGTCATTGATAAAGTAAGTTCACAACTGAACACATTCAGGTTTTATCCATTACAGAGGCACTGTGTTATCTGAATTGATCCCATTAATCATTCATTGTGATTAGATATAGACAGAGCTTTAGTCTCTATTTACCTCAGATTCCTAATTAACAAATGTGTATGATCATATTGATCTTCTGTTACAGTGACAGAATAACACATGACACAGTTCTGATAGCTATTGCTCATTTTTAACATATTTCAATTCATGATTATAATTGATTTGTGCACCTTTCTTGATTTGCTCAGTTGTTTCAGGCATGTTTGAATCTCCATGACCACATTTGGGGTTGTCCTGGCAAAGATACTAGAACAGTTTGCTGTTTCCTCCTCTAGTTCCTTTTACACATGAGGAAGCTAAGGTAAACAGGGTTAAGTAACTTAGCCAGGGTCACAGAGCTCATAAGTGTCTGAGGTTAGATTTGAACTTGGAAGATGACTTCCTGACTCCGGGGCTGGCAGCTCTATCCACTGTGTCACCTAGTTGTCTTATATTCCTTTTTGAAAGAGTAATAAAGGTCTGTGAGCCTACCAATCTTCTCACATAACAGATTTCCAGAGACAATAGGATTCAAAGACATCAGAACCAGAGGATCTGGGCTGGGATCTTAGTTCTAACTATTATTTACTAGCCAAATAAAATTAGAAAAGTCATTCTGACTTCATTTTTTTGAGGGAGGAAGGTGGAGTGATTTGGGAGAGAGCCAAATGTATGATTAAGGCAATTCAAGGAGCTATTAATGAGGAATTTCCTTGCCAATGCAGATCATCACCTTCTTTGTAACTTAAGAGTCCTAGAAAGTTGCTTGGGTGGCAAAAAGAGGTTAAGTGATGTGCCTTCACAAAATATTAGAAACATCCTTTGCATTGTTAAAACCGTGGAATTGACTATAAAATTCAACATTTGGGAATACTGTAATTAAAAGGATATTTTTTTCTAATGCTGTAGCATGAAATGAAGTGTTTCCTACCTTTACACTTTGACTCATCCAAGTTGCATGTGTGGATATGGTATAATTTAGAGAGTTGACACCAAGTTTGTTACATTTAGTGGGCATTGCTACTCCATTCAGGCTGACATGAAATGAGGGGCTTGAACTCAGGTCTTACAGACTCCAAGGCCAGGTCTCTCTCCACTGTGCTATTCAGATTCCAGCTCTGATTTTGTAGCTGACTATAAAAAAATGTTCAATATGTGGTACAGTAGATAAAGAAATCTACTGGATTTGGGATGGGAGAACCTGGGTTTAAATTTTGGATCTGTCACTTCATGGTTGCATGTCTTTGGGAAAGACACTTAATCCCTCTGGGCTTCAGTTTATTATTCTGTAAAATGGTATGTATAGGGCCAAAGGAAATAAGAAAGTCTATGATCCTATGATTTCCTCTTCTCTATGTCTACCGCCTACTCCAAAGCAAAGTTCATACTAAATACATAAGTCACATGAATGAATGCTATAAAAAAGAAGAGGAAAAGAAAGATCCTACCCCACATTTCAAAGTCCTTCTTTGTGAAATGGTGGTCCATTTCCTTGTTGCTAACTTAATAATGGTATGCTTACTTGTCAATTCATTTAAGTTATGATTATACTTGATATTTTGTACTGAAAGCTCTAATCATGGAAGACCTCAGCTATTGTAAGACGCATTCTTTACAAGATTTCATAGTAGGGAGGCTCATGTCAAAAGTTAGCCTGCATGGAAACATCATGTGCCCCAAATGTAATGACTCTAGCTCTCTAAAACCCAAGATAACCATGCATGTAATCTTGATGAATGGAAGAGCAAATATAAGAAACTTTGCATTTTATACCTGTAGCAACAAGAACCCCAGCATCCCCAGGATGGCTGCCAACACAGGTACTTAGATCTGCTTTTCTAAAGGAAAGCAACTCAAAATGGGTTAAAAATCTGGCTGTAATCAATCAAACATATCATTTACCTAGTTCAGGGGAAAAAAGGTCAGCACCCTGAACTTCAGAGTATACAGACAGAAACTTTTCAAGCAGACAGGCCTCCAAATGTCCAACCATTGCATCCATACCAAATCACAGTTACCAGAGAGAGAAGCATCAACATATGGATTTTTCAAAGCCGGGGGGCTCTCAACGGCTGCCCAGAGTCTCATCTGGTCAAATCACACAACACTTCTCAAAGTGAGCCCCAAAACAAAGCCTCACATCAGGGATTATATAGCCTTCTCCTGGGACAGAAAATGTAATCACCTTCTTGACCCACTGCCCAATCACAAAGCACCAAGGTGTGGGTGTTCCTGAAAAACAAGCCTCCCACCACAGGCTCCAGGTGCACCTAACCTAGGGGCAGGGAAGATCTTTAAAATTTATATTCCTATAACAATGCCTTAGCATTAGGTAAGGATATCCCCTTAATTAATCACAATACTCTCAAATGTTTGATTTTATAGTCAATTCCACTGTTTTAACAGGGTGAAGGATGTTTATAATATTTTGTCAATTCAGAACTCTGTAGGATTTTGGAGCTTTTATACAATTTGAGGGGTTTAAAAGGAAGGAGATATTTTGCACATATAATTAGATACCAATGATACACATTAATGTTTATGTAATGATCTACACCAATACACCAATGATATAACTCCTCTTTCAATTTCTCATTGTATTTTTCCTGAGTTCCTTTTGAACTATCACATTATACTATGTAGTCTACTCATGTGTGCACATGTTATTACCACCATCCTCCCTCACTAGACATATCATAAATTTGGACTGAAGGGGGAATTTAAAAGTCATTTTGACTGATCTTTATTTTTCAGATTAATAAACTGAGGCTTTATGATAGGTCAAGTGAATTGGCCAACGTTGCATAGGTAACAAGCAGCACTGATATACACACACACACATATGTGTGTGTGTGTGTGTGTATGTATAAAAGCTTTAAAATATAGAGAATTTCATCTTTCGAAATCATTCCTCCACTTCTTAGTTAAGTGCACTGAAAAGAATAGACACCTATTTGTTAAATACATATAAGACTAAACAAAAGCTCATAACAATGCAAACTTTCCTTATTTGGCTCATTCTCTTATATTTTTGTAAGATATTTTATGAAGCTGTAGCACAGTAATTTTTAAGAAAACATTATTCTTAAAAAAGAAGAAATAAAAGTATTCCACAATTGGTAATCAGTGCTTGAGGGGTCCTACTAAAGAGTCAAGTAACGTGGAAGCTTAATACTATGGAAAGAAAATCAGACATGCTATATATGTATTTGATACAATGCCAACCTTGGTGTGCAAAAAGAGGATGTCCTAAAAAGAAAAGTAATCTTAATTGCAGAATAAAAGGTGAGAACCACTTTGTTGAAATAGAAAGCCCAGTTTAATTACACATAGAGAAGGAAAGCATTTCTCGAGATGAAGTCTTCTTATCCATCACTTCTCTTTATAGGAACAAGGATTTTGCTTCTACATTTGTAACACTGTCAAATCAATTTTCAGTAAATGACTCTAGCTGGTGAGGACAGCTTTTATCATTGTTCTTGGCAGTGTCTGTAGACTTTCAGCTCCAAATCAAACTTTAGTCCCTTCTTCCAGGTAAATGAGACAATGAAAGTAATGTTAATATAATTGCTAGAGGGGGATATGGACTGTCTCTAGGGCACAGTGAATAAAACCAGAAGTGGTAGAATAGTAAAGTTAAATCAGTTCAATTCTTTCACACAAAAATCAATATGAAGGCACTAGCCAAAGAAGAGCTTGCTTGCTGAGAACAAAGGGGATCCAGGCCTTAGGAATAAAGGGCACCATCGCTCTAGGGAGCAGAATATGTCACTGCTTGTTGCAACATGAGTAGAACACCCACAATACCCCAGGAGTTTGTAGGCAAATCAACCCTCCAGCTGCTTTATAGTGTTAACATAGCGGTCATGTCAGGCCTGTGATTGCTTACAAAGAAGCTTAGTAGAAAGAGCAATAAATTTAGTTGAGTACAATGTCAAAACTCTTTAATGTAAAGCATTATATGTGACTCTTTTCTTGTTCAAAAGCAAATGGCTGCCTCACTTAAGCAGGGACACAATTCTAGCAGACAACACAATGGGGGCATGCCTTTACTTTCAAATAAATCTGTTTCAAATTTTGATTAAAATGCCATAATTATATATGACAAGTGATATTGGAAAGTGATATGATAGATTCCCACAGGACAGGGTCCAAACTATATCTTTTCGTTGTGGTATGCAGTCTAGCCCTTATTGCCAATGAATATTTTTAAAGGTTAAAGCAATAAAACAAAGCAGGGCTAAAAAGTATTCTAACTACTTTCAAGTTCAGCCAAGAAAAAGTGATGTCATCAAATCGTCACATTGATAACTATGGGAAGATAAATATATTTCACACTGAATATATTTTTTTTTGGTTTAGTTTGCAAATGTATACACATATATTCCAGTTTCATGAATATTTAGTGCCTATTAGAACTGTATATCTAAAGTGTCATGAATTTAATTTTTTGATGAATTAACTATTATACAACAATAACAGCATTACCTTCACGTTATAATTCTTGGGCCTGCATTTAAGATTTTATAGTTGTCAAAGGGACTGATGACAGTGAAGCCAATGGAGCCTACTTTCTATAATGAAATAGCCAATATTCTTGACTAATGCCATGATAAGAGATACTAATACCTGATTAAAATTATTTACCTTCAGTCACAAAAAAATTATATGCAACTAAAATGAACCTTTCAAATAGTAAAGTTTGTTTTGAAACACTGCTGCTTTCTCAAGCTTAGAAACAAAGTTAATTTCCTTGTTTTAACTTCTTGATGCAAAATAGCATCTCTACTTGGTATTTCCCAACTTTGCCAAAAATATAAAAGCTATTTGGCTTTAAAAAATAGTCTAATAGGAAGGGGCTGCTATATATAATACAAAAAACTTAACATCCCACCGAGCAAACAGATTAATACCCTGACAAGTACAAACTCTGCTTTTATGTTCCATCTGTCACAATAAATCTTTCATAGAGTTAACTGAATGTATGAAATAATATGGTTTTTGTGTTAAGATCTCTGGAGATATTAAGGCTAAGAGAGTACATCTTCAGAGTGTTCAATGGGGAATTATCCATCTATATCCTATTAAAAGTTACAGGAGGCTACAGGCTATTACCCCCACCAGCACAATGCAGACACAAATGATGTTATATAGTTGTCCTGGAATAATTATTTTAAAGGAAAAAAAGGCATATAAAGCTCATTTTCCCCACTCCATTCCCATTATAGTCAATGAGGGACAATTAAAGCCCTGTATAACCCTTTGAAGATATACTCAAATAGCTAATTATTATCTTTAATTAGTCCATGAGCATTTCTAAGGAGCACTGAACTCCATCTTCATTTTAGTTTGGGTTGTTTCCTACTCTTTTCCTTTCCCCACTCTAGAAAAGAAAAATGATGGTGAAAAGAAAACAAAACAATAATCTCTAAATATTAACTTCACTGAAAGGTCTCATTAAATCCCTTTCAGTGAAGTTAAATATGTAGCACTTTTGTAAAAATCTTTCTGCTAGATGTGAAGTTGCCCCAAATCCTACTGGAATGGTACAAAGAGTGAGATAAATCAACTAGTTACTTCAGATAACTTGCCTTTCCATAGATGGGCATTTCACTTTTATGAGTAGTCCTACCAAATTTTAAGAGGAAAGAAATTTTACTTAATTCTCTATATGATAGCTACAGGCTAAATAATAAAATTTCCTTTTCTTAAGCTAATTGAAAATTTACTTCCAAGAACATAGTAAGAAATGTGATCAGTGCAAGGAGAGTGTGGCAACAAAAATGTAGTGCCAACCTAAGAGCAATTCCCATTTTTCAATTCAGCCAATAACTTTACATTCTTCTTGGATGAACATAAAAATTTAGATAATTTTATTTTTAGAGCCTCCCCAAAAATCCTGTATTTGAAAAATGTGTTCTTTCACATTTTTTTACATGGTAGGAATTTAAAGTTTTAGCCAGTTTAAGTATGGAGATGCTTTAGGAATGAAAATAAAACGGGCATGTTTTTATTCTCCAGAAAAGAGAAGCACTCTCTTATCACTACAATTATGTTATCTTTGTAACTTTAGATCTAGGAACAGATGCTACAGAGAAACTAGAAAGAATAAGCAAAACTTTGTTCATACAAAATTCAATATTCCCAGGCCAGAAGATCACCGATAATCTCTCACTTAATTTTGCTTGACTTAATGACAATTGCAGAAGAAATAAAGAAGTGTGCCTCAAGAAAGGTGGATGTGTATATCTGTGTGTACATGTATACACGTAGATGTGCATGCATATTACTATGTGGATGCTTATGTGTGCCTAAAGCAATAAGGGGTTGAAGAGTATGTTAGAAGCTATACCTGATTGCATGCTGCCTTGGGAAGGGGGGGTAAAGGGAGTGGGAGAATTTTTTTTTACTTTATTTATTTTTAGTTTTCCACATTCATTTCTACAAGATTTTGAGTTACAATTTTTCCCCATCTTTCCCTCACCCCACCCCAAAATAGCAAGCCTACTGAATACCCCTTCTACCAATCTGTTCTCTTTTATATCCTCCCCTATCAACCCCCAAACTTTCTAGTAGTGCAAAATGTATTTCTATACCCCAGTGCCTGTATATCTTATTTCCCAGTTGCATGTAAAAGACAATTTTTTAAACATTTGTTTTTAAAACTTTGAGTTTCAGATTTTTTCCCTTCTTCCCTCCTCACCTACCCCCAACTGGGAAGATAAGCAATTAAATATAAGTTGTACATGTGTAGTTACCCAAATCATTTCCACAGTAGTTATATTGTGAAAGACTAATTGTATTTCCCTCCATCCTATCCTGCCCCCAACTTACTCTATTTTCTCCTTTGACCCTATCCCTTTTCAAAAATGTTTGCTTTTAACTACCCTTTCCCCCAATCTGCCCTTCCTTCTGCCATCCTCCCTCTTATCCTCCTCTTCCCCCTTACTTTCCTGTAGGGTAAGATACCCAATTGAGTGTGTATGTTATTCCCTCCTTAAGCTAAATTCAATAAGAATAAGTTTGTCCCATTCCCTTTTGCCTTCCTTCTCTTCCCCTCCATTGTGACAGTTTTCTCTTGCCTATTTTTTATGAGATAATTTACCCTAATCTATCTCTCCCTTTATCCTTCTCCCAATAAATCCCTCTCTTCCCTCTTAATTTTTTAAAAATATCATCCCTTTATATTCAACTTATCCTGTTTCCTCTATGTTTACATGAACATACATAAGCAAAAAAATTTTAACTCAAAAACCTGTGGGACTGAATGTTGTAAACTTAAGTAAATAACTTTAAAAGAAAAAAATTTAATAGGATTGCTGTTTGATTTACATGAACTGAAAGTTATTAAATGATCTAGCATTAGAAACTAATCTTAAGGTTCTATCTGGGGTTCAGACCATGAACTGCTTTATAGACAATAAACTCCTTTTGCTATTTTAATAACTAGACTCTTTTGAATGGAATCCAAGAGTAATCATCCTTGTAGGGCATTGTGAATAAAAATAATAATTTACCAGTCTGGCAGAATAGATAGAGAGACAGCCTTGAAGCTAGGAAGATATGAGTTCAAGTACTATCTGCCTGTGACATGTACTGAACATGTTGTCCTTGGCAACTCTCTTAATGTCTCAGTGATCTAGATAGCTTTCTATGAGTACAGCAGAATAGTTATTGAATAGTCCATTTCCGTTAGCCTATCTGTGAGATAATGCAAGTATTATATAAACCTCACTTGAGTAGTTAAAAAAAAAAAACTAAGGCTCAATGAGATTGATTTAAGATTGCATATGTGACCCTAGTCCCAAAATTCATTTGTATGAGATTCATTCTTCACTGCCCTGTCTGCATGAAGGTTAGAGTGGAGATGATAAGAATGAGAGAGAGATTTTTTTCAGTTTTCTTTTTCTTTCTTGAGTCTCTTCAAATTTTGCAGTTGAGTCATGCTTCTGGCTTCCAACTTTGAGAGAGAAGATGGATGATGCCAACCCCACTTCAGGTTGCTGAAGGGAGATTAAGATTCTGGGAAGAAACTGACACAAGAAGAGCTAGTA
Organism: Gymnobelideus leadbeateri; assembly: GCA_011680675.1. Taxonomy (NCBI): domain Eukaryota; kingdom Metazoa; phylum Chordata; class Mammalia; order Diprotodontia; family Petauridae; genus Gymnobelideus; species Gymnobelideus leadbeateri. The sequence goes on along the minus strand of WOXC01007271.1, from coordinate 448,117 downwards.
ATCTTTATCATGTCCCTAGCCCAAATATGTTACACTGGAAACTTTGGGGATTTTCCCTTTTAGTGAGGTCTGGGACTCTCTCTTAACTGAGCTGAGTTACTTCGCACACTATTAGAGAATTCCTTTACTCTGAACTGCCTAGTATATATTCTTCTATGCAATATTCATCAATATTCCAGAACATTTAGAGAAGAGACAAAGAACTATTTTAGTGACTATTGTAAATAGGAATTTCTTTGTAAAAAGAAAAACAAATTCTAGTAATTATTTTTAGTTTTGTCTAGAATAGGCTGATTGTGTTCTTGAATTCTTTTAAAAATGTATTCTTTTTTTTTTTGCCTTTTGGAGGGCAATTGGGGTTAAGTAACTTGCCCCAGGTAACACGGCTAGGTTTTTGTTTGTGTGTGCGTTAAGTGTCTGAGGTCGGATCTGAACTCAGGTCCTTCTGACTCCAGGGCCGGCGCTCTACTCACTGTGTCACCTAGCTGCCCCAAAAATGTATTCTTTTTTTTTTTTTTAAAGCAATTGGGGTTAAGTAACTTGCTCAAGGTTACACGGCTAGTCATTATTTATGTGTGGGTGCTCATTTTCTGAGGCCAGTTTCGATCTCGGGTCATCCCAACTCCGAGGCCGGCACTCTTACCCACTGCGCCACCTAGCCGCCCCTCAAAAATGTATTCTTAAAGAGAAGGAAAATGGGCATATTTGTAAAAGGAGAGGATATGTGAGGGACAAAAAGAGATTAAAAACAGAGCAATTAAAGAATATGAAGCAGAGTAAATGAAACATTGGAATGAGTTGGGTAGCAAAACTTAAAAGTGGATGTGAACAAAACAGAAAAAAAAAGAGGAGGGGAGAAATAGCATTTAAGGATAAAAAATAGAGCTAAATGAAATAGAAGAAAAGGACATACTGTATACTAACATAAGGTAATAAAGGACACATGATTGAGACAGAAAGGGTGATATTATAAGCAGATTAGGAAAAGTTTAATTGTTAGATCTGTGGATAAAGGAAGAATTTATGACCAAATAAGAGATAGCAATTTTGGATGTAAGATGGATAATGTTGATTACATTAAATAAAAAGGTTTTACACAAACAAAACCAAATATAGCAAAGATTAGAAAGAAAGCAGGAAATTCAGGGAAATTTTTATATCAAGTTTCTCTGATGATGGCCTCATTTCTCAAATATACATAGACAACTGAATCAAATTTATAAGACTATTTCCTAACTGATAAATGGTGAAAAGATTGAACAGGAAGTTTTCATATGAAGTAATCAAAGCTATCTATAGATATATAAAAATGCTCTAAATCATTATTGATTAGAGAATTGCAAATTAAAACAACTCTGAGGTACCACCTTACACCTATCAGATTGGCCAATATGACAGAAAAGAAAAATGACAAATGCTGGAGGGGGTGTGGAAAAATTTGGATACTAATATACTGTTAGAGGAGTTGTGAAATGATCTAGTCATTCTGGAGAGCAATTTGGAAATATTCACAAAGAGCTATCAAACTGTGCATATCATTTGACCCAGAAATACTACTAACAGGTCTATATCCCAAAGATAGCAAAAAAAAAATGGAAAAGGATTTATGTACAAAAATATTTATAGCAGCTCTTTTTGTGATGGTAAAGAATAGCAATTGAGGGGATGTACATCAGTTGAGGAAAGGCTAAACAAGTTATGGTATGTGATTATGATTGAATCCTATTGTGTTATAATAAGAAATGATGAACAGGATGGTTTCAGAAAAACTTGGGAAAACTTATATGAACTGATGCAAAGTAAACTGAGAAGAACCAGAATATTGTATTCAGTAACAGCAATATTGTACAATGATCAATTGTGAATGACTTAGCTATTCAGAAAAATGCAATTCTGAAGTACTTATAATGAAAAATGCTATCCACCTCAAGAGAAAGATTTGGAGGAGCATCTAGGTGGTGCAGTGAGTAGAGCGTAGGCCCTGGAGTCAGAAGGACCTGAGTTCGGATCCAGGCTCAGACATTTAACGCACACTCAAATAAAAAAACCTAGCTGTGTGGCCTTGGGCAAGTTACTTAACCCCAATTGCCCTCCAAAAACAAACAAAAAAAAGATTTGGAGTCTAGATGCAGATTGAAGCATAATTTAAAAAAAACACTTTAATTTTTCCTGTTCTTTTTGTCTGTTTTCTTTTGCAACATTTCCTAATATGGAAATGTGTCATGCATGACTTCTTCAAGAGGACGGGGGGGAGGGGGGGAGAGCGGGAAAACATTTGGAACTCAACATCTTAAAAAATAAATGTACATTCTGTCTAATGCAATCACTGGTTCCATCTACTGAAACAACCAGTTAGCTGAATCAGAATGTTCCAACTTTAGACATATCATCATATTAAAATATATTTTACAAGAATAATTAATTTTTTAAATAAGCAATTGGGGTTAAGTAACTTGCTCAAAGTTACACGGCTAGTCATGATTTATGTGTGGGTGCTCATTTTCTGAGGCCAGATTTGATCTCTGGTCATCCCAACTCCGAGGCCTGCGCTCTTACTCACTGCGCCACCTAGCCGCCCCTTTAGGGCAATTGGGGTTAAGTAACTTGGCCAAGGTCACACGGCTAGGTTTTTTTGTTTGTGTGGGTTAAGTGTCTGAGGCCGGATCCGAACTCAGGTCCTTCTGATTTCAGGGCCGGCGCTCTATTCACTGCGCCACCTAGCCGCCCCAAGAATAATTATTTTTAAAGGAGACTAAAAGGGTTTTTTTAAAGCAAATCTAGTTGGATTTTTGGTGGGTATTTCACTCAGTCTGAATTATAAATAAAAGTGCCAGATTTTATATGACCTGAAGATAATAGATTGATCAGGATCAGGTACAAACTTCTAATTAAAAGGCATGATTAATTGCAATCCCACCTAGACCAGAAATTCCTTGAGTGCAAGGACTTATTCAATTTTGTCTTTGTTACATATATGATGTAATTATTATCATATATTTTCCCCCAAATCTTAATAATGGCAACATTAACATCAAATTCCTATAGAAAAATTTCCCAGTTACCCAAATTACCATATTTTAACTTCATAAATGTTTTTTATTTGCATGTATTTGTTCCAAAGATCAAATGTGAGGACAAGGACTGCTTAATTTTGTCTTTGCATTTGTCTCTAGCACCTAGCAGAGTGCTCAGCATAGACAATAGATTCACGGTGATTTATCACTGATAGCCAAGTTTATTTCTCTTTATTTTTTACAATAATTTTCTTTCAAAAGATAAAAAACATTATATATAAATAGGCATATTATTTGGAAAGTGAGATGGAAATGGGACTTCTTACTTGTTGCTAGGCAAAAACCCAGAGTTACAGTAAAATTGCCTTGTTCTGGTTCCCTTGAGCACCCCTTCCCCTTTTAGTTAGTATAGGAAGTAAATTTATAAATAGTATAGTAGATATAAATTTATAAATAGTGTAAATTTATCAAGTAACAATAGCAGGAAGTAAGGTTGCAAAGGGAAACCTAGAAATAACATGGAGACTGTCCCAAAGATCAAAGAAGCATAATTTGTGAACTGTATCATATATTAACTAAAAAGTATATCCTGAGACTATGTACTAAATCAGGGGAAGTCATCTAGTTATTAATGTCAAGGGCATTTTGGTCCTATGCTATGTATACCTCAGATACGTTTGAAACATCCACAGTAAGACTAGCAGATCACCAAATGTTGCTAACAAGTTTGAGATGATGTGGATATGTTAATGAATTAACCCCAAGATGGCATAGATAACTGTCATCCTTCCACCACAATCAAAACTGTAAAATGAGACCCCAAACTCTTGTCCCTCCTGTACTCTTCTATATTTATGTGGGTTCATGTTGCTGAGTACTCCCAATTTCAATTCATGGTTATGTGAGGACTCTCTATGCCTCTCCTCCCCATTCTCTGTACCCTCAGCTCTTTGTGCCATTTGTCCCTGCACCATCCATTCCTTATTAAAGTGTGACTGAAGCCTTACTATCTGCTGCCATTGTGATCTTTCCAAACAAGTTTCTAAAGAACTGGTCATGCTTGCCTCCATTTCATAATTCCATAAACTAATTATCAATTCAGAAGGTTCAGATAAATGAGAAGAAAAGTATGCTCAATCAGCTTTGTGAAAAGGGACCCATCTCTTGTTAATTATTTTTTTCTGCATGAGTAGTTCTGTTTGTATATTTTACCTTTTACTCCAATGTACAGTAGAAAGACCCCTGATTTGAGTTTTGAAAGGCCTGAGTTCTACTCTTGGTTTTGCCCTAGTTCTGTGACCTTGGGCAAATCACTTCTTTAGGTTTTAGTTTGTTCAACAGTAAAACGAATGGCTGAACTAGATGTCCAATTCCAGCTCTAAAGTCCTGTCAATCTATGAAATCTAAGAGGACATAGACCGTGCACCACCATTTCTCCCATCACCTATTATAAATACAGAGCCCTCTTTTATTATTCCTCTCCCCTACCTCTTTCATACAGCCAATTATTTGCTAAGTTCTATCAATTCTGTCTCTGAAATCCTCTTATCCATCTCCTTTCCACTCCCATTGTAACTACTCTACTTAATGCCCTCATCCCTTCTCACCTAAATTACTATAATGGATTCTCATTTCTTCTTTATCCCCTCTATAATTCACCATCTGCACTATTGACTGGATAATCTTCCCAAAGTTCCAATACTATAATATCCCTACACCACTAAAATTTCATTAGCTCTTCATTTTCTAAAAAAAAATAAGTTGTTAATGTTAACAAGCCTCTCCATATCATCTCTAACCCATTCATTCAACCTTAATTCCATTTGACATTTCTATGTTATACTCCTACTATGCTCCAAATCCCATTATTTTCCTGCCTTTTCTCATGGTCAGGATTTTGCTTAAACCTTCCTCCATAATGGGAATAGATACTCTCCTCCTTCTAACTCACCATTATTAAAGTAGAAGCTGCTTGAGAGCAAAGCCTATGGCCTCTATCTTAATATCCCCAGATTTTAAAATTAAATTTAATCAAGCAAAGTAGCACAATTTGTATTTCCACTTTGTCTGCTCCATGTTGACAATATAGTTCCTTCAGCTGACAATTTTTCATTTGCATAAAATATCAGTTTTTCTTTTTTAAAAAAGTGTTTCCTTTTATTGGAATCAATTGGTCAATCAAATTAAATCACCATTTCTCAGAGAGAAAACATAAGCGGAACTTCAGGCAAATTATTTAATATTTCTTTTTTATACACTGGATCTGCAGTCACCAAAAGAGGGTTCAAATCTTACCTTTGAATAAGGTAAGCCACACCTGTCTGTGTGACCTTGAGTAAGTCACTTAACCTTTCTTACCCTAGGTTTCCCCATACGTAAAATGAGAGGGTTGGTCTAGATGACTTCTAATGTCTCTAAGTCAGCAATTCTGTTATTAGATATGGGGGTTATAGAAGATGAAGATGATTATGACAACTCTTGACTTTCTGCTATTTTAAAAGGGCATATAAAATGTGTTTGTGTATACATTTGGGTGTGAGTGTGTTAGTGTGCAGTTCTTTTTTTTTTTTTTGAGGGGAGAAGGCAAGGCAATTGGGGTTCAGTTCAGTTCAAGGTCACACAGCTAGTAAATGTCAAGTGTCTGAGGCCAGGTCCTCCTGAGTCCAGGGTTGGTGCTCTATTCACTGTGCCACCTAGCTGCCCTCATTGTTGAATTTGTTTTCTTTTTCTTTCTTGATTCAGATTTATCGTTTCATAGGTATAGAGAACTCTCAGTAAGGAATCTCTCTCCACTAACCCAGATCACAACTTCTTTGTTAATAATTCTTAGAGATTTTCCTGGGTTACTGAGAGATTAAATAAAGTGGCTATAGACAAACAGCCAAGATCTGTCAGAGGAGAAATGACACTAAGACCATCCCTTTATCCACTATGGCAAGTAACTAGAATCTGAACACAAACAATGAAATAAAGATAACTTAACAAGCCAGTTTCTCATCTCTGTGTTTTTGCTTATAGTTTCCTCCATATCTGGAACAGATTCCCAACATTTCCTCCCCAACCTCTACTACCAAAATCTGCTGAGATTTCTTCCTTCAAGATCACCTTTCTCCACGAAACTTTCCCTGATCTCTGATGATAATGAAAATGAGCTACCTTTCATTTTGTCTGCCTTGTTCTTGCTCCTTATTTCTATTGAGAATCTAACTCTATACAGAAAAAGCAAGACCATTTATTGTTCTCACTTTTAGGTATATGATAATGTTTTTTCCATCCAAGGATAATTATTTTGAGTCTTTTTTCCTTCTGACAGTAACACAGTTGTAGTGGAATTCAAATTACTTTTATACATATGAAAATGCTATATTGTGTCTTATAAAATGCTACATGGGTCTTATAATCTTTGTGGTGGGTCCTATATTTATTTCATAGCATCAAAGCTTTAACAATGTTCACGTGCAATTCTTTCATTTTATAGGTGAGGAAACTGAAACCAAGAGGAGTTATGTGTAGTTGTGTATCTGCCTATGGTCACACAGCTATTAAGTACTAGGTGATTCAAACCCAGATCTTTCCAATGCCAAGTCTAGTGCTCCATTCACTACTTCAAAAATCTGTTATTTCATCACTATGGGAGACTTCCTCCACACAGATCACAACTCTTCTACAATTCAGTAGATGGGCAGAATTTGAGTAGCTATGGTTGTAAAAAGAAATCATCATCCTTCAACCAACGTGGTCATAAACCACTCAGAACATAACTAAGCTAAACTCTGGTCAACAGACATCATGACTGTCTATATTCAAAGCCTTTCCAATTTAGTAGAATATGTCAGAACTTGAACTAGACTGTTATATCCTTGGAGACACCAGTATTACCATTATACTGTTAAGGGATATCAACTTTAGTGGGGAGGTAACATGGTATAGTGGTTAGAGTATTGGACTTGACGAAAGGAAGACAAAGGTTCAAATTCTGCCTCTAACACTAGCTGTATAACTGCAATGAAACTGTTTAGTGTTTTTTTGAGACCCAGTTCCTTCATCTGTAAAATTAATGGACTAGATAACCTCCAAGATTTTCTTATTGTTGTTGTTCAGTAGAGTCTGACTCTCCATTACTCCATTTTTTTGGCAAAGGGACTGGAGTGGTTTGTCATTTCCTTTTCTAGCTCATTTTACATATAAGAAAACTGAGGCAAATAGGATTAAGTAACTTGCCCAGGGTCATGAAGCTATTAAGTGTCTTAGGCCAGATTTGAACTCACGAAGATGCCTCCTTGCCCAGCACTCAATCCACTGTGCTACCTTACTGTGTCCAAGTTTTCATCTAATTCAAAAGCTGTGATATTACTACTACCATGGTAAGCCAAATTTAAATAAATGGAAATCTTATTGCATAGATAAGTGTGCTAAATTTTTGGTATTGTAAGAAGGTCTCTTTAATACTACTTTGATTTATTATCTGAATTATTATTCAACTGGGGGAACATCATGTAGTGAAATAACACTGTCCTGGGAATCAGGAAATCTGGGTTCAAATCCTGGCTGCACCACCTTTGTGACTAAATCAATTATTTAAGTCAACTATCGTTTATTAAGTGCTTACTATGAGCTAGATACTGCTAAACCAGAAGGAAGGGGGGAAGGAAAGGAAAGGGAAGGGAAGGGGAGGGAAGGGGAGGGAAGGCAAGGGAAGGCAAGGGAAGGCAAGGAAAACAAAAAGGGAAGGGAAAGAAAAAGGGAAGGGAAGGGAAAATAGAAAGGGAAAGGAATAGGGAAAGGAAAGGAAAGGAAAGGAAAGGAAAGGAAAGGAAAGGAAAGGAAAGGAAAGGAAAGGAAAGGAAAGGAAAGGAAAGGAAAGGAAGGAAGGGAAGGGAAGGAAGGGAAGGGAGGGAAGGGAAGGGAAGGGAAGGGAAGGGAAAGGGAAGGGAAGGGAAGGCAAGGGAAGGCAAGGCAAGGCAAGGCAAGGCAAGGCAAGGCAAGGCAAGGCAAGGCAAGGCAAGGAAAGGAAAGGAAAGGAAAGGAAAGGAAAGGGGAAAATAGAAAGGGAAAGGAATAGGGAAATGAAAAGGGAAAGGAAAGGGAAGGAGGAAGAAAGACAAAACCCCTACTCTCTAGTTGTTCATAGTCTAATGAGGAAGACAACATGCAAACCACTACATACAAATAAAATATATACAGGAAAAATGAAGACAATATCAGAGGGAAAGCACTAAAATTAAAGAGGACCAGGAAAGGCTTCTTGCAGAATATGGGACTTTAGCTGACACTTGAAAGACATCAGGGAAGATAAGAGGGAGTGATGAGGAGGGAAAGCCTTTTAGGCACAAGTGACAGCCATTTCAAAATGAAAGGCCTTACTTTCCTTATGTATAAAATCAGAGGTTAGAGTAAATACTTTCTAATGCTTTCTAATTTTAAGATTAAGGCAAAAACATCTTGTAAAACAAGTATAGCTTCATTAGATGTATGTAATGTTATACAATACTTCGTTTGAAAATCCCTTTGCAGAGAACTCATGCCAACTTGTTTCAGAGCGGGTGGGAAGGCAGAAATAGAATTATCCTCCCACTCCTTCTCATGTGCAGTATCTTGAACACATCAACTGCATAGTTGTAAAGACCTCAAAAGGCTCAGATGACATATTAATACTATTTTAAACAAGTTTTACTAATGCAGAATCAATAATATTTTAAAACATGCCAGACCAAATCTGCCTGCCAATGCCTTTCATTAACATCTCTAGCTACAAAGGCTGACATTTCATTTTTTCTGTAGCAGCAAAAGTAGTGACTTTGAAAATGTGGTGACCTATGTTCATTTGATACCTCAAAAGAGTTCTTATGGGAAAAAGATAACCAACAAGTACAATTAACTCTAACACTTTAAAATAATTATTTTATAAATAATCAGATATATTCTAAGAATACTTTCAGATAATTAAAATGACAAAATGGCCATTAATTTTGGCAAACTCAACATAAGCAATGATTTTAAAAATATTCTTCCTCCTTTAAATGTCCCACTGGTTTCCTAATACATTATTTATCCAGAACTATTTACAGTGGTAAGAATTAGTATGTGTTTCTGTTTGTACTTTATGTATTATTTTTCCTTTTCTTATGACAACAAACTCAATTCCAAGATAATTTTGCCTGTAATTTTCCCAGGTTTGGGTTACCAATTTTTTTTCTTTTAAGCTATATAAATATTTTAAAGACTTTTCTGAAAAGGCATATGTCTTCTATCTTGGGAAAATAACCCTGCCATGACCATGTAGCAATGGGCAATTGTTTGGTGACTAATATTTTATTTGGTGGGATTTAAAAAGAATTTTTGGGAAAACAATTTTTGTCTTTTTTAAAAGGAATCACAAAGAAATAATACCTTTTAATAAATGATAAATTTTTTAAAACATAACATACAAGAATTTAAGCTCTTTGAAGTCAGAGACTAGATCTAATCTTTGTTTTCTTAATTGATTATAAAAATACATTGCACATAGGTTCTTAACAAATATTTATTAAATGAATGAAGCAATTTCAACATGGATCATGAATACATTTCTACCCACCAACTAAGAAAAATTATTGGGTTAAAATGTCTTAATATTGGCAAAATCAATAGAAATATTAACAAAAGGAAAGGAAAACAATGCTGAAAATAAATTTCTTCCTTTAAATGTCCAACTCCTAGGATTTTAAAAAATGGAATTATAATTCCTAAGGACAAAATAATTCAGTCTACCAGATTATATGGAATTAAGTTCTAAGAGGAAGAACATAAACACATGGCCCTCTGATTCTTTAAGACAAAGGCCATGAATACTATGTTGAATCTACAATAAAAATTGATGTATTATATGCAATGGGGATAAACTAGAAGCCTTTCCAATAAGATCAGGAGTGAAACAAGGGTGTCCACTATCACCCCTCTTATTCAATCTGGTACTTGAAACGTTAGCAGTAGCAATTAGAGAAGAAAAAGAAATCAAAGGAATAAAATTAGGCAAAGAAGTGACCAAGCTGTCACTCTTTGCAGATGATATGATGATATACTTAGAGAATCCTAGAGAATCAAGTAAAAATTACTTGAGACAATAAATAAATTTGGCAAAGTTGCAGGATATAAAATAAACCCACATAAATCCTCAGCATTCCTGTATATCTCTAATGAAACTCAACAGCAAGAGATAGAAAGAGAAATCCCATTTAAAGTCACTGTAGACATTATAAAATACTTGGGAATCTACTTGCCAAAACAAACCCAGAATCTATATGATCAAAACTACAAAACACTTCTCACACAAATAAAAACAGATCTAAATAGTTGGAAAAATATCAATTGCTCGTGGCTGGGTCAAGCTAATATAATAAAAATGACAATTTTACCCAAACTAAATTTTATATTTAGTGCCATTCCAATCAATTTACCAAAAAACTACTTTGTAGAGTTAGACAAAATAATAACAAAATTTATTTGGAGAAACAAAAGGTCTAGAATATCAAGGGAATTAATGAAAAGAAATGCTAGGGAAGGTGGACTAGCTATGCCAGATCTTCATCTGTATTATACAGCAGCAGTTATCAAAACTGCTTGGTACTGGCAGAGGTGTAGAGTAGTGGATCAATGGAATAGATTAGGTGCAGGAGACCCAGCAGTTAATGAATATAGCAATCTATTGTTCGATAAACCTAAAGACCCCAGTTTTTGGGATAAGAATGCACTATTTGACAAAAACTGCTGGGAAAACTGGAATACAGTATGGCACAAACTGGGCATAGATCACTATCTAACACCATATACCAAAATCAAGTCTAAATGGGTGCATGATCTAGGTGTAAAGGATGATACTGTAAGCAATTTGGGAAAGCAAGGAATAGTTTACCTGACAGACTTGTGGAGAGGGGAAGATTTTAGGACCAAACAAGAATTAGAGAGCATTATAAAATGCAAAATGGATAATTTGATTACATTAAATTGAAAAGCTTCTGTACAAACAAAGCCAATGTAACCAAGATCAAGAGGGAGGTGGGAAATTGGGAAAGAATTTTTACAACTTGTGTCTCTGATAAAGGACTCATCTCTAAAATTTATAGAGAATCGAGCCAAATCTATATGAATACAAGTCATTCCCCAATTGAGAAATGGTCAAAGGATATGAATAGGAAGTTTTCAGAGAAAGAAATTAAAGATATCTATAAGCATATGAAGAAATGCTCTAAATCACTATTAATTAGAGAAATGCAAATCAAAACAACTTTGAGATACCACATCTCTCCAGTCAGATTGGCTAAGATGAAAAAACAAGAAAGTGACAAATGCTGGAGAGGATGTGGACAAATTGGAACGCTAATACATTGCTGGTGGAGTTGTGAACTTATCCAACCATTCTGGAGAGCAATCTGGAATTATGCCCAAAGGATTATAAATAATTTCATACCCTTGACCCAGCCATACCACTTCTAGGGTTATATCCCAAAGAGATCATAGAAGTGGGAGGAAGACCCATATGTACAAAAATATTTTTAGCAGCCCTTTTTGTGGTTGCAAAGAATTGGAAACTAAAGGAGTGCCCATCAATTGGGGAATGGCTAAACAAGTTGTGGTATATGAATGTAATGGAATTTTATTGTGCTATAAGAAACGAGGAGGTGACTGATTTCATAATTACCTGGAGAGACTTATACAAACTGATGCTGAGCGAGAAGAGTAGAATCAGAAGAAATTTGTATACAATCACAGACATACCATATCTGTGATGACCAACCATGACAGACTGGACTCTTTTCAGCAATGCAGTGATATAAGTCAATCCCAAAAGACTCAAGAAAGTGAGAAATGTGCCATCCAGAGATATAACTAGAAAGAACTGAGCCTGAATCCTGATGGAAGCAAACTAAATGATCTTGTTCTTCTCAAAAAAAAAAAAATTGATGTAAACCAAACTAATATAATGAGGAAGAATGTTGGGCCCCATTTAAGATTGTTTTTGATTGGTAGGCTAAAAATGATCCCATGAATTTTGCCCCAAAGTGAGGACTACATGTTTTAAATTCAATTATTTACATTTTTGTTTTGTTTTTAAAGCTCTGTTTTCTTCTTCCATTGGAGCAATAGACTATCATTTTGCCTGGGTGTTCGCTGGAGCCACAGAGATTCGCTAATTAGATTTTCATGACCTGCTCACAAAAATGGTCCCACTGACTTGATAAAATATATTCTAGGTCAGCTTGCAACTTTAAGAAGCAAAAACTACTACACATATGGAAATAACAATTAAATATGAAATTTTTGAATTGTTATATTATTTGGGTATACACTTTACATTTTATCTTTCCCTTTTAATAAAAAAACAGAGATTTTTGCCCCCAATTTCTTCAAGACTGGGCTAATTTTATTTTTCTTTTAAAATATTATAAGAAATTTTAAAAGTATTTTTGGGGAAAAAAAAGCGCATGTCTTCTAGTGTTAATAAGTGTGGCATTGTCCTTACATAGCAACAAGCAATAATGCTTTGTGATGATATTTAATTTTGTAGAATGTCCTGCTTATAGGTTTTTGAAATTTTTTCCACTCAAAAAACAGGCTTAAAATCAATGAAATAATATATTTTTATTAGAGTAAAAAAAGGCAACTGTCTCATGTCTTTAGGCTGAAAGAATGTATTTTCAGAATGCACACATTAATGATAAAGTATGGGGCATGTTCATTGACATGGAATGAGATGTTGACAGTACTTGAGTTTGACCTATAATGGCCACTAACACAAATAATTTTACTGACATTATATTTTTGATAGAATTTATATATCCTACTACTGTCTACATCATTATTGCCAAATCTACCTCTTACCCAATATTGTCATTGATCATTTATATTGAAAACACTTGTAAATGCCATTTGCTACAAATTCATTCATAATAACTGAAATAAATGATATGTAACAGCACACAGAGGCTTAGCAAATTTCTCAAATGTCTGCAATGCTGTTTTACTGCAATCAGTGCCTTAAAGATAATTTTGTGTTAGTTTATATATGTTTATTTATCACATTTAGATGGTTACATTTGTATAGTTCAGATTAGCTGTATAGAAACTCCAGAGACAGCTAAAATGACTTAGTTGAATATAATTCATCTGTATTTTGTGATTTTGGAAGAGATAAGGATCAAAATTAGAATTTTTTCCACAAATATGAGCTATTTTCAACAGTCATTGAGTCTGTATTCTGAGTAAAACTTATTTTTTCTTTCTTCCAATCATTGTTTATGTTAGATATGAACTTTGATTTAGACAAAATATCCTTAAGAAAATTTTTTTTACCTGCTTTTTAAACTTATAAGTCTTTTGCAAGGGGAACTTGTGACATTTCTGTAATTCTACCATTTTAACAATTTGAAACCTTTTTAGTACCAAAAAAATTAAAAACAAAAACATCAAAATCCCAAACCACGTTTCCCTGGATAGTTTTGAAATTGCCTAGACACTAATTTTAAAAAGTCCAACTATAGATTAGGATCAGTTTTGACATTTCTTTTTATGACATTTTAAAGGAAAGTAGAGATGGTAACAAAAAGCAACCCCAAGTAAATGAACAGCAGAACTGGGGATAAATTTTGGTCTATTCACAAGTAGATTATATTCCAAAATATAGTTTAGATTGGTTCTAAATCATAATCATCAGAATGATTCCTATCTTTAGCTCAGCAGGATAGCACCACTAAAATGTTGGTAGAAAATAAGAGAGCAAATCTTCAAATGCTCACTTGTTAATTCCATCTGGGTTTCCTTGGAAGTGTGGCATAGTGGAAAGAGCAAACTAGACTTGGAATAAAACTATAATTTTTGGTTCTGACATTTACTAGCTGTGTGACCTTAGGTAAGTCATTTTACTTCCCTTGTTTTCTTATAAGTAAAATATGGGGTTTAGGCTTGATCAGAAGTTTGTAACCTGGGGTCCATATTCAAAAACCAAATGGCTTGTGAATAGATTTTGGGGAGTTGATGAACTAAAATTGGAAATTTTATTTTTATTAACTTCTAAATGAAATTTCCCATTTCCTTCAATTATGGGACAACAAAAGATATTCTGAGAGGGGGCCAGTAGATTTTTACCAAATTCTAAAGGGGTCCATGACACAAAAAATATCTAAGAACTCCGAGGCTAGATCATCTTAAAATACCCTTCTAGCTCTAACATTCTAGGATTCTGTGGTGAAATAAATTAACCAAAGGGAATAAATTTTATATAGAAAGAACTTTGTAGAAGTAACTATTAGCAACAGAAATTTTTAAAAAGGAAAGCCAAGCAGTCAGTCTTTGCTAGGTTGGCACCAGATATAGCAGAAGGAAAAAAAAGGATAAATCTGTGCTAATTTTTTTTAACTTCCATTCCCTACAAGAAATTAAACATGCCTTAAGAAAAGTGATGCATTTATGTTAAATAACTTATTCCTTATACATCTCCAAGTCAATTATTTTTTTCCAAAGCAATGAAGTTTGATTAAGGATTCAGCACCAGAATAAAAGCTCTTTTTGGCAAAGTATTTCCTCATTTTTGTATCCTTAGTTCTTAACTCAGTGTGTGGTACATAGCAGATATTTAATAAATTGGTCAATCACCAAGCAAAAATCAAATTATACTACTTGCTAGGCATCATACAAAGCACTGTGGATACAAAGAAAGGTAAAAATACTCTCCCTGCCCTCAGAGAGCTCCTACTCTCCTGGAGGAGACCACATGCAAGTAACTATGTAGACACAAAAACATATACGGAGTAAATGGAAGGTAATCTCAGAGAGGAAAGTATTAGTAGCAGGGAGAAGAGGGTTACAGGTATAGTTTTTCTGTAGAAGGTGTGATTCCATCTGATTCCTGAAGGAAGCCAGGGAAGTTTAGAATTAGAGTTGAGGAAGGAGAGTATTCTGGGCATGGGCAGTGTTAAAGTATGGACTTCTAAGATTGAGTATCAAGCAGAAGGAAAAGCAAATAGACCAGTGTAGCTGGATTATGGAATATGCAGAAGGGAATAAAGTGTAAAATGACTGAAAGCATCCAGGTTGTGAAGATATTTAAGTGCCAGTTAGAGGACTTTATATTCCTCACCTTTATAATGGGAGGCCATTAGAATTTATGGAGTGCGAGCAGGATTTAGAGGGTAGTGGGGTATGTGACATGACCAGATCTGTGCTTTGGGTAAATCACTCTGTGATCCAAGAGGATATTGAACTAGATCAGGGAGAGTGCTGAGGCAAAGAGAACAATTAGAATGCTATTTCAATAGTTCATACAAAAATTGAGGAAGGCTAATGATCATTGTATGAATACAGAGTACAGAGTACAGGACATACAGGAAACAGTTGTGGGTGTAGTGGTGACAAGGTTCAACAACATATTTGATATGTATGGTAAGTGTCAGTGGGAAGTCAAAGATGGCACAGAGGCCATGGAGTAACAGAGAGAAGGGTGGTGTCCTCAACAACATCTGGAAAGCTGAGAAGAGGGGAGGGTTTTGAGGGAAAAATAATAATTTGCTGGTCAATTGATTTTTCATAACATGAATCCTCACAGGCATGAAATATTTTTGCCCAAAGTCTTTCTTGTACTATTTGATTTACTACACATTAAAAATAACATGTTTTCAGTTGACTCATGAAAAAAGATTTGAAATATATCTGCTGTTTGTTGTACAGGAAAAAGCACAGCCTTCTTAGAAAACAAAGTTCAAATTAATAGATTCTTTGAAATGTCCAAAATTGAGTAAAATGTTTTCTTCATTCCTGTTTAATTTCTATAATGCTCCTTTTCTATCTCCATACCTAAAAATGAGTGGGAAGTTACAGTGAAAAAAATTAGACTAGTTTTAGGGTTTTTCATTTTTTGTTTTTATTTTCCAGTGGTATGTTTTTGTGCCCAATCCTATTAATATTCCACATGTGGAATACTTGTTGAAAGAAGGCATTACAAATAGAGAAGAGGAAAAAGCAAAAATGAAAAAAAAACTATAAAAATTATCTTCATGGGGTTCTTTGAAGGTTGAAATTAGCCATATGTTCTTGATCAGAGGCATAGGCGGGAGTCTTAAGGAAATGCATCGGAAGAGCTGATAAATTTGGCTCCATTAATATTATTCGTTGAAGACATGTGATATATGTTACCTAAAATTATTATTCTTGTGGAATCTACTTTTTTATTGAATCTTGTCTACATAGAAGTGAAATCCTGCATGGATTTATAGACTTATTCTCTTTATTGAGTTAAAAATTAAATATTTCTGTCTATGCTTGATTTTTTTCTCCTTATTACTTCATGCCTTTCTCTTGAAAAAGAAAAAAAGGTAAAATAATAATCATCATAACTTCATTCTGGTTATGTATAATTATACAATATTTCACATGACAAAGCTTAGGTGAGGCAAAATTAAGTGAGAGAGCAAAATGCACTACAGTTAGAGTTAGTAAAGTATCTTGAACATAGTTGATATTTAAAAGCTTTTGATGAATTGGAAAAAAAATTAAATGGGACTGAATTTTTAAAAAAACACCAAGTTCTAGGTAGTTTGTATCCTACCTCTCTATACTATAAACTCCTAAAACATTTGTATAGATTTGCTACAATAGCATTTCAATTAAATTCAATAGACATTTATTGTACACTATGTGTAAGTCATAATGCTAGGTATGGAGATATGATGAAAAAATATAGTTCCATTTCTCTATAATCTAGTAAAGAGGATATATAATATATACATATATGTATGTATGTGTATATATATATATGTATATATATATATGCAAGTTAGAATATGATTAACTTGGGGTGGCTAGGTAGTGTGAGGTCAAATCCAGACTCAGACGCTTAACACAAAAAAACTAGCCAAGTGACCTTGGGCAAGTCACTTAACCCCAATTGCCCTACTTTCCCCCTCCACCCAAAAAAGGATATGATTAACTTTGAAAAAAAGATGAAATAGGGTTGCCTGAAAAGGACAAGGAAAGAGGGCACAGTCTTAGTTGGAAAGATTAAGGAAGGCTTCATTGAGGAAGTCATGCTGAAAAATAAGTCTTTCTTATTTGTATTTTTAAGCCCAGCATAGCATAGTGCCTGGCACTTATTAAGTTTTTAAAAAATGCTTCTTGGGGGTGGCTAGGTGGAGCAGTGAATAGAGCACCAGCCATGGAGTCAAGAGGACCTGAATTCAAATCTGGCCTCAGACTCTTGACATACTTACTAGCCATGTGACTTTAGGCAAGTCACTTAACCCCAATTGCCCTCCAAAAAAGCAAAAAAAAAAAAAATTCAGCTTGTTGGCTGAATTGGAGATGGAAAGCCACATATAGGAGTCAATATGGAAGCATGATAAAACAGAACAAGATTGGGAGAAAACTTACTTGTCCATCTTATCAATACATTAGCAAGCATTTATTAAGTGCCTATTGTGTACCAGGCACTGTGCTAGTCATTAAGAATGCAGAGATTTCAGAGCTGTCTGCATAGAGGGACTAGCTGAAGTCAGTGGAGTAGATGATTTTGTCAAGAAAAGTCTAGGGGGCAGCTAGGTGGCGCAGTGAGTACAGCATCGGCCCTGGAGTCAGAAGGACCTAAGTTTGGATCCGACCTCAGACACTTAAGGCACACACACACACAAAAACCTAGCCGTGTGACCTTGGGCAAGTTACTTAACCCCAATTGCCCTCCAAAAAAAAAAAGAAAAGTCTGGAGACAGAATTTTGGAAAATGTGCATTACTTAATGGATGAGAGAAAGAATAAAGAGACTGTGCAAAACTTTGCTTTATATGTTTCCTTTTAGGTTTGTATAGTCATTTCTTTAACAGAGAGCAGCATTTGACAAAGGGGTAATTTTGTGCCTTGTCCAATTCTTTATGTAAGATGGCATGGGTTCCAGCATACCCAAAAGCTTTTATTATTATCAGAAGCTTATATTATTTCAAAGCTATTATATCTTTGTGTTTTTACACTTTGCAGGACATAATTATTCTCTTCTTCCTGTCCTGTTTTGAAAAAGCAACTAAATTTTTGATGGCAATACACACAATTGGATAAGCTAACCCTTTTAGTTGGAAGTTCTTCTAAGATACTCAAATGCTATATGTTCTTCATTTCTGAAACTGCCCAGTATAAATAATACTGAGAGGAAATGGAAAAGGAAGCATAATAAATATCTACTTGCCAGCATTAACACTGTTTTCCGTGAAAACATGAGTTTTCTTCTAGCCCTACCCAGCTAATGGCATCTTTGGTTTTTGTCTCATAGACAGTGCCGGTAGGAATGTTTTTTTTTCTCAATCTCATCATAAACACATCTAAGAAAATCAAGCTTAATTTTAATAATTTTAATTTTTATTGCCTGCCACAGAGATTTCAATCAGTGTCCTCTCCCTATTCCCCCTGACCTAACCCTCAATGTTCTTTACAATCTTAACAAAGCAGGGCCTTAGAATAGGGGATGGATGGTGTGCTCCCTAAAATCACAACCAGTAAGTTCATAGCCAGAACTGAAAAAGTGCTCTAAATACACTGCCTGAGCAGAGGGATTTAGTGTTCCCTTGATGGGCATTGCTAAGCAAGTCCTATAACCATCAAAGTAAAATGCAAGTATCTGGAGGTGGATATATTCCTTAAAAATGTACCTCTCTCAAAATTCTTACAAATTCCCTTTGAGGCACCCATGCTGACCAATCAACTAAATCCTAAACATGATCAGTGGATAAGATTGAAAATAATTAACTTCTTTCCCATCTGTGTAGTTCACTTTTGCCATTTGTTTACAATTGAGTTTAGCACCGACTTCTTGCAGAGAAAATAGGTAAACAGTATTTTGTTTACCTCAGATGGCTAATGTCTTTTTATTTACAACACAATTGCTAATGAAACCAAATGAAACAGTATTGCATTGTGAGCAGGCTGAAATAAAAAGACAATTTAGAAAACCTGAAAAATATTAATCAGTCCAACAGCAATCACTACCTTATTGAAAAGGGAAAAGCACTCAATAAGGCAGAGCTGGAACATAATCAAAAGATTTATAGCTCTGGGCAATGAAGTCCAAATAAAATGCATCCATTTTACTTGATGGCACAGAAAGGAAAAGAAAAGAAGATAATATGGAAATAGTTACGCAACATAATCATGTTTCCATATCACTAGAACACTCATAGGAGAAAAATGAGAAAGCTTTTTAACGATAAAATATGGTGCATATATACGCTTAGAGGATTCTTCACTTCTGAAAACACACTCATGCTATTACTCTATTAGTACTAGGGATCAGGTTCTAGTAAGTGCCTCCTTTTACCTTTTAGATGGATACATTCATTACTTAAGTGTTTAAAAGGTGTAACTGAGGCTGTTTTCAGACATGTGGGTGCTGAGAAACCTAAACTTAATGGAAAACAATGGCTTTTTGAAAGACCCTAGGTAAAAAGCATGGCATATATTTTGTTCATTTTGAAAATCTATTCAATAAATCTCTTCAAAGCTTTCCTAGGATGTTGTACTAAGCTATGCACTTATCTTATTTCATTTTACATTATAGTTATTTATATAATTTCATGTTTACCCTTCCCCCATTTTAAGTTCCTGAGGGCAGAGACCAGATTATTGCAGTAGACATTTGATAAATATTTTTTTAACTGTATGCAGTACCTTACGTGTAGTGGGTGCTCAACATTTTTGGAATTGAATTTTTTTACCAACTCCTGATTTCTTTTGCCTATTCCATGAAGTTTTAATATAATGGCAACATTTTTTCAGCTTGAGGAAAAAGTACAGTGTGAATCAATACATTTGTCTATTAGTGCAAGGAACTCATAGAACATACCATCAATAACAATTTTTCAACTTACAAAACTGTCACATTATTAATTTGATCTCCTATAAGTAGTAGATTACATAGCTGACATTTTATTAGTGAATGCTACATATTTACATTCAACTGAATTTTTGAGATTTGCAATTAAAGGTGAATTGACTGGCCCATTCTTTTATGTATCCTTCATCAGCAAATGTACAAAACAAAATTTCTTAATTTTCCTTGGTTTCTTCATTCTTTTAAAAATTTTATTAATTTTTTGTGAAATGACATCTTCATGAGTCAACCATTACCTTAATAATGGTATAGAACTTTGTTCACTGCTTGTGATGTCTATCATTCTTCCTATCAGGCTGTAAGCTCATTGAAGTTAAGGATACTATGGTGAAGTAGGAATAGTGTTAGATCTGGAGTTAAAGCTCAATTCTTACTCTATGATCTTGGGCAAATCACATAGCCTCTCTAGTACTTAGTTTCTCATCTCTAAGATGAAGGGAATGGAATGTGATATGCTTTCAGGTTCCTTCTACTCTGAATTTCTAGACCATGCCATCTAATTTTTGCTATATCCCCCAGGGATTAGCATAGTGTTGTATACACAAAGTTCTTGATAAATATTTGTTGAGTTGAAATGAGATATTGAAGCTAAATGAAAGCATACTATTGATCCAAAATCGCTTACCAGAATTCTTCCTACAACAACTTTCTTTTAGCATTGACTTTCTTAAAACAAGCAAAATCCCATTTACTTATGGATTTAGTAAGGTGCTTGAAGTTAAAAGCTTTAATAAGAATTTCTTTCCTTGATATCCTGAGGGAAGAAAGTATCTGCCAGCTATCTGAAACTGAATATTTGAACAAGTATAAATGGTTTCTTTTGTTTGTTTGCTTTAAAGAAAAAATATTCTAGCAATGGGAGTATTTGGAATTTCCTCTCTTCCTCTCTGGTTATAGTCGGACATCTATTTCTTGTAGAGTTCTTTTAAAAATAAATTACACATTTTACATATAACAGTATGTTAAGATTTACTTTTTTAGTATAAAGGGTGACATCTCAGTTTTGCCATAGTGAAGTTAGGAGAGTCTCTAATACAGATATTTAACCAGAAACAAACCATCCCCAGTACCAATACAGAAAAACACCCATCTATATGACAGGTCCAGAGTCAAGCTTCCTCTTCTTTTAAACCTTGAGAATATCAAATATAAATTCTACCTATTATAAAAATTCAGATAAATAAACTTACATTTGACCTACCATGTAGGATCATAAAATATAGCATATACATTCCATAATTCCTTTTAGCATACAGTATATATTTAGTCATATATATCTATATATGTACATATGTATGTATATGCATACACAAGAGTAAGAGATAAATAGATGTGTTTTAGTATAAAAGATATATATATATATATATATGATATACTCTATCTATGTATGTTGTACTTTATTATATAACACTTGCTACTCAGTAGGAAAACCAACTAGGAAACATATGAATCAGGATTCTACTTACATGTCTATTGTCAAGACTAATTATTTCTTTTATTTTCTGCAAGATGATGGAGGATAGAAGCTACTGATGTCCAAGAAAAAATGGGAATTATTTGAATTTTACATAATGTTTATTTCATACTGCAAAACCCAGCTAACACTTAATGTTCTTAATCCTGTATTCAAGGCAGAAACTCTTAAAGGAACAAGCTTTTAATCTTTACAAGAGAAATATGAACAGAAACCTAATGCATTAATTTGTTACCCAGTATGAATCTATTTAATTTTGACTTTTTCTTTATTACTCACATTTATGGATATTAGTACAAATACATTATTATCTATATTTCCTATACAGTTTTCTTTTTTATTTTCTAGTAATAACAATAGTTTTACCCAACAGGTTCTGTTAACATACGCACACACACACAAACACACACACACACATACACCCTTAGTCCCATATACATAAATAATGTCAATACAAAGAACTTGTGCATCTCAAGAGGTGAGTGATTTCTTGATGGTACAATTTTTATATGCTTATTATTTTTAAAATGAAGCATAAACTTTTTAGAGATCAAAGGGCAATTCTATTTTATGATAAAGCTTAAAACATAATAAGTTTATTAAAATTGAATTTTACTCTGTTATTTTAAGAATAAATATAGGAAATATCTGAAAAATTTTTACTTTGCTGAATCAGCAAATGAAGGGAAGTGTAAGGCTTGCTTACATCTTGGTTTTGTTCAAAGGGTAATTTCAGCATTCTATACATCCACTTTCCCTCAAAAAATAAAATACCAAGAAACTCAAGAGTCAAAAGGGTGAAGATATTACATAACAATGGGAACTATAGTTTAATAAGAATTGTAAGATCTTTGAAAGGCAGATCAAAATATTTCATAAATCCATTTCAAATATAAATTTTTACTATAAGTTAACTATGATATTCTCCATAGGTAAAATCAGAGAACTCACACACTGACAAACTCCCTCAAGGTTCTATTTATTTTTTCATAAGGGGAATGTTTTAAAATAAATCAAAACTGAGTAAAAAAAATTAAACCAGTGAAAAATTCTCACAGTAGCACAATATTTTCATATACAAGCAAAATAAAGTCCACTTGCCTTACATCACTATTGTAATTTTTCAATTTTTTCATGGAGCACATACGTTAGTTCTATAATTCTCATAAGAATGCTTCCTCTCTTTCCTTTTCCTATTTTTTAAATGGAACTCTTATTCCCCAATCCAGCTCAAACAGGCTTATATTCCATATAGCAAATTTCTATTAATGACATGAAGTATCGATTTCATGTGAGGACTCCCACAGCTCTTCCCAGGGAGACATGGGAAGAAGAGATAACGAAAGTGAGAACCTGGTATTTCATACTTATTTATCTTCTCAGGCCTATCTACAAGATATTTATGTAGTCTTGAAAAGTTTTTCTGCCATGTAGAAATATAAAAAGTACATTCTATCTGAAAATGAATTTTAGTTACTCCTTGTCATCACCATCACCACCACCACCATCTAGACCATCAATTACCATTATTACCATCATCAAAGTGAACATTTTGGTTCAGAATCTTAGCTGACACTAGGATAACACAATTTTTTTTCTTGTAATTCCACTGATGAAAAGAACCAGCTATTCAGTGATCCAATGAAGAATTTAACAACAAAACAAAACAAATGTCTTGGTAAGCATATCCTAATTTTTCCTCATTTCCTGAAATGATTTGTATGATACAGATTATCTTTCTTTTGCTTTGAGAGATAGGGACTGAGACTGTAATTTCTTATTGGATGAGGAAATTTCCTCTCAAAATGGAGGTCCATATTTTCTCAGAAATGTTTAACCTTAGAGTTTTCAAGGGTAATGAGAAGAGAAATGATCTGCCCAGTGCGATGTTGCCAGTATGCAGCACAGTCAAAATTTGAACAAAAGCCTTCTTAGTTGCAAAAGCAGCTTTCTCTCCTTTAAGCCGGACTAATTATATGAAGACTACACAAAATAAAAAAGTGCATTCCTCCTGAATTCTGAGTACATAGTATATGAGACAAAGTCATCGGTAGTCATCATTTTTTCTCTCCCTCAGATTTTAGACAATAAACAAACAATTGCACAATTTAGACTATAAATAACTATGACAATAAATAGAAAAGCATCTCAAGAAGTCTATTATTCTATTGCATGGAGTATAAGAACTTTCAAAGCTTTTCCAGTTTTAGAAGTATACATCCAAATGAAGAGAGGCTGTTTAGCATGTGACCAAAGGAACAGTGCACTTGGGACCTAAAGACATTAAGAATTCCATTCTAGATTATGTCAACATACTAGAATTGTGACTTAGACTTATTTCCCCTGAGACTTTGTTTAGCCAGCTATAAAGTGGGAATAGTGATAGTTGTATTATCTATATCACAGAATAACTCAGATAATCACTATGAGATAATGTCAGTGGAAGTACTTTGTAATGGCAAAGTAATACATAAATGTAAGCTTTTTTTTTTTTTTGCTAAATGAGGTATGTTTACCAAAATAACCATAAAAGTAATAATATAGTTCAAGGCAAGAGAGGAAATATCTCTACCTTGAGGATTCAGTCTAACCTGTGGCCCAATTATATCACTGATTTGGTCACTGTAAGTTGTACCTTGAAGAATTTTTTTTCATGGATGGGCTATAGAGTGAGTCTTCCCCAACCATAGTTCTCTCTAAGAACATTTTAAGCCAAAAAACATTTAAAGAATGGTTTTCAACTAATTAGAATTTCTAAGGGTAACTAAAAGACTATAAGACACTCATTGCATAAACAAAATATTAAGTAAGCAATTCACAAAACATTCACTGAGTACCTAGAGTATGGAGTCTAATCTTACCTTTTCTGAGCCAACTTTTCAAGTGTTCTTCCCCTATAACTCCCTTCTAATACTGCTTTCCTCTTTCTCTCTTCCTTCACTTTTTTCCTTTTCCTTCTCTTTTTTCAATTTCTCTATCCCCTCCAGTTAAGCTTTTCTTAATGAAGTGAAGCACATTTAAAAATTTAAAATTTTCTACCATATATATTAAATACAATTTTAAAATGCCCTTATTCTTAATTTTTAAAAATCAAGTGATTTAGGCAGCCTTTATATTTCTCTCCACTACTCCCATCCAAAGAAAACAAAAATATTAACTAAGTAAAATTGCTTTTATACAATGTGACCATAGAGAGATCCTTGAACTCTGCATTTCAGAAATCCTTATGGAAAAAAAAATCATCATCCTTAGTCTATGATACAAAGAATATAGGCACAAACGAATTTTCAGGTTGATAAATATATTGTGATTATCCAATAAAGCAAAACATTAAAAAAAAACTGAATTCCTACTTCCAAAATAAAAGAACCAACTTAATTCTTGGTTAGAGGTAAGAAAGAAAAAAACAAGATGCCTAGTACTGTGGGAAACTATTAGTTCCTTAAGCTTTCAGGCAGGCTAGTTTAAATAAATTAATTTTGAAAAGCTCCTCTGAGTTGGGAAATGGGAGAGGATTTCTAGAGTCCAGAAAGGGGCTGATATATTTAGGAATATGACCCAGAAATAAGTTGAAAAAAAAAAAAGACCAACAATGACCATGTTCCTCAATACCACAAGAAAGAATACTGTAGTTAAAGAATCACCATCTCAGTCAAACATTAAAATTCTTTAGTTTAAGTAAATTTTTTTTAAAGTCTAATATGAATTGCAACTGGAATAGTGTCTATACAAATTTGCAGCCTAGCTAGGACATTCTTCTATTATTCCCTGCAGGCACATTTCCTTGAGCTCATTTAGAGAGCAGCATGCAACTTCTAAGCAATTTATGGTTGCCTTTTGAGTGTCAGTACGTTAATAAAGAAGACCAAAAAATAGTGGCAATCCTATTACAATTAGGATAATGAGTCACAATTTTTGCTTTTGATGTTTCAGGTCTTTGAACTCTCTGAGCTTTGATTTGGTGTTTAGAAAACACTCTTACCACAGAGAAAAGGGTATCTGAGAGAGAACCAACCCAATGGAGATGCATTTTTGAGGGCAGAGGGAATATTTTAGTCCAGAAATAAGTACAATAATTTCCTTATTTCTCTCTCTCTCTCTCTCTCTCTCTCTCTCTCTCTCTCTCTCTCTCTCTCTCTCTCCCTCTCTCTCTTAGTAATTAATGGTTTGGATGACAAATGATTGATTCTAACTTAAATAGAAAAAATGGAATTAGAAAAACCAACATTCTTACCTTATTATGCGTCTGGGTTTGTCCAACCAGTATAAGAATATTTGATGAGATGATAGATAGGCAGAAGTTAATTAAGATTATTGACCTCTCGGATCGGATATACCTGTCCAAAGAGATAAATAATTGCAAGTGTTAAAATACGAAATAGGCATTCAGAGATTTATCTTATACAACTTTTAAATACATCAAGAATTAGGCCTATTGAAACATGATCTATTACATTTAAGAAAATATGTTTTTAAATGCAAAATTTTACAGGGTTTTTTTTGCGTAATTTAATACATAATGATATGGTATAGAATTTATGGGATTTAGAGTTGGAATTAGTCATCAACTAGTACAGTCTCCTCATTATATGGATGAGAAAATGGAGTCCAAAAGACTTTCCCAAGGGCTTAAAGCAACCAATTCAGGATTAGTATCCAAGTCTGCATAATTCAAAATCACTGCATGGTTAGGAATATTTTAGCATATTCTAAATTATGCTTTTGAATCTTCCAATTTTTTTGGAAGTTAGAAAATTAATTTAAAGTTCCAAGCCCCACTTCTTTTATTATGTGATTGATGTAAGTGCATAAGCTAATATCATAGAAATTTAAATCAAATATGATAAAATATGCTCAACACTGTTATGTAGATCAACCTAAAAAGAATAAATACCAATCTTTCAATGCCATTGTTAGTTAATATAAAAATAGAATGATTACATATGTGTAATATATGTAATATGTGTTACAAATATATATTATATTGTAATATGTGTTAAAATATGTTCCAAAATATAAACTGCTTATGCTGTGATAGAAACCCCAAGGGGCAATTCTTTTTATACATGTGACTTTTTAAAAATAGCTTTTTGTTTTCAATCCAGAATTTAAAAAAAATGATGGCACTCCGAAGTGCTCCCCAAAATTTAAATAATTCATCACTTCTTTTATTTATATAATGTTCTATGGTAACTCAATGGATGACATTATAATGCTTTATAATAACACCTTCCACTTTTATGCTTTGTACTTAATCAGTTTGCTCAAGTAAGTATGTTCTACAGTAGGTACCATCCTTATGGTGCCATGTTAGATATGAAACACCAGAATATAGTGAGTCTAGAACATAAAACCAAACCCTCCTTCTCCTAATTTAGCAATCATCAAGTGAAAAGCTCCAAATTTCAAGTCACATTTCAGGAGAGCAGAATAAAAAGAACTTTTACAATCTAATGGACATTACATTTCTCGACAAAACCAACCCAAATAGTTGCCACCAAATTCATCAGGGCCTTTCTACACTTGCTTATGAAGAAATTATTATCTTTTCACCTCTCAGGATAGTCATAGAGATTATAGAGGGGAATTAATGTGTCATTTCTCATTTTCCTCTCCATTTCTTCACATGCAATGAGTTCATCCTTTATTCTGTGTCCTAGTACTTCTAAAAAAGTGTTGTGTGGGTTGCTTGCTTGAACAATCATCTGTCTAATTGTACCTATGGTGTAGGTAAGACTTCATTTTAAATAGACCATATAATTGACAAATCAATCTCATATATTTCCTTGTTCAATTTTGTCTATATTTCCATCAGCAATTTTAGTGCTTAGGAGAGCCTAATTTCATGTAGAATTGGAAGAATGGCTTGTTGATGGACTTACTCAGACAACAAAGTAGAAGCACATTCTGGATGCCTCTGAATTATTTTTGTGTACTCATGGCAGTAAATAATAACCAGTCCAAAGATAAATCCTTATTCTCCAGGAAGTGTCATTTGGGCAGCAAAAGAAGTTACCATTCCACTCCACACCTATGTCCACTAGGGGTGTCTAGAGTAACTGTCTCTCCAACCAACTTCCAGGTCCTGAAATGCTCATGATTGTTTGTGCCCACATTTCCTTGGGAAGACTAAGCTACAATTTTCTTTTTTGAAGATTGCCACCATTGTGATGGGCTAAAAGTTCAACAATGTCAATATTTTGCTTCAAAGGTACGTAGTTTCTTCACTAGGGTACTCTCTCCAGTAATGCATATCATAACTTCTGTACCATCGCAAATGGTTTTCAAAAGGTTCTGTGGCTGAAAAATTTATCAGCCTTAGTCAACCTGGAGATGAGCTGCTCCAAGGCTCATCTAAGACTGGACCTCAGATTACAGACATATAGTCTATATCTCATGTTTGCTCATTCATTTCAGTTGTGTCTAACTCTTTGTGACCCCTTTGCTGGCAAAGACACTGGATCGGTTTGTCATTTCCTTCTGCAGCTCATTTTACAGATGAAGAAACTGAGGCAAACAGGATTAAGTGACTTGACCTGGGTCGCACAGCTAGTGTCTGAGGCCAGATTTGAACACACATCTTCCTGACTTCAGGCTCATGGATGGATCTACCACAGAAGTAATTAAATTTTTATACTTCTAAAAGTTACCCAAACACACCCCCCATGGGCATAGTCTTTAAGAACCCAGAGTGATTTCCACATCATGATAAAACATTTCTATAGGATTTCTTTGGAGGGGTAAATCTTTTACCACCAGAAAATAATGATTCCATCAGAAAGCACTACTTCAAATGTGTCCCCAAATCTTCCAACCACCTTAACTGTAGGCAAATCTTTATACATAAGAACCTAAAAGCAGTGCAATTATTTTGCTATGAGATATGATAAGGATATTTCCTTGACCAAGTTAACTTCATTGATCAGTCAGACAGTGAAGCGGTATTCATTATAGAAAAAAAGAAAATGTTTAAGAAAGACAAAAATGAAGACAGTAAATCTAATTAAAGGGTCTTTCACCACTGAGGGCTGATGACCATTTTCGCTGGTGTTCTAGGTACTGACTGACTTGAAAAACAAAATTATTAGGGACAAAAACACCATCTATTCCTACACTATTTTTAATACTGCAAGCAATTAAAAGATAAGAGATGGTTGCCTATTTATTTTCATAGAATCTATACTTTTACATTGTTTTGCAAGTTTGAGACAATAGTTAATTTGGTAAATGTATTTAGGCTAGAACAAATGTCTATACTGAAGTGGTGCTATTAAAATACAATAACAAAAGTTGTAAGTGTCATTCCTACAATATTTTAGGCCACAGGAAAAATCCAAAGTTATTTCTTTGATTTACCACAGAAATAAGTTCCAACCAGTGTCTTGGTACATTTTTTCCTAATACTTCTTTTACTGCTTTTATGTTATCAGTTTATTGCCTTATTTGATTTTTCCCTCTTTGATGGGAAAGAGGAAACACTATCCTCTAGAAGGCCTTTGATAATCAGCTGAAGTAGAATGTTGAGAAATAAATCTTTTAGTTTATTTGGCCCTCTTTAAATTCTTAAATACAAAACTCAGAAATTGAGTTAACTGAGTAACTGAGAAGTTATACTGAATATTCCAATTCATTCTTGTACTGAATGGAACACAGGAAACAGAGTGAGTATTATATACACCTGATCTTGAGATTTTTTTGATGCATAGATGAGAGGGGGAAAAAGTGTTAATTAATGGCACAACTATGTACTTAATGACCAACACCATTAGCATTAGGGAAAAGAGAACATTTGAAAAGCATATATAATGCTATATTGTCACCAGCAGGTCAGGACATAATTAAGTCAGGTAAACCATTCCAAGTTATTGTGTTATAATTATTTTTAGAATTACTCCACAAAGTAAATAATGCATACATACATATAATGGGTATCAAATCCCCCAATTTACCTCTAAACCATTGAATATTTCAATCAAGTGCATAAATCAAATACATACCTCCATAATGCTGCATAGACAACTGCTAGGGTGATCAAGGCCAAGCAAGACAGACCACTGCCTACTATGAGTGTTACTGAAGGTGCCCCAGATGATTCCATGATCTGTAAGTCATACACATGTGCACACACACAAATAAGAAGAGAAAGATTTCATAAAAATTAAAATGATAGAGTATGAACTGAGTCAAACCAAACTACCATTTCAGAAATACCACCAAAGCCTAGTTTGTTTTTGAAACAACTTCATTGCCATAGCTTTCATCTCTCCAGTGAATAATTCTATTAATTACTCCTCTCCTTCTCCAACCCCAATATGAAGATATAAATAAGACCTTGTAGGCTTAAAATGTTTGATTATACTGTACCACCTTAATAATCTATTTTAAAACAGAGACTTGAAACTCTAACTTGGTAGTCATTTAGATGTTAAATCATTCTCCAACTAAAATTTAAAGCTGTATATTTTCCTTCCAAAAAGATATTCAGTAATTTATCTATGGATATTTAATAATATTTACTCTCTTGTTGTTCATTTGCTATTCATTTAAGTATTCAAAATCTAGCTCATGCTTACTTAAAATTTATCAAACTTTCTGACTTTTAACAACTTTGTCCTAAGTCAAGTATTCTCCCATTAATTTCCTTTACTTGGCCTCTGAGCAGCCTGGAGAAATTCTATTTCCTGGGACAGGAATACATTTCTTTATTTTGCTAATGAATATTATATGTGTAGTTAATTTACACAATAGCAACAACAGTAGTAAAACATATGACCTTGAAAAATATCTTGTTTCTTATTAAATACAACTAAAAGAAAGTAAGCATTTACTACTAAAGTGACTTCTGTGTTTAGAAATTAACATGGCAATAAGCAATACGGCTGCTATTTTAAAAGTATTTTTTTAGCACTGAAAGTTTGAAAGGGTACATTAAAAGCCAGTATGCTGTTTCAAAGCCCTGGGGATTTAACAAAATTCTATTTCAGCAGATTATCTTCTTTCATCTACATAAGAGAAGAAACTGGTACTCATTTAGGCCAAATTTAGACTGAAATGTGACATTTATTAGAATTGCTATGTCCATTTCTGGAAATAATTTCTAATAATATACAAGATGAGCACATTATTTCCCATTTAAACATTACCTCACAACTCTCTGCTTTGGAAACTATCTTCAGAAACCTCTTGCACTTATAAGGACTGATAATACTTTTTTATATTCAGTGATTTCCTGAAAACTTGATTTGATTCCCCCCCTCCCAAATATCAGCAGACAACCCAAAAATCTGTACTGAAAATATCCAATGCAGATCTGCAATGTGTTTAGCTACAGTGTCTGGGATTTTCATTCCACTATAAACAGTATCCTTATAAATTCTTTGGAATAGCTTTACCATCTTAAAAAAAAAAAGCAAGTTGGCAATTATTTGATTTGAAAGTTTGCAGCACGTTACCATTACAGTGAGAAAGCTTTCTCAATTCTCGACTGCAGAAAATTCAAGTTAGAAGACATAAAATTGAGTAGGATTTAGTTCTATCACACCAACTGGAATTCAATTCGCTAAGCCACTGTAGCCAAGGTGGAGACGAACCTAATTTTGCCATCCTGTAATATTGTACATTCCCCCATCTAAAATGCAGTTCCCTGGAGAAACACTCCACAAAATATCCCTGTCTTTACATTAAACCGTGTTTTCCCTTTGTTACTTACTATTTCTCTAGGTTGCTGAGCCAAAATGGCGAAGGTGGAGAGACGATCACATAAGCATTTCGTATGGGATGCATCGGTAAGCACAGTTTTACATCCCTGGGTGGACCAGGTTCCCAAAGACTCGTTCCTGCAAAGGTGGGGGGAAGGGGGAAAATCAGGATAATTACGCCTGATGGCCAATTCCGAAAAGAAGAAAATGCAGTTTAATTGAGAGAATCGTCTACTGTAGTTCCCGGACAGGAAGAATCTACTTGTTGTTGAACAGGACGTAATTTAGATGCATCTCCAGTTGTACAGTAATGCAAAGCGAGAGGGGGGGAAAGCAGGCAGGCGGCTGTGCAGCGTGCAGAGAGCTGTCCAGCGCCGTTGGTGCTGAAACCAGGGCTTGCTCTGTCCAGCCCTCTACGAGGAACCCAGCAGCGGCAGAGGCGGCAGCAGCGGCAATAGCAGCCTGAGCTTTGGCAGCTACTTCCTCTGCTCATCGGATCATTTCAAACACTCGTGGTGTAAAGAGGCTTTTCTTATTCTCAAACCATCTCTGACTTCCGTCCCGCATTTTTGGCGGTGAATGCTGGTGTTTAAAATGAGAATTTCTCTGACAAAACCTACCCAAAAGACTACACTGGTTTGTCTGGGTGATACCAGATCTTCTCTGCTGCTGGTTAGGGTATTTTCCTCCCTATAAAATTAGCTGCTGTAAAAATTTCACCCTGGAAACGGGAAGCAGCGGCAGAGGCATCAGATGATTCCAACTCTTATTGCCTTTGACTTAGCTCCAGCAGAGGGGTGGGTTTCGGCACTGCTTACACTGCCACAGCCAAAGACACGAGTTTGCCCTCCAGACTTCACTCAGCTTAACTCGCCTCTGCGGCCCCTTTGATTTCTTCCCTTCCCCCTCTCTCTTTGACTTGGGGCAACATCACCCGGATAACCCTAAATCAGTGGGAAATCTAGGGTAATGACCCCATCTGCCAGTCTTGTGTGTGGGTAAG
Source organism: Gymnobelideus leadbeateri (assembly GCA_011680675.1). Lineage (NCBI taxonomy): Eukaryota > Metazoa > Chordata > Mammalia > Diprotodontia > Petauridae > Gymnobelideus > Gymnobelideus leadbeateri. The sequence continues at coordinate 416,032 of WOXC01007271.1, read as the reverse complement.
GGGCTGACTGAAGGCAGGTAGGAAAGTCCCAGGATCAATTCATCTCCCCCCTCCCATTAGATTTAGCCATTCAAAATGCTAAAGCATATGGTCTGTTTCCCACCCCAGCAGAACAATAAAAATGGTATCAACCTACGTTTTCTTTGTGCAGGGAAAAAAGAAAAAAAAAGAATCACCCCCTCCACCCCCAATTGAACCAGCCTTCAGAGATCATTTCTATAGGAAAAAAGAAAAAAAAGATAACCGTTTCACTAATCGACCCTAGTATCATTTCACGTGTCATATGTTGAATGCACCATTTGTTTTTTCTCCTTAAGTCCAAGCATAGAAACTCTCTAGCTAGCAGCATCATTTATTGCAAATTTCTCTTTGCTTCAATCCAAGTCCCCAAATGGGATAAACTAATCATCAAGCAGAAAGAAGAGAAATAAATGTCTTGATAATAATTTGCTAATAACTTAGGTGTCTGCATCCTCTGCCTTTGAATACCTCAAAATATTAAACTAAAATATACATACAATATGTTTCTGAGAGGTTTCTACAGGTAACATCCCTAAAGCCCAGGGACAACTGTACTTCCAATGAGTTTAAAAATGCAATAATTCACAATAGCTCATTTTGGCACCTTGCAATAACACTTCTACCTGTGATGTATGAGACAAAAGAATACAGAGTAATTGGTGGGATAATAGTTAGAAATACTCTCCAACTCATCCAAATAGTTCTTTGCCTCAAGAATATGGGATTCTGTACTTTCATTAAGACATACTGATATGCCAACTTTTATAAAAAAAGTTGTCCCACAAGTTTTAGTACTAAAATTTAAATTCCACTGAAACTTGGCAGCAATTCAATTTATTTTGTTAGTTTTAGGTCTCTTATCTAATTGTAACATATAGTTAAAGCCAAAGGAAATAAAGTTATCTTTGCTGATTATATATCAAAGAAAAGTACACTTAAGAAAAATAACATTTTAAAACATAAGAATCAATTATCCTTCTTGAAAAGAAACTTCACTATAGTGCAGTCATCTAACCATCATGCTTTCAAGATGGTGTCTAAAGATTTTTATTTCAATATTTTGTTATAATTAACAGATTTTAACAAAGAAAACCAGGAAAAACCCTATTTGAAAGAAAAATATAAATATTCATAACCTGAAAATTACTTTGCTAAAAACACAAATATAATGCTTAATTAAGCCTGAAAGATATGTTCAATTTAATAATGTTCTTCATATCTACAGATCACATACACATAAATAGGTCCTTTAGACCCGTACTCCTTAAACAACTGAGTAGACCCTGACTAAGCCAGTTAGAAAAGGTTAGGTTTTTCTTTAACTTCAGGCAACACTGGCATACTGTACCTCTTTTCCTACTCTCATTTTCCTCTTCCTCTCCAAATACCCAACATTCAGTTCCTCAGTGTGGATCTCATAGGCCTTCTTCCCAAGATACTGATCACATGTTCCAAAATGTCCCTCCCTCCTCAAAACTCCCATTATTTCTTTGTCCTGATCAGATAAGCAAATTCATACCAAGATGTAAATGACTTAACAACAACTTTGTATTTTATGCTTTCTAGTAGTCTATGCATTTAAAGAGAAAGAAATACCTAAAGGAATAATTCTTTATGTTACATGCTTTCTATTTAGAAGCTATATTAGTGAATATAATTATTTCAATATTTTTGAGAGTCCTATTTTCATTCAGAGCTATTTGTAAATTTGGGGGCATGGATAAAATATATTTATGTTATATATATGTATATATATATGTATTTATGTATATTTATATTAACACATTTTCTGCTGTAGTATTTTTCTACTCTACGAATTGTTAAAATCAATAATCTTCATGTCCTGTTGACTTCAAGGAGAACCAGCAAAGGTAAATTGATATGTAGTAATCCTAATATAGGCTAGAATTACTTCTAATCCTGCAATGAGAAGGAGTATACAGCAGAAGTCACAATTTCTATTTGACTTTAAATGATATGCCTATGAAATGAGTTTCTCCTTTGTTTTCCAGTGATTTATTTTTATGAAATGATCTGTTCTATATTATCTTTTTGGCATAAGAATGTATTTATGTGTGGAGGAACAATATAAGAATAACTGAACAACACTTAGTAAGTACCTGCTGTGTTCAGAGTACGGTTTGTGAGTGCAAAATACTGAATGAGGATCCAATTACAAATAATTAGCAGTAATATATTTCTCATTATGCAGGTTTTTTTCCTGAGCCCTGTGGCACTTTGTTTTAGTTTTCAAAAGTCATTTGATACTTCCTAAGGAAGTACCAAAGTTTGCACCAGCTTACATATGTTCCACATTCATTCCTCGACTCCTTTGTTATGTATCTATCTAATGATACCTCTTCTTGATCCCTTCATTGTTAAATTCAAAGAATTAAAGAACATACCTGATCTAAATAATCATTCAATCAATGAACACTTATTAAGCATTTTTTATGTGCTAGGCACTAGGGATTCATAGAATTAAATGAAACATTCCCTACATTCAAGAAGCTTACATTCTATTGGAGGGAGACAAATTGTATAATATAAATAACACACACTGAAAGTATGTATTGTTTTATGTATATTTTACATATTTAGGGGCAATGGAACACACTAGCAACAGGAGATTTAGAAAAGGCCTTGTGTAGGAAATAGTATTTGAATGCAACTTTAAAGGAAACCAGGAATTCTAAGAGGTGGAAGTGAGAAGGGCAAGTGTTTCCACACCTGAGGATACAATCTGAGCAGAAACATGGTGAAGAAGATAGAATGGCTTGAGTCCAAGTGTAAAGAAGAGCATATGCTCCAAAATAGACATTTTTCATGTGAAGTGAAAGAGCAAATTATTTCAGCTTTCTTTTAAATCTTTCATTAGATCCACCTCCTGTTTTCTTTTGGGTCATACTCATTTCTTTAAATTTTTCTTACCATAGTCAATTCCCATTTCTGTGATTATATCTATAATGTGACTGTATTCTATAATGTTCAAATTAACAAGAAAAATATTCCATTCACTACAGTGAAATACTGTGTAATAAAATGCTGATAATACAAATCTGTAGTGACATATGTCAAGAGTGTTCAAAGGTTTTGTGATTTTAACAATTGATATAGCAAGAAAACTGAAATATCCCTCCACAAGTCTTTTTTAGACAACCTGTCCATTTTGTTTTTTTGTCAATCACTGTGTAAATTATTGATTAGCAGTAAGTTAACCACTTTGAGAGGGTAACATTAACTCTTAGGATATTAAAGTTCCATTTATTCAGCATTGAAGATGCTATTGTAGCAACAGTTTTACACATTTTGTCAATTATTTTTATATATGAAATCATAATTTAAAGCAAAGTATATGAACACCAACATCCTGAAAAGATCAGTGAGCTTTCCAGGGTCCTTGGGTTACTACAAGGTCACCCCAAGAAAATTTGGATAACCATATAATTCCTATTTTAAGCAAAATATCAAAATAATGATCTTCTTCTTAGTGTAAACTGGTCTTACAACACAGAAACATTTACTTGGCAGAAAGTGGCAGCATGCTCTCTGTTATGAGCATTATTTAGGATAGAGTTTCTTGTTTGCAAGCCTTTGCTAACACTGAGAATACTATAATCTTGAACTATTGTAACCATATCATCTCACCAGAGCTCATTCAGTACAACCTAATACATTTTATTCTATTACAAGTAACATTTACCTTTTTGGTAAAGTTGCTTACTGCTTAAAAGGCAGTTATAATTTAAAAACAAAAGAAAGAAATCTAAATTTTGAAAATACAATGACAGGTAATACTTAAGTATGTTTTTAAGGAGATATGTTTAAGTATTTTCATTCAATAGGATATTTTGACCTAAAACTACGTGTATGATTACCTTCAGAATAAATGTTTATGTATGACAAAGAAGGAACTTTTTATATAAAATCAAAATAAAGCACATTTGTTATCAAATTGAATATATACATATACCTTATATATGTGAAGTATATATATTCAACATTTATAAAGCACAAATTAGGCAGTTTGTGATGGAAAGAAAGCGCTTCCCAGGGTCACAAAGCTCTGGGTTCAACATCTGCCACTGACAGATACTGGTTTCATTACCCAAGTAAAGTTACATAACCTTTTAGTTCCCTGGGTAGCTCTCCAAGAATTGAAATTGCAGATAATTTTGAGGGCTTCTCCTCATTAGGAATTTCCTATACCATTAAAATCACAGATTATACATGTTGTTTCTTCTAATAGAATGTAACCTCTTTAAGACCAGACATGGATTCATTTTTTTCTTTGGATTCTTAGTGCCTAATAGAGTACCTGGAACATAGTAGGTGCTTAATAAATGTTTACTGAGAGGGCGGCTAGGTGGTGCTTTGAGTAAGAGTGCCAGGGTCCAGAGTTGGGAGGATCTGCAATCAGTGCCTGCCTCAGAAAATTAGCACCCATACATAAATAACTAGCTGTGTAACTTTGAGCAAGTTACTTAGCCCCAATTGCTTTTAAAAAAATAAATGTTTATTGAGAGATTGACTCAGTTGTTAAAATTCATTGAGCATCATAGTAAATACAAAAAATATATGACACTCTTCATATTTATGGGGGGGATCAGTAAATAAATTAAAGTTCATTAAAACAAACTTTGAATTACACAGCTAGGTGGCAAAGTAGATAAACTGTCATGCCTGTAGTCAGGAAGAATTGTTTTCCTGAGTTCAAATCTAGCGCCCTATAGCTATACGACCTTGAATAAGTCATTTAATTCTATTTGCCTAAGTTTTCTCCAGGATCTCTTTTCCCTAGAAAACCCCAAATGGGATCAAAAAGAGTTGGACAAAACTGAAAGTGACTAAATAACAGCAAAACAAACTTCATCACCAACACAATCTGTTTGTTGCTAATGTTAACTGATTTTATATTGTAGATACTATTCTAAGATGTAGAAAAAGAACTAAATATTCACATATAGTAAGGATATTATGTAGGGATTTTTACACTGCCACTAAATATTTTTTATAAATTAAAATTGATCTTTAATACGGAGTTCCTTCTGCTTGTATTAACAGAACTAACTTAAATTCATTACTGAAGACTTTAAAGATGGGCTAGTTCTCATCAATACAGACTTCCTAAGTTCTAATTCTCATCCTCATATAAGAGAGGCTCCACTGTATATCATGGCAATATTATTTGAGGTTCTTTTATGGTTTTAAAAGATTCCTCTATTTATTTTTTAAATATAACTTGATTATGTTCCAAGAGGCAATGTTAATTAAACTTACCATTCAGTGGTGATTTTGTTCAATAAAGCAATGAAGCAAGGACTATAGTCAACAGCATTTGACAATATACATAGTAGGTGTTTACTATGTTTAACATAATTGAACAAGTATTTAAAGAATGCCTAGCATTCTATGGGGGGGCAGTTATGGGGGACACATGAAAAGTATAAAACACAGTCTGTCCCAAGGGAGCTTAAAAATCTAATTAGAGAGATAAAACAATTAAATTCAAGTACACTTTCCAAAATCTGTATGAAATTCTTCAAAATTTCATTAGTTATAAAAGACATAATTTATATAATTTCTACTTTCTTGTTCTTTATCTACATTATACACTCAATTTTTGATGGATATGACATTGGCTTTTTCCTATATATATATAAAACAGGGTATAGAGTTCTGGGACTGGAGTCAGAAGGCCTGAGTCCAAATCAGGCTTTAGACTAGTTATATAATGCTAAAAACGTCACTTCAGCTCTGTTTGTTTCAGTTCTTTATTCTGTAAGATGGGGCTAATAATCACTCCTACCTCACAGGTTACGAGGATCAAATAATGAAGTAATTGTAAAGTACTTAGTATAGTGCCTGGCACATAGAAAATACTATTAATAGGGGTGGCTAGGTGGCACAGTGAATAGAGCACCAGCGCTGGAGTCAGGAGGACCTGAATTCAAATCCGGCCTTAGACACAACACAAAAACTAGCCATGTGGCCTTGGGAAAGTCACTTAACCCCAACTGCCCTCCAAGAAAAGCAAAAAAAAAAAAAGAAAAAAGAAAATACTATCTACATTTTGTTTTTGTTCAGTTGTTTTCAGTCATGTCTGACTCTTTGTGACTTCATTTGGAGTTTTCTTGGTAGAGATACTGGAATGGTTTTTCCTTCTCCACCTCATTTTATAGGTGAAGAACTGAGACAAACATAGTTAAGTGACTTGCTCAGGGTCACATAGCTAGTAGTATCTGAAACCAGAGTTGAACTCAGACAGATGAGCCTTTCTGACTCCAGGCCCTGTGCATTATCCATTGCACCACCTAGCTATCCCTATAAATGCTATTAGTAGTAGGAGTAGGGGTAGTAGTAGTAGTAGTAGTAGTAGTGATATTATTATAATATAGAAGTATGGAAACAGTTAGGTGGCACAGTGGATAGAGTACCAGGTTCAAATCTGGCCTCAGACACTTACTAGCTATGTGACCCTTGGAAAGTCAATAAACTCTTTCCCCCTCAGTTTTCTCATATGTAAAATGAGCTGGAGAAGGAAATGGTGAACCTCTCTACTATCTCTGCCAAAAATTTCCAAAAGGGGTAAGAAAGAGTTGGACATAACTAAAAAACTGAGCAAAAAAAAAGTATTTTTTTTTTGCTTGCTACACTGGGTGAAAGAGTCAGATTGTTTGATTAAAATGATCTTTTAAAATAGTAGTATGCTTTTTCCATCAAGTCACAGAAGATATTCTGAAACCTAGAGTCCATCATTCTGGGATCATTACATAATGGGATTCATTGGATACTTTTGGTTAAGAATAGACACGTTTAACTTTTCATCAGAAAAAATAGAGGATTGGTAATATAGTAAGAAGATAAAAGGAATAGGGAAACCATAAACTTAGGGAATTCTGTAATATGGCATCATACACATTCATAAAAAGCCACACCATCAATAAGTAGGCTAGCCAACTTCCAAAATCTATCAACAAATCAATAAAAAATCTATAAGAAGGAGGGACAACTAGATGTCACAATGAATAGAGCATCAGCCCTGGAGAAAGGAGGAGCTGAGTATAAATCCTCCCCTAGACATTTCCAAAACTTATGTAATGGCAAGCTCAGAAGTTGACACTTTGTTTCAATTCAAGTTTCTTTTGAGCCTTGTATCAAGTCTGTTAAGAAACAGAATATGTGGAGGGGGCAGAGCCAAGATGGCGGAGTAGAAACAGCTTATCCAAGCCACTATGCCCCCAGATTCCCCCCAAACTATGTAAAAGGGGACTCTGAACAACTTCTGGAGCCCCAGCACCCACAGAACAACACAGAGAAGCTAACCTCCCGCTGAGGACAGCCCAGCAGCCCTGCAGGAAGGACCAGCACAGCACTCTGGGAGCCAGCAGCACTCAGTGTGCAGAGCATGGGGAGCTGAGCCGAGCAGAGCCCAGGTCCCCATGAGCCGAGGTTTTAGCCCCAGGGCGGCAGGGCCAGCAGCCAGCTGGAGAGACCCCAGAACACCAGCAGCTGTGGCAACTCCAGAATTATCAACATAGACTTGCCTAGGACAAAGTAAGTGGTTAGTGTCCTATGGACTTTGGGACCAATATTTGGGGAATGCATCGGCTTCCTCCCCTGGGGGCTAGAAGCCACTGAGGAGACATGCCATTTTGTAGTTTTCAGAGGCAGCTCCAGCTCCTGGCCTGCAAACTGTCGGGAGATCCAGCGATGAGTCTTGGGGGGGGGAGGTAATCGCTCTTGCTTTAACCTCCCTGGATCTGGATTGTGATCTAGGGTGGAAGTAGTGGGTGGGTTTACAGCTTGCCAGAAACGGAAGATGCCCCCTACACGTTTGGGACCAAAATTCCTCTATCTGGCCTTAAAGCCATAGTGTGGCAACAAGCCCAAAAGTCAAGTAATTAAGTGGCAACATGCCAAGGCAAAGGAAACAGAAAAATGTAACCCTAGACTCCTATTTTGGGGGCATAGAGCGGGAAAAGGACTGTGAGGTCAGAAGTCCTGCTCCAAAAGCCCCAGGGGAAAACATGAGCGGGTTGCAGGCCATAGAAGACCTTAAGAAGGACTTTAAAATCAAATAAGAGAAGTGGAGGAAAAATTGGAAAGAGAAATGAGAAGAATGCAGGAAAAATATGAAATGAGGGTCAACAGCCTGACTGAGGAAAACAACACCTTAAAAAATAGACTAACTCAAATGGCAAAGGAGGCCCAAAAGGGCAATGAGGAGAGGAATGCCTTAAAAAGTCGAATTTGTCAGATGGAAAAAGAATCTCAAAAGTTCACTGAGAAGATTCATTCCTTCAGAGTTAGACTGGAGCAAATGGAAGCTAATGACTTTATGAGAAATCAAGATGGTGTTAAGCAGATCCAAACAAATGAAAGATTATAGAAGACAATGTGAAATATCTCATGGGAAAAACCACTGACCTGGAAAATAGATCCAGGAGAGACAATTTAAAAATTATTGGACTACCTGAAAGCCATGATCAAAGAAAGAACTTAGAAATCACCCTTCAAGAAATTCTCAAGGAAAACTGCCCTGATGTTTTAGATCCAGAGGGCAAAATAGAGGTTGAAAGAATCCACTGATCACCTCCTGAAAAGATCCCAAAAAGAAAACTCCCAGGAATATTATAGCCAGGTTCCAGAATCCCCAGATCAAGGAGAAAATACTACAAGCAGCCAGGAAGAAACAATTTCAATATTGTGGAAACACAATCAGAATAACACAGGACCTGGCAGCTTCTACACTGAGGGATCGAAGGGCATGGAATATGATATTCCAGAGGGCAAAAGAACTGGGAATGAACCCAAGGGTCACCTACCCAGCAGAACTGAGTATTTTGTTTCAGGGGAAAATATGGTCATTCAGTGGAATAGAGGACTTTCAAGCATTCTTGAGGAAAAAACCAGAGTTGAATAGAAAATTTGACATCCAGACGCAAGAAGTAAGAGATGCCTGAGAAGGTAATCAGGGAAAAGAAATCAAAAGGAACTTATCAAAGTTGAACTATTTACATTCCTATATGGAAAAGCAATAACTGTGACTGATGATATCTTTCTCACTATGAAAATAATGGAAGAAGGGTGTGTAGTCATATGAATACATATGTGAATGTGTGTGTATATGGTTACAGTTATATATGGATAGAGGGCATAGGTTGAATTTGTTGGGAAGGGAGAATACTCAAGGGATGAAATTATGAGGTGAGAGAGGAAAGTGGCAAGAGGAGATGGGGAGAGATAGGGTAGGGTAAACTATCTCATGTAGAAGAAGCAAGGGGAAGGGGTTACTAGGGAGATGGAGGATAGGAAGGAAAAAAAGGCAAAACCACATTCTCATTGAATTTGGTTCAGGGAAAGAATGACATACATACTAAATGGGATTTCTCAACCTGCAGCAGGATAGGGGGAAGGGGGATGAGAGGAGGGATGATGGATGGGAGAGCATCCCTGGGGGGAGGGGAGGTTGGAAGTACCCACTATAGAAGAGGGACAGGATCATGTAGGGAATGGACCAGGTGGGGGGTCGGATGAGTGGGAGGGAATTATAAGCAGCCTTGTACAATATATCTACTATGATAATGTTTTGCATAGCTAGACATGTACAACATATACTGAATTACTTATCTCCCCAGAGGGAATGGGTGACAAGGGAGGAAGGAAATGGATCTGAAATTCGAGGTCTTAAGATTACATGTTTCAAATATATAAAAATACTATTATTAATACTCTTTTGCTTGTAATTGGGAGATAAGATGTGCGGGTATCGGGACACAAAGATTCACCTTCCTCTAAAGGAAAATTCGAAGGGGGTATGGGAGAAGGTATGGGAGAGAGGAGATTGTAGGAAGCTATATCTTGTGGAACTGCTATTCTGGGACGTTGGGTAGGGGAATAATGGGGGGGAAATGATTGTAACTCAAAATCTGGCGGAAATGAATGATGTAAAACAGAAGTTAATACAAAATAAAAAAGAAAAAAAAGAAAAGAAACAGAACATGTGGGTAGAAACAGCACTTTCTCGGAGCTCCAGCCCACACCACTTCAAAATTATGTTATAGGGGCACTCTGAATGACCTCTGGAGCTCCAGAACCCATAAAATGACACAGAAAAGCTAACCTCCAATTGAGGATAGTCCAGCAGCCCAGCAGGGAGTGGCCAGCACAGTGCTCTGGGAGCTGAGCACAGGACCACTTGAGTCTGAGGTTTTAGCCCCAGGGTGGCCCAACCAGCAGCCCACTGGAGGGACCCCAGAACACCAGCAGCTGTGGCATTTCCAGAATTGCCAACACATAGATGCCAACTACAAAGTGAGAGGTCAGTGCATTATGGACTTTGGGACTGGTTGGGAGAGTGTGTCAGCTTCTTCCCCCGGGGGTGTGAAGCCACTGAGGAGCTCGCGCTGCTTGCACCACATTGCCACATTGCAGCTTCAGCTCCTGGCCTATGAACTGTAGGGGGACCCAGTGATCAGTCCGGTGGGTAATCACTCTGGCTTTAACCTTCTTGGATCTGGATTGTGGTCTGGGATGGAGGTCTTGGGGTGTGTGACCAGCTTGCCAGAGTGTGTGGAGGCTTCAGAGAGGCCACCCAACTAATACCTCCGGCAATTGAGAAAACCCCAAAGTTTGGGACAGAAGGTCCCCTGCCTGGTGGCAGAGTTCTACTGCGGCAACAAGCCCAAAAGTCAAGTAATTAAGTCGCAGCATGCCTAGGCAAAGGAAACAAAATAAACAGAAAAAATTCAACATTAGACTCCTATTTTGGGTGCAAAGAGGATCAAAGCATGGAATAGGAGGAGGATTGTGAAATCAGAAATCCTGCATCAGAAGCCCCAAATGACAATATGAGCTGCTTATAGGCCATAAAGGACCTTAAGAAGTAGATAAGAGAAGTGGGGGGAAATTGGGAAGAGAAATGAGAAAGATGCAAGAAAAGTATGAAATGAGAGTCAACAGCCTGACTGAGGAAAATAACACCTTACAAATAGACTAACTCAAATGGCAAAAGAGGCTCAAAAAGGCAATGAGGAGAAGAATGCCTTAAAAAGCTGAATTTGCCAGATGGAAAAAGAATCTCAAAAGCTCATTGAGGAGAATCATTACTTCAGAATTAGACTGGAGCCAATAGAAGCTAGTGACTTTATGAGAAATCAAGATGCTGTTAAACAGATATAAACAAATGAAAGAATAAAGGTAATGTGAAATATCTCATGGGAAAAACCAATGACCTGGAAAATAGATCCAGGAAAGATAATTAAAAATTATTGCACTGCCTGAAAGCCATGATCAAAGAAAGAACCTAGAAATCATCCTTCAAGAAATTCTCAAGGAAAATTGCTCTGATGTTTTATATCCAGAGGGCAAAATAGAGGTTGATAGAATCCACAGATCACCTCCTAAAAAAGATCCCCAAAAGAAAACTCCTAGGAATATTGTAGCCAGGTTCCAGAATTCCCAGATCAAGGAGAGAATATCACAAGCATCCAGGAAGAAACAATTTCAATATTGTGGAAACACAATCAGAATAGTGCAGGATCTGGCAGCTTCTACACTGAGGTATGGTAGGGCTTGGAATATGATATTCTGGAGGGAAAAGGAACTAGGATTAAAACCAAGGATCACCTACCCAGCAAAACTGAGTATCATGTTTCAGGAGAAAATATGGTTATTCAGTGGAATAGAGGACTTTCAAGCATTCTTGAGGAAAAAACCAGAGTTGAATAGAAAATGTGACATTCAGACACAAGAAGCAAGAGATGCTTGAGAAAGGAAACAGGGAAAATAAATCATAAGGAACTTATCAAAGTTGAACTATTTCCACTCCTACATGGAAAAAGAGAGAGAAACATAACAAGAGGAGATTGGGAGAAACAGAATGGGGTCATCTATCTCAGGGAAAGTGGTTGCAGGGGAGGGGAAGAATAGGAAGGCAAAAAGGCAAAATCTTATTCTCATTGAATTTGGCTCAGGGAGAGAATGACATAATACTAAATGGGATATCTCACCCTACAGGAGAGTGGGGGAGAGAGGGATGGGGGAAATGATGGAAGGGAGGGAAGGCTGGGGGGGAGGGAAGTTGGAAACACCCACTTTTTAAAAGGGACAAGATCAAAGTGGATAGTAGACCAGGTGGGAGTTGTGATAGGGGGGAGGGAAATATAGTCAGTCTTTTACAATATATCTACTATGGTAATGTTTTGCATAACTACACATGTACAACATATAATGAATTACTTATCTTCCCTGTAAGGATGGGGTACAAGGGAGGAAGGTAATGAGTCTGGAATTCAAAGTTTTAAAATCAAATGTTTTAAAAATATATGAATACTATTATTAATACTATTTTACATATAATTAGGAGAGAAGATGTGCAGGCATTGGGGCAGAAGGATTCACCTTGCCCTACTGGAAAAGTCAAAGGGGGTATGGGAGAAGAGATGGAAGAGAGCAGATTGTATGAGGGGATATCCTGTGGGACTGCTATTCTGGGGTTGTGGGTAGGGGAAAATGGGGAAACATTTATAACTCAAAATCTGACGGAAATGAATGATGTAAACCAGAAATTAATAAACATTTGGAAAAAAGAAACAGAACATGTGAACCCCATAACTTGTTAACCCTAGAACCTGTGAATTCCTGGGGAGGAGATAATGACCATATATAAACAGAGCTTGAGACAGAACTGAGAAGAGGACTCTTGTGGTGCAGAGTCAAGAAAGAGAAATGGAGATAGAATTCCATTTGGAGGGAAATATCCTGGCACTCTGTTTGTCTGCTCTGTCTCTTTTGATGTTTGTACAGAATCCCTGAAGGGGGATTTTCTGGTTGTATGTTTACAGAAGTACTGGAGGAGTTTTGGAGGTCCTGGGATTTTGTCTTCCCAGAAACAGGAACTGTGAAGGACTTGAAGTGGACTGGACACTATGAACTTCAATATGGAATGGGAACTAAATGAAGAACTGGACAAGGAGCTGGACTAGGAACTTGGAGCTGCCTGCCTTTGAACTTAGGTGACAATTGGAGCTGGGACCATGGAAGAGGAACCAGGGAAGCTGAGAGCCAGCCTCGGGTCAATGTGAAAGTTGACTTTACTTGGATACTGTGTACTGACTGAGAATATTATGGTTTACTGTGACCTTGGGGTGGAGAACTTTGACTTTTGTACTTTGTGATTGAATTAAGGATTTTATGATTGACTAAATGAATGTACTTTGTTGAAAACTATGTGACTAGTTTGGCGAAAACTTTGTGGCCATTTTAGTGATAAGTTGTTGAATTGTCACTTGGTGTATGTTGAATTTTGATTTTCTGTGATAAGTTTTAATATTGTGAATTTCGTATTTTTATTTTCTGTGAATGTTTTGTTCTGATTTGTTATTGAATATATAGAGAGTTTGCTATACTATGTAATCAGAACCTTGAAAGCTGTTCACAGTAGCAGTCCTCTGGACAGCTGCTAGTCCTTGTCTTTACAACTTACTAGCTGTGTGACCTTGGGAAAGTCACTTAACTCCAATGGCCTAGCCTTTCCCCCTCCAAAATACATACATGCATGTGTACATACATACATGCATACATACATACATACATATATATATATGAAGGAAAGAAGTACATAGAAAGAAAAGTCAATGGTGTTATAGGACAGAGTCACTGAGGATAGTAAAAGCTACGTCCTAAAAGCTAGGAGGTAGGAGGATAAAAAGGGTTGATTGGAAGAGAGAGGGGTACTGGTTAGAAAAGTAGGAAGAGAATCAGAAAAGTCAAGTGTCACAATAATCAAGGTGGAGGAATATAATTTCAAGGAACACACAGTCAACACTGTCAGTTATTAAAGGGAGGTTAAAAAGGATAAGGACTTAAAAAGGACCTTTGAATTTGTTGACATTACAGATAATAGTCTCAACAGACTTATGGAGATAGAATTCCATTTGGAGGGAAATTAATTAGGTCATAGGTAAACTGGAAATGTATGAAGTTTTTATATACTATAAATTAAATGAGATTGGCAGCAAAACGAGAGATTTATTGTTGTTGGATGAGATATAAGAGTTAAGTAAGTTAATTTTCTTAAGATAGGAAGATGGGCAGGAACCTTTGGAAGGAAAGATAGTAAAAACATTATTAAAGGGACAACTATGGTAAAGAAGATCCAGAAGGAGTAGAAAACAATGGGATATAGTATAAAGTTAGCTTTAGTAAAAGGAGAAAAGATGTACAGAATTTCAGACTCTATGAAAAGTGATTACATGGGGAATAAGGCAGATTTCTTGTCACCAATGAGTTCCATATGAGATGGAAAAATATCAGATCTATGCATCAATGTATACATGTAAAATGTATATTACATGTATATTGCCTTTATATAATTTTAACCAGTTCCACATAAGATGTAATATTCTAAACTCTACATATATAATTAAACATGTATGATATGTTTAAATAATTTTAGTGACACATGAGTTTACTATGGAAACAGAGTCCATTCCTTTATTCTATGAGAAGACCACATGAAAAGAGAAAGAATCTGAGGTGGGTATTAAAACACATGCCAATATTAAGTCAAAAGATATTGAAAAGGATCATACATCACTGTTATCAAATAATGTCATTGATGTATCAATATCAAGTAACAAAGGCCATGTCTAATGGACATTGCATGTACTTACAAGCAATAAACTTTTCTCCACAAGCACCTTCCTACCAAGAAAGCCTTGACTCTTTCAACAAAAGAAAGACACTTTTTGTGGAAAACCAAAAAAAAGGATAGAAAAATTCATGTCACCGTATGAAGATGAATCTGACTATACCAAAACAACATAGTATTCCAATTCTGAATTGTTTCTCAATATCTAAAGAAATATTTTCAGTACATGAAGCTCCACAATACAAAACTTTTTATAGAAAGTGAATATTCTCTCTGAAATTTTCAGTGCATTATGGTATACTAAAATTAAATAATGATGCTTGGGTTCATTGATCAAGTCTTACTTTTATGTTCTACTTCTCACAAAAGAGGCCTAATCTTACATAATCATTTGCTTAGGTTGTATAAATAATCATCATGAAGAAATAAACTTTGTTATTCGATATTTTCCCTCTGAGCAACCTGGAGAAGTCTTGTAGTTTTAACCATTATTTTCCAGGGGACCTACCCAAAAGGCATCTTACTGAAGAGCTTAATGCCAGAGGCTTACAAATCAAGGTCAAGAGTTTTTCCTGGAATTTTATACTGTCTTGTTAAAAGCATAGGCAAGGTATATAGTTTTTTTCTGTAGTTTTCTAAAGCATCTGTCATATAAATAGCTTCAATCTGAACACCAGTGAAAAATCACTTATTAATCTTTTTAATTATGTGATATTAATATATATAATCCACTCAACAAATTTCATGTAATAAAAATATATGAAAAATTGAATGGGACAATGATTCAGCATGATCATAAAATAATTTTTTTATCTTTTCCACAATGTTCTTTAGTTTGAATGTATTGTAGAATCTTTTATTAGCCTGATATAACATTTTTTTGTTAAAGTATCAGGGGTAACATATTCTTTTTCTCTTAGAATTGTGCATACACTTATTTGTCTTCCATAGTTACACATTCTAAGTTCTGTATTCCAGATGTGTGTTTATGACAAAAGGAAACAATGTTCTAATATAAGTGAGCTATTTTTCAAAAATTCTAACTGAACATTTTCTAAAGTAATAAATACAAACATTAAGGTACCACGGGTAGTGTTAAACTGTTCTCCTTGGACATTTGTATATTTTGGATAAGTACGTATGAGGTATTCGTGAAGTATCTTTATGCAAACTTTATGGTCTGTTATGGGCAGTTTGGGAGACTGAACATTGACATAAAAATGGATGCATCACAATTGCTTGAAAGGAGGCATTTATGATTATTGAAAAGAGCTGCCATAGAAAATGAGTAGAAAGAAGATAAAATGATATCTACTCAGCGATAGAATATGACTTAAATCAAATATAAACTGGTGAGGAAAAACTAGTCCACTGAAATCTGAGTAGTCTATAATCAAATGCATATAAAACCACAATATTTCCCCCTTCTGACTTTATGTTTCACACCAACAAATGCTGAATGTGACTTTCTGTTGTGTTCACACTGAGTACATCATTGCATAACCTTAAGTACAAAGAAGCCAAATCACATTTTGTACATACTCAAGAATGTAATGAGAAACACAATTTCACAAAATCAAACTTTATGCTATTATTTTCATATAATAGCTCCAAGGCAAATTTTCTCATTCTTAGTTTTTCTTCTAAATTACAGTACTATTTTTTGAATTTTCAGAAGCTAATTTTAAAGCAGGATAAAGACTTTGGTCATTTTTTTTATTATCTATAGTTCCTATTTGTAAACACAAATCTAACAAAAGCCAGGAAAACAATATATACCATAAATTAGACAATGCAAGGGCAAAGAATGACAACCACAAAGCAACTGAAAATGAGTGTTATGAAATGAAAAAGAACAAGCTATGCAAAAGCTTGACCCTGAAGAAGACAGGAGATATAAGAAGATTTCCTCCCACTATTTACATAGGTATGAATCAATACATATGATGTTAGATTTTTAGTATATTAGCCTGTATATTGAGGAATTATTTTTCTTTTTGTTCTCTCTTTTTTTTCTCATTAGTCAGTGGTTTAATCCAACGGGTGATTCCATGAAATGGACAAGGAAGATATTAAGCAAAATAAAAATAATAACAGTTATAATGATAATCATGTTTATATAGCATTTTATGGCTTACAAAGTAATACATAAATATATGCATAAATAATTTGTATACATGTGTTACATATGTGTATATATAAAATGTGTGCTATTGTAACAGCAAGCACCCTAGCATCCCCAGGGTGGCTGCCAACACAGGTTCTTAGATCTGCTTTTCTAAAGGAAAGCAACACAAAATGGGTTAACAATCTTGCCTTAATCAAACATATGTCATTTATCTACTTCAGGGGGAAAAGGTCATCACCCTGAATTTCAGAGAATATAAACAGGTTATAAGCAGAAGTTACAAGCAGACATAGAAACAGATCAGCAGACAGGCTTCCAAGTGTCTGACCATTACATCCATACCCAGTCACAGTTACCACAGAGGGGAGCACCAACATCTGGGTGTTCATTTTTTTTTTTCAATTAAACAAATGCTTTATTAACTTGTGGTTTACATCATTCATTTCCACCAGATTTTGAGTTACAATTTTTCCCCCGTTTTTCCCCTACCCACCATCCCAGAATAGCAGTCCCACAAGATATCCCTTCCTCCAATCTGCTCTCTCCCATATCTTCTCCCATACCACCTTCGACTTTTCCATTAGAGCAAGGTAAATCTCTGTGCCCCAATGCCTGCATGTCTTATCTCCCAATTACATGCAAAAGAGTATTAATAATAGTATTTATATATATTTGAAACATTTAATCTTAAGACCTCAAATTTCAGACCCATTCCCTTCCTCCCTTGCCACCCATTCCCTCTGGGAAGATAAGTAATTCAGTATGTGTTGTACATGTATAGCTATGCAAAATATTGCCATAGTAGATATATTGGACAAGGCTGCTTATAATTCCCTCCCACCCATCCCACCCCCCACCTGGTCCATTCCCTACTTGAACTAGTCCCTCTTCTATAGTGGATACATCCAACCTCCCCTCCCCCCAAGAATGCCCTCCCATCCATTATTCCTCCTTTCATCCCCCTTCCCCCTATTCTGCTGCAGGTTGAGATATCCCATTTAGTATGTATGTCATTCTCTCCCTGAACCAAATTCAATGAGAATGTGGTTTTGCCTTTTTGCCTTCCTATTCTTCCCCTCCCCTGCAGCCACTTCCCCTGGCTTCTTCTACATGACATAGTTTACCCTACTCTGTTTCTCCCCATCTCCTCTTGCCACTTTCCTCTCTCACCTCATAATTTCGCCCCTTAAGTATCATTCCTTCCCAACAAATTCAACCAATGCCCTCTCTCCATGTATAACTGTAAACATATATACACACATTCACATATGTATTCAACTGACCATACACCCTTCTTCCATTATTTTCATAATGAGAAAGTTTTCATCAGTCACAGTTATTGTTTTTCCATGTAGGAATGTAAAAAGGTCAACTCTGATAAGTTCCTTTTAGTTTCTTTTCCCTGATTACCTTCTCAGGCATCTCTTACTTCTTCTGTGTCTGGATGTCAGATTTTCTATTCAACTCTGGTTTTTTCCTCAAGAATGCTTGAAAGTCCTCTATTCCACTGAATGACCATATTTTCCCCTGAAACAAAATACTCAGTTTTGCTGGGTAGGTGACCCTTGGGTTCATTCCCAGCTCTTTTGCCCTCTGGAATATCATATTCCATGCCCTTTGATCCCTCAGTGTAGAAGCTGCCAGGTCCTGTGTTATTCTGATTGTGTTTCCACAATATTGAAATTGTTTCTTCCTGGCTGCTTGTAGTATTTTCTCCTTGATCTGGGGATTCTGGAACCTGGCTATAATATTCCTGGGAGTTTTCTTTTTCGGATCTTTTTCAGGAGGTGATCGGTGGATTCTTTCAACCTCTATTTTGCCCTGTGGGTCTAAAACATCAGGGCAATTTTCCTTAAGAATTTCTTGAAGGGTGATTCCTAGGTTCTTTCTTTGGTCATGGCTTTCAGGTAGTCTAATAATTTTTAAATTGTCTCTCCTGGATCTATTTTCCAGGTCAGTGGTTTTTCCCATGACATATTTCACATTGCCTTCTATTCTTTCATTTGTTTGGATCTGCTTAACAGCATCTTGATTTCTCATAAAGTCATTAGCTTCCATTTGCTCCAGTCTAACTCTGAAGGAATGGATCTTCTCAGTGAGCTTTTGAGAATCTTTTTCCATCTGGCATATTTGGCTTTTTAAGGCATTCTTCTCCTCATTGCCCTTTTGGGCCTCATTTGCCATTTGAGTTAGTCTATTTTTAAGGTGTTATTTTCCTCAGTCAGGCTGTTGACTCTCATTTCATACTTTTCCTGCATCTCATTTCTCTTCCCAATTTTTCCTCCACTTCTCTTATTTGATTTTTAAAGTCCTTCTTAAGGTCCTCTATGGCCTGTAACCTGCTCATATTTTCCTTTGGGGCTTTTGGAGGAGGATTTCTGACCTCACTATCCTCTTCCTGTCCTATGCTTCGAACCTCTTTGCCCCCAAAATAGGAGTCTAAGGTTGCATTTTTCTGTTTATTTTGGTTCCATTCCCTTGACATGTTGCCACTTAATTACTTGACTTTTGGGTTTGTTGCCACAGTAGGACTCTGCCACCAGACAGGAGAGCTTTCATCCCGAACATTGGGGTCTTCACAGCTTTCTGGCAAGCTGGATACCCACCCCAGACCTACCCCCCAGGTCACAATCCAGATCCAGGGAGGTTAAAGCAAGTGCGATTACCCCCCCCACCAAGACTCATCGCTGGATCTCCCTACAGTTCGCAGGCCAGGAGCTGGAGCTGCTTCTGAAAACTACAAAATGGCATGTCTCCTCAGTGGCTTCTAGCCCCCAGGGGAGGAAGCTGAGGCATTCCCCAAATACTGGTCCCAAAGTCCATAGGGCACTAACCTCTCACTTTGTCCTAGGCATATCTGAGTTGATAATTCTGGAATCACCACAGCTGCTGGTGTTCTGGGGTCCCTCCAGCTGGCTGCTGGCCCTGCCGCCCTGGGGCTAAAACTGCAGCTCATGGGGACCTGGACTTGGCTCTCTGTGTGCTGCAGGTTCCCAGAGCGCTGTGCTAGTCCTTCCTGCAGGGCTGCTGGGCTGTCCTCAGTGGGAGGTTAGCTTCTCTCTTTCGTTCTGTGGGTGCTGGGGCTCCAGAAGTTGTTCAGAGTCCCCTTTTACATAGTTTGGAGGTGATCCGGAGGGAGGGTGCCTTGGTCGCACTCTTTCTACTCTGCCATCTTGGCTCCGCCCCCCATCATCTCTCTTCTTTCTCTCTTTAAAAAAGTTTTATAAGGGATCTAGATCTATATCTATAAAGATTAGATCATAGAAGAGGATAGGAGAAGGATACAGGAAGAAACATAAGTGATGTAAAAACAGAAGATATGAATACATTTTAAAAATAAATGTGCATACACTTTGGCATAGATATTGCATTGATAAGTATTTAAACTAAGAAGGTTCTTCTACTTCAAGTGATTCCTGGTATAAGAAAAATACTTACAACAGCACTTTTTTCTGTGGTATCAAATAAATGGACAAAAGAAGATGTGTATGGATTAGGGAGTGGCTAAACAGAAACATTAATGTGATGGAATATTACTATATTGTAAGAAACAACAGATATGATGAATACAGAGAAACTTGGATTTCTACAAACTGAAGCAAGGGGAAGTTAGCAGAGGCAGGAAAATAGTATATACAATGAGTAAAACAATATAAATTAAAAAAAAATACTTGCCCAAAAGAATGAAAGTTGAAAGTATTAAAACTGTAAAGAGTCATTTTAATCCCAAGGAAGACATATTAGAAGACACCCTCTGCCGAGGTGAGGGGGCCTTGGGTAAGGAGCATTGTAAATGATGTCAGATATTTTTGATGCTTTGATAGGTTTTGCTTATTTTGTTCTGTTTTCCTTCTCTCTCTCTTTTTAAAAACTCTTTTAATTCATTGTTATAAGGGATGACTTTCTAGGAGGGGGAGGTGAGACATATAAGGAAAATCTTGGAAATGTAAAAACAAAAAACAATCTCTCTAAAATCTCTTTTAAATATAGTAGAGAGACTGTGTACTTTCATATAATTTACCATTCTCTCATATAAATGTATGTCCATTCCATCCTTCCCATTAGGCATGATGTAGCAACATCTATAGTTTTTTAAGCATAGTTTGACTAATTTTGCACTTCCACATGTATAAGGCTACATTAAAATAAATATTTCTAAACCTCACCTTTAGACCAAATTTGTCAGGTAGCTTTTGGTAAGTCATTTGACCTGCAGATCTCATTTTAGTTTTTAATCCCCTGTAAAACAGGACTAATATCTGTTTTATCTATATTACAGAAATGTTAGAATAAAATGAAATAATGGTTATAAAAGATGCTTTGGGGGAGGCTAGGTGGCGCAGTGAGTAGAGCGCCGGCCCTGGAGTCAGAAGGACCTGAGTTCGGATACGGCCTCAGACACTTAACCCACACAAAACAAAAACCTAGCTGTGTGACCTTGGGCAAGTTACTTAACCCCAATTGCCCTAAAAGGGGCAGCTAGGCGGTGCAGTGAGTAAGAGCACCGGCCTTGGAGTTGGGATGACCCGAGATCAAATCTGGCCTCAGAAAATGAGCACCCACACATAAATAATGACTAGCTGTGTAACCTTGAGCAAGTTACTTAACCCCAATTGCTTAATAAAAAAAAGATGCTTTGAAAAATCGTTTAAAATGCTACATAAATATAAGCCAGTATCAACAGAAAGTAGTAGGATATAGTCAAAACAAAACAAAAGCAAAACAACCCACTGGATTGGAAGCAAGGACATTCAGTTTCTAGTCTTGATTCTACCACTAATGATCTGTGTGAACTTAGTCATTTATTCTCTCAAGACCTCAGGATTGTTTGCTATCTAATGATGGTATTTGGCTAGATTTTCTTAAAAGTTCTTGAGAGCTCTAGTGTTTCATTTTCTAGATAAGGAAACTGAGTCCTCCAAAAGTCAGATAGCTCACCCAAAGTTGCACATCATTGAGGTTTTTCTCCTTAGGGATAACTTTGTATTGCTATCCCAAGAGAAGAATCTTGCAAAATCATTATTGTCTTTTGCTGATAGGCCAGAGTAAAACCCCAAGCATTTGATTTGGAATGAAGCAGCCATAAGCCTATTCTTTCCTCAAAAGGCCACAAAATAACTATAGATTCAGTAATTTATTTTCAGAATTTTCTCTGGGGTTACACATCTGAATTGAAATGTAATTTTAAATTACTCAGTGTCAGCAAAATATTGAGTTACTAAGTATTCCCATTTGTCAGAAGAACTCATGTTAGATCATGTTATGCATCTCAAAAGAAGTTGTTATATAGCATTCTACCACTAAAACACTGTGACCTCAAGATGAAAACTTTCCATTCAAATGATAATCTCTGGAATAGTTTGAAAGTAGAAACTAAATCCTAGAAATTTGGTTGAATTTGGAAAAAGCAAATTTTCCCTGACTATCAGACTCTTGAAATATCAGCTAAATTGATAGATAGAAAAGATAGGAATTGATACATACATATGTGTGTGAATTTAAAAAAAAAACTTCAAGTTACTCATTCAACATCACCTGAAATATAGATACTTGCTGCTGATAAGAGCTCACAGAGAAGCACTCTTCCATGGCCACATGCACTGACCATCTAGCATTGATTTGTGGGGACTTGTCCAAAGAGCCTTGGGATTTCAAGGGATTATATCACCGCTAGTGTAAAACCAAGCAAAACCAAACCTGAAACACCTACTTTTTTCTTTAATAAAGGAAAAGAGAAAATTCTAATAATAACATATTGTCTTTGAATTATATAACTCATATCTTTGTGGAAAGTTCACTCTGACATACCATACACTTAATTGCTATGCCATAATGTACATAAATTCATAATTTAGAAGTTGTAAAATGTTTGAATCTTTAATTCTTGTCAGATTCTGATAAGGATGTCACTCATGATTTGGAGGCTATTAGGAGTTGCCTAGTATGTAGCCTGGATAAAGGGGCAGTGTGATTGGGTGAGGCACAGGGCTGGGAACTGGGATCACTTGCTCCTAGACCGTATCGGTAGTATATTTGTGCTCCAGCTATAAAATGGGGGTGTGTGAGGACTAACTGGTCACTAAATTCCCTTCTACCTTTAGGAAGTGATTGGCTGAAATATTATAAGAAACACACGTGCTTTTTCTACAATATGGTAGTTCCTCTAGTTCTTTTTATGTTAAATGAGTCAGATTATTAAAACTATCTGGTATTATTAAAATATCTGGTAAAGTACAGCACAGAAACCTCAATGACATAATTAATATTTTTATCATATATCATATTTTATGACATATATATATATATATATTAGGTCTCAACTGTAAGACTCCCTTGTGAAACTTATCCAGTAAGCTCAGAAGTATGAGAACTGAGGGAATCCTAATGGGATATTCCTTCCTGCTACCCCCAGGGTCCTTCATTGAACCCTTTGGGAAGGGATAATTTGGGGAGGGCAGGAACCCTATAGGAAAATAAAGTCCCTTTGAGTCTATTTCCTGAGTCTCCCCTGGGGGGAAAGGCAAAACTGAAAGAGTTACCTAAAGCTCCCTTTTCATATCCTATTTGGTTTTGAGGGCACAGGAGTTAGAAAAGACAAGACCAGTGTATTAAATGTGTACTCCATCTTCTCTCCTACTTTCCCAGGTCTTAGTCCCCACCTCAAATTCTAGGAATCAGGGGTGGGGAGGGATGGCAGATGAGCTCCCATGTCTTTCTAGTCTTATTAGCCTACTCAGTATTTCCATTTGGCTGCAAATCCATGAGGGAAGTAGGAGAAAGTGAACTGTATATCTGTGATTTCTTGGCCACAGTCCAGGAGGGTGTACATGATGGCTTGAGCCAAACTCAGATTTCTCCTGGGGGATGGGAAGTAGGTAGGTCTTGGTGTCACATGTATCCTGCCATCCAAGAAATGAGGGAGCCTTCCACATGGGATTCTGTGTCATCATCTGACCCTCACTTGCACAGTATGAGCTGTCTACTTTTCTTCCTCCTCCTCCTAATCCTTCTTGGTTGAGCCAGTAGCTGCAGGGGCCTAGAGGACTGCCCCCCCCCCCCACATTGCCAAACACCTTGCTCTTGGAGTCTTTAGGAGTCCCCCCATCTCCTTCTCCTTAGCAGAGCACAGATCATACCTCACCTTGTTGCCCTCAGTCAAAATAATAGCAATATGGTCCTCCACATTACTGGAACTACATTTCCCATTGAGGCCTGGGAGATATCTCTGACTCAGATGATCTGATCAGCATGGCTAGTGCTCGCTACATTTGTGACACTACAGAGAAAGGTAGTGTTGGCTGATTCATCTACAGTGTGATTTATGAGACAGGGTCCCTGGGCCACAGCTGTTGAGGGGAATAGGCCGATGGTCATACTATACTTGTAGACCATGGACTCAGAGCTACTCTGCATATCACAACTCAAGGCAGCCTCAACTTGACCAACAAACCAAGTGTCACTGTAGCCAAAGATGGAGACCTCAGTGGGGTATCCCATGGAAAGTGTGAGGGATAGTAGGACAGGCTCTGAGAAAGTCTCATGTTCTACCTTACAGGTGACCTCTCCCCCATCTGCTTGAGGGATGGGCACCAGGATGAGGTAGCACCAGGATGATAATGGTACAAGTGCCAGCCCTATTGTTCTTGTCTCAGTGCCCTCATCAGGCAGAGGAGAAAACCAGGAGATGGGGCAGGTAGACAGTCCTCAGTGAAGATATGATACTTGGGGCTCCACATGGTTCAGCCAGCAGAGAACCACATGGCTCCTTTGCTGCTTCCTCAGGGTAAGGTATAGTTATATAACTCACAGGTATTAGTTGACCTCATCCTCAGCCCTCAGATCTTTCAATGGCAGGGTCAAATCCAGTAGTTATGCTTCAATTTTCCTGGAGTTTCCAATGACAAATAATATATCCCGGTTAAAGGGCCCTGAATTTGGGAAGCTGGCACCATCTGTGGATAGAAAATACTATACTGTGGCTGTCCCTATGCTTGTCCCAGTGGAGCCACATTAACTGGGGTGCTTGTATTTTAGCTTCCTCAGATAGGAGGTGGCAGAGGAGCTTCATATCACTTCCCAGAAATCCCTGAACCTCAGCTGGCACCTGAATTTGAACAATCTGGCCCCCAGAAACAACAGCAGTAGCAGTGGTAGTGTGCTGGGGCCAGACCAGAGACAGCTAGGACACTGGGTCTGGGCCAGGAAAGGCTGCATGTCTTTGTCCACTAGTCTGTGGGTCTGGCTCCTGTAATGGTAATGGGAATATGAAGATCTTCCCTGCCCCTTAATAAGTTTAAAGGAATTTGAAGGTCTTTCCTGCTTTGAAAATCTTCCCTGGCCCCTAATAGACTGAATGTAATCACATAGAGACTATGGTTGGGGGAGTTTGCTGAAGGGTGGAGCAGAGCCCACAGGAAGTTGGGAGTCAGAGCAATTAGAGCAGGAGGGAGGAAAAGATACAGCCAAGGAGACAGCTAGGCCTGTGAGTGTTTGTGGGAAGGCTAAAGGATTGTGTGGCTCCCTGCTGTGCTACAATATATTAACCTCTTTATTGTTATGATGAATTCAGTTTCCTGGTGTTGGCACTTGGCTTTCTGGTATCTGAATAAATGTTTTGCTTCTACCTTCTATGTGGAAAGTCTGTGATATTTTGCAATTCAGAACTGTACTAGCATATTTATAGTCATCATTGGTGCTATGAATATTGCATTGGTGCTACAGCTCCCTGGGCTATTCCCTTTTAACTCTGGGGCCCACTCTCACTCTTCTCCAGTGCCTCTGCTCTAACTGGTGCAGTTCTGACTGCAGACACCTAGTGGTCTTGCTGGTAGTATTTTAATGAACATTTCTTCAGCTTAAACTAACTATTGCAATGTACAATTTTATTTTAATGTGCATCAGACTACAAAAACCAATTTTCAGCAGTGTTCCTTTTTTGGTAAGCATGAAATTGTATCCATAACATTCACGATACAATGTGGTCTAATTTTGCATGACTGACCAACTAATTGAAAGCCTCTCTTATTTGAAAGGAACATCAGGCCAACTACTATTTAGGGACAAGATTAATTGCAAAAGAAGCATAAAGTAATATTTGCAATTTAATTATTTGCAAATCAAACTTTTCCTCATAAACCAAAGGCTCTAACTTTTTTCACTGGAGATAAGTTACAAGGTCATTAAAAAGCTATTTTGTTTTGAGGTATCAGAAAGTAAAGTATCTGAAAAAATGTTCCATTAGATAGAAAAAAATTATGCCTAGATGTGATATTTCAAAAATATTAAAAAACAATCTATATTTTCATTAGTTGGCAAAAAACTGTCATGAGAATAATTCCTGTGGGAAAGTTTCAAGCCTCTTAAAATTGAGACTTATAATGGAAAAACTTCTCTGTCATAATTAATATAGCATCACTAATATAAGACCTGGGCTATGCTCCCTTTTCATATCTCATTTCTGACTGCTGTAGACCCATTAATATTATGTATGTTACATATATAGCAGAATACATTTTGTATTATTCTTCAGTCAGTGCTGCTGAATCTTGGGGCATTTGATACTTATTGCTTAGTGACAAGAGAAATATGTCCTATATTATTTAGTGACAAGAAGAGTATGTCCCATAATATAGCTGAACAGACACAAGTGCTAAAATTTTACATGCTTTCATTATTCAGTCATGAAACCATATTTGTTTGTACATATAGATACACGTCACAAAATTCTGTAATAAAGTTTCAAATTCCATTTGTATTCTGTAGGTCATTCAATATTCTTATTTCTTTATAAACTCTGTTTATAATAAAGAATATTTAGAAAAAAAAACATTAGCAACTTCTGCCACAGTTGGCTTATTAAGTGAAAAATATTTACCAAATGGTATCTATCATAGATTCAAGTGACATGAATGAGTAGAAACTATTTAAGAGTGTCTTCTGAGTTCTCAAATTAAAAATTAGAAATAAACATGATGCCCCATCGAATAAATTATTTTTTACAGTTCAACTATTTGTGATGTGAAGAAAACCACATGAAGTCAGAAACTTCCTTATTAAACTATACATTTGAGCAAACTGGTTTGTGTGAAAGTTTATTTTCAGTACATGGCTTTTGCTTTGCTAAATTTCTAAGTCTATAGGGTTTTTTTGGAGGGCAATTGGGATTAAGTGACTTGCCCAAGGTCACACAGCTAGTTTTTGTGTTAATTGTTTGAGGTTGGATTTGAACTCAGGTCCTCCTGACTCCAGGGCAGGTGCTCTCTTCACTGAGCCACCTAGGTCTATAGTTTTTGCAAGGCACAAGGACTAGACGGATTATTTCACTGCTGCGGGGAGATGCAGGTAAGGACTTTTCTCAACCAATGCAGAGAGCTGCCTAGAGCACCACCCCCTGAAATGACTTGCCCAGCATCACAGAAAGCATGTGGAAGACAATAATTTATGAAAGAGAAATAAAATTACCCAATTCTCAATTTCTGATCAACACAATGACATACAATCAGTCTTCTAGTGCTTAAGTTATAGTCATTTTTTCAATGTTAGATTCAAGGTTTATGGGGGAAAAAGTCTTAAGAAACTTTGTAGGGGCAGCTAGGTGGTGCAGTGAGTAAGAGCCCCGGCTTCGGAGTTGGGATGACCCGGGATAGAAAGTGGCCTCAGAAAATGAGCACCCACACATAAATAATGACTAGCCGTGTAACCTTGAGCAAGTTACTTAACCCCAATTGCTTTTTAAAAAAAGAAACTTTGTAACCCTATTATTTGGCAATGGTTTTGTACACACTGAAGTAATAATTTTATAATAATGAAGGCAGTTCTATGCCCCTCAGTGCATGCTAGTAATGTATGGATTAAATCAAAGGAATGAGAATAACAATGTGTGGGAACTGTGATTTCCATGAATGAAAACTCTTTATATCAATGCTGACCATAATCTGTCTATTCTTTATTAGATAAATCCTATGAGATGTGAGGTGGTATTTAAAGCTATGTCTTCTAAATTCAGGACTCTAGCTACTATGCCAGGTTGTCGCCATAGTAGAAACAGTATTTAGTTCTTAATGGTGGATTCCCATAGATCACAATATCTGTGAAAGGAGTTTTAAGAAATACCAAGTCTGTGAAGTGTCTACTGCAAAAATTCAAAATTCTCACTGGCTTCATCACTGTGTATTAATCAAAAACTCTTTCTTATTGCTTGGAGTCAACCCATCTGACTCTAATGTTCTCTATGTTATTACACTGGAAGAATCCAAACATCTGCCTATGACAAATGCATGTGTATTCTCAGTAAGACAATAACAACAACAAAACATCAAATTCATTGAATTAACTTTTCTAGGTCTTGGCTTAAATATTATCCTGATTTTTCTTAGACTCTATTTACTAGTTTTTGTTAATGCTTTATTCTATTATAAACTCCCATATTTACTTGTAAATGTATCCTTTCCTTCTCTTCTTAAATACTGCTGAATTCTCCCATGTAATGTTAGACAAAAGCATTTTCAGACTGATTTTGCCATGGAACATGTGATTGAAATATATTGAGAAAAATAATAAATGCTTATCTGGCAAAGTCTGGAAGTAATCAATACCTCTAAGTAGAAAGGGGAATTGGGAAAATTTTGAAGGAAATCAGATGAAATCAAACCTATTTTTCATTTTAGAAAAATGGTTGCACCTAAGTACTTTCGTTATACATAAAATTTTATATTTGACATTTTAAGGAAAAGTGTTTACATTGTATAGAAAACTTAGGGTTCATGGAACGCTCTTTGGGAAATGCTATTCTATAACTCTTCCCCACTTCCCAAAATGAGTGCAGTCCAGTGCAAAGAACACTGACTCTGACCAAGGGACCTGTTTTCAAATCCCATCTCTGATGCTTCCCACTTAATGAACTTGAAGAAGTCATTTACATTCCCTGTGCCTCCATTTACAAATCTTTAAAACGAAGGGTTGGATTAAAGTGCCTTTGAAGTCCCTACCATTATCTTATGAACCATCATGGGTAACTGTAATACTTGAATTGATGCTTGTTTAAAACCATAAGCTGCAAAGATGGTGACAACCTGTATGGATCAATAGTTTCTTTACCACTGAATTCCCCCACACTAATGAAACCAGAGGTTCAGTCCCAATGACTATACTGATCTGAGTCATAGAAGACAAACTACTATAGTTTATATAAAACACTGGTAGCAGTTAAAACTTTACTAACAGACCCTAAGAATAAAGACTTATTGTATGTGTATAACTTCTTTTCATGAGAAGTAGCATGAAATAATGATTATTTAGAATGCTGGCCTCGAAGTAAGAAAAGCATAGGCTCAACACATATGCTCTATGTGACAACAAAGTCACTTAATCGATGAGTGACCCAGGAAACTCTCTAAGATAAGTTAGAGATGAATTACCAATCTACACCAATGAAGGATGTCTCCATAGCAATAGTTTCCTTACAATGATTTAAAAACTAGTCCAGACTTTCCTTCCACTCAAAAAAAAAGCATCCCAAAAGAAAAATATACATCAAACTATAAGCACTTAGGGGCCTCTTGACACAAAAGTGTTTATATTAATATAAAAATAGCTTTTTTATTTTGCAAAGGTAAGATTCTGATGGCCTCTTTCCATTATCAAAAGTGAAACTTTGTGTGAATGTTTTCTTAACTATTCCCACAAAGACACGGAATATAAATAGGCAAAGTATTAAGAACTACCACAGAGATACTAAACTCTCTGGGGGATTTATAATCAATTTCTGCATGAATGGACAACTTTGGACTGAATTCTAGATTACCTTTTAATTCTGACAAATAACAAGTCTGCTTCCAAAGTTTCAGTGCCTAACTAAAGAAAGCTGTATCCACACTTTCCTTAGTCCATCAGGTTCAAATCTGACTTTCAAATACATTTTGAGGCAGCATTACAAAAAGAAATGCTCTTTCTTTGACTTTTGAACCTTTCGCCTGCAGGGCTGAAGAGAAAGGCAGAGTCCGGGTTTAACTGTTTTCGACAGCACACGTGGGAAAACATGATAACACAAACTGGGAATAGGAGTCTGAGCATTTCAGGCATGTGTCTCTCAGTCAAGTAAAGGGACATGTCAGACTTGCTTATATGACACACTGCAGCCTAAAGAATACTGTGTGACATGGAGTTTCTTTGCTGTTAGAACCAGGCCACTTAGAACAAAATGCTGCAACCCTGCTGCATAATCTTGCAATACACACTTGCCGTATTACTGAACTATAGAAAATTTATGACTGCAACACTCAGGGATAAGGGGAGGGAAAGGAATAGTCACTAGGTTGGTTTTTGCCAATTTCCTACCCTGTTGTTTGAACCTGTCACTACACAAAGGTTCCTTTTTCCCTGACATAATTGTAATTACTGTTATTATGTAGATAGTTAATATTTCTTTATAGACAAATTACTATGATGCATATCATAGGAGCCATAAGAATATATATTATGAAGTCTGGATTCAGTACTAGTATCAGAAGTAAACATGTTTGGCAGAAGTACATGACTGATTATGATGATAATATCCAGATCTGGTGACAAAGGAACTAGTTTAAATCTCATTTACTCCACTTACTATCTCTGTGATCTTGGCACATGCCACTGTGCCTCTAGTAGACTCTGTTTCATCTATAAAATAAGGTGTCTGAATTCGATGACCTCTAAGGTCATTTCCAGCTCCAATGTTCAATAATATAACATGTCATAATCTTTTTTCATGATCAGGTAGACCCAGATTCAAGTCCCACATTTGACATTGGCTGGCTGTGTGACCCTGGGCAAGGAAGTCACTTAACAACTCATTGTCTCCAAACAACTCTCTAACCTTACATGTGACAGAGGGGTTACAAATCCACAATGGTAGAGGAAGTAACACTTAACAATAAAATCAGAAGGTCTAGTTTCTGTCCCCATACTCCTCACCAAAAAATGAAATATCCTATGTAATAGGTGTTTGGTTGGGGGTGGGGGTGGGCAGGGGAATGGGGTGGTGGTACAAAACCAATATTCATTTCTTAATGAACTCTAGAGAGATGTCCAGTCTTCCAACTAGGAATATAGCTTCCAGAAATCAGGATTCATTAACTCTAAGGAACTCTGAGCAATGGTTAAAGGAATGAGCATTATATTGCCTTGAGAAATGGACTTAGAACCATTGTTTCCATTTTTTAAATTGCTGTGTGTCCTTGGGTAAGTCATATAATTTCTGGGGGTCTCTGTTTTTTTATATACAACCTAAGAGGTTGGACTTGATGATGTTTATGTTTAAGCAATTTAACCCCTATCAAATCAGGTCAACTTTCTAGAAATTAATTCCTTCATCATTACAATAAGAGGGTTAGACTAGATCATCTCTATATTCCTTCTGGCTCTAGCAATTTATGTATCCCTACTACTTCAGTGTCTTCATTTGCAAAAATGGAAAAATGCTATTTGTTTTTCCTATCTCTTATGAAGCTCACATGATCTAACAATAGTTACTATGTATATGGTATTTTAATGCTTAAAAGAATTTTACAAATGTTACCTCACTTGATTCTCACAAAAAGTTTTAGGCAAATACTATTATTATTCTCATTTTACAGATAAAGAAACTGAGGCAGAGAGCTATTAAGTCAATTGTCCACAGTCAAACAATTAGTAACTGTCTAAGTGCAAATTTGAACTCAGGTCTTCCTGAATTTAAGTCTAGGGTTCTAAACCACTGTACTACCTAGTTGCCCTATAATAATAAGCAATATGTGGTAACACAGACATTAAAATATTAATAATAATGAGATAAAGGGTGCAGAAGTACTTTGTAAAAATCAAAGTAGTATATAGATATAAGGTATCATCATCATCACCATTATCATCATCATCGTCGTCGTTGTCATCATCATCATTGTCATCATCATTCTATTTCATAGCTTAATATTCTTCACATTTTTACTTCCATCAACAAGCACTTAAATGCCTATTTTGTAACCAGGCACTGTGCTAAGCACTGGGGATTAAAAAAGGGCAAAAGACAGTACTTGCTCTTAAAGAATTTATAGTCTTAGAAAGTCTTTAATAAAGTCTTCCTATCAAAACCACCACTTCTAAACAGATATTTGAAAACAGAGGGCCTTCTTTTTCAAGCCTGGTAAATGGTATAAAGGTGAATGGTCCAAAGTAAACCACCATATTAAACTATGCTTTTATATGTTTCACCAAAACTTTTTGTTTGAAAGTTGTGTCAAACTGGAAAGAGAAAAGATGGAGAGATGGGGGGCGGGGGTTAAAAGGGTTGAAAATAAAGGGGAAGAGGGAGGCTAGGTGGCAAAGTGAATAGAGCGCCGGCCCTGGAGTCAGAAGGACCTGAGTTCGGAGCCGGCCTCCTACACTTAATCCACACAAATAAAAACCTAGCCATGTGACCTTGGGCAAGTCACTTAACCCCAATTGCCCTAAAGGGCCCGCTAGGTGGCGCAGTGAGTAAGAGCGCTGGCCTCGGAGTTGGGATGACCCGAGATCAAATCCGGCCTCAGAAAATGAGCACCCACACATAAATAATGACTAGCTGTGTAACCTTGAGCAAGTTACTTAACCCCAATTGCTTTAAAAAAAAAAAAGAAAATAAATGAGAAGAGAGAGGGAGAGAAAAGAAAAAATAAAACAGAGGCAGGAGAGGGAGAAGAAGGGGAGGGGGTAGAGCAACAGGAAGGGTAAGGGGATGAGGGGGAAGAGGAGGAGGAGAAATGAGAACATTTATGAAGACTTTTTCTGGGTTTGGAAGTTAACATCCTCTTTAAAATTCAGCTATCAGATGCTTACTGAGAAATACCACCTAGAAATTTGTGGAATGGCACCTCTCCTTCTAGAACAATATTTTGCATGTGAATGAACCACTCACTAGCTATTGTAGTGATTGATTTATCAAATGAAAAAGGAATTAGAAAGTCTTGTCTGTTACAGACTGCTATAGCAGAAGGATCACTGGATTATGGAATAAAGAGACTAGACTAGCTCAATAGCTGTGTGTCCTTGGGTAAGCCATTTAACTTTTATGAATGTCAGTTTACTTATAAGTAAAATGGTGATGAACATATTAATAGTATTCACTACACAAGATTGTTGTGAGAAACAGAGGGAAAAATGTAGGGGAAACAATGTTTAAACCATAAACATGTGAGTTTTAAATTTTTATAAGCTATTACAAAACCAAAGATACAGTGGATAACTGTTTGCTTTTACATGGTTTTATATTCCCTATAACACTGTTCCCCTTCATCAGAATGTATAATCAGAATTAAATGAAATATAGAAAAATCCTTGGGACTGCTTGAAAAAAATACCTTCCCTCTCCATGTGAAGGCAAACTTGTTTGTCCACAGAAGAAATGGAATGGATTCATAATAGCAAAATTAGAGAAAGGTTTCCACTATACCTTTCATGACTAAGCCACACTTTGTACAATATTCTGTGCATAGCAGGTACACAATGCCTGTTGAGTAACCACAGAAGATATGAGATATTCACAGATGGATAGCAAACATAACCATTTACCAAAAAACCCAACACCTTTAGATTCACCATCTAAGTAAAACAATCTAGTCAACATGATTTCTCTAACCCATAAAAGAAAAAAAAAATCACGAATTTACAGACAATTATGAAGGCAGCCAGAGAAAAAAACTATAGAATTGGATTTATAGGAATTTGAAAGATAGAGTAGTGTCATGGAAATAGTGTAAGACAGAGGATTAGAGGACCTGGTTTGGAGTCCTGACTCAACTAATGACTACTTCTGGGATAATGAGCAATTCCTGTCATTTCTTTGGACTTATTGCTTCATTTGAAAAAAAAATGATGGAGTTGAGCTAGTTAAACTCTAAGCTTTTTTCCAGCTTGAATCTAACTCTATTGTCCCATGAATGTTTTTTATTATTACTACTTATAAAGGAGTGTAATGCTCTGAAATTCCATGGAACATTTAGCAGAATGTCTAGGCACCTCTGCTTCTTTGAGAGAATTTCTGTCACCAGGAGCCAATATGTAAAAGAAGTCATGACAGACACACAACAAGTACTCATTGAAGATATGAGTACACTATGCTGATATATTCAAAAAAGTTTTATCAGCTTTAGTTTATGCACTTTTGTCTGCCTTATTATTAAGGCATTGGCTTTTTCAATCTGAAAGTTGCTCTTTGGAGTCAGTCTAACTTTTCACTCCCAATCATGTCCTTTCTTCCCCATAGGCTCTTTTTATGATGTTATTAAGAGATAATGGTAATATGTAGACTTAAGAGATTAATGCCACCATTCTCCACATTTCTGGAACTAATCTGGTTAGAAGAAGCTCAATTCCCAAAGCTTTTCTTTGAGTAGGGAGAATAGGGAACCTTAGTAGCCCCCAAACACTTACTATTCTCATAGTGAAACTTGTCCTTATAGAATCCCGAGTTTATTTTTTTAATGACTCAGATTCTTAAGTTTCTGCTGGATAAGATGTTTCATATTCACCATGCATTAAACTTACTCCTCTGTAGAGCAAATGTTTCAGATTGCTTTAACTCCTACTCATATAATTCATTAGATTGATAGGTCGCTAAAACATCATTTGATCATTTTACATTGAAAAAAAATACTAACTTATGTCTCAGCTCTGATGTGCAAGAGAATATCCTTTTCTTCTCTACACCCCCTTTAACAACTTTTGAACTAAAATAAGGTCTCCTACCTCCCACCCCCTAGCCTAAGTGCAAAGAAATGCTATCTCAATTCCAGAAATCAGCCATAAGCTTGGTAATATGCTCTCAAAATGGTAACATCTGTTCAGTGAAAAGCTTCTGATAAAGGTTATATGCTAAGGCCCTTAATAGAAGGCTAACCAGTTCTTTTGTTCTAATACATTATTTTTTTTTTTCAACAAATGAGTAGCTTCATCACATGCAATAATGTTGGAAATAAGAACAAGTCAATTAAATACTTCAGATCTTCTGCCTCCCAAATAAAGGGAATGGCATAATTATCAAGCCGTGTGACCCTAGCAATTTTCACTGGCCTGGGCGGATGAATTAAGGCAATGTATTTCAGTTTCTGAAGGAAAAGACTACTTTTCCCCTCCCTTTCAACATGAAGCTTGCAGGAAAAACATACAGATATCAATATATTTAACTTCAGATTACACTTTGAATATGGACTGTTTGCTTTCATTTTTAAGTTAGATCATCTTTTGGAAAGCATAGTGATTCTCAAAGAATAGACCCTTGGAATGATAGGGACTGAATTACTGGTGAAAGGGGAGGGAAATTATTGAACTTCTCATACCCAGACAGAAGTGTCTTTTGTATGTCTAGTCTAGTCTTTATGAAATAACTGTGATGACAATTCATGTCTTTCACTAATTTAGTGTAGCTAATTACTACAAACCAGGAAAAGGTGGAATGTAAAGCACATTTCACAGTCAAATCAACAATAATAAGAAATAGTTTTGATGTTTTTTCTAATGTTTCATTGTTCCATGAAGGGACATTGCAACCTTGTGGAAAATTGATTTTCAGGACAATTTTCCTTGTTATGTACTGTGTTAGTAAGGCTAGAAATCAATGATATTCTAAAAATGAATTAACAGATGATCCAAATAACAGTGACAACTTTTTTTTTTACCTCAAAGAATTAAACTAAGTCCTTTAAGCTGAATAACAAAATAGGCCATTGATTCTATTCTTTGGTCTTTTGACAGACTTCTCTCTATTTAGTGATCTCTAAACCCTTTTGATATAACCCTGGAAAATGATATGAGCTGTATAATGTACTAAGTCCTACATACAATTCTTACCTGTCAACGTGAATTATATTTATAAGCTGAGGATGCTATATATGATTGAAGGTTTCAAGAAGAAAGGGTTTTAAAAACATCATGAAATGAATATATTTTCTTTTTGGTTCTAGAATTATCAGAACTTTAAAAACACAGGATTATACAAAAGATTATAGCTCTAAATGGCCATAAAGTTTATCTCATTCAATACTTTATTTTACATGTTTAAGGTGGCAGCATTAGTGTTAAGAAATCCTAAATCTAATTTACATATTGCCAGCAACTTTTGCAGAAATGATGTAACTATCACAAAGAATCATAGAGCTGGATGGGACATTGATATAAATCAAGCTAACTCATGCCTTTTATGTGTGAATTGACTTTTGACTTGTATTAAATGACTTGTTTTGTTGTTATTGTTCAATCATTTTTAGTCTTGTCTGACTCTTCATGATTCTATCTCATGTTTTCTTGACAGAGATATTGGAATTGTTTGCCATTTCCTTCTTGGGCCATTTTATAGATGAAGAAACTGTGGCAGAGGGTCAAGTGACTTGCCCAGGGCCACACAGCTAGTAAATGTCTAAAGCCAGATATGAACTCAGGTCTTTTTGACTTCAGGCCAGTCACTCTACCCACTGTGCCACCTTGTTGTCCACATGATATTTTGTTGTTGTTCAGTTGTTTCAGTCATGTCTAAGTTTTGAGGATGCCAACTGGGGTTTGCTTTGCAAAAATACTAGAATGGTTTGTCATTTCCTTCTCTAGCTCATTTTACAGATGAGGAAACTGAGGCAAACAGGATTAAGTAACTTGCTCAGGGTCACATAGCTAGTAAATGTCAGAGGGCATATTTGAATTCAGGAAGATGAATCTATCTGACTCCAGGCCTTGCACAATACCACAACTAGTATTAATTGACAGAGCCAAGACTAGAAAACATATTTCTTGGGGCAGCTAGGTGGCGCAGTGAGTAGAGCATCGGCCCTGGAGTCAGAAGGACCTGAGTTCGGATCCGGCCTCAGACACTTAACACACACACACATAAATACCTAGCCATGTGAGCTTGGGTAAGTTACTTAATCCCAATTGCCCTCCAAAAATCAAAAAAAAGAGGGGAAAACATATTTCTTACTTTCTTGCCTAGTTGTTATTTAATAATTATGCAATAGGGGCGGCTAGGTGGCGCAGTAAATAGAGCGCCAGCCCTGGAGTCAGAAGGACCTGAGTTGGGAGCCGGCCTCCGACACTTAATCCACACAAACAAAAACCTAGCCGTGTAACCTTGGGCAAGTTACTTAACCCCAATTGCCCTAAAGGGGCGGCTAGGTGGCGCAGTGAGTAAGAGCGCCGGCCTCGGAGTTTGGATGACCCGAGATCAGATCCGGCCTCAGAAAATGAGCACCCACACATAAATAATGACTAGCCGTGTAACCTTGAGCAAGTTACTTAACCCCAATTGCTTTAAAAAAAAAATTATGCTATAGATAGGTGGAAACAAGATGGCAGAGTAAATGCAGGGACTTTCCTGGCTCTCCCCCAAACCCATCCAAATATGTTAATGACTTAAATAAAGACTCTAAACAAATTTTAGTGTTTAGAAACCACAAAGAAACAAACAAACAGGGTGACACAATTTTTTTCCAGCCCAAGAAAATTTAGAAAGTCAGCAGGAAAGGTCTGTTGCACTAGGATGAGGGAGGAGTGCAGTACAACAAACTGGGCTGCAGCAAACTAGGAGCAGGCTTTGGGGTGACTGAATCAGAGGCAGCAGTGGCAGTTTCCAGAGCTCTCAGCCCACAAATGCCAAAGACAACTTAGAAGGTTAGCAAGAAAGGTATGCTACACTTGGGTTAGAGCAGAGCACAGTCCAGCAAAGGCCATGCCAACACAGTTCTGGCCCAGTGAACCAGAAGAAGACCTTGGGAGCTACTGAATTGGCAGCAGCTTCTTCCAGAGCTCTTAGCTCAAATATGGTAACGGGGTTGAACAGTAAAGGGGTCAGAAGGAGACTGTTTCTGCTGTCACTGGGGCCAGGACTCTGTTGCTTTGCCCATACTCAGATCAAGGTCTTCACCCTGGGTGGCAGGCCCAGAGCAAGGAAGAGCACTAGCACACCAAAAGTTGTGGCCATGGTGGAGCAGGGACCCTCATTACAGTTCTGAGGCAGAGAAGAGTGCTTACAGACATTCACAGAATAGAGCAAAGGTCAAGAGAGTAGTAAACACATCTCCCTAGATCATGCTACCTTGGAAGAATTGAAAAATTTCAGGTCCATAGAAGTATCTCTGAAGGGGCTGCTAGGTGGAGCAGTAAATAGAACACCAGCCCTGGAGTCAGGAGGACTTAAGTTCAAATCCGGCCTCAGACACTTAACACTTACTAGACATGTGACCTTGGGCAAGTCACTTAACCCCAATTTCCCAGCTTTCCCCCCTCCAAAAAGCAAAACAAAAACAAAAGCAAAAACCACAAACAAAAAAAAAAGAAGTATTTCTGAAACTAGCTTCACAAAACCCTGAAGCTTGGGACAGTGCTCCTTCTACCCTGAGTTAAAAGTCAAGAAATAGACTGAGAAAATGAGTAAACAACAGAATAAAACACTGAACCTAGAAAGTTACTATGGTGATAAGGAAGATCAAAATGCATACTTAGAAGAAGTAACAAAGCCAAAACTTATACATCCAAAGCCTCCAGGAAAATATGCATTGGTTTTAGGCCATGGAAGAGCTAAAAAAATAGAGAGATATTTTGAAAATCATTAAGAGATGTGGAGGAAAAACTGGGAAGAGAAATTAAAATGATGCAAGAAAATTGTGAAAAATGAGACAACATCTTGGTAAAAGACACACAAGAATACCTTACTATTATTGGACTAGGTCCAATGGTAAAAGAGGAACAAAAACCCAATGAGAAGACTGTCTTTAAAGGCAGAATTGGTCAAATTGAAAAAGAGGCACATAAATTCACTGAAGAAATAAAAACTCATTAAAATAGAATTGACCAAATGGAAAAGGAAGTACAAACACTCACTAAAGAAAACAATTCCTTAAAAATTAGGGTGGAACAAATTGAGCCTAATGACTCTATGAGAAATCAAGAAACAATAAAAAAATGAAAAGAATGAAAATATAGAAGATAGTGTGAAATATTTTATTGGAAAAACAACTGACTTGAAAAATAGATCTAGAAGAAATAATTTAAAATTATTGTTCTACCTGAAAGCCATGATGAAAAAAGAGCTTATATGTCATCTTTCAAAAAAATTATAAAGGAAAACTGCCCATCAGAGAGTAAGATAGAAATTGAAAGAATCCACCAATTACCTACTGAAAAATATCAAAACAAAAACTCTCAGGAATATTATAGCCAAATTCCAGAGTTCCCAGGTCAAAGAGAAAATATTCCAAGCAGTCAGAAGGCAACAACTCAAATATCATGGAGCAACAGTCAGAATAACACAAGATTTAGTAGCTTCTACATTAAAGGATCAGAGTGCTTGGGGTATGATATTCTGGAGGGTAAATGATCTAGGATTACAACTAAGAATAACCTATCCAGCAAAACTAAGTATAATCCTTCAGGGGGAAAAAGAGACATCCAATGAGATTAGAGGACTTTCAAGCATTCTTGATGAAAAGATCAGAGCTGAATAGAAAATCTAACTTTCAAATACCAGACTGAAGAGAAGCATAAAAAGATAAACAGGAAAGGGATTTAATAAGGTTGAACTGTTTATATTCCTACATGGGAAGATGACACTTCTAACTCATAAGAACTTTCTCATTAAGGAATTCAGAAGGAGTGTATATAGAAAGATGGCACAGGTGTGAGTTAAATACAAAGGGATGATACATATAAAAATAAAATTAGAAGGTGAGATAGGACTGTACTAGGAGAAAGGGAAAGGTAGAATGGGGTAAATTAGCTCACATAAAAATGACAAGAAAAAGTTTTTACAGTGGAGGTGAAGAGAGGGGAGATGAAGGAGAATGAGTGAACCTTCCTCTCATAAGAATTCGCTCAAAGAGGGAATAACATATACACTCAACTGGGTATAGAAATCTATTTTATCCTACAGGAAGTCAGGAGGGGAAGTGGATAAGAGAAGATAGGGGCTGATAGAAGGGAGGGCAGATTGGGGGAGAAACAAAACACTTTTGAGGAGGGACATAGTGAAAGGAGAGAATAGAATAGAATATAGAATAGAGAGAATAGAATAGAATAGAATAAATGGGAAAAATTTGATGGAGGGAAATAAAGTTAGCATTAGTAATTGTGAAAAAAGTGAAGCAAATTTCTCTGATAAAAGCCTTATTTCTCAAATGTGGTCAAAATTATAAAAATAAGTGCCATTACCCAATTGATAAATGATAAAAAGATATAAACAAATTACTTCACATTGGAGATAAGGGTGGGGAAGGAGGAAGAGAGTGAATTTGGAACTCAAAGTTTTAAAAACAAATATTAAAAATTGTTTTTACATGTTATTGGAGAAAAATAAAATACTAAATAAATAGAAAAAGAATTATATGATAAAAAACCTTAGTTGCTTAAATTACTTAGATGTTTGGTTGCATTAGGTATTTTTATAATTAAGAAATTGATTTCATGGAACACACATATATGCATAAAGAGGGAAAACAATATAAATATTCTTGTGTCAATTAAAAGTTCAACATCCAATAAAGATGCATAGATTAAGAGCTAGAAGTGACTTTAGAGCTCAATTAGTGCATGTTGAGCCTGCAAAAACCAGAAAAGTTAAATGACTTGTTCAGAGTTACACAAACAGTAGGCATTAGAAGCAACATGGGAAATAAGGACCAATGACTCCAAGTCCCAAACTCTCTGTAGTACACCATTGTTGTATCCTCATTTCCATTAAGTAAAGGTTTCCTTTTGGATTAGGTAGATATATTAGAGGAAGAGAAGCTATTAGGAGGAAAAGTGCTCAGAAAGACTTTCACAGTGATTTGGTTAGAAGTCATTAAAAGGATCTAAATGCAGATGGAAGGAATGGCTCCAGAGCTAATGTAGGTTCTACTGACCCAGGCATGTGATTACTGCTACTCACTTGGCTAAGGCTAGTGAAATTTTGAGCTTGAGAGGTCTGAGTTGTAGGGGCAAAAGTTGATCAAGTATCTGAACTAACAGTAACAATGAGGCAAGGTGAAGCAGACAAGGTTGGAAATAGAGCAGGTTAAAACTCCCATGGAAACTAGTATTGGTTTCAGGACATTGAGTAGCTCTTGAATGGCCATTTTGAGTGAATTAGAGAGCCTCCATCTCAAATAAACAAGCTAATCTAGAAGAAATGACACATTATGGCTATAGGTGCAAATGAAAGAAGTAACTCAAAGCTGTATAGACTCAGATATTGTCAGGATAGGGATACCTTTTTCATTAATGGAGAAATTGGGATAGACTCCTTTTTTACTTGGAAAAATAATGAGCTGTGATGATTTTTCTGACAAGCATTAGGTAGTCCAAGTCACTAGACATTCAAGAGAATATGTTCTTTGAGTGTTAAGTGTTATGAAATTGGAAAAAAAGGCAGGGCTGGAGGCATAGTCATAGAGATAAAACAGACCAGAGAACACTATACTGAAAGTGTGACATACTTGACTACATTCTTTGCTGAGGATTTTGTTAGCAACTCTTTTGAAGTAGTTAAGTGTTTCTTACCACCAGAGAGATTCTCTCAATATGGCTTCAGTTCAATAAGAATATCCACTTACTCATTTACTCATCAAATTAGCATCCATTGAATAACTTCCATATAAAAGCACACTGTGAAGGACTAAGGGAATGCAAATATAAATAAACTAAAATTCTGTCCCTCAAAGAGATTACCTTCTAGTAGGGGAAACATTTCTATACTATATGGAATGTTATAAATGCCATAACCTAAGAGACAGAGTGCCATTAAACTTTCACTATTGATAGAATACTGCAAGAGATGAGATGTTTGCCAGAGAGGAGGTGAGGGAATAAGAAAAAAATAGAAGGCATAACTCTAAATATCCAAGAAATTAAGATCTAATTAAAGAAAGCACAAACACTTAAAATTACTTTATGATTATGGATCAACCTAGCCACAAATACAAAATGTTCAGAATAAACACAAGGATACCAAAAAGAAACAGAGTAGTAACGGGAATAATGAATGTTAATGAAGAATACTAGGACAAAATTTTAGGTTTCTGTTACTAAAAATAATTTTACTCCACTTTCCTTATCTATATAAGTTGGAGAGCATATCATAATGTCATTTATAACACAATTAAGTTCCCCTCATTTCTCTTATGTCTTTAGGGTGAGGGGAAAAAAGAAAAAAAACAACTTTGAGCAAAAGATAGTAAACCCCCAAAGAGTGTAAGACAGCAAAACTCTTAATCAGTTCACAAGATTTTATCAAATTGTAAGCCAGTTCTCATTGACACTCAAAATGTTCCAGTGACTATAAAGAGGAGATGGAATTAAATGTACTCAAAAAGTGAAGTGCTCAAATATGAAAACAAATG
Organism: Gymnobelideus leadbeateri; assembly: GCA_011680675.1. Taxonomy (NCBI): domain Eukaryota; kingdom Metazoa; phylum Chordata; class Mammalia; order Diprotodontia; family Petauridae; genus Gymnobelideus; species Gymnobelideus leadbeateri. Next base: position 373,884 of record WOXC01007271.1, on the reverse strand, counting down.
GGTTTTTCCATGCTACCAATAAATTATTAGTTAAATTCTTCCTATGTATGTCTATCTTGACCCACCATTTATACTTGACTTCTATCATGAATTTTCATAATACACACATATGTATATAAATACACATGCATGAATATGAATATATGGATATATCACCTGTGTGTTACATGCATGTCACATACAGTGATATGCATGTGTGTATATTTATAATAGTATATGTATATGCCTGTATGTATTTGTATATACATGTATGCATGTGTATATATTTATAGGTGTACATATGTATATATCTGTGTGTTTGTATATACATATATGCACATAAGTATATTGTGTTACATATGCACATACATGTGCACACATATGCATACACCCTCTAAGCTAACCTTATTTCTTTTGGAGGGTAGTATTAATAAAAAGGAAAATAATGGAAGTGGGGGAGAAATAGTGCTATATCTCAATGAGATATTTGACAAAGCACCTTATGACATTTTCCCAGCAAAATGCAGGCTAGATGATAATATAGTTAGGCAATCAAAAGGCTTAATGAACAACCATATGAAAAACTGTTTTTCAACAAATCTAAATAAATCCAAAGGAACGTCTCTACTATGATGTCAAAGAGCTCTATCTATCCTGTCTTATTCAACAGTTTTATGAATGACTTGGATATAGATATAGGAAGCACAGCTTATCAACTTGATGGATGACAAGAAGCTCAGAAGGCTACCTGAAATATGAATGACAGAATCAGAATCCAAAAATGTTTCCTAAGGTTGGAATAATGGGATGAATCTAAAAAGATGAAATTCAATAGTGACAAATTGAATTAAAAAATCAATTGAACAAGTAGAAAATGGCTAGAGAACAATTTGTGTGAAAAAAGATTTGGCAATTTTAGTGCACTGCAAATTTAGTATGAGTCAGCAATATTACATAAGAGTCAACAGTCAATGTAATCAACGTAGTGTGATAAAATAATAACTAGCATTTGTATAAGCTTTAGAATTTTAAAAGACTTTATAAATATTATATCATTTGACTCTCAAAGCAACCCTGGAAGAGAGATGCTTTTATTTTCATTTTATAGATGAGAAAACTGAGACAGAAAGAGGTCAAATGACTTGCCCTGGGTCACACAGCTAGTAAATATAGGAGGAAGGATTTGAATATAGGTCTTCCTGAGTTTAGGTCCAGTGCTCTATCTATTATACCACCTGCTAACTTTGTTAACTATACTTTATTCAGAGAGCCATGCCATGTGAAAATCAGTTGAAAGAGTATTTAGCTTGAAAAATAGAAGCCTGTGTTTTTTTCAGGGGGGCCGGGGAGTGGTGGGATATTCATTTTAATTATCTTTAAATACTTGGAGAACTATTTCGAAGAGGGGTTACATGTGCTCCAGAGGAAGGACTAGGGGTAACAAATCAAAGGCACACAGAGACAGATTTTAGATTAATATAAGGAAAAAATAGTTATCCAGAAGGAGAATAAACTGCCTCAGGAAGTACTGAGAACATGATCACTGGAGGATTTTAGGGAAGGTTGGATACCTATTTGTCAGGGGATGCATAAGAAATTTCTATTTGAAGATAGTTTGCACAAAATGACCTCTACAGTGCCTCTCAACTCTGATTCTCTAATGTTTCAAGAAATCTGGGAGTTGTTTCTTCCTTATTATTTAAAAGATACTCAATATTTACAAAATTGTAAACTCTATGAGGTAAAGGACCAGGTCTTATTAAACTTTTTTATCTTCCCCAGAGATTAATACACCTTAGGTACTGTGCTTCATTAAAAAAAGCCTTTTTCAATGAATGGATAGGTAGATAAATGAAATATGATTTATACTATTTTAGTTACCTACTAGAAATTAACATTGATATCTGAATCTGAATAAAATATCCTGTACCATTCAATTGTCGCTTGTGCCTAGGGTTATATGATAGTGGTTTCTAAAGATTCTCAGTTTTGTGATGTTAGTTTGGGCTCAATCATACATATTTTCTTTCAGACTTTTACTACTGAAATCTCCAACTACACACTAGCTATTTTAAATCTATCAGCAAGCATTTATTGAATACTTATTGCATACCAGGCATTATGATAGGCACTGGGGATACTAGACAAAAGTAACACAGTCTCTGCCCTGAAGGAGCTTACATTTTACTATTCACAAAGTCACTTGGTATTAGAGCTGGTAAGGAAACTTTAAGATTTAATTCAATCCCTTCATCATATAATCAAGTAGACTGCGAACAAGAGAGGTGAAATGTGTTGCCTATAGTCACCAAGTAAGGCAGTGGCAGGCATAACATTGGAACTGGAGTGTTCTGATTCCTATGCTAGTGTTCCTTCCAAATGCTGGCAAAGCTCACCTCAAATTTCCCATACAATTAAAAAATGACAAGGGAAGCTAATTCCTAACTGACTGAAGTAATTCTAATACCTCTCAATTCTAAAACAATGATCTCATGAAAATAGCTTCAGAAAAAAAGAATGGTAGCATTCTGCCTTTTTCTATAATGGAAAAGAATCTACTATCAAATCATGCCTCCTTTATGTTCTTTGTAAAAGGGTTGTACCTCAATTAAAAAAAAATCCACAAAATCTGGGGAATACTCCAAACATATTAAATACTAAAGATGCTTCTGTGGTTGCTGCTAATCTGATGTTTCTTATACTTTCTAGGATAGAAATAGATGTGATTTGGACTTGTTTTCACAACTTTCTTGGATAACACTTTAATGATTTTGCAAATAGCTTTTTATCACGTGTGCCACTCTAAGGCAAAGTATTCTGTCTTTTAGTTGTTATGATCAATATGTTCCTACGTTACGATTATTATCCTTCATGGTGCTAATTTTCAGATAATGTTTGCAGTTACAGATTTGCACTCACAGCTGTGAAGGCTAATTTATTGCACATGTATCATTGCTGAAGGTCATGGAACTCCAGAGTCCTATTAAAACATTTGATTATATCCTGCACACTTCTGCCAGAGAGAGACTGTCTTCTGGCTCCTCAGGCATCTGTGGAATTTATCACTTTTTCATCCAGAAAAATTGAGGAAAGTAGGTGCTTAATTCTTGTTGCTGCCAATAAAGTATCTGATGTCTCATATGCCCTGTATGCTTGTACTTAGCTTTTCCAAATGGTAGGAGTAGTAAAGAAGCAAAGAAGAGGCTTCCGTAAGTAATTCCATAAAATGATGATGATGATGATGATGTTATAAAAACAAAGTTCTGTACATAATCATGCAGATTTCCACCATCCATGTAATATCTGGATGGATTTATGACATATGTAGTTGGTTGAAAGCAAATGGGGGGGCTTTGTCTACCCATACAAATATGGTGAGTGAATAGGATAAAAAGTAGAGTTGGGGTTCTGGGGAGAAATTATATATAGAGGATGATATAGCTGGCAAAGACTCTAATTTTTTTAAAAAGCAAGAACTAATAAAAAGCCAAGTTTATCCATTATAGAATTAGAAGATGATGGTACCTAAAGATGCTATAATGGGATATCTAGCTTCCTCAATAGTTTGATAAGCATAATCTTCAAGTCATTGTTAATACTGATTAGAAAAATGGGATCACTAAATCCAGGGATCTATGGCATAGCCAATCTATCAGCACTGGAATGGCTCTTGCTGAATACATTCACTGAATTGGATATACATGGTGGATAGATGACAACGAATAACCTGAAAACCTGTTTGCTAAGCTGAAATGAGACAACTCTAAGAAGAATGAGCAGAAACAGAAAAATTCCTCTAGGACCCAGTGAATCTCAACCTCAAATGATAGAGCAGATTTCCCAGCTGCCAGAGAGCAATGTTGGCAGGCCAATTTAGCATGCAGTATTCAGAGATCACGTGGTATAATTTGAGCAAAAGTTTGAGGCAAGTGAAAGATGCTGTTCTTCACATGGAAAAATTCTAAATTGTAAAACATGTCTTTAGGTGTTCAGGTACTGCTGATCATTTAGATGACTAGACATGTTCAAATATGTGAAAAGCAGCAACACTAGCAATGTCCTTTTTAAGCATTAAGGACAATGGGATATACTGGCACTTGGGGATAAGTCAGTGTGTTAACAGTATTAGAGAGGGGTAGGAGGATGCTGTAGATCATTCTTGTGATGACTAAGACTTCATTGAGAAGTGTGGCCACAAGAGATGTTCTAATAACTAGGAAATGATTTATGCTTATAATTTTTAAAATGTTTATTGACTGAATAAATGATTTAGCATCATAGATTTAGAGCTTTAAGGGACCTTAGGGGCCAGCATGTCTAACCTCATTTTACAGATGAGCAAACTGATATCTAGAGATGGTGAGAGATTTTCCCAGGGTCACATTGGCAGTGTGCATTTGAAGCAGGATTTGAACTTAGGTCTTCTTGAGTCATTCAGTATGCTATCTGAATGTCAAATTTGACTCCATATTTAGAAGCCAAAACCAGATAAAAAGATGAGAATATTGAAAATGATGAAACTGAAAGTGCAAGGAAGATGAAGTTAAGTCTTTGCCATTTTAAAATTCATGTTGGTGAGGCATGAAGGGTGCAACAAAATCAGATAAATTTGTCCAATGATCCTCAGATTATAAAGACTGAGCAAGGCATAAAACAGGCAAATGTTTGCCAGTGTCACAGAGGGCACTTTGTGTAGAGTCCAAACAGAAGAAGAATGAAATGTTTTTGGTAAGGTCATCTAAAAATCTTGTTTGAAAATAACTGCTGATATCACCAAACCCCAGAATATTAAAGGGTCTCATCAATGACATCCAAAGGAGCTGAAAAAAAGGTTGGGCTAAGAGAAAAACTAAGTGCATAAAGAATGTCTATTGTCCAAATTAAGAGATGCAGTTGGATGTACCAACCATTGCAATGGGATACCAACTATATTTCTTCAAAATCTGTTCTTCAAACATATTTTAATATATCAAGCTGCTATGGCAAATGGACAATGAGCTGGGCATAGAAAGAGAAGAGATCAGGACGGGGAGGCTAGGTGGCGCAGTGAATAGAGTGCCGGCCCTGGAATCAGAAGGACCTGAGTTCGGAGCCGGCCTCCGACACTTATACAAACAAAAACCTAGCCGTGTAACCTTGGGCAAGTTACTTAACCCCAATTGCCCTAAAGGGGCGGCTAGGTGGCGCAGTGAGTAAGAGCGCCGGCCTCGGAGTTGGGATGACCGAGATCAGATCCGGCCTCAGAAAATGAGCACCCACGCATAAATAATGACTAGCCGTGTAACCTTGAGCAAGTTACTTAACCCCAATTGCTTAAAAAAAAAAAAAAAAGAGATCAGGATGAATTTAATTCAAGAAATAACAGATCTTTTTTAGTAACAAAGAACTGGAAGAAGGTGAGTACCTATAGATAGGGAGGATCAATGTGCTACAGTAATTTAATGGAATATCATTGTACTGTATGGAATAATAATACGAATAATTCAGAGAAATGGGAAGATGTTTATGAACTGATACAGAGCAAATTAAGCAGAACAAGGTAAACAATTTACATGATGGACACAACTGTTCAGAGTTCATAGATTCAGAGATGGAAGAGATGTTAGAAGACACCTAGTCCAATGCTTTGATTTTATAGATGAAAAAAAAATAACATTTTTAGAAGTTGAGTGACTTATTGAAGATGACACAGTTGTTTAGAGGCAGAACTAGGAATTGAACCCAGATACTGAAACTCTAACACTACTTCCATCATACCAGAATATATCAAAATAACAACAGTAAGGAAAACCCACCACACATTTTGCAATCCAGCTAAACTGGCTTTCTCTCTGTTCTTGATTCATGACACAGCATTCCCTATCTTTCTGCCTTTTAGGCTATACCCTTTGCCTGGAGCGCACTCCCTCATTACTTCTACCTCATAGAATCCCTGTCTTCCCTTAAGTTGCAGTTTAGGTACCACCTTCTACATGATGCCTTTCCTAATCCCCCCAACTACCACTGTTTGTCCAAACCATCTAGTATTGAGAGAAAGCTAGGTATTACAGTGGATATCTTACTGGGCCTGGAGTCAGAAAGACATGATTTCAAATCCAGCATCAGATTTTTAATAGCTATGTGATCCTAGGAAAGTCACTTAAGCTATATTTCCTTCAGTTTCTTCAACTGTAAAATGAGTATAATAATAACACTTATTTCTCAGAGTTATCATGAGGATCAAATGAAATGAAATTTGTGAAGCATTTATCATAGCGCCTGGAACATAATAGGTACTTAATAAATACTTGTTGATTCATTGTTCAACACAGTTACTAATCTTGGCTTCAGACTACTGGCAGTAAAACATACCTCTTGCCTTTTCATGGAGAGGTAACCTACCATAGCCACTCATGGCCAGCGTGTTCATTTATTTTGTGAAACTGTAATACTCTATTACAAGAAAAAGTTCACAGAGTGAGGGGGTAGTCAAGGACAGCAATTTTTAAAAGGAAAGATAATCTAGAAAACTAAAAACAAATTCATAGTATTTTCAATAGCCCCATACTACTTCCTGAGACAAATAATTCACTTTTTAAACCTCAGTATTCTCTCAATGATCCTAAGTGAATGAAAATCATGGAACATCATTAACTCTAAAGAATCAAAAAGCATGGTAGGCAAAAGTAGGCTAGAGTATATTACCCATGATGACTTCCTCACAAGAAATTGTATATAAGATATAAATTGGGAGATGTATGCTTGGAAAACAAGATGGGCTAGTAATGCAACAACAATAATAATAAATTGACAACCTAAATGATGAATTGTACCTACAAAACATTAGAAGACCCAGAAGAAAGTTTCTAGCATATTTGGAAAAATCAGCATCTTTGAAGATGCTGAACAGTTAAACAAACCCAAACAGTTAGCAAACAGAATGAGAAAACATGAATGAGTTGGGGTCTGTACTCCTGTTAAGAGTACTTATGGAAAACTACTTTGGGAATCAGGTATGTTAAAATATGTAAGCAGATGAGCTACCTGAAAAAGAGGTTATAGAGAACACAGGACTAAGGAATGAATTCTAAAACTATGTGACAACTAAAATAGACATATTCAAAATAATTTTGAGCAGGGTAAAATTTTTGGGTAGGCTAGAGGTTTTTAAAATCCTAGTTAAAAAGGGATATTTGACTTCTCATCATGCCACTCCTTTTTATATTTTATTATTTCTTTCTAAATATACTATTTCTTATTCAACTCAAAGATGTAGAAAGCAATTTTGACCTATAAAACTCAGTGCAGATTAACATCCTAAAATGCACTTAGTTTTAGCTGTTTTATTGAATGCTTCATTTATTCTTATATTTTTAATTTAGAGTCATGGATCTCACTTAAACCATTTCCCCTTCTTCCCATATAGATATAGGTTTATTAATAAGAGAAGTTTGCACCAGTAATTTTTTATTTATTGTAACTAATAAAATATGTCTCTATTTCCAGGTGTTTCAATGTTAAGATGTAGATGCCCACTACATTATACACTATACATTAAGATGTATATCCCACTACATAATGGGATAGTGGTGTTTTATTTCTGTTAGCAGATCTAAATTCCCCACTGCTTTTCTCTTCCATTGTCTGGTAGATGTGACTGTGTCTAAAAGGGTAGTTTGCCTCCCCTTCATATTAAAGGGGAGGAGGAGTTGAACTTTTTGAAAGGCTAGAAGTGAGCACATAAGCAGATGGCAGGATAGGAAAGAGAAACTATCGGTGACAAGAGTAGCATCTTCAAAGCAAACCTAACAAGAAGTATGAGGGATAGAGTGAAGTGGCAGATGCTAAATTGTATTGCCAATTCAGAAACTCTGAGAATATTCTTTAATAAATTTGCTACATCAATAGGTAAAAAAAAAAAGGTGACAGCCTAACAGTAGAAGTAAAGATTTAGGCCTTCACTTACAGTCTCATATGTACTTATGCAAACTAAATGAATCCCTATTTCAGCACAGAAGCAAAAGGGCAGCATCTAGATTTGTAATTCATGTGAATTTCATATTCAGTGAATAACAAAGATGGCTGCATTAAGTCCTGAAAAAAATAACTGTGGCAGGTTGGGACCAGCATGCAGTAGCTAGATACATCAAAGCCTAATAAGAACAAAGTTGGATATTTGAGATCTTCTAAATAATCCACAAAGCTTGGAAGAATCATTAGATTCAGTGTGCATAATGAAATAGAACCTCCAAAATTCTCAGTTTTTCCACTGGGAAACCTCAACTACAAGTAGCTGAAGAGCATCTTCCAAGAGATGAATTAGTAAAACAAAGCAAGGCAGCCATGCTAGAGAGTGAGAGCCCAAAGCCTAGTTCCCATGAAGCCTTCTGTAAGAAGGTACCATGGACAAAGAGCATTCCACTTAGAAAGATAATGAAATAAGGAAATAGAGAAAATGACAATCTGAGACATGAAAGTCATCAGGTGACAACCAGAGAGGTAATACAATTTTCTTTTAAAACTACAGAAAAGATGTCCATAAACATGGTAGATAGACTTGTGAGAAGAAAGTAGATTTTCTATTAATCGTCTTCTCCCCTGTTCCTCCCACCATTCTTCATATTCAGTCAGCTTCAGTTATAATGCTACAGAAAGCTATGAGAGGTCAGTGAGATTTTGCTACCAGGATTGAGAGCAAATTCAAAAGTCAATGCTGTGTCCACCATATTGTGATACAGAATCCAGTGAATTCTATACACTCATACTATGCTTTCCCAATATCTTCTATTTCTCTAAGGAGAGATGAATATACTATATTATTCCTTTTTTTTTTCTAGTCTGCTTTCTGTTTTGCCACTTTCTTTAAAACAATTTCACTAACACTGCATGAGAGTTAATACTCTACTGATCTATGTTTTATTGGAAGTAAATGGATAGTGTTGCACTCAGGGAGAGATTTCCCAGGATGGGGGCTCAAAGTTAAGCTGAAAAGAGATTTGTTGATTCATATTTTATAACTTCCCAAAGTTAAGAAAGTCCAAGTGAAACTGGACCAAAAAAAGCTTAAGCACACCTGAATATGTGCTTAGCAGTCTCTGTAGAGTGAGAGTTGGAGTTAACTCTTTTGAGGCCTCTTGCTTTGTGTACCTTCAGTTCCTTTATTTTTCCACACAAGTTTGAAGAAAAATCTCTCCTACCACAGGTGAAGGACTGAGAGTAGTGACTAGACAAAAAGTCATGCCTGAAGGAATTAGTTGGGAATATGAGGCTCCACCCACATGAGGAAAGGGGTTAGCTAGAAGGAAATTAATCCCTTTACTTTCTAGCCTACACACCATTAAAAGCATGTATATTCACTAATGAAAGTGTTAGACAAAAATTAAGGAATTTGATAAATTATATTTAATTTGCTTACCATAGTTTATAATCAATTTATAAATGCATTTTTATTCTTAATAATAATAGCTAAAATGTATATAATGCCTATTGTATACATCATTTCAGGCATTATGCTAAGTCCTTTAAAATTATAATTTCATTTGATCCTCACACATCCCTGTAGGAAGGTGCTAGTATTATCACCATCATACAGATAAGGGAACTGAGGCCAACAGAGCTTAAGTGAATTGTTCAGTCATACAACTAGTGTCTGAGGACAGATTTGAACTCAATTCTTTCTGACTCCAATAGTGCTCTATCCACTGTACCAGCCAGCTGCTTTTTTAGGGGCATACTATGTACTCAGAATCATGACAGAAAAAAGTAAGTATAAGATGCAGCTATTTTTCCCTCAAATAACTTAAAGTCATTCAATCGGGGGGGGGGGAGGGAGAGAAACATGTGAAATAATTAGTATACAATTAACTGGCACTTAATATATGTAATTCTGATGATAATCATGATATGAATTTATAGGGGACTGGTTAGTGAAGACTGGAACCATCAAAGAAAACTATATAAAAGAATTGGGATTCCAGCTAGATTTTGAAAGATGGGTAGAGGACAGAATGTTCAGACTAGGGAAAGATGATGAACAAAGGCACAGGGGAAGGAACGTCTATACTATGCATGGAACAAGGTAGAAGCAAGATTGACTAAATCAAACAATTATTGTTGAGGAGTGATGAGCGCTGAATTAGATAAAAAAGTTCAGAAAGCCTTGAAAAATGGAGGAGTATGGACTCCATGAGGCAGATAAAAAAGGCGCCATTATAGGTTTTTTTTTTTTTTTTAGCAAAGAGTCTGGAAAACTACAAAACTACATATGTAGTTCTTGCCTGTCATCTTTCTCTCCTATACCAATGAAATGAGGAAAATGATTTTAGGAAGTTGAATATGGTAGCACTTTGAAGGATGTCCTGAAAATAAAAAAGAATATGGAAGCAAAAAGAGAAGCTTTGTTGAGGCTACTATAGGAATCCAGGTGATAGTAATTAGGATGGTAACTTAGTTCTCCCCAAACTCCCCCAAAGTCTTTAGACAGTTCGAAGAGCTAGTAGTCCAATCATTTCCCTTCAGCCACACTCCTGATTTCAGCTCCACCATCATCATGCACCAAGGAAAAGATTATCACCTTTACTTGGCAAGTTTCTTCTATCATGATTTTTAAATATCAGATCATTTTATTCTAGATATAGGACACATTTCCTCCCACCCTCAAATTTGGCTTTTATAAAAACAGAGTTTTCCAGTAAGATATGCTACTTTTTAAGTGTATACATATAAATAAGACATATATAATGGAAGATATATGTGTAATGCATATATAAATATAGGCATGTATACACATCTGTTGGAAAGGGTTGTGAAAAAGACAGATGATTATAGTACTTTATAACACAGGTAGAAATACCCATATTGTTTAAGTTTTTTCTTGCTTATAAACCATTCACAAATGTATGTTATTCCTTAAAATGATATCTCTCTGAAAAGAATATATATGTGTGCCTGAATATATGTATACATGCATATAATGGCAAGCACAGAAGTAGTTCACACCTTGTTTCAGCTATTGAATTAATACCTTATTTCAGTTCAAGTTTCTTTTTAGCCTTGATTCAAGTCTGTTAAGAATCAGAACATGTGAACCCCACAACTTGTGAACCCTAGAACTCATGAACTCCTGCAACAGGAAGGGGAGGAGCTAATGACCATATATAAGGAGAGGCCCAGGCTAGAGACAGTGGAACTGAGAAGAGGACACTTATGGTGGCAGAATCAAGAAGGAGAAAAACTTGTGTTATCCCAGCACTCTGTTTGTCTGCTCTATGTTGATGTTTGTCTGTGATAATTTGTACAGAAGCCTTGGGACCTCACTGGAAACCCTGAAAGAGGACTTTCTGGTTGTATATTTACAGAAGTCTTGGATGCGGGTTTTGGAGGCCCTGGGACTTTACTGATGATTTGTGCTGACCTCTTGGACCTTGTTTGTGGGTCTGTGTTGATTTCTATGTTGATGATTTGTGTTGTGAGTTCTCAGATCTTGGTGGGTCTGAGTTGATTTCACAGGCAGATAATGAATTGATGATTGGTGCTGGCAATGTGCATGACTATTATTGTGGCTCTGTCAAGCTTTGTTTTCCCAGAAACAGGAACTGTGAAAGACTTGAGGTGGACTGGACACTGTGAACTTCAATATGGAATGGGAACTAAATGAAGAACCGGACAAGGAGCTGGACAAGGAACTGAGAGCTGCCTGCCTTTGAACCCAGGTGACAGTTGGATGTGGGACCATGGAAGAGGAACCATAGAAGATGAAAGCCAGCCTTGAGTCAAGCTAAAAGAAGACTTTACTTGGATATGTGTACTGACTGAGAAAATTATGATTAACTGTGACCTTGGGGTGGAGAACTTTGACTTTTATACTTTGTGATTAAGGATTTTGTGATTGACTAAACGAGTATACTTTGTTGAAAACTATGTGACCAGTTTGGTGAAAACTATGTGGCCATTTTAGTGATAAGTTTTTGAGTTGTGATAGTGGGAATGCTGTATTTTTATTTTCTATGAATGTTTTGCTCTGATTTGTTATTGAATAAATAGAGAGCTCACTATACTATGTAATCAGAACCTTGAAAGCTGTTCATAGCAGCAGTCCTCTGGGAAGCTGCTAGTGCATGCCTTTACATTATGGCATAGATGGCAGGATTACAAAGTATAATGCCTCTATTTGTTCCAGGATCCATGGCCCTAAGATTGAGATTGTAAGGCCAAGGATCATGGAGGTGTAGAATGTAATTTTAATGGAATCTGAAGATCTTTCAAGCTCCCTTGTATTGGCAAGTAAGCAGTTACTTAGCATCTTGTTTCAAGTTTAACACCTTGTTTAAGCTATTTAATTAACACAGAAGTAGTTAACACCTTGGAAGGTTGCTGCTTATGTAACACGAAAGGGAAGAACAGGGAGGGGTTGTACTGTATATAAGGAAGAACACAAGCTGGACAGACAGAATTTCCAGGGGTAAGCATTATGGAGGCAGGGCAGATGCTGCTGGATTGAAGACTGAACTGAGAAATGAGAAGAACTGAGAAGAGTAGTAAAAATTGAGAACTGACAGAATACCTCGGAGCAAGCCACATGGAGGCTGGATAAAGCAATTTTGATTTTAAGAACAGAGCATGTGGTGCTGAAGACTTCCAAGGGCCAGCTGGAGCTGCTAAGGATTTCTGAGGGCCATCTAGAGGTGAAGAAGATTGAGGAACCATGGCTGTGGTGTCAGTTCTTTGTACAAATGTTGTTATGCCTTTGTTAATGTGCATGCATATTCTTGTGGCTTTCTTAAGCTTTGTCTTCCCAGGAACAGAGACTGTGAATTATTTGAGATGGACTGGACAGTGTGAACCCCAATGTGGAGCAGGAACTGCATGGAGAGCTGGACATGCAGCTGGTTGAACTCAGGCGGCAGTTGGTTATGTTTGGGTGGGAGCTGGGACCATGGAAGAACAACTATGGAAGCTGAGAGCCTGTCTTGGGTCAAGATGAAAAGACCTCTCCATGGGTACTGAGTAGTGATTGATGAAATTGACTGAGTAGTGACTGATGAAATAGGATACTGAGTAGTGACTGATGAAATTGTAATTTACTTGGGACTTAGGGGTGGACGGCTTTTGTATTTTCCACTACCCCTTAAGAGGATACTGAGTAGTGACTGTTGAAGTTGTAACTTAATTGCACCCCATGGGTGGAGACTTTTGTACTTTGTGACCCTTACCTCCTTAAGGCAGATTGAATGATTGACTTACTAAATGATTATATTTTGTGGAAAATTATGTGACCACTTTGGTGAAAACTATGTGGCCATTTTAGTGATAAGTTGAGTTGTGACATGGTGAATGCTGTATTTTGATCTTTTGTGATAAGTTGTAACATTCTTAGTGCTGTGCCTTGATATTCTGTAAATGTTTTGCTCTGATTTGTTTTTGAATAAATAGAGAGTTTGCTATACTATGTAATCAGAACCTTGAAAGCTGTTCACAGCAGCAGTCCTCTGGAAAGCTGCTTGTGTCTCCTATGTATGTGTACACGGATTTATTGTACTTCTGGGAACATATATATGAAGCCTCTTTGAAAGAAATATTTTCCTATACATTCCTTTAAAATCAAATATAGGGGCAGCTAGGTGGCGCAGTGAATAGAGCACCGGCCCTAGAGTCAGGAGGACCTGGGTTCGGATCTGGCCTCAGACACTTAACAAAAAAACTAGCTGTGTGACCCTAGGCAAGTCACTTAAACCCAACTGCCCTCCAAAAAGCAAGGAAAAAAATCAAGTGTATGTATATATATATATATATATATATATATGTCAAAGTTGTTGAATCATTTCAGTAATGTCTGAGTCTCCATTTGGGGTTTCCTCACCAATGATACAGGAGTGGCTCTCCAGCTCATTTCACAGATGAGGAACTGGGACAAACAGGGTTAAGTGATTCATCCAGGGTCACACAACTAGTAAGTGTCTGAGATTGGATTTGAACTCAAGTCCTCCTGACTCCATGGCTGGCAATCTATCCACTGTGCCACTTAGCTGCTCAAAATATATGTATACATACATATAGGCATATGCATATATTTCTTTCAAAGAATTCTCATTATGAATAATCTATATTTTTGGGTAGTGAATTTGAAGAATAAAATGGAAACAATATGAGTATTTTCGCCTATATTATAAAATATTATCTGAAAGTAGCATTAATCTTACCTATCTTCCTCCAACTTTACTCTTCTCACACTATTTATGGTTTTCTAATTTCTCTTTTTCCCTAAATTTCCCTCTAAAACTTTCCCCTTTCACTTTTTTTCCTCTGTGTATACCACAATCTTTCACCTAGAAGCCAGAGAGAATGAAAGAAATGAAACAATAATGGAAAAATATTTCCTTTGAAACCTACATGCATCTTTGCATATACACTGCTTCTTTAAGTTGAAGTTACTTAAAAATCTTTACTTCTGAAAGAAATTTTAATTTATTTAGCTGAGCATTGTTAGCAATGTTGTATACAGGGAAGAAAATACAACAGAACATAGGCCTTTGAATCAGAAGATCTGAATTCCATCCCAGCTCCAATATTTACTAGTTGTTTGATTAACAAATCTTTTAATTTTTTAAAGGCTTAAATTTCCTGTTCAAAAATGAGGATAATTTACCTCACCTTCCTCATAGGGTTGTTGTAAAGAAAACAATTTATAACCTTTAAAGGAATATAAAAGGTGAACTATTATTGCGTTTAATGTTTATGTTATATACTATGCTAAAATGTGTTGGTCACTATATATTACTAAAAGGAAATTAGATATTTTTTAATTTCTAAAAATATATAGAAATAAATCATTTCAGGTACCAATACAAGGCCTCCTACTTAGGGGTATTTAGGAATAAAAAGTAGATTCTTTTAGGTAGTATGTAATTCTTTAAGGTAGTATGCAAATATGAGTTATTATTTCTACAATTATTATTCATGTTTTTTTTTATTCCTGTCTTGTTTCTAAATTCTATTTTTGGGGTGAGAGTGTTTAATTTTCCTGGTTTTCAAATAATTTCTTATTTGTAGATATCTCAGATATTTTTAGCTTGTATTATAACCCTAACTTTCATACCTTTAAACTGTATGTGACTTCAAGAAATGATAGTGGGAACGGCCTTTTAGGGGCTACATCATAAATTTTCCAGTTTTCCCCATCACTTTATAATTAGACATCTATTTTTCTGCAAAAGTTTAGAAGCTGCTATTTTGAACAAAACTATTATTGCTGTCTTTAGAGTCACCTAATGAATAAAAATTTCATACATGCTATACTCAGAAGTGTCCCAAACTCTGTCAATCAATCTTTTGTCTCAAGTCTTACTGCAGTTTGTATTTTTAAGATGCCTGTTTTTTAATCCATACGGGCTTCCCCTAGGCAATTTGGTCTGTCAAAGAGGCTTAATTGCATTAAATATCTTGATGACATAGAGATTGATGTTACAAAATTAGTCTTAATATTCCTTTTCCTACATCTGTGTTGTCTGCTTGCCAAACTAATGTCAAGGCTTAGTAATTTAGAAATTTCCTTTAACACTGCCATAATAGATTAGTCTTGAGAAAAAAAAAAACTAATCACCTTAAGTTTACTATTTTACCCCCTTTCATTTCAACATCTTTAAATCAAACTATTGTAGATATAATACCTTATTAAAATAGATACTATGTAAAACAATGGATGTTTAAAGTATAGATATACCACAGTTGAAATATAGACATACATTCATCAGAAAGTCAATAATGTCAAAGGCTGTCTTATTAAATAAAGAAATGTCATCTCTCTCTACTTCAGAAAACCAACTCTGGCATTGACTATGTAAGTACTACTTAAACCCTTGAAGTAGATTTTTTTGAACTTAAGAAATCATTATGGGGTATCAAGGAAATCTCCTCCCTTGAAATTGTGTCCTCTTATGCTTCGCCTTCCCAAGCAGTTCTAAGGTTCCTTTTGCAATCATGACATATCCTAAACTGAAGAGCAGAACAGCAGTTTTCTTTGCTTTTCTTTAGGACATTCCCAAATTTAATTTTGAGGAGCCTAGAACTTTCATTAACTCAAGACATGAGTATGAGGCCTTCCTTTTTATGGGTATCTTCATATCAGAGTTAAATTGAAACCCTGGAGACACAGTTGGACTATTGAGAAAGCCCGTTCTTTCGGTCTAGTCTGACAAAAAATAGGGAATTATTTAAAAACTACCTGTTGATCTTAACATGGTGGAACATGCCTATAATTCCTGCTACTGGAGAAGGCTGAGGCTGGCAGATCTCATGTTCAGGCATTCTGAGCTGCAGTAGGGCAGCTGAGTGTCAACTGAGTGTCTCTAACAAGTCTGTTTCTAATATGGTAAACTCCTGGGAGCACTATGCTATCTAAATAAGGATAGAGCAGTTTAAAGTTTCTGTTGAAATTAACTCCAGATTGTGTCTGTGAATTACAATTACATTTCCATTGCAGGTAATATAGAGAGACCTAGTCACAAAAAAAAATCCCAACAACCACTTACACAAAAAAATGCCGCAAGAGAGAGAGCAAGGGAAAGAAAGATACAAAGAAAGAAAGTGGAAGATGAAAGAAGGAAGGATAGCAATATGTGAAGTAATAAATTCAGCTTGTAAGATGTTTAAATGGATTTAAAATACATACTTTGTTTTTGTCATTTTTGTTTTTTAGTTGTTTCAGTAGTGTCCAACTTTTCCTGACCTCATTTAGGGTTTTCTTGGCAAAGGGACTTCTCCAGCTCATTTTAAGGATGAACTGAGGCAAACAGGGTTAAGTCACTTGCACAGGGTCACACAGTTAGTAAGTGTCTGAGGCCAGATTTGAACTCAGGAAGATGAGTCTTCCTGACTTCAGGCTGGGCATTCTATTTACTGTGTCACCTAGCTGCCCTTAAAATATGTACAGAGATAATTAAATCTATAGAACATACAAAGTAAATACAAAATTATTTGTAGAAGTAGATAGCATTAGCAACCAGGGGAGGTAAGTGGTGGCAAAGAACCTTCATATTTATGTAGAATATGGCTTTTGAGAAGAGCATTGAGGTATGCCAGGTACTCTGAAAAGTAAACATAAGAAGACATTGAATTTTGAGAATGAAGTACTATTTGTGAAAGACATAGAAGCACATGATAAGACTTTTGAATTTGGGAACACCTTATAAGAAAGTTTGTATGGAAAGCGGAATGCACAAAAGGTAGTAATAACAAGTAGCCTGGAAATTAGTTAGATTATTTATATCTTTAAATGCCAGGTTTTAAATGAATATTTTGCATGTTACCCTAAGGGCAATATGGAGCCACAGAATATTCTTGAGTAGAGGAATCTCATGATCAGCTCAGTATTTCAGGAATAACTATTTTGAAGCCATCTGGAGGATAGATTAGGGAAGGAAAAAAATAAGATAAGCAGGGATACCAACTAGAACTATTGCAAAAGTCCAGGTGAGAGGTAACGAGGAGCTATACAAGTGTAATAGTTGTGTGAGAGAAGGGGAAAAATATGAGAAATGTGAACTAGAAAAAAATGACAAGACTTGGCAATTTCTAGGCTGTAGCAGATGAAGGACAGTGAAGAATCAAGAATGATTCCAAGGTTATGAATGGAATATGATGGTACTCTCAATGGAATAGGGATATTTGGAGGAGAGGGTGAGTTTTGGTGAACTGTGCTTAGTTCTGTTTTGCATATGTTGAATTTGAAGTGCTTACCAGTTATCCACATAGGGATTCAAAGAAAATTAGAGATAATGGGTTGGAATTTAGGACACAGTTTAGGGTTGAAGATACAGATTTGAAAACTCTCTGAATTTAAATTAAAATTGAACAGAATATAGTAGATGAGCTCACTAAGGAAGAGAACCCTAGTTGGGTCCTAGGATGTGTGAAGAAGGGAAGAAATCCATGAGTAAACAGGACATGGATCAGATAGTATTCAAAGTATCATTCAGATTGGTAGTATGAGTACCCAGAGACCAGAAGTATTATGGCAATCAAAGGAGGAGTGTGCAAGCAATCAAGAGAGGGTCATGTCAACAGTATCAAACATTGCAGAAAGGTAAAAAAAAGAACGAGGATCAAACAAATCCAGTGGATTAATTTAGCAGTCAAGAAATTATTTTGTGTCCCATGAAGCAGCAGTCAATAAAAAGTAGGGGCTCAGAAGCAAGACTGCAAAACACTGAAGTGAGGAGGTAGAAGAAACAGATGTAGATAACTATTTCAGGAATTAAACAGAGAGAAGGAAGAGAGACAGCTCAATAGCCTGAGGTAATGTCAAGGATCAAGTGAAGATTTGTTAAAGAGAAGGGGAGATTGGAGCATGTTCTAAGCAATGGAGAAGGATCCAGGATTTGGTGAAACAACAAAGATGAGAGAATAGAGGAATAATTGATGGGGCGGGTTCCAGGCAAAGGTAGCAGGGGAAGAGAATGAGAGCATGGTGAGAGAGCAGTTAACTTTGATAAATAAAAGAACCATCTCTACCTCAGAGACTAGAGCAAAGGAGAGGACTAGCCTTTACTCTGCACATCCATCCAATTTTGAATTCTTCTTATATTTCCTTTTTGTATGTGACATTTACCCTTTCCTCTGTATCATTTTACTCACCATTTTAGTTCAGGTCTTGGCCCTCTCTTACTGTATTTCTTGAAATATTCTCAATGGATTTCCTATTTTAAGTAACATTTGTCCTTTAGCTTTATTTCAATTCCCTGCAAAAAATTTATCTTCCTAATTTCCTAAAATTTATCTTCCTAATTACTGTAATATTCCTTCACTCATTATTTTAATTTTATTATATTGATACACCAATCATTCAAGTATGTATTGCCGCTGTTATTTATTAAGTACCTAATATAGGTCAGTGTAGCACCAATGCAATAATTACAGGGCCCATGATCATGACAAAGACTGTGACTATAAGTATTGTATGATGTTTGATTGCAAAAAATATACCAGATTCTTCATGTAGAGAACAAAACTGAAACATTTATTTAGACACCAGAAAACCAAATCCCAAAACCAGTAAGCCAATTCTGTCAGAGTACCAAAGATATTCAGAAGCCATAATAACACTGAAAGCCACACCATCCTTTAGCCTTCCCACAAACCAATAAAAAATCAATATTTACTCACAAACCTCTCTATCTTCTTAATTAGCATCCTCTCCCCCCAGAGTATGGCTAGCTCTCACTAACAGCTTCCTGTCAGTTTTGCTTCCCTTCAGCAAAATTCCTCCCACCATAGGCTCTATGTAACTATATTTAGGCTATTAGGGGGCAGAGTTTATCTTCACAGCAGGGAAGCTTCCTGTGGACTCTGCTGCACCCTTGAGCAAATACTCTCCATCACAGGTTCCATGTGATTACATTCAGCCTATTAGGGGGCAGAGTTTATTTTCAAAGCAGGGGAGGTCTTCAAACTCCGCCCTAAATTTATAAAGGGTCAGGAAAGATCTTCAAATTACCATTCCCAGTCCCACAGTCAGCCATAGAAAAGATGACATAAGAAGAGGTAAGATGGTAAGGAAATAGATAGGTAGATAGATAGATAGATACATACATACATACATACATACATACATACATACATACATACATACGTATGCACGCACATAAATACACACAATCCCTGTGATTATGCAGCTTAGATTCTACTGTGGTAGGAATGGGGAAAATAGAGGAAGAGATATAAAATATGCTCACAGAGAAGCAAATACTAGAGATTTAAAAAAATTATGTGATCTCTAAAATAGTGCTGTCATGGGAAAACTGACAACTAGGTAATCAGGAATGGCCTTTTGAAGATAGTAGAACTTGAACTACTTCAGAGAGCTTCTAGGAGTTGGAAGTGAGAAGGTAGGGAATTCAAGGCAGGGTCAAACCTTTGTAAATTCATGGAGGAGGGAGAAAGTGGATTAAATATAGTAAATAGTAGGGTTCCATCATTTGGGGAGTGACTGAACAAGTTGTGGTATATGCATGTAATGAATACTATTATGCTATAAGAAATGATGAACAGACAGACTTCAGAAAAACCTGGAAAGACTTAAATGAACTGATGTTGAATAAAAAGTGAACAAACCCAGGAGAACATTGTACACAGTAACAACCACAGCATTTGAGGGCTAATTTTGATAGACTTAGCCCTTCTCAGCAATACAAGGGCCTAAAACAATTCTAAAGGACTCATGATGTAAAATCCATCTACATCCAGAGAAAGAACTATGGAGCCTGAAGGCAGAGAGAAGCAGATTATTTTCTTTCTTTTTGTTTTTTCTTTCTCATGGTTTTTTCCATTGGTTATAATTCTTCTATACAACACGACTAATGTAAAAATATGTTTAATAGGAATGTGTACGTAGAACCTATATCAGATTGCATGCTGTCTCAGAAGAGAGGAAGGGGGAGAAAATTAAAAAAAAAAACATTATGGAAATGAATGTTGAAAATGAAAAATAAATAAATTAACTTAAAAACATAAGGGCATTTTATGAAATAAAAAAGTATAGTAAATAGCAACTAGGTGAATGGCCAGAGCAGGAGCATAGTGTTGTGGACAGGAAGTGATATGTAATCAGCTTGGACAAAAAGAATGGTTATATATCGTAAAAGGCTTTCAACACCAAACAAAGACCTTATAGTTAATCCTAGAAGCAATAAGGGAACATTGAACCTTCTTGATCAGAGAAGTTTTCTAGTAAGATCTGTGCTTTTAAAAGTGAGAGTGAATGCAAGGAAACCACTTAGGATTTTCACAATTGTCAAAGTGAGATGTAATTAGGTCCTAAACCAGAACTGTTGGAATGTAAACGGAGAGAAGGAGACATGTAAGAAACATTAAGGAGGAAGAATTTTTCTAGACTTAGCAACTGATTGACTATTTGGTGCGGGGGGGTGAGAGTAAAGAGTCAAAGATGACTTAACTGGGAAGATGTCTGGGAGAATGGTGATAATTAGTCCTCACTGGATGCAGAGCATTGCATTAAGTACTTCAGAAGACACAAAGAGAGAAAAGAAAAGCTTGCTCCTGACCTCAGGGAAATTAAAATTATGTCCAGATGAATTAGCTAAAGAATAAATTAACATTAAAGATAATATTATAGACATTGTGAAATGGAAAGAATGATGGTTGTGGTGATTGCACTTGGATAAACTCTGCCCCTTATTACATGCATGACCTTGAACAACTGTCTTTCTGGGCCTCTATTTCCTTATTTGTAAAAATGAATGTCACATTTAATAACTACGATTGCCACATTTAAAGTAAGCCTACAGATGTCCATAGTCACAAAGCATAAGGGAGATAAATTCATACTGCACCCCTATATTATAACAAAAGAAGAATGCAAGACAGAAGATGAATTTAAGTACATTTGTAAAATGATATAGAAATACTAACAAATTTTACCAAGTATATACTCAGGAAACTATGAATTAAAACAAAGTAATTATTGTGCTTAGTAGTGCATATATTACAAGTAAATAATGTTTATGAAAAATGAAAGTTTGCCTTACTTATTGACTCCCTGTAGTTTTCTTTCTACAAACAAGTATGGTAATGAAACTATGAGCTTATGTACATTTTCTGATTTTCAAGTAGTGGGATTTTTAATATTAGTGTTGTATTACCACAGGTTTTGCCTCTAGTAAATGTTTATAGAGGTTATTGATAAAAACAAATTTTGTTCCCCAAAATATTTTTAAAGTAATTCCTATAATAGCATTTGCTTTAAAAAATGATATCAATATACACAGCCATGCCACCAATAGACTTTATGTGTACATAAGAATCATTTCAGGGAATTCCAAAAGGCAAAAAGATGAATGAAAAATCCCAGGATGTGAGAAATATTTATAATATTTATTGAAATTTGCTTGGGATTCTAGCCAAATTCTAACATTTCCAGGCAAGGGAACATAAAACCTTACATTGTTCCAAGCATCTGTTCAACTAAAACAATAAAATACTGGACATTTATGTTATGTCTTTCACACAAAGGGCATCCTTCTATGAGGACAATGATGAGAAACTACCTCTACTCTGAGACTGATTTAGCTATCTAATTTTAGTCATATTGCTTATACTCTCAGAGCTTCAGCTTCTTCATTCCTGAAACAGGAATAAAATATGGCCTTGCTACTCTCACAGGGTTATAGGTTGGATCAAATGGGATAATATCACTTCAAAACATGAAAGCATTTGAAAATGGCAAAACAGTACAAATCCATAAAAATCCTATGAAGATACATTCTGGCATGCAAGTGACCCTGGGCTTTCTAAATGGATCACAAGTTATCATTTTAGAATGGTAACCTCTAGTAGAATGTAAGCTCGTTGAAAGTAGGGGCCTCTTGGAGGGTTCATTTATGCCATTGTATTTACACAGATAAGAATACCTAGAACATCATAGTAATTTAAGATATCTCTTGAAATGGATAGACTGGATTTTTTAGGTACATTGATAGACTTTACTAGAGCATGTTATTGAAGTTTAGAAAGTTGGCCATGATGTTGTAGATGTTTTGGACTATGAAAATGATGGCTAAAAGTTACATAAAGTAGCTAAAGCATCAATTAAAGTATGAAGACAGTGTAATTTGTGTCATTGGAGGAGTTTCTCATGCTGCTGTAATAAGAATTGCATTTTGTACTGCAGGAAGTGCCATACAACTGTAAAGTTTATTTTTTATCAGTTAAATAATTCTTGTTAAAAGTTATTCTATCTCTTCATGTAAGTTTAAAATTGATTAATATGTAGAGAGAAACCATAGGTTTAGGTAGAACAGAGAAGCATAGTTCTAGTTAAGATCTAATATTCATGAAGTTTGGCAAAGCATATATCTTCTCTATACATTAATTTGCCTACCTTCAATAACTGGTAGAGTTATGCTTATATCCATCATAAGATGAATGGAAGATTAATGTTTAGATGTGACAAGATTCTCTGTATATAGTGCAACTTTCATTATTAGCAGGATTTTTCTTCTGAAATCAATATTACTTTTCCCAACTCCAAACTTCAAAAGATAAATAAGTTTTTGCTTTGTGATGTTTATGCTTTCACATGCAGAAATAAAAAATAAAAATTGATGTAACAATATATTCAGGAAGACAGTTGTTGTAGTAAAAAAAAATCAAAACAAAACCCAATAACATTTTAATTTTTTCAGTCTAGCTTCTCTTGTCAAAAATTTTCTCTGCTCTAGAAATGTCCACTCCTCTTGTCTGGCACTTGCTCAATTTTTTTTTAATATCCTAGACTACAAAGTTAAATGATAGAAACCTTTGTACCCTGTGGAACCACTTTTATGCAACCTCTATGCTCAGGACATCAGAGATGGGAAACCAATCAGGTAAATCTGAATAAATCCCATTAACTACTATACTTTCTGACTTCTTTTATTACCTATTTCAGTGTGGGAGGGGAAGAAAAAAATTAGGGGAAGACTGAATTAATATATGGAGTAGCCTTAACATAGTTGCTCTAATTTTGGAGGCATTGGATCTTGGCCCAAATGTTTGTGATTGTGTGCCCATGCATGATGCATGTGTGTATGTGTGCATGTGTATGTGCATCCACATGTACTTGTGTGTGTGTTGGGGCTATGGTCATGGTGGTGGCAGTTGTTAGTGCAGGGTCTCTCTCCTAACCTTGTTTTCTTTTCCCTTTGGTTGAGAAGAGGAGTAGAAGCTTATTTCTCTTTATTTCCTTAACTCTATTCTTCTTTTTCTTGAGTTAAAGCAGAGCAGAGGGGGTGGCTAGGTGGCACAGTGAATAGAGCACTGGCCCTGGAGTCAGGAGGACCTGAGCTCAAATCCAGACTCAGACACTTAACACAAAAACTAGCTGTGTGACCTTGGGCAAGTCACTTAACCCCAATTGCACTCCAAAAAGCAAAAAAAAAAAAAAAGCAGAGCAGAACCCTCTCCATTTCACATCTTCTTTTATTAAGGACAGAGCAATAGGGAGTATACAAACTTCTGTATTTCTCAGTTAAGGTGGATAATTACCAGTGGTCTTTGCTTTCCCTTTTTTTCTTTCTTGTGTTCTCTATGTGTTGAATATTTTCTATGGTCTCATTTCAAGGAAATGAGGCAACTCAGGCAACAGTCTACCTAATAAGTGCTTGGTAAATGAATGAATGAATGCATGCCTTGCCTTCCCTTTACACAATTTATTTCATCTCTCTCTTTGCCTCTCCTTTCCTTTATCATTATTGCTATTATCATAGACTTTATTTTTAGAATTATATATATATGGATTATTATTATTAAATATTATATTTCTACTATATTGCTAAAAATTTCTTCTGCAATCCATCTTCCTGGCATCTTCTTATACTAGTTCTCTTTAGAAAAAACTGCTGCTGTTTTATGGAGTTTGCCTTCTAGGTACTCTAATAGCCAATGCCAAGATAATCTCAAGGGTTGTGACTCTTAAGAGGTGGGGTTCTTATAGTCTTAATTAACCACATAAGAATGAGTGGTTTGGGGCGGCTAGGTGGCGCAGTGAGTAGAGCGCTGGCCCTGGAGTCAGAAGGACCTGAGTTCTGATCCGGCCTCAGACACTTAACCCACACAAACAAAAACCTAGCCGTGTGACCTTGGGCAAGTTACTTAACCCCGATTGCCCTCCAAAACCACCCCCCAAAAATAATAAAAAAAATAGCCATTAAGATTTACATCTAAAAAAAATTTACATCTACAATTAAAAAAAAAAAAGAATGAGTGGTTTATGAGTCATCAACTTTCCCCTTACTGGAGTGTTGAAAGTATTTATATGTGGGATATAATGCTATGATAAATAATGAAACAACTGATTTTAAGTTCAAGTATTAACTCTTCACACAATCTAAAACTTTCTTTGGCAACAAGATAGAATTCTGACACTGAATTCTCTTTCCTACATCAAATTACCAAAATGTGCCCTTTCCAGGAACCAGTACAATAAATTAAGAAAATTCAGAGATAGTTTGACAAGCAACTTTGCAGTTCAGCAAGAGCATTCAGTGAGAAAGATAATGGTCTCCCAAGCAATGGTGCTATGTAGGTAAAAGATGACCTTTATCCCACATTAAAGTTCCTACTATAGAAAACTATAGTAGGATCATGGAATTAGATATCTTGAGCTTAAAGGGACCTCAGTGACTACCTAGTTTAATCATCTTTTTTTTTTTACAACTGAAGAAACACTGAGGCATAGGAAAGTCAAATGACTTGACAATCACACAAATGTCTGTCAGAGGCAAAATTTGCACACAGGTCCACTGACTCCAGAGATTGAGCTTCTTCCACTGAATCATGCTGTATTAAATGCTCTAAAACCAGATTTAAGTGAAACTCCCCTGCCATCAGACAAAATGTGAACCATTTTTAGAGATGCCCTACTATATTTTTTAAAATATTGATACATTTTGCTCCTATATCATCATTTCTGAATGTATTTTTCATTTCCTACCCATTGAGATTTCTCCTATGAAAACATTTTTAAAAAGAGAATAAAGGAGGTTCTGCACGACTAATTGTAATGGTAGAAAAGATCTTCCCTGTCCCTGAATAGGCCTAAGGTAATTTGAAGATCTTCCCTGCCCTTAATAGTCCAAATGTAATTACATGGAGCCGAAAGTGGGGGGAGCTAGCTGAAAGGGTGGAATAGGAAGGAGCCAGCAGAGCAGGAGCAGAGCTGGGAGCAGGCATGGCTAAGGCAGAGCAGCTAGCATGAGTGAGAAAGGGGCATTTTTGCTTAAGGGAGCCTGTTTAGTTTTGAAGACCTAGTGGAGGGAAGACTTGCGGGTGCTGGTACTTGCTGCATTGGTAATGTGCACCAACTTCTTAGTTGCTATGATGGATTTGGCATTCTGGTGTTGGGATGTGCCTTTCTGGTGTCTAAATAAATGTTTTGGTTCTGTCTTCCATGTGGAGAGTCTGGTACATTTGTGATTCAGAACTAAGCTAGCATGTTCATAGCCCACAATGGGCAATGTGAATATTGCATTGGCATCATACTAATCAACACATCAACTGAGTCTAAATAGTGTACACAAAGTTTCATACCCAGAACCCCCTAATTCTGCAAGGAATGTAGGGAGGTACATTTTCTCATTTCTTATCTCTTCTTTGGGAAAATGCTTGACCCCCTGAAGACTGTTGTTTTACAAAAAAGTTTTTCTTTGAGTTTTTCATTGCCCATTCCCATGATCAATATGGTAACTTCTACTATTGATGTAGTTCATTTCCTGTCCTTACCTCTCAGTCTTTGTGATTCTGCCCTTATTTTCCCATGAATCCTCTGGAAAGTTACCCAACCCACACAGCTTTCACCTTCTATACCTTTGTTCCCACTGTATGCTTGTAGTGCCTACCTCCCATAACTAAAGCAATTAAAATCCCATCCATTCCATAAGGTTCATCTAAAATTCTACTTCTTCTATGTAAACTTTTTTTTTAATCTTTCTCCCACCCCAACCAAAAATGAAGCCTTTGTCCTTGAAATTCTTGTAATTTGCTTGGACCTGTAATTGCTTTTTTGTAAAACAACAGTCTTCAGGGGGTGGCTAGGTGGCACAGCAAATAGAGCACCAGCCCTGGAATCAGGAGGACCTGAGTTCAAATCCGGCCTCAGATACTTAACACAAAACTAGCCATGTGACCTTGGGCAAATCACTTAACCCTAATTTGCCCTACCTTCCCCCCTCCAAAAAGCAAGAAAAAAACCCAACCAAAACAGTCTTCAAAAGTGGCAACAAGCCCAAAAGTCCAGTAATTAAGTGGCAACATGCCTAGGCAAAGGAAACAAAATAAACAGAAAAATTCAACATTAGACTCCTATTTAGGGGGCAAAGAGGGTAGAAGCATGGAACAGGAGGAGGACTGGGAGGTCAGAACTCCTGCACCAAAAGTCCCAAACAAAAATACGGGCCATAGAGGACCTTAAGAAGGATTTAAAAACCGAATAAGAGAAGTGGAGGAAATTGGGAAGAGAAATGAGAAAGATGCAAGAAAACTATGAAATGAGAGTCAACAGCCTGACTGAGGAAAATAATACCTTAAAAAACAGACTAACTCAAATGGCAAAACAATGGAAAAACAATAACTGTAACTTATGAAACCTTTCTCAGTATGAAAATAGTTGAAGAAGGGTATATGGGCATATGAATACATATGTGAATGTGTGTATATATATTTACAGATATACATAGATAGAGGGCACAGGTTGAATTTAATAGGAAGGGGTGATTCTTAAAAGGTGAAATTAAGAGGTGAGAGAGGAATATAACAAGAGGAGATGGGGAGAGACAGAATGGGGTAAACTATCTAATACAGAAGAGGCAAGAAAAAATGTTTACAAGGGAAGGGGAAAAAAGGAAGGCAAAAAGGCAAAACCTTATTCTCATTGAATTTGGATCAGGGAGAGAATGACATACATACTAAATAGGATTTCTCATCCTACAGGAGAGTAGGGGGGGAAGGGGATAAGGGGGGGGTGATGGAAAGGAGGGGGGGAGAGAAGGGGGGAGGGAAGTTGGAAGCACCCACTTTTGAAAAGGGACAGGATCAAAGTAGGGAATAGACCAAGTAGGGGGTAGGATAGGAGGGAGGGAAATATAGTCAGTCTTTTACAATATATCTACTATGGTAATGTTTTGCATAGCTACACATGTGTAACATATAATGAATTGCTTATCTTCCAAGCAAGAGTCTGTGACAAGGGAGGATGGGAATGAATCTGGAATTCAAAGTTTTAAAATTAAATGTTTCAAATATATACAAATACTATTATTAATACTATTTTGCATATAATTGGGAGATAAGATGTGCAGGCATTGGGGCACAGAGATTCACCTTACCCTAATGAAAAAGTCAGAGGGGGTATGGGAGAAGATATGGGAGAGAGCAGATTGGATGTGGGACTGCTATTCTGGGGTCGTGGGTAGGGGGAAAATGGGGAAAAATTTTAACTCAAAATCTGGTGGAAATGAATGATGTAAACCAGAAGTTAATAAAGCATTTGGAAAAAAATTAATCACACAGACACATCTCATGCCATACTTGGCAACCCCCCCAAAAAAAGCTAACAGTATTTTTTGGAATTGTTATAATTTAGTACAAGGTAATACTTTGAAATAAAATATATGAAATTGTTTTAAAGAAACTATTTGTCATATAAGTGTAAGACATTCTTATTAGAATAATGAAATAGTTTTAAGGGAGAATATTAGTATATTTAATTTAAAAGACAATACCTTCAAAGTCATATGGCATCATTCAACAAGGCCCTAATACTTTATTCATTCAACTCTAAGACCAAGAATAGATGAACTGTTACATTGGTATTTTTATTAGCATTATAAGTTTTTCTTTTGTAGGTCTTTTATAAATGAAAATATTTCAAAAAAGTTCAAGTCCATATTTTAAGATAAATCCCATTAGATATGTAAAGATAATAATTTCTTACAAATGTATTCATCATCTGAGTTTCTGGAAAAGGAGTCATCTACATTTTAAAAAGTAAACTAATACTACCAGTAAGATGATCTTCAATATATTACACATATACATATTCAGAAACAGGTTTTAGTGATGAGGAACTTAATGTTGTTTGCTGACTTACTGGAGAAATATTTGGATTAGATTATAATAGATATAACTATTTATAAATCTGAACCATTAGCATTGGATATTTATAAATTTATTCATAAATATGAACCACTATCAAAGTATCTTTATAAATCTAAGTCATTATGCATAAGATAATAATATTGAACTGTATTATATTAGCTTAAGACACTAACCTTAACACTAACACTAACACAAATCATCCTAAGTAATGATGTCTGCTTGATTGTTTTGGAATGACATTGATGAATTCTTTCTGTCTATAGCACAGCACAGACACATGCATAAAGAGAAATGAGGGGAAAGGGGGCATAAAGCAGAGAGGGAGAGATGGATAGAGAAGGACAGGTAGAGTGGGGAAAGGGAGAGAGAGGAGGAGAGGGAGGAGAAAGGGAAAGGAGAGGTAGAGTGAGAGGGAAGGGGATAGAGGGGGAAGATGGCAGGGAGAGGAAGAGGAAGAGGGATAGAAACTAACTTGTTCTATAAAAGGAGGAAAAAAACCCAGACTATCTCTGTCAAAAACCTGAGTTCTGATTCCAACTCTTTCACTAACTAAATGTGCATCCTGGACAAGCCACTTACTCCTGCTTGGTCTCAGTTTCTTTATCTGACACTTGAAGGAGTGGTTCCTTTGCTGTTCTTTCACACCTTAACATACCTTCAATGAACTTTCTCATCTCTGACTCTGAAAATTTATATGTCTATAAGACACCACTTTGTGCATGAGACTTTTCCTGCTTCTCCTATCTTGTACTACTTTTTCTCTTCCACTTCTATTTAACTACTTTCTATGTGTATGTATGCTCTTTATACTTGTTAGATTTGTACTTGTCTCCATTGTTATAATATTATTATGAACTTCATTATAAGTTTCTTCAGAGTAGGAATTTTTTCTCTTTGTATTTGTAGCTCCAGCACCTAGGTTTTAATAATTATTTGTTGATTGTGTGAATGATTGATTTTCTAACATTCCTTACAATTCAATAATTCTATAATCTAATTCTGCCCATATTCTTTTTTTGAGGACACAGTAAAGTCTGGATTTTAAAAAATCATTGGTATAATAGTAGTAATATTAAATAACCACATGGGAGATAAGCACTCAGAATAAACCTTAATGTAGAAATATTATGGAGAACATAAATTACAAAATAGCTATCTGATCATTCCCAGATAAATTCAAATGGACTGACTATAAAAAGTATTAGATTAAATGGTAGAATATAATTTCACTATTATTTATCTAGTATAGGAAAGATGGAGGAGTCAGTGATTTAATAGAACTTAATACTTGTCTATTACCAATATAATGGGAAATGAAAAATGCAAATTGAAAAGCATTGTTGTTTCCATTCCTGAGTTCTTCCCCAAGAGATAGGCAATGTCTGAGAGAAAAGGATATTAAGTTCAATGGATTTTGTCAACTCAGGGAATAGATATGCAGAAAACACAGATATACTTCCTGTTTTAAAATATAAATATTCTATTGTGTCTTAAAATTTGCTTTTCATGTAAAGTACCATTTTGACTTCATTTCATTGAAGATGCTTAATTTTACTAGATTTGAAAAGGCACTTAAGATCAGATTTCATAGTTGTTTGCACAGGTCTAATAAAAGATAGACCAAAACAGGTTTTTTTTTCCCCAAAACATTCATTCTTTCACAAAATTGGATGTTGTTATAGTCCAATAGTCTAGATATTTTGATATATCCAGAACTAGAGTTTCTAAATTTTCTGCTTATGTCTTTTTACTATTACCACCAAAACTCACAACAGTTTTCAAAAATATGTCCAATGTGAGATACAGTAGGACATATTTATGATAAAAAATGATTTAGAAGGCAGCCACAAGTTAACACATCCATAAAACCTTTCCTTCTTCAATAAAAAGTCTCACCACTGTATTCTACAGAGAATGGTCTATTTCCATTTGCTAAGGAAAACAAAAACAAAACCTCACACCTTTGATTTATTAGGTTGATTAGTTCCCCAAAGATAACATTAAAACATTTTCCAAAATACAGCTGGAAAAAAGCAATGCTAGTTATGTAGCTTCTATTTGGATATTAGGGAGAAGGGACCTCTCACCAAAAGCAAGTGACACTACTTTCTCTAAATCATCAAGATTATTTCAACAAATTACTAGTATTTTTCTTGGTTGCCAGGATATCAATGTTGAGCTGTACAGCATAATCCCCAATTGACTCCACATCTGGAATGGTGCAAAGTCTAGGAAAATCGGTAGCCTGCAATTCTTTCTTGAAATACCCTGGTTTAAAATCAAGACACTTTAGGCAATATAATGATAAAAATATAAACAACAACAACAACTTGATAAATAGCATTGGCTGTTGTTCAAATAGAGTACTTCATCATCTCTTTCCTCTACAACTGCTATCACCTCTCAGATCCTACCAGGTAGGGAATAAAGAGCCATTATTCAAGGCAGCCATCAAAGATGGCACTCTTGTGTTTTTATGTTTTATTTAAATTAAAATGGCTGATGTTCAGCTGTGGACCTTAAATTGCTCAAGTCCCAGGGATCACTATTCTGAGAAATTGTAAACTTAAAGAGAAAAAGTGGCCTATCATTTTGGTTATACTAAATTAAAATTCAGTAGAGCCTTGTTATTGAGTGATATATTACTACCTGGATTCTAATATTTCATGGATCAAATCATACTAATTGTGACTTAATAGAAATATTCAATAAAGGTCTACATTCAATAGACCTTTATATTCACTTATTTCAAATAGTGCATTATTTAATACTGTTCAAGAAAGGTCAGTTTTGTTCCATAGTGCCTTACTGTCTGTTGTCTCATAAGCCTATAATCCCTTAGAATTATTATGAATAGGTTTTACTGCAATATGACTAGATCTCCAAGCAATCTTATTTTTATCTTGAGCATAACATGTACTAGTGACAAAGTTGGCATGCTAAGGTATTATACTAAGGCATAGGTATATATATTATCCTAAGGCATAGGTATTATAGATTTTAAAAATGTTGAACTGTTAATCAGAAAGTTAGATCTAATAGTATGGTTAATTTCTTAAATTTTAAAGCACCTTTCTTTCTAAGACAATTTCTTTAATATGAGATGTGACAAATAGTTTAAAAGATTTTCAAATAATATGGATTCATGGTGGAACTATATATACATACATGTATGTATACATATGTATATAAATACATATATGTATGTGTATATTTTTATGTGTGTGCATGTGTGTGTTTGTGTCTGTGTTCATGTGTGTGTGTGTGTTGGGGTAATAGGGAGAGAGTTGGACCTGTGATATCACTGACACAGGAATTTCTAAATATAGAAATTCCCTTCACTGGTTCAGATGGGTAATTCATCTTTTAGTCACAAAGAGCTTCCCGATATTTTGAGGGGTTATGACTTACCCATATTCACACTGTTTGCATGTGCAAAACTTATGCCTAGGTCTCTTTGAATTCAAAGCTGACATATTCTCTGTACTATGTTATTTCTAATGTATGTGCATAGATATCAAAATACTTAGATTATAATACATAAACTTTTAGGAATGTCAAAAAGAAATAAACATAAGAACTAGAATTTCTAACAGAAAAATGAGAAACCAGTTGAGGTAGTATCAGAGAGAAAAATAAATGTATAAGTAGTCCATCTACTACCTTTGTTTTTACTGCTATATGATACTTGAGCTCAAAAAAATCCACTTACTTGTTTTCTCTTGACCATATCAAAATCTATTTTTGGAGGGTAATATACTAAGGTGGTATGTAGGTAAAGAGCCTCAACAAGGTTACAGTATCTTGGGGAATTTTTCCTAAAACCAATTCATTAAATGTCAGTTACAGGGCAAAATATGTAGGGAATCTTTGAAATGACACAGATATTTGGTTCTGCATCTCCCTTATGACCCTATGCTACTTTAGTTATAACTTTAGTGATAAAGTTCTGTTGACTGATTCATTGGACCAAACTCCTGGAATCCCTTCTGCATGAGACTCCATTCTGAAAGTGATGCTAAAATCTGCTTGAAATTTGGAGGATGCTTCTGGAAAAGCAAGAAAGCAGGATTCCCAGACCTTGGTAAACCTCAAAGCACCAGACAGATGTGAGTTAGTATTTTTGTTGTTGCTATTCTGCTGTTTCTCTAAGATTCCTTTTCCTGAAATTCTCCACATCATCCTCAAACAAAATTAACCTTTCCATGTATTCTAATAATTTAGAGCACAGGAGTCCTTTCTTACATTGGACTTGCATTACTATCTTTAGCTTAATACTCTTCCTTTTCAGGCAACAGCAAATTTACTTGAAACATAAAGCTGCTGGAAAACTACAGAATAATTATTCTAAGGATTAATAACATACTAAGTGGGTTTGGGGGGGAATTTACATGCACATATCAACCAATCTATAAAAAAGCATTATTTTATGTTCACTATGTGCCAGGAGTAGTTCAAATCTAGACTCAGAAACTTACTAGCTGTATGACCTGGGCAAGTCACTTAACCTCTGTTTGCCTTAATCTACTGGAGAAGGAAATGGCAAACCACTCCAGGAGCTTTGCCAAGAAAACCCCACAGACAAAACTGGCACACTATGATCCACAGGGTCACAAGAAGACACACACCATCGAATGACTAAACAATGTGTCTGGCACCATGCTAAGCAATGAGGACACACAGACAAAATAGAACAAGGAAAAAATAGTCCCTACCTTCAAGGAACTTATATTCTAATGGATGAGACAAAATATGCATGTAAAAGTGCTACAAGATATCTAAGATACATAGATATATCTACACACATATAAAATCAAGAGAAAGATGGAGATAGACAAAGACAGAGAGACAGACTTTGTTCCCTTAGAAACCATGACTAGCAATTTGGTCAGGGTAGGAAAAGCATCTTGTAGAATGTGAGGTTTAAGCTGAATTTTGAAGGAAAGCAGAGATTTTAAGAGGTAGATATTAGGAAGGAGAACATTCAGAGCATGGGGTATAGCCAGTGTAAAGGCATAAGGATCAAAGATGGAGGCTTCTTTGTGAAGAAGAGCAAGCAAGTCAGTATGGTTTGACCACAGAGTGCATGGAGGACCAAGATGTATAAGAAGATTTAAAAGATAAGAAAGGTCTAGGTTGTAAAGAGCTTTAAATGCCAAATAAAGGAGTTTACATTTAATCCTAGTGGTAATGGGGACCCAGTGAAGTTTACTGAATGGTGTGTGTGTGTGTGTGTGTGTGTGTGTGTGTGTGTGTATTAAGATTTAAACTTTAGAAAAATCACTTTGGAAGCTATGTGGAATATGGATTGAAGTAAAGAGAGACTTGAGACAGGGAAATCAAGTAAGAGACTATTACAGTATTCTGGAAAAGAGGTGATGGGGTTTGAAATGTGACAGTGGCTCTGTTAATGGAGAGAAGGGGTTTTATGTAATAGATGTTATGGAGATAATAAAGACAAGATTTGGCAACTATTTGGATATGTGGGGCTGAACATGAGAGGAGAGACAAGGATGACACCCACCTTTTGAACCTGGGTAACTGAAAGAATGATGGTGCCCTCTACAGACATAGGGAGGTTTGGAAGATGGGTAGTTGTACCTTGTAATTTTTGCAATTTAAAAGTATCACTAGGAAGGTTTTGATTTTGAAAAAAAAATTAAAAGCTCATATGTTTTAATTCAAGCTGTTGGATTCATCTGTACCTAACTGTAGTAGATGGGAATAAGATCCTTTAAAAAACTTAGGGGGAGGCTAGGTGGTACAGTGAATAGAGTACCAGCCCTGAAGTCACAAGGACCTGAGTTCAAATCTGGCCTCGACACTTAACACTTACTAGCCGTGTGGCCTTGAGCAAGTCACTTAACCCCAATTGCCCTACCCTCTCCCCTTCAAAAAATAAAGCAAAACAAAACAAAACAAACTTAGAAAGGAACAAGTAGCATTCCATACAAGCATAATGTAAACAAGATGAACACAGAAAATTTTGAGAAGCTTTTTACCAAGATGACATGTTCTGTTCTTTATTCAAAATATTCTTGGACCTAGACTTTATTATGGAAGGAGTAGGCCACCTCATAATAGAAGGGGTCTGTGGTTTTATATCATGCCTCTTTGTAATAAATAATGCTGCAACCTAAGAAGCAACATAAACATATCACGGACTGTGGGTCTGCAAGCACAGTACTTGACAGGTATAACATATAAGCAAATTTCTTCTTGTGACTCTGTTCAATTACATTTAGTGAATATCAACCAATATTTATTAAGGTGTAACTATAGGCAAACAATTATGTTAGGGGAGATGTAAAGTATAGATAAGCCACCATTCCTGCTTTCGTGTAGCTTAAAATTTAGTAAGGAAAATGACAAAGAAATAAGTAATTACAAGACACAACATGTGATAATTGTATGAGAAGAATAAGTAAGTGATATGTGAGATCCAAATTAGGAAATGTCCCTGCCAATAGGAGAATCAAAGAATCTCAAAATTGGAAGGAACTTTAAAAGCCAAATGTAGTAAAATGTAACTCTAGTCCAGGGGTTGGGAACTTGCAGCCTTTGAGGCCACACATGGCCCTCTAGGTCCTCAAGTACTGTCCCTTGATTGAATCCAAATTTCAGAGAACAAATCCCCTTAATAAAAAGGATTTGTTCTGTAAAAATTGGAATCAGTCAAAAGACCATACTTGAGGACCTAGAATGCCACATGTAGCCTCAAGGATGCAAGTTCCCCACCCTTGTGTCTAGTCCATAACTGATAAATCAAACAATCAACAAGCATTTATTAAGCACCAAATATATATCAAACACTGTGATAGGTGCCCTGTATAAATTAAGAATCCCTACTGCAAAATATCTGCTGAGGGTTTTGTAGCCTTTGTCTGAATATCTTAAGTAAGAGAGATCCTGTTATCTAACAAGGCAGTCCATTCTATTTTTAGATGACTTTAATTATTAGAAATGTTTTCCTGGGGGCATCTAGGTGGCGCAGTGAGTAGAGTGTTGGCCCTGGAGTCAGAAGGACCTGAGTTTGGATCCGGCCTCAGACACTTAACGCATACACAAACAAAAAAGACCTAGCTGTGTGACTTAACCCCAATTGCCCTCCAAAAAGCAAAAAAAAAAAAAAAAAGGATCATAGGATTTGGAGCTAGAAGATCTTCTGTTCCTTTATTTTATAGAAAAGAAGGCAGAAGTCCAGAGAGTTTGACATGGCCAAGATCAAACCAGCACAGATAGTCAGAATTAAATTCTACAAGCATTTATTAATATATATGCAGAACTATATGCAGAACACTGTGTCAGGCTTGGGGAGATCAAAGGGGAGAAAAGGAAAAGCATAGGTGAAGTAAGTAATGGTTTCTGATTTTATAGAGGACTAAGTCTATGTTATGATATGATATATACAAATATCTACAATATAAAGAATAACATGTTAAGTGCATGAAAGAAGTACAAAGGAAGTACTTTAAAAGACCTGAGGAAGAAGGAGAGATAATTTTCAATGTGTATGTATGCAAGTGTGTGGATGTACTCATATAAGCAGGCATGCTCACATGTATACACATATGTGAAAAACATGGAGGTCACAGAAGAATTCAAGACTGTTAAGATCATTAGTCATAATACTAATTTGCTTGATTTAGACAGATAAGGAGAGTTTTCCCAGATTTTATCCTTGAGGGTTTTAAAATTTCCTGGATTTATTTTACTCAAGCTTTCAGAATGGGATTTTCATCCCAGATATTTTCAGAAAGCATGTGTAACCAGGCTACTAATTTCATGTAATCTTAACTGCTACCATAAATACCAGAATAAGAAACTGACTTCACACTGCTGAAAAATTCATGTGATGCCAATCTGATTTTTATATCACAACCATGAAGTTTGGGATTATAATATGAAATAGACATTACTATAGTGCTTTAAGATTTGCCCAATACTTTACATACATTTATTTTCACTTGATTCCCATAGCACCCTCATGAGATAGTATAAATAGTATTATCTCCTTTTTATAGGTCAGGAAGCTGATGCTTATAAAGGCTATGACATAAAGCTCTCAAGGCCAGTAGCTCCAGGGGTTGGATTTGATTCAAGCATTCTTTCCACTACACTCTACCTCTATTAATATATTTTTTCTACATAAGAGAAACAGATTTTTCCCAGCTATACACAGTTTATAATGTTCTTTCATGTTCAAGTCTTGACCATTCCAAATATATTCAAATAGAGTAGTTGAAGTTTAAAAGTTTAAGATTTCACCATTGGTATATTTTTCATTTGAAAGAATTCAAAACAAAAATGAATTGAAGAATCTGGCCATGACCTTTTTAAAGACTGAGAATTATTAAAGTATTTTAATGCCTCAAACAAGCATGCTGGTTGAGAAAGATGTGAGTTTTGGGTCTACAGCATTTAGCAATTTAAAGTTACTGGAGTGCTAAATAGATTGGAATTCCAATTTGGAAGAATAAAGGTCTTCTAAAAATCTGAAGCACTCCAATAATTTTAAATTATTTTCTACTTCGTAAGTTTAGAACCCCCACTACTTAGAGAGATACTTATAGCAAAAAAAGTAAAGTACTCCAATAATTTTAAGTCATTGTATGCATCATAAGACAATTTCTAAGCACTGAAATGTTTGTTTTTTCTCTTTCCCTCCTTTCTTGAAGGCTTTCAATTCAAAAACAAGTCAAGCAGAGGCTTTCACACTGCAACAATTCAAAACATATTAAAGATATTTCAAATTTAACCAAAATATGACAAAATAGAGTGCATATAAATGACAGAAGAAAACAAAATACATACATAAAAGAAAGTGCTTCTTCCCAAGCATGAACAAAGTCATTAAGCTGGATTATAAATTATGCTTAGTTGGCACTGACTTCAACTAAAAAGAAAAGTTCACATGAAAAGTACCCAAGATCTATAACAGTAGTCATGGAGATACCACCCCATATAATATTATGGGTGTATGTAGGTGGGGCTGTGTGTGTGTGTGTGTGTGTGTGTGTGTGTGTGTGTGTGTGTGTTTCTATTAGCTAACAAAAGCCATGGTCAAAGGTTTTGCATCATGGCATTAGGATAACACTCACTTAAAAGAAATCATAATAGATACAACCATCATTTGACCATCATTATCAAGTTGTATAGTTATATGGTGCTTTAATATTTTTTTTACTATACTTTTCTCATAGAGCAAGGTGCAAATAAGGAAATTGATGAATCAGAGAAGGGATTGACCCTTTGACCCAACAGTACCACTATAAGGCTTATACAATAAAGATCTTTCAAATCTTTAAGAGAGAAAGAAATAATGTGTACTAAATTATCCATGGCAACTCGTCCCTCCTTTTTATCTGAAGCAAAGAACTGTAAACTAAGGAGTTACTCATCAATTGGGGAAAGGTTGGACAAATTGTAATACAAAAAGACAATGGAATATCATTGCATCATGGAAAATTATGAAAAGAAAGATTTCAGAGAAATCTGGAAAGGTTTTATGAACTAGTACAAAGTGAGGTAAAAAAGAAATAGAATATTTTATCCAATGATTACAACATTGTGGGAGGAAAAAAAAATCAGCTCTGAAATCAATCACAATGTCTGAGAATTATTCATGAAAGTTACTTCCTACATCTTGACAGAGAGGTGATATACTAAAAATGAAGAATAAAATATTCCTTTTTTAGTATGGCCATCATACACACACACATATATATATATGTACATATATATGTATATATTTGCTTGACTATGCTTGCTTATTGATTATGAGAGGGTTTTCTTTAAGTGTGTGTGTGTATTTGTGTGCATAGAGAGATTGATAACAGTATTAATGAAAAACATGATAAGAGCTTTGATGAAGCATTTTTAAATTTTATTTCATTTTTTTGCTTTTTGGAGGGGGGAAGGCAGGGCAATTGGTGTTAAGTGACTTGCCCAAGGTCACATGGCTAGTAAAGTGTTAAGTGTCAGAGGCCAGATTTGAACTCAGGTCCTCCTGACTCCAGGGCCAGTGCACTATTCACTGTGCCACCTAGCTATCCTGATGAATCAGTTTTTTAAATTCACAGAATAAAATAAGAGATTTAGAGGGAAAGAAGTAGCTTTGGAACTAAAGTGTTGAATGGATTATAAATTTTTTTAAAATATAATATTTATGGAATGGAGATTCTCTATTTCATATAAAGTCTTCCTTTTTCTCTTCTTTGTATGATAATGCTGGCATTTGTCAAATCTAAAATAATAAAATAGAAAATAAAGGATGTTAGATGACTTAGAAGCCTACATTGTAGAGATGAAAGGGAACTGAAGTCTTTACCTGAAACCTCCTTCAGGCCACACAAGTGAGCATGCTTCACTTTTAGAGCTAGGACTTACACACAAAATTGATTTCAAGTCCAGTGATTCTTATACTATAGTACAATAATGTGTAGTTTTATATACTGCTAAAATTCAGAGAGGTAAATGTAGCTTAATGTATATTATATAGTGGGACAGAAATATTATTCTTCTAAAAAGGTGCCACTTTTTGAAATATTCTTCTCTCTTCCTGCTACAATCCTTTGAATAATATTTCTCTCCATTTGGAACTCAAGTCCTTTTTGGTAGAGGTCCTCCTTTCTTCACCTACTATTTCCCTGAATTCCCACCCCTCCTCCATTTTAGGGCCCTGTTCTCATAAACTTTTTCTCTATTTCTCTCTGTGTCATCTGCAACAACAAAATTTATTGGTGTCTCACATTCCCTCAGAGTGATGCCCCCCCTAAATACAGAGACCAAATTTTAAGCAAATAAATTTATGCAAATTTAGTGACCAGCTAATCTCTTATCCTTGCCAGGAAGCATGACACCTAAATTAATTCGGTGATGATATGATATTTAAAGATATTTAAATATTTAAAGATATTTAAAAACTTATTCTAAGGATGTGAATTTTAGACTGGTAGATGTCTTTGGTGCTATATTCCTTTGGAAGGCCTAGCTATCCTATTATATGAGTATGTAAAGAAGGCAGAGTTCCACTCCTTTTAAATGCTCCATCATTCCTCCAAGGTAGGCTAAATTTTTTTTCTAAGTTAAAGTATCTAAAACACACTGGTTTTAGGAATGTTTCAGTAACTGTTGATTTCTTTGAGCCCTTCATTTTCCATGCCAAGGAAGACAGGTTCACAGAGGCCTTTTTATCCAAGGAAAGTACAAGAAATTAGTCAGTGAAGTGCATTAGGAAGAGAGAAGGGCCAGAGGCACTTTGAGAATAATGACCCACTAGTTTCAGGACAGAGAAGGATAAGAAAAAAAATGATGCAGAATGAGAGATGGCAGGTTTGGTTTGGGGCATATCGAATTCAAGGTGCTAGCCAAATGTTCAAGTCAAGGTTTCCAGTATGGCAATTAAAGATGTGATTCTGGAGTTCAAAAGATAGTTTAGTACTAGGGAGAAAAATTTGAGAGTCATCTGTGCATGGGTGATAATTGAAACTATGACAGTGAAATTCTTTCTCCTTGAGAGAGATAAGTCACACAATTCTCTTTGTTGTGCAGGTGTCTCCTCGGCTGTCAATGGTGTATCCTTTGCAAAATGACTTTGCTGTCACTTTTTTATTTCTCCATGAATTCCTTGCATTGTTCAATTTGAAACACACTTAGAGATAATACTGCCAAATTCCAAATTTTAGAATTGAAAGACAGGGAGATTTGCCTACAGTCAAATTCACATACCATCTTACCTGCTTTACCTCTTTAAGCAAGACAACTTTTATTTAAATCCTGTCTGTCCTGTAGCTAGCTTTTCTGAAAGATTGTTATTATTTTTCTTATCCTGCAAAAAATTCTTGTGGAAATGCAACCCAGAAATTACTCCTGTAACTATCAGAACCACAACCACTGAAAAGCCAGAAAAGAAATTTATTGCCACCAACATCTTTGAAATCGTCCAATGGTTCACTATCAGAAACTGACAGAACTTTGGTAGTGGAAATAACGTTAAAGAAGAGGCGATACTATATATTTTGCTATTGTACCCTAAGAACCATGAAACTTTCCCATGTGATTTCCTGCTGAAACCTTCCATATATACTGCTTCCCCCATTAGAAACAGAACTCCTTGAAAGCAAGGACTATCTTCCTTATCTATTTGTATCCCCACAATTTAGCACAGTGCTTTGCACATAAAAGCATTTAATACATGCTTCATTCATTTTCTTTGAATCTGAATAGTTGTTACAAATAGAGGTTGTATTGCTTTTGTTTTGTTTTTGTTGTTGTTATTGAGTTGTTTCAGTCATGTCTGACATTGTAATTCCATTTTGGTAATTTTCTTGCAAAGATACTGGAATGGTTTGCCATTTTATTTCCCAGCTCATTTTACAAATGAGGAACGAAGACAAACATGGTTTAAGTTGCTTGCCCAGGGTCACACAGCTAATAAGTGTTTGAGGTCAGATTTGGACTCAGGTCCTTCTGACTCTAAGTACTGCACTCTATCCATCCCATCACCTAGCTTCCCCATGTTGCTTTATCAACTGCAGCAACTAAGAAAAAGTCCCTTCCTTGCAAATGCTAATTGATATTTACAATTCAGTTATTTGAATCCATCTATACATTTTTCTGGGTGGTATGCACCTGCTGGCCCCATAGTGTATCATCTGTGCTTTTGCTCACTGGAAACCAATTTGTTACTAGCTAAGACTTCCTAGCTGAACTGATTATAATTTGTAAGGCTAAATTGAAAATGCATCTTTTCCCTGTTTCTCACTAATTTTTACCATGTGTGTGTTTGGTTTCACTTGCTGCTTTTTTGAATAATATTTTAGCCTTTTATGAATTGCCTCTATTCAAACTCTGCTGAGCATAAATTATTTTACAGTAATAGTAGGGGGAAATAAGACATCCGGATAGGGAATAGGTAGAAGAAAACAGCTAGTTGCATGTAGACTTAAGTATCTTCAAGTACAGAAATATAACTCCAATATGGTTTGGGGTATTTGAGCTACTTTTACAATTCTCTCTTATCAAAGTTTGCAAATAGATGAAGTGAACTATAACAAAAACTAAGACCGATATCTGGTGGAAGGAATGACCTGAAGCTGTCTTGTACTGTAGTGCAAGGCGATGGTGTAAGCATTTTCCTCCCTTCCTGTCTTTCTGATGATTAAGAGAATTGATAACAGGTTGAACTG
The DNA here is from genome assembly GCA_011680675.1 of Gymnobelideus leadbeateri. Taxonomy (NCBI): domain Eukaryota; kingdom Metazoa; phylum Chordata; class Mammalia; order Diprotodontia; family Petauridae; genus Gymnobelideus; species Gymnobelideus leadbeateri. The sequence goes on along the minus strand of WOXC01007271.1, from coordinate 332,092 downwards.
AATGTCAGCCAAAATCAATAACCTGGAGGTGAGAGTGGATTGAGACAAGTGAATTAGTTTTAGAGGAGATATACAGGCAGAGTAGAACAAGTCCACAGTAAGAAAAATCAAATTTTTCTTTGATCCTTTAGCAAAAGAAAATAAAAGCTGTAAAAATGGGTTTCACAGAATTGTGGGAAATAAGGGGTCAGAAACATTTCTTGGGTCAGAAGTGCTATCTACTCTGCCTCAGAAGAATTGTTTCTTATTGTAGTCATGGTATCATCATTTTAGAGCTGAAATGGAATTCATAGGTCACCAATTTCAACCTTGGTATTTTAAATAGATGAAGAAACAGACCCAGAGGGAAAACCACTTGCCCAAGGTCACAGAAACAGGAGGTGGCAGAATTAGAATTCAAACCCAGGTCTTTTGCTCTAAATTCAGTGCTCTTGTCATTGAAGCACTCTCTGCCTGCAAGATTTTTTAAATAGCTTCAGAAGCTAAACTTTTATGTCTCCACTCTTAGTATACAAATTTGCAAATCTACCTGAAATGCTCCTGCCATTCTAACTAATCCAAAGTGAATTCCTCATTTTTTAAAATAAAATCCTTCCCTATTTCGTTCCCAGTTTGTTTTAGGACCTTTAAAGATCATTGTGCCATTGGCCATTTTATTAACCGAAAGTAAATCTAGAGCATTCCGAGAAAGATGGACACATGAGTGACTCTACAGATCCATTTGTATCAGTTAACTGCCTTCAGGCTAGTATGTTATTGTTAGTTCATTCCCAAAGTTTACTTACTAATGATTACCGTGGGACTCAAAGCTCTTGCCTTTCTCTATTTAAGGTACGATATAGATAACAACATGGAAAGGGACAAGCTTGAACTGCAGTCCTTAATAGCATTTAGCTCTATAAATCTTGCTTATATGACCTTGAATATGAAATTTCTCAGTCTCCCAAACCAGATGAGCCTTAGACAAAATATACAAATTAAAGCTCAGTACCATCACAAAGAAATGATGTTTACCAATCACTTTATGCTTAATATTGGTTAACTAGCTATGGAATTGAACATGACATTGATTCTTCATTAATATAAATAGTGAGGCAGACAATAATACAAAAGTAAAGCCAAATCCACGCTTAGTACCAAAACCAACCCATAAGAAGTAAGAAAATACATAACACATCATGGGAGAGGATGGTATCCATGGTTATTATGCTAATGAATGTGTGCAATGGTCATTCAATAGGGTTTAGAAGAAGAGTTTTGACCTTATATTGGCTCAGTCAGGAAAGACTTCATGCAGGAGATAAGACTTAAAGGTAATTTAGCCAGGAAAACAGGATATGGCAAACATTCAGTGGCAATGGGAACGTGTAAGCTTTTGAAGATATATTCTGTTAAGTGGATCAGGGCATAGGAGGCTTAGTTATTCATGAATTTCTATATTCTAGACTTAATGACTATAATATTCTCTGTGTAGGCATAAGCCTGAAAGACATCTTGAAGCTTAAGTTATAAGCTCAAAGGCTTTTTGTGAACAATGATTATGTTCAGAATATTCTGTAGCTGAGGAAACAGAAAATTTTACAAGACACAGGACAGAGGAACAGGTCTAGAACTTGAGAATTTTATTTTTTTTAAAGAACAGGAATCACACTCTAAAAATGCAGTCTAGGGTTTTTTTTTTCTTTTTTAGAGTGTTAATGAAATTTAAATATTAAGCAAATTTAAAATGAGTGAGAGAGATAGAGAAATAAAGAGGAGATTGTCATTCTATATTCAGCAATGTTAAGGAGCACTTATGAGGTTAAAAAAAGGTTTTTGTGTGTATATTTTTAACAACTTATGAGTAGTTTCAGTTTTGGAAGATTATCTCGTGTAATAGAAAGATAAATGTCATTTACTGAATTGAATTAGAAATAAATGCTACCTTTCTTTTACTTTGTTAAAGTTACAATAGATTTTCTTTGAATGAAGGATACCCCTCATGCAGAATGTATCTTTCAATCAGAGCTATATGACAGTTCTGTATTTATATAGCATTTGAGGTTGCTCAAGACAAATTTAGAGTCGCCTTCTTGGATGCATCATTTGTTTAAAACAAAGAAATACATTTAACATTTATTTTGCAGCTTATGTTTAATCATCTTGGGTTTAGAAGAATTAAATTTGATGGAGAAATAGTGAATTGAAACAAAGACCTTTTTGCCTTCCAAATATACTGTATCTTACCATCTACTCTACATTATGCCCTCCAGACCTACAGATGTTGCCATCTGATCTACTACCACACTTTTAAGATCATATGTCCTTTTCAACCTTCTTGCAAGTTAAATCCTCCAATATGTATCATGACTTTCCAATTACACTATGAACTCTGTGAAGCATTTATTTATCTCTGTGCAACTGAATTGTAGAATGGGAAGGCACATAAAAGGAAAGAAAAAAGAACCATGGATTTACCATGATCAAGTTATGGGTAAAGAGTCAAAGGAAAAAAAATAACTCAGATAAATAGATTGTATGCTTTTTGATGGCGGAGATTGTTTCTTTTTCTTTGTTGTATCCTCACAGCCCAGCACAGTGCCCGGCACATAGTAGATAGTTAAATGATGTATATTGAATTGAATAGACAAAAAAGGGAAAAAATAAACAAAAAATCAATGAGGAAAACAAGAAATAAATCCACTTGAGAAAAACATGCAGAAAGTGATAACAATCAAAAAAGTTGAAAGGGAGAAGAAAATGGATTTTATTTGACTATTTAAATAAGGAAAAAGAGAGAAGAATTAGATAAACCAATAAAAGGAAGCAAGAAAAATAAATAAGTTGGACAAAATTTTAAATTGGGCAAAAGGATGTCAAATACAGAAAGATTTTGGGGTGAGGGAAAGAGAGTTCTTGGGAATGGGGCTCTTTAAAGTACATTAAGCAAAAATAAATGAAGACAAAAAGTCATGTCTTTACAGGGGAAGAATACTAATTCCCCTTGCCCCTGAGCCCTGAAAAAAATCCTAATTCAGGAAACAAAAAATCAAGATGAGGAAAAATGTAAACCTAATTCTATATATTGATCAGTTTTCCTGATTTTCCTTTAAAAATATTATTTATCATATAGTATGGTCCTCTGGGAGGGGACAGAGGTAGAAATACTGAGGGAAATTTTGGTGATTTAAAAACAAAAGCTATCTCCAAAAATCACTTTAAAAAAAGAATATGAGCTCTTTGGGAGCAGAAATTGTCTTGCTTTCCTATTCCTATCCCTGATTTTTAGTACAGTGCTTGGTACATAACAAACAAAAAGTTAATTAAATGATTTTAAAAATGTATTTATTCAATTAGTCACTAAGTCTTTTGCCTGGAAGATAACACAAGACAAGAGAGCTAACGTATGGGAATATATCAATTAATATTTATTGAGAACTCATTTAATGCAAGCCACCACACAAGGTCTGTTGTAATAGTAATAGGTGCCAATACTGGTATCTCATAGGGCTAGACATTTTTTCTTGAATATCTTTTCCCTAAAATTTATTTTATAAATTGGTATAAAGGAGAGATTCCTCATATCTAGAGGCATTTAATGTGCACTAACCCAAGGAACAGGAGCAAACTTACTGGCATGTAGCTGAAAGAATACAAGGACCTTCAGGTGATTGGTTGACAGGGCCCCAAGGGGACAGAATCTTGTGATAGGAGTCACCCCACTCTATTGAATATCAAAATGAGCTTACAGATCATCTGAATCTCTTTCTCTATTGGTGTTCCTTTTTGTCTTCAGAAGACACAACAGGATACAACAGAGTTAAGCGATGGTGAGCAAGGACCTTTGTACAACTATAAGTTCAGCAAAGGGTCACAAAAAAAGAGTAATCAGAAAAAAAAGAGAGATAAAACAAATGTAGTAGAAGAGAAGAAATAATATACATTTTTAAAAGTTCTTCCTTGTCACCTACCAATTAAGAAAGTTACATAAATCAGGGTGCCTAGGTGGCACAGTGAATAGAGCACCAGTCCTGGAGTCAGGAGGACCTGAGTCCAAATCCAGCCTCAGACACTTGATACATTTACTAGCTGTGTGACTTTGGGCAAGTCATTTAACCCCAATTGCCCTCTAAAAAAAAGCAAAAAAAGAAAGAAAGAAAGTTACAATAAGGAAATAGTTTGAACATTAAAAATAAAAGAAAAGAATTTGAGAAGGATAACAAATGGGCTTTGGGACCATTCGTCTAGATGACTGCTTCCTGGATATTTGAATCTCAGATGCTTGAAAAGACTGCCATTTTGAAAATCTTGGCAGTAGAATTATTGTAGTCTTAGTTTGGCTTCTCATTAGCTACATAACTTTTATCACTTCTTAGCCTTTCTGGGTTTCAGTTGCCTACTGTGCAAAATGAGGTTCTTAGTAACATAACAGTTACATGAGATATAAAAATAGGATATATAAATCTTAAATAATGAAACATATTCTAATTATAGTTTTGTATAGTGATGCCATGGATAGAATACTGGGCCTGGAGTCAGGGAGACCAGAATTTAAATCTAGCCTCTGATACTGTGTGACCCTGGGCTTTAACCTCTTTAACCTTTAACTTTAACCTCTGTTGGCCTCATATAATAATAGTGCCTCCTTCTATGGTTGCTGTGAGGATCAAATGAGACATGAATCACAAAGCACTTAGGGCAGTGTCTGGCACATAGTAAGCATTATATAAATATTAGTTATTATTATCATGTTCATTGTTAAAATATACTTCAAAACATACATATGCACAGATAAATCACATTGTTGTGCACTTGATAATTTGTAAACAGATCCATCTTACTGTTTTATCCACTGTGTACTCAATTAACATTAAGTAATTATTCTTCAAGATTGATAAATTCAAGGATTTCAAGGGAGAAAAAGCTATATATTCTCTCCTGGAAGTAATTTATCTAACCCATATCTGAGTGTGTTTCAAACTGTAGCCATGACGGATGGTAAATATACATGAATTGTCTATCACATTTTAACTATAAAACCAATTAAGAATTTTCTGTTTTCCATTTTATTAAATGGACATTTTTCTAGGAAACAGGTTTGTAATTTACATGTTTTGCAGAAACAGGTTGAATTGTGAAAAAGTTCTTTGAAGTAAATTATTTGTACACATTTCTTCTGTTTTTATAAAGGATTCTCATATTAGGTGCCGGCATTAGATTGACTGATGGCAATTGATAATGGTTTCGAGCTACTCTTATATCCCACCAGTGATGAATCAATTTAATCTTGCAACTAATAACTCTCCCTTTATATACTTGCACTTTGATGGCTTTTTTATGATCTAGAGTTTATAGTGTACTTTGATGAGGAAAAAAGTATTCAAGGATTTTAATGATACATAATGTCCATTTTTGCATTTTCTGGGAAGTAAATAAAGAAATGTAAAAAGGAGGTTATCATTTATATTTTGTCTAGTAGAACAAACAAATTTCAGCCTGGTTGCTGGTCTATTTCCATATCTAGACTTTATCTTCCATTCTCATGGACGGAAGAAAATTTGGGGGAGAGCAGTACAGATACAAGTATAAGATACCGTTTTTTTTTTATAACCCTTCTCCTCACTACTCATTACTCTCTTGGATGAATTGTACAGCTATTTCTATCTAAGAAAAATGGTCATATTGTCATCTTATAAGAGGGTTAGTTTTGTGATTAGAATTAGCATTTAAATCTAACTTTTGAAAAATATGTTCTAAAATTATAGAGTACATATGATAACCTTTAAGTAGTGTCAGTAGCATGGGCAAATGTCTGGGAAGTACATTGCCAGTATTTTCTATCTGGCATATCATTCAATCTGAGAGAGATACTACAGTCCTCTTACTAAGAAGATAACCCTTTTTTAATATATAAGGTGGATTGACTCATCAGTTAACAAGGATCTCCTTAAACATGTTGTGGTTAATTTGTTTCATTCATATACAACTCTTTTTTACCCCTTTTGTGGTTTTCTTGGCAGATACAGGAGTGGTTTGTCATTTCCTTCTCTAGCTCATTTTGCAGATGAGGAAACTGAGGCAACCAGGGTTAAGTGACTTGCCTAGGGTTACATAGCTAACAAGAATCTGAGGCCAGATTTGATCTCAGGAAGGTGAGACTTCCTGACTCCAGCTCTGGAACTCTATCCACTATATCAATGCCTTCCAACAATCCAAGCTTTAGTTTTATCACCATAAACATATACATCACTAAAATGATGGGGATTTAATTTACAAATACAGTTTCTTTGAAATGTGAAAAAAGTAATTTTTAAAATTTCCTGATAATAGTATTATGTATACAGACAATAAGAAAGTCAAGAACTGTGGGGAAGAGAAAGTATGTGGTTTAAAGAATTCATCTCATTCTTTTGTAGTCATGCTTAGTATATCAAGCTAGTTTCACAATAATTATGCTAAAAGTCATCTTGCACAATATTCTTGCTTTTATTTACTTTTTCAGTATGAATTTCAGTGTTCTAAAATTAATTAATTCACATTACTTTTACAACTTTTTCTTTTTTGGTCTTTGTATCAATAACAACAAAAAGTTAAATTTGTGTGGGTATGATAGGAAGGGAATCATCCTTCCTAAGAAGTGCCAAGGGGTTATTAATTACTGAATAGATATATTCAATCTTCTCTGAAAGCAAACTAATAACTATAGTACATTGGTTCACCAGTGAATTTTAGCACTGACTTGGAAAATAGGTTCTCTGACTCTCTTTCCATTGGTATTTCCAATTATCACCTCTATTTAAAAAAAAAATAAAAGTGTGGTGTTTATTTTTTTTTCATGGTTCTTCCCATCCCTGTATGTGTATATGTGTATATTTCTTTTGAAATTCTCTTGTTTATATATTTTGAGATACTTTGCTAGCTTCATGAATTAATTCTCTTAATTAACTTCTCATATCAATAGGACAGACACGGCTGGGTGTCATCAGTAAAACAGAAATTTTATAGTTTTCCTTTTCTGTTTATTACTACTAGACACTTTTCAATTTTCTTCTTCTTTTTCTAGGATACCTTCCTCCTGAATGAATTTGGAGTCAGAAAGTCAAATCCTTATTCTGAAGGTCCTTAAACATCCTGCCTTTAACTCAATACCTCTGAAGAAGTTCTGTTATGGAATAACTTATATGATTTCGTATTTTTGTTGGTGTTTCAGCATATTGATAGATTTTTCAATCTTATTCTTAAACTTATGGCTTAGATATTTGTTAGAAAAAAGTGGGACCTTAAATTAAATGTCTCTGTCTAGCTCTGGAGGACTCACTGTAGTTCTATAGCTACAAATGACTTCCTCTTACATTTTATTTAGGTAGTTCATACAAAGTCACAGTATACCATAAAAAAGATGTAGAGAAACACATTTCCCTCTATATTCTTCTAGCATGTAGGATCTTTAATAAAAATGCTGTTTTAAAAATACATAAAGAAAATCATTACCACTGTGTATACTTCCCAAATTTGTGTCAATGGGAAAGGGCCAGCTTTGAAGTGTATAAAATCAGGTATCATATTTTGCTTGTAAATTCATGCACCCATAAGACTTACAAATTTAAAACTATGTGGCTAATGTAATTGCCCCTGCAACTGGCTTAGTGAACACAAAATTGGCTATTTGTGTCTTTGTGATGAGGGGCAAGTCATTAACAGCACCTGCAATTAACCACCTGCTCATATAATTACTGAACTGCAGATTAGATATTTTGCAAAGCAATTCCTCTTTCCACATTTCAGATTAAAGACATAAATTTACATAATAAGAGAACATTTATCTTACTAATAGTTTTTAATAAATTCATACTAGATTTACATTGAAGTGAATCATATTTTAGACAATCATTTAAAACACTGGCTTTTCAATGTCCATTTTTTGGGGTCATTACTATGCATTCCACAGGAAGGAATTCCTCCAAAGTGGCAAATACTTTCTCAGGGGACCTTTTTTGAAATACTGTGGCAACAAGTTTATTTGACCTTTGGAATAGAGATATATAAATGAAAAAGGGGGAGATTTCTCCATCCCCTTCTACCTTTCATAACCTTTGCCTTACCTTAAATTTGATGCCCAAATTAGGCTTTTGTGTATATTTCTTCAATTTAAAATAGAAAAAAAAACATCATAATATCTGAAATATGTACAATATGTCATCAAACTAAATATATAGTAAAATATTATAATATCTGAAATAGGCATATAGAATCAAGGACAAAATGAAAACTTTTTTAGAGAACTTTTCATTATGAGGTTTTTAGTTACTTCTATACACTTATTATAGTGAAAAAATTGTGGTCAGAAGACTTAGGCTCACTTTCTGCTTTTTCAACTAACTAGCTCTGTGCTCTTATGCCAATCACCTCATATCTCCTAACCTCAGTTTCCTTACTGAGGAAGGTCTATTAGGAGGTATTCTAAGGATCCTTCTAGCTCTAATATTCTATGCTTCTCTGAGTTTCAAAAAATATAATTTGGCTATAGGTAATATCGTTTTCCTCATTTTATCAAAGGAAACTCAAATAAAGGTCATGTAAGATCAATGTTTTGTAATCACGGTCTACAGACGAATAAAATCAAATCCCTTCCTCCAGGTTTTCTGGTCTCAAAGAAATACTAATAATAACTGAGACTCTCATACTTTAAAGTTTTCAAAGCTATTTACACTATTTCATTTAAGCCTCATAACTTGTGTGGTGGGTACTACAATTACCCCCCTTTTGTAGCTGGTGAAACAGAGTTAAGTGGCTTGCCTGTGGTCATGCAGCAAGTGGGTATCAAAGGCAAAATTTGAATCTAGATCTTAACTCTAAGTCCAGGGAACATCCCTCACCACCCTTGGGGGAAAAAAGTAGCTCATAGCATGTACCCAATTGGCAATGGTCAGTATAATTATGTTAGTCATCACAAGTCTAAATGTTTACATTTGTTTTTCTAATTAGTATGAACAAGGGCATTCCCTCTGTTGCTTCTGCAAAACAGATGAGCAATAATTTTGCTTCCATATAAGGTTATCTCTTCAGCTCTTCAGGTGTATTTTTGTGTAGGTTTTGATCTCTTTGGATCTCTCTGGATATAAATCCCTATGTGTCCTAATGTAAGCTGTGATCAAATAAGATATTTATTTTTTAAACTATCGTTATTTCGTGCATGCTATTATTTAAAGGTTAGTTAAATATAATTTCTTTTATGTGATCTCTTTCTTACTTTAATCTTCCATCAAGGTGATTTAAACTAAATATATAAATTTGTACAATATAAAATGTCAACTGATGCTTTCTTTTTGAGTCCAAAATTTAAGTGCTTTTCCTAAGATGTTATGCTTGCACAGGATTTCATATGGAAAGGACACATTTTAAAATAGATCGTTTCCTCCATCTTCCTAAGAACATGCAATAGGGTATCTATATCTCTGGCTTTCTCACCAGTACATATGAAAAACAAAGAAGCACTACATTGATAAGAGCGAATAGACATGAAATCATATAGGTTGGTCCTCTCCTTTATCTATTTTAACTTGTTCAATGATCGATATCATGGATTCAGGTCCCCCAGGAATATGAAGTATTAAAGCAAGCCTGGTACAAGTTTTAAATTTTTTATCAGAAGCAGTATATTAGATCTGCTTTCAAAATAATCCCTGCTTACATTCAAGAACTATCCTGCATTTCTTAAAAGCATCAGTGAAAAGCACAAAATGCATTCTTTTCTCCTTTCCATGTTAACTTTTCACTTGCTTAAGATCTTCAATTTGAGGTAAGAATTGATAAGTCTTTTTACTCTCTAAGAATATCACATAAGGAAATACTAATGACCTCATCTTCTTTCAAAGTAAATCATTGAGTAAAGTCACTGAACAGCAATAATTATTAAAATATGTACTTCTATTATTCTAACAAAAAAACAATAATTATCCTGCTTATGTGTGTATCAGCAGTATCAAATTCTACTGAGGTGTCCAGTATGATCAAAACTGAAAAAAGACCATTGCATTTAGCAATCAAGATATAATGGGTACAATGGGAGAACAGTTTTTTAATTATGTCATTGGTAGTCATCTTGCAGAGGGTTTAGAAGAGAGAAAAGAAGAAGTAGTGTATGAATGCTTTATCAAGGAGTTTGGCTACAAAAGAAGGGAGAGACATAAGATGATAGCTAAAGGGAATGGCATATTCAAATAAGGATATTTTTAAAGATGAGAGTGACATGGGCATGTTAGTAGGCAGCACAGAAAGAATCAGTATATAGGGAGAGATTGAAGATAAAAGAGAGTAGGGATCTTAGTGGGGGCAATCTGCTGAAAAAATCAAGAGATATTGGAATAAAAAAATTCATATAGAAGAATTGGCTTTGGAAATAAGAAGTTCCACAACTTTGTCCAACACTAGAGTGAAGGAGGACATGGTAGAGGAAGATATCTGAATGACATGAGTCAAGGAGGAGGTAAAAGCAGGAGTTTTTGTCAAAAGGTATCAGTTTTTTTGGATCAATTACGAGGCAAGATCAAGATTGACCAAAATTGCAGAGAGGAGGGTGTAATGAGTGAGGCTTGAACCAACATTTTTGTGGGCCTTTAAGGTTAACAAGCGCTGTGAGATATGTGCTATCATTATCCACATTTTACAAAAAAGGAATCTCCATATGAGAAAATTTAACTGACCTGTCTTGGGTAACAAAAAAAAATAAGTGGATGAGACAAGATTTGAACTCAGGTAATCTTGATTGCAAGTTTAATACTCTCTGCACTGTACAACTTAACAATTGCTCTGGGGAGTGGGGTAGTGAGGAGAGAACAGAATAATCAGATAGTTGCTATGTTGAATGAGGGCCCAGTTAAGATTAGATACATAAATTTACAGTGGACCTAATTAGTGTGAAGTTTCCCCCACTGCTATCCTGGACTTTGGGACTTACAAATATCCTTTCACAGATCTAGCCCAAGCACTGCTAAGTTTGGATTCTGTTCTCATGAGCACCATATGGTATATATCTTAGAAAAGAGAAAAACTGGTATAAACTATATAGCCCTTGAAAAGATGGGAGAATTCTTTTGCACTTCTGTGAGCTTAGAAAGAACTACATTTCAAATGATAACATTTGTGTTGATAGAAACCAGTCAACTGCACCTCAAAATTTCATTGCATAAATGTGGTTTTAGATGCATAAATTTTAGCCATGGGTTGTTTTTCATTTTGTGTGTGTGTGTGTATGTGTGTGTTATCATTGACTTACTCCTTCCAAAATGCCCATTTTTAAGAGTATTTTCCACTAACTGGGGTAGAGGGAGAACAATTCATATAGAAAGCCACACACACACACACACACAAACATATAAACACACATACTTCAATACTTTATGCAAATTTACCACTCACAAGAGACTATAAAAATGAAATCAAAGACACTAACTTACATAAAAGACTAGGCTTATTTGTTCGTTATGTCACTAAAAAGTCATTAAGTACCTACTACACAAGACAGTACAACAGTAATTTCTGAGGGAGACATAATTGATAGAAAAGGAATTCCCCATGTTTACTCTCTAATAAGGGAATAATGGAACACAAACATAACTCTAATATCTTACATTATATCTATATAATATTTAACATTATATACCCAGTGTTGAGAATCACTATCATAAAGATTATTCACAGGTACAACTGAATGTGTAACATAATTTAAGGAGCAATAAAAGTCCACCATACCCCTAAATACCTACCTTCCCAGAGTATTAGAAGACCTGAGATGCCCACATTAGTGTCTCTTGGATTAGGGCATTATTAAATTCTTGCAAAATCCTATCTCTTGCTATCTTGTCTTTATGAAGAATAACTGTTAAGTATAGTCTGCAGTAATATTACATAGTTCTAACATATTAGGAAAGAACTTTATGTAACTTAAAGAGTTTATGTTATTAGTTATCTTTCCTTGCTTTGTGTCATTTGCAACCAGACTACCAATGTTTTCATTTAAATAACTTGTGAAAAAATTTTAACAGAGGAATGATGTGACATTTTAGAAAGCTATTAGAGATGTCAATAATAATAATATTATAATAACTAATATTTATATAGCACTTAAAAGGTTGCAAAGTGCTTTACACCATTATTAACTTGAGTCTCACAACAACCATATTAGTCATCACAATTCCCATTCTGAAGGTTACATAATCCATCAAAGCCTCTGAGGGAGGATATGAACCCATGTCTTCCTGACTCCAAATCGAGTTAGGCATCCATCTAATGAATAATTAGGTTTTTTGATGTGGTTATTGGAGCAATTTGAATTTCTGAGCTCTGTTATCACAATTATCTCACTATTATTATTTTCACTCCATCTTGCCCACAAGGACAATAGAAGAGGACTTGTCAAATGTCTTGCGGTAATTCAGGTATACATAACTGCAGATTTCCCCTTTTTACCTTTTGGCTAAAAGGGGAAAAGGGTGATTTTACAGGTTTTGTTTTTAGAGAACCTATGTTAGTTCCTAGTAATCACTTCTATTTGTAAATGCTCAAAAATGGTTTCGAATTTTGCTTAGGGATAGCTCCATTCAGTGAACAATGTGGAAACATCTGATGGCAGTGCATTTATCTTTTCTGTAACACCTATGCACCAAATGGTAATCAGCTATATTTGCCACTTTTCAAAGGGAACTTCTTGGATCAATGTAAATTTTGAAAGCTATTATTCTCACTGGAAGATAGGAAAATGGCAGTTAAATTGGAAGTTAAATCACTTTTTTCCCTCTAGAGTCTCAGTTGATGGGTATAAAGCAATTTTTTCACATTAACATTTCCTGCTTATAACCTCTGCTTTGCTTAGTTGCATGAATTATGACATGGGTTTCATCATGCATCTCTCACTTTTAATCTTAATGGTAGTTTTACAATGGGAACTTCTTATCCACCATAATAATTCATTAACTTAGCATTTGATAAACTAACTATGGTCAAGATCATTAGTTTGAAATTAAAAGAAGAAAAATAGTACCCTTAGAGTGAATTAATTCAAAGGACTTAATTTTTCATTTTAACTACCTCAAATGTCTTGACACAACAATCCTTGTTTTTCAAGTAAAGAATATGAGAAGTTTATGGAAAACTTGTTAATGGGGAGATAGGGTAATCAAAGGTTTATTTATAATTTCTCCCCTGACAAATTTGAACAGAATTTGGCCTGAATTCTGCCAGCTACTAAGTTAGTCCATCAAGACCTTAAGGCTACCAGATGATGATATGGTAATGGCACTATGTCAAAATCATTCCCAATCACCAAAGGAGGGAAGCAGAATTGTGTCCAGTCTTATTTAATCCATTTATACAGCAATGCTGAGGGCCTTAAATCCCCTAGGAGGGGAGAGCAAGCTACTGGTAGACTGGGAATCTCTCTTATTTCTATAAGCTGTCATTAAAAGTCTTTGTGATGGTTATATAAGAGCTATGGGCCAACATCCATGTTTCTGCCAAATATCAGCTTACCCTTTCATCTCTATGCCATCTTTAAAACTATAAATAAGTTAAAAGGGATTTATTTAGAAATGATAAATCCATGATGAAAGATTAAAGGAAGGAAAGGCTGTTTGGGGCACATTCCTTACTTGTTTTAGATCATCATAAAGAAGGGCAACCATGCCCTCTTACAAAATACCTCTTGGCATGCCTGTCAGACACAATCCTTGGCAGATTGTATCAATGAGTGACAGAAGTAATATTTCTTCTGTTCTAAGTTTCTGTAAAAATGACCATTATGATTTTCATTTTATTATCAACCATTTCAAATTATAAAAATTCCAAATTGCTTATCAGTGTCTTAAGGGAAAACAGTACTGAATATCCTACCACTCCAAAGGCTGGCTAAGGAGATCTTTCCCTATTATTTTCTTCCTACCAATAAAAGAAAGCTAAAAAGATATCCTGCAAGATGTTCCCATTGTGTTTTCTTATACACGGAGACTAAAACACAATTGCTTACCAATGTGTCTCCTTATATCTCATTTCAATTATCCCCAATGCCATTTGCAACTGAATAATTTTCTCTTTTACCTTCTGTTTATTGCTATAGAAATAACCTGCTCTGACTTTTCCAAATTTAACCCTTGGTATTTGTTCTTATTCATCTAATTGTCCCTCCAGTCCTGTTTTCTTGATTTTATAGCCCTCTTATCTTCAGGCATGGCTTGGGTAATATGAGCCAGAAATATGACTTGTTGAATTTTCTGAGTATGTCAAAACTATGGCAATTTCAACATTTTGTGTAGGGCATTGCATAAAGCAGGCCTTCCAAGCATGTTTGTCAAATTATTTTTTAATTGACTATGTTGTTTAACAGAGGCAAATATCTTCTTAAAAATCAAATAATTTTTTAAATTAATAATTAATAAATTAAAAGAACACCTTTAAAAGTTCTTGTCCCTTTTAATTAATAAAGTAGAATACATTTATTTTTATACTTTTCTCCCCAAATTGCAAAGTCTAGTTTATTAAATTTGGGGAAGAATATAAGAAACTTCAACTATTTATTACTATTAAATTAGTTTAAAATACAAAAGCTTGTTTTGGAGGAAATTTTTATGCATTCCATCAAGGTCACTGGAGAAAATAGGGAAGCTCGGGGGTGGCTAGGTGGCGCAGTGAGTAGAGCTTCGGCCCTGGAGTCAGAAGGACCTGAGTTTAGATCCAGCCTCAGACACTTAAGGCACACAAACAAAAACTTAGCTGTGTGACCTTGGGCAAGTTACTTAACCCCAATTGTCTTCCAAAAAGCAAAAAAGAAAAAAAAAATAGGGAAGCGATTTACTCAAAGAGGTTTACTATTATTGAAACATTGTAAAATGAAATATAGAGAATTACAAAAGAGAACTTATATCTAGGAAGACTATTTCATATTTAAAAACCACCTAAGCTAGGAAAAACTTTAATAGGCAACAAAGGTCATTATTTTATAGTACCAACTCTCTTACTTATTTGAAATTCAACAAAGATGCTTCACTTTGGGGCAGCTAGGTGGCACAGTGAATCGAGCACTGGCCCTGGAGTCAGGAGTACCTGAGTTCAGATCCGGTCTCAGACACCACACACACACACACACACACACACACACACACAAAACCTAGCTGTGTGACCTTGGGCAAGTCACTTAACCCCAATTGACCTCCAAAAAGCAAAAAAAGAAAAAGAAATTCAACAGTTACTTTATTAAACTTCTGTTTTCCTATTGAATAGAGCTGATATATCTGCAATAGAAACATTACATTTGCGAATGTAATGAATAAGTACATCTAGGATTTATTTAAATAATGTGGAAAACTAAGTAATTTACTTGATTTGGGTTACATTGAATTTTCCATCATTTACAACATGTTAAGAGAGAATTCCAGAAATAAGAATCCTATACTGGATTCAGAAAAAAACACAAGGGAAGAACTGACAAGAGTTAGTGAATAGAGAGGGCTAGACTTGGAGTCAGCCAAGAAATAGTTGATTTCTGCCAAACAGACATATCAGGTAAGGATTACATTGAGTTAGAGCATACGATCAATTGCAGAACATCATTGAAGAGTATGGCAGATTATTAGTACTGTCATCTCACAACCCCGTGGAAAGTTGTTATTTTTCTATATAAAATTTTGCATGAGAGCCAAAGAAGTCAATTCTTCTGAATGATTATAGAGGTATCAGGAAATGCCTAGACATCGGGACTGGCCTGTAACCTCATTGATGTAGGGGACTCTCACATGAGGAAGCTCTGCTGGCAACTTCTCTGTAATGTATGGATAATAAAATGGATTCAAAATAGAACAGGTTTGCCAACATTTCTATAGAGAGTTATCAACAAATGATTGGAGCCAACCACATTTGTACAGAAAAGCTCTAAATGTGTCATGCAAAGTGATGAAATTACCACTAAATAAGATGAGGTCACAAAGATTAGCTAGACTAGAAGAAATAAAAGCTAAAGGTGACACCATTTTATGAGACTGCCAAAAGAATAAAAAATGTGTGGATGATATTATTATCTGCCCCTAAAAAAATTCAATTACTACCAATTCATATATCTACCTCCTCATCTCTAAAGTCATTATGAGAATAACAAATGAGACCACAGACAGCATTTTATAAACTTTAAAGCACTATATTATATATATAGTATATTATATATATAGTATATTATAACATACTAGCTCTTATTTTATTGAGGGTAGACAATAAAAATGAGAAGGGAATGGTCAAACTTTCATAGATGATATTTTTACTGCAGACTATGTCTTCATAAACATTAGTGTCTGAAACATTAAGAATATAAAATCCCATATTTTTATTGCTTCTTTATACAAAATCATATTTAAGTAGATAAAAATTAACAACAGAGACTAACTTTTACTGGATTATTCTGATCATCATGCAAGGTATAAAACAAGGCTACATGTGTTCTCCAAATGTGTTTGTTACTGTCATCGAAAATATGTTCATTACAGAGTCCAAAAAAAGAGTGAATCCATGTAGCTGTTGATACCCTTCAGAGATTTCTGTTTTTAAATGACATTGTGTTTATTGTATCAAGCCTAGTGAATTATGTAGGGTCTCCCCAATGCAATCTACAGTCACACCTAAGAGTATTGCATAATAAACACCACAAGAAAATTTTTACTTCATACAAGCAGCCTCTATATCTTGGATAGATACTGCAGATTGATGATTAATTGGTTCCAGAAGCAGAAAAAACTGGTTTGCTTTTAGCAAAATGTATAGTGTTTAAAATCATACCAAGCTTTCTCTTTCTTCCTCTTTCCCATAAAGTGCAGTGGAAAGATCAATAATTATGCAGTCAGGGAACAAGGGTATAAACCCTGGCTCTGGCATTAACACTCTGTGTGACCTAGGACAAATGTCACTTAACTTCTGTAGGACTCAGTTTCCTTATTAGTAAAATGAAAGTATTAGATGATGTGTAATGTCACTTCCAGTTCTATACCTATGATATGGCTTTCCTTTTACTATCAAAATTAAAACCATTTTATATTCCTAAATATTCAAAAACACTTCATGTAAAAAAAATCCCCTTATAATATTTATTGGATATTGTAGCACATTTTTATCTCTTTCAGGACCCAGTCTTAATTGATTACTTCAGAAGCTGATTTTTTACAAATTGCAGGGTTTATGGGAATTGCCATTGTTTGGCATGTTTCCATGCTTATTATTTGGACCATTTTAATTGTTTGATTCTATATTTTACAGTGAGAATAAAATCTACTGGTGAAACTTAAAGGCAAAAAAAAAAAATCCAGCATGATGTGTATGTGTGTGTAAAGGTTACATTCAATGATGCTTTAAAAAGAAGTGTGAATCTCCTGTGCCATGCAGAGAAACTTTATTATTTCAAGATTAAAACCCAATATGAATTATTTACCAAGTTGTATGAAAGGAATATTATATTTTGCTTTCCAACCAAATAGTATGACTCTTTAAATGACAAGAAATTACATTATCACCAGCTTAAATACCCTAAGACAAAAATGCAACATTTCAAATAATTTAAATCTAAAAACAAATTAGACAGTAGTTGTAATGGTAATGGGAATTTGAAGAACTTTCCTGCCCTCTAATAGGCCAAATAATCACATGGAGTCTGTGGTAGGAGGAGCTTGCTGAAGGTTGGAACAGCGCCCACAGGAACCTGGGAGTCAGAATAGCTAGCAAGGTGGGAGAGAGAGGACAGAGACAAGCAGACATCTAGGCTTGTGAGTGTTTGTGGAAAGGGTAAAAAATGGTGTGATTCCCTGCTGGATTAATGGCATATTAATTTCTTTGTTGCTATGATGGATTTGATGTTCTGGTGTTGGGATTTGGCTTTCCAGTATTTGAATAAATGTGTATATTTATATATGTATGTGTGTATATATATATTCAATAAACATTTTAAATAGTCAATAAATCTTTACTTTTTTTCAAATGCTTTATTAACTTCTGATTTACATCATTCATTTCCATCAGATTTTGAGTTACAGTTTTTTCCCCATTTTTTTCCCTACCCTCCACCCCAGAATAGCAGTCTCGCAGGATATCCCTTCACCCCATCTGCTTTCTCCCTTATCTTCTTCTACCCCCTTTAAACTTTTTCAGTAGGGCAAGGTGAATCTCTGTGCCCCAATGCCTGTACAACTTATTTCAAAATTATATGTAAAATAGTTTTAATAATAGTATTTATATATTTTTAAACATTTGATTTTAAAACTTTGAATTCCAGATTCATTGCCTTCCTCCCTTGTAACACACCCTTACTGGGAAAATATGCAATTCAGTATATGTTGTACATGTGTAGCTATGCAAAACATTACCATAGCAGATATATTGTAAAAGACTGACTATATTTCCCTCCCTCCTATCCTACCTCCTACTTGGTCTATTCCTGTAATGGAAATGCAAATTTAAAGATCTTCCCTGCCCCTAGCTTAAGTGCACCTGGAGCCAGTGGTGGGAGGCTTGTTTTTTAGGAAAGTCCACACCTTGATACTTTGTGATTGGGCAGTGGGTCCAGAAGGTTGTTACATTCTCTGAGCCAGGAGAAGGCTATATAAACTCTGATGAGAGGCTTTGCTTTGGGGCTCACTTTGAGAAGTGTTGTGTGATTTGACCAGATGAGACTCTGGGAAGCCGTTTTTGAGAGCCCCCCGGGCTTTGAAAACCCAGATGTTGATGCTTCCCTCTCTGGTAACTGTGATTTGGTATTGATGTATGTAATGTTGGGACAGTTTGGAAGCCTGTCTGTAACTCTGAAGTTCTGTAACTCTGAAGTTTGGGGTGCTGACCTTTTTCCCCTGAACTAGGTAATGTGTGTTTGTTTGATTAAAGTAAGCTTGTTAACCCATTTTGAGTTGCTTTCCTTTACAAAAGCAGATCTAAGAACCTGTGTTGGCAGCTACCCTGGGGATATTGGGGTGCTTGCCGCTACAATTCCCTACTTTGATCCTGTCTCTTTCCAAAAGTGGGTGCTTCCAACTTCCCTCCTCCCTTTCTCTCCCACCCTTCTTTCCATCATTTCCCCTCTCACCCTTTCCACCGTACTCTCCTGTAGGATGAGATATACTACTTTGTATGTATGTCATTCTCTCCCTGATCCAAATTAAATGAGAATAAGGTTTTGCCTTTTTGCCTTCCTGTTCTTCCCCTCCCTTGTAACCATTTTCCCTTGCCTCTTCTATATGAGATAGTTTACCCCATTCTGTCTCTTCCCATCTCCTCTTGTTACATTCCTCTCTCACCTCTTAATTTCACCTTTTAAGAATCATCCCTTCCTATTAAATTTGACCTGTGCCCTCTATGTATACTTGTAAACATATATACACACATTCACATATGTATTCATATGCCCACATACCATTCTTCAAATATTTTCGTAAAGAGAAAAGTTTCATCAGTTACAGTTATTGTTTTTCCATGTAGGAATGTAAATAGTTCAACTTTGATAAGTTCATTATGATTTCTTTTCCCTGTTTGCCTTCTCAAGCATCTCTTGCTTCTTGTATCTGAATGTCAAATTTTCTATTCAACTCTGTTTTTTTCATAAAGAATGCTTGAAAGTCCTCTATTCCACTGAATGACTATATTTTCCCCTGAAACATGATACTCAGTTTTGCTGGGTAGGTGATCCTTGGTTTTAATCCTAGCTCCTTTGCCCTCCAGAATATCATATTCCAAGCCCCTTGATTCCTCAGGGTAGAAGATGCCAGATCCTGTGTTATCCTGATTGTGTTTCCACAATATTCAAATTGTTTCTTCCTGGATGCTTGTAATATTTTCTCCTGGATATGGGAATTCTGGAATCTGGCTATAATATTCCTAGGAGTTTTCTATTTGGGATCTTTGTCAGGAGGTGATTGGTATATTCTTTCAACCTCTATTTTGCCCTCTGGGTCTAACACATCAGGGCAATTTTCCTTGAGAATTTCTTGAAGGATGATTTCTAAGTTCTTTCTTTGATCATGGCTTTCAGGTAGTCCAATAATTTTTAAATTATCTCTCCTGGATCTATTTTCCAGGTCAGTGGTTTTTCCCACAAGATATTTTACATTGCTTTCTATTCTTTCATTTGTTCGGATCTGCTTAACAACATCTTGATTTCTCATAAAGTCATTAGCTTCCATTGGCTCCAGTCTAATTCTGATGGAATGATTCTCCTCAGTGAGTTTTTGAGATTCTTTTTCCATCTGGCAAATTCGGCTTTTTAAGGCATTCTTCTTTTCATTGCCTTTTTGAGCCTCTTTTGCTATTTGAGTTAGTCTATTTTTAAGGTGTTATTTTCCTCAGTCAGGCTGTTGACTGTCATTTCATACTTTTGTTGCATCTTTCTCATTTCTCTTCCCAATTTTTTCTCCACTTCTCTTATCTGCTTCTTAAGGTTCTCTATGGCCTTTCATTTGGGGCTTTTGGTACAGGAGTTTTGACTTCCTAGTCCTCCTGTTTCATGCTTTGATCCTCTTTGCCCCCAAAATATGAGTCTAATGTTGCATTTTTAATGTTTATTTTGTTTCTTTTGCCTAGGCATATTGCCACTCAATTACTTGACTTTTGGGCTTGTTGCCACAGTAAAACTATGCCACCAGACAGGGGAGCTCCCTTCCCAAATGCTGGGGTTTTCTCAGCTGCTGGAGGTATTATTTGGGTGCCCTCTCTGATGTCCCCACACACTCTGGCAAGCTGGATACACACCGCAAGACCTCTGCCCCAGACCACAATCCAGATCCAAGAAGGTTAAAGCAAGAGCAATTACCCCCAAGACTGATTGCCAGATCCCCCTACAGTTGACAGGTCAGGAGCTGAAGCTGCAAAATGGCAGGCTACACTGGGGCTAATCAGGGGCTTCTTGCCTACAAGGGAAAGAGACCAACTCACTCTCCCAACCAGTCCCAAAGTCCATACTGCACTGACCTCTCACTTTGTCCTAGGCATCTATATGTTGGTAATTCTGGAAATGCCACAGCTTCTGGTGTTCTGGAGTCCCTCCTGCAGGCTGCTGGTCTAGCCACCCTGGGGCTAAAACCTCTGACTCAGGAGGTCCTGGGCTCAGCTCCCAGAGTGCTGTGCAGGCCACTCCCTGCCGGGCTGCTGGGCTGTCCTCAGCAGGAGGTTAGCTTCTCTGTGTCATTTTGTGGGTTCTGTAGCTCCAGAGATTGGTCAGGGTCCCCTTTTAAATAAATTTGGAAGTGGTGGGAGCAGGAGCTCCTTGGAAGTGCTGTTTCTACTCTGCCATCTTGACTCTGCCTCAATAAACCTTTCTTAAGTGCTTACTATATACCAGGCCCTGTGCTAAGAAGTGGGTATATAGAGTATATAAGTATATATACTGGTGTGTGTGTGTGTGTGTGTGTGTGTGTTGTTTATGTATACACATATAAACACACACACAGACTACATGTACTGGGTATAAAAAGGCAAAAAATAGTTCCTGCCCTAAAAGGTCTTCCAATCTAAGAGGAGAAACAAAAAGCAAAAATAAATAAATAAATAAATAAATAAATAAGTATAAACAAACTATATAGAGCTTAAATAGGAAATAATTAAAGGAGGGAAAGGACTAGAATTATGAGATATTCTTGTAGAAGATGAGATTTTAGTTCAGACTTAAAGGAAGCCTGGGAAGTCAATAAGCAGAGATGAGGAGGAAGAGCAATTTTACATATGGCAACAGCCAGAGAAAATATCTAGGAGCAAAAAATAGAGCATCTGATTCATGCAACAGCAAGGAGGTCAATGACACTGGATCAAAAAGTACAGGGCAGAGAGTGAGGTGTAATAACACTGAAATGCTAGGTTATGAAGGGCTGGGAATTAGAATTTTTTATTTGGTCCTAGAGGTGACAGAGAGCCACTAAAATTTATTGAGTAAGGAATGAGATAGACATGCACTTTACAAAAATCACTTTGGTGGTAAAATATAGAATGGAATGGAGGAGGGAGATATTTGAGGAAGGCAGACACACCACCAATGTAATAGTTGAGGTATAAGGTGATGAATGCCTGCACCTGACTGGCAGTGGTATCAAAGGATAAAAGGGAGTATATTGAAGAAATATTGCAAAAGTGAAATTGACAGGCTTGGAAACAGATTGGACATGGGGGTAATAAGTGTTGAGGCAAGGATAATATATAAGTAGGGGGTCTGAGGGACTGGGAAGATGGTGTTGCCCTCAATAGTAATAGGGTGGAGGGCTTAGGGGGAAATATAATACATTTCATTTTGGAAACTTTGAGTTCATGATATTTACTGGACATCCTGTTTGAGTTGTCTGATAGGTAGTTGGAGATGCAAGACTGGAGGTCAATAGAGAGGCTAGGGAATGATGGGTAGATTTGAGAATCAAGCATAGAGATCACCAATTGAAGTAGTATAGAGGAAGAGAATTGAGGACCCAGGACAAACACCTATAGGATACCTACAGTTAGAGAGCATGATCTGGATGAAGGTACAGCAAAGGAGACTGAGAAGTAGTCATTTGATACATAAGAGGTGAACCAAAAGACAGTGGTGTCTCCAAAACCTAAAGATGAGAGAGTATCAAAAGGAAAAGTGTGATCAAAAGTGTTAAAATCTGTAGAGAGGTCAAGAAGAAAAGGCCATTTGATCTGGCAATTAAGAGATTATTGATAACTTCAGAAAGAGCAATTTTAATGGACTGATAAGGACAGAAGCCATATTATGGGAGTTAAGAAGAGAGAGAGGGGAGAGCAAGTGGAAGCATGTATTGTAGATAGCCTTTGCAAGGAGTCTATCCACACAAATTTGAAGATGTACAGGATGATAGTGGGGATGGTAGGATTAAATGAAAAATTTTTTGAAGGTGGGAGAAGACATGGGCATATTTCAGTAGGGAAGGAGATATTAGGTAAGATTGAAAATAAGTAATACAGTGAAAATTACAGAGGGAGCAATCTGTTGGAGGAGATGGTATTGAATGGGATCATTCATACAGGAAGGGCTTAGCCTTTTGGAGAAATAAAACAATCGCTTCATGTGAAATGAGGGTAATAAGATGAGATATTGGCAAAAGGCATCTTCATGACATACGATGAGGAAGAGGGGAGAAGAAGGAGATCATGGTGTATGGTCTCAATTTTTTTCTATAAAATATGCAGCAAAGTTGAAAGGGCGGGGAGAATCTAATTCATGGGAGTCATGAGGAGGAATGGAAAGGTCTGGAAGAATTACTGTAGAGTGAGGTAGTGAGGTAATATGAAAGGCATAGTAGGATTGCCTAGCAGTAAAAAGGGCCCTATTAAGGGCAGATAAATTTGTAGGAGACTTAATCAGAATAGTTGCATGCTTCTTATCCACCTTCATTCAGCAGCATGTGTGTAGGAATAAAGCGGGCAGATGATAAGAGTGATCCAAGACTGAGGTTTGAGAGGATACAATAACTACAATTGGGAATATAAGAAGAGAGGATTCAATTGGTGGCTCAAGAGAAGAGAGTGTAGAGTTGAACTGGTTCACCAAGGTTTCAAGGGGCAGAAAAGAACCTTTTTTTTTCTGCTTTGTGGAAGGCAATTGGGGTTAAGTGACTTGCCCAAGGTCAGATGGCTAGTGTGAAATGCCTGAGGCTTCATTTGAACTCAGGTCCTTCTGACTCCAGGGCCATTGTTCTATTCACTGTGCCACCTAGCCACTCCAAGAACCTTTCTTAACAAAGCTAGCACAATGCTCTACAAACAGCCTGATGGTAATGTCTTGGGACATTGAAGGGTTGAGTGATGGGTCATAGTATGAATGAAGAGCAGGATTTGGTAAGGGGAGGCAGAGAGAAAAGTGAAAAGCCAAAATATTATGGTCAGATGAGGGGATTTGGGGAATTCTTGAGTATTCCAGTAACATTTTGTGGATGGTAGTAAAATGAAGTTTATGACTTTGTTGTATGGCTGAGGTGGGGCAGAAGACCAGATCATGGGAAGTGAGTAGGCTGAGGAACAGCATGGTTAGTGTGTTTGAAAGAGGATGTCTGTGAATGTCCTTGTCTCCCTGGCTGTCATACACATCCTTTAATCTAGATGCCATCTCCTTTGTGAGATTCTATGATCTTCCCAGTCAATAATGACTTTACGCTTAGATGTCCTATTACACTTTGTTCTTTATCTCTTAATACACTTAAATTTAGTATTTTCTATTATCTATTCATGTATTACCCTTGTACAAGTCTTTAATTTCCACGAGGGCAAAGAAAGTGTCTTAAGCAAAGGCAGCACAATGCTTTACAAACAGTAAGTGCTTAACAGTACCTGCATTAATCTTTGTACTAAACATTGCATATCCAGCCCAAAACTAGAAATGGTGAGAAATACAAATGAAATATAAGGATAGTCAGCTATTTGAAAACTCAAGAAGTCATCTGATACTGATTTTAGATAGAGGTAAGATATTTCTCCCCATTTTATGAATGGAGGACTGGAACCCAGGTTTCTAGTACTCCACTGAAGTATTATTTCCTCTAAAAAGTTCTCCTCAAATGACTTATTATGATCTACCTGGAGGAAATAAGATTTACATAAATGAAATAGTATTTTAAAGCGACAACACATGGTGAAATATATTGGGTAAAAATAGAAGTGTTATGGAGGTTTAGAGAAAAATAATTAAGAAATCTGGGAATTTGGATTAGGAAAGAAAGCAGAATTTCTTATGGGGCAAGAAGGAAGTGTAGGATTTGAATTAAATAATAGAAGGAAGTAAGGTGAGTATGTTATAGGTGGAAATATAATTAATAAGGATAGAAATTAGCACATTGTGTGGGAGAGTAAACTATGATAGGTTGAAATATAGCATCAGATTCATTAATGGGAGATAAGATTAGAGAGATTAAAAGTTAGTTGATCTGGGCCTTTGATTTTTAGGACGAAGAATTTAAACTTTACCTATAGACAGGCAATAAGGAACTATTACCTATAGGCCCTTGAACAGTGATGCATGAAAATAGTGCTTTACAAGTTTAATTTGGCATAGGTATATAAGATTAATTAATAGAAGGAATAAAGTCACAAGTTAAGGGGCTATTAAAGAAGTGCAAATGTGAGGAGATGAGATCCAGGATTAAGATAGTAGCTATGGGAATAAAGAGGAAACCATGAATTTGGTTTATATTACATGCAATGATTCAATCAACAATCTGATGATGTCCTTGTGACTAACTATATAACTGAAGACTGATAGGAATGATTCACTGGTAACTGTGAAGGTTTCAGTTTTCACAGACTTCACAGAAGAGTAGGAAAAGGGGGGTATGACAAGGAAATGGAACAGTTAATAAGGGAAGCTAATTTGAGATTGTGTGAGTGTGGGAGGATGGTGAGTTTGGTTTCAAATACGTGGAGCTTGAGGTGACAGCAGGATAGTCAAGAAGAGTTTCATAATTAGCTGATAATTTGGAACCAGAGCTCTGGTAAGACATTATGGCTAAAGATGTTGACTTAGGAGTCACAATAATACAGTTGTAAACACCAAAATCCTCCTCTTAAGGAGGATAATGAAAATCAAATAAAAAAGAGAACTAAACTTTGAGGTAAAGCTCCAGCAGGTATAGCATGGAAGGAGGAAAAAGTGCCAGCAAAATGATCCAGAGAAGAAAAGGTCATCCAATTTGAAGAACACACAAAAAACAATAAAGAGTTTCTAACAAACATGAAGATTCAAAAAGAATGATTGAATATTTTTGTCCCAAAAATTAAATCATAAAATACATATATTTTCACAGAGAATATTAAGAGGACCTATTGATGAAAAAGAACACATCCAACATAATTTCTATTGCAGAATAGGACTGAATAAGCAATTAGGAATTCAGGCAAAGAGCTGGCAGTTTCAATCAAGACCCTACAACTCTGGAGGCACGAGTATTAGAGCTAGTTGCGATATTGTCAGGTCACCAACTATCAGGTAATTTGCTATGTTTTTTTTTTACCAGTTTCCTTAACTTTTTCCTCTCCTCATATTTCTCCTTTTCCTTATATTCCCTTACCTTCTTCCTTACATTTTGTATACCGTTATTATCTCCCAGGATTTTCTATTTTTTTCTACTGTTATACCTTTCCCCTCCTTCAGGCTAAATTAATTTAATTCCTTTTATTTATTGCCTTGCAACCTTTATATTTTTTTATTTTTTAAATTTATTTATTTACTTTTAGTTTACAACATTCAATTCCACAATTCCTTCAGTTCCAAATTTTCTCCCTCTCCCTCCCTCCCCCATCCTCCCCTGGCTGTATGCAATTCAATATAGGATCTACAATTATCATCACATTAAACATTAGTCAAGTTGTAAAGAAGAGTTATAACGAATATTATCCCTCAATCTTTTTTTTAAAATGCTTTATTAACTTCTGTTTTATATCATTCATTTCCACCAGATTTTGAGTTACAATGGTTTTCCCCCCGTTACTCCCCTACCCAACCTCCCAGAATAGCAGTCCCACAAGATATCGCTTCCTTCAATCTGCTCTCTCCCATACGCCCTTCGACTTTTCCATTAGAGGAAAGTGAATCTTTGTGTCCCAATGCCTGCACATCTTATCTCACAATTACAAGGAAAAGAGTATTGATAATAGTATTTATATATATTTGAAACATTTAGTGTTAAGACCTCGAATTTCAGATCCATTTCCTTCCTCCCTTGTCACCCATTCCCTCTGGGGAGATAAGTAATTCAGTATATGTTGTACATGTCTAGCTATGCAAAACATTATCATAGTAGATATATTGTACAAGGCTGCTTATAATTCCCTCCCACTCATCCCACCCCCCACCTGGTCCATTCCCTATTTGATCCTGTCCCTCTTCTATAGTGGGTACTTCCAACCTCCCCTCCCCCCAAGGATGCCCTCCCATCCATCATCCCTCCTCTCATCCCCCTTCCCCCTATTCTGCTGCAGGTTGAGATATCCCATTTAGTATGTATGTCATTCTCTCCCTGAACCAAATTCAATGAGAATGTGGTTTTGCCTTTTTTGCCTTCCTATTCTCCCCCTCCCTTGCAGCCACTTCCCCTTGCTTCTTCCACATGAGATAGTTTACCCTACCCTGACTCTCCCCATCTCCTCTTGTCACTTTCCTCTCTCACCTCATAATTTCATCCCTTGAGTATTCTCCCTTCCCAAGAAATTCAACCTATGCCCACTATCCATATATAACTGTAACCATATACAGACATTCACATATGTATTCATATGACCACACACCTTTCTTCCATTATTTTCATAGTGAGAAAGATATCATCAGTCATAGTTATTGCTTTTCCATATAGGAATGTAAATAGTTCAACTTTGAGAAGTTCCTTTTGATTTCTTGTCCCTGATTACCTTCTCAGGCATCTCTTGCTTCTTGTGTCTGGATGTCAAATTTTCTATTCAATTCTGGTTTTTTCCTCAAGAATGCTTGAAAGTCCTCTATTCCACTGAATGACCATATTTTCCCCTGAAACAAAATACTCAGTTTTGCTGGGTAGGTGACCCTTGGGTTCATTCCCAGCTCTTTTGCCCTCTGGAATATCATATTCCATGCCTTTCAATCCCTCAGTGTAGAAGCTGCCAGGTCCTGGGCTATTCTGATTGTGTTTCCACAATATTGAAATTGTTTCTTCCTGGCTGCTTGTAGTATTTTCTCCTTGATCTGGGGATTCTGGAACCTGGCTATAATATTTCTGGGAGTTTTCTTTTTGGGATCTTTTTCAGGAGGTGATCTGTGGATTCTTTCAACCTCTATTTTGCCCTCTGGATCTAAAACATCAGGGCAGTTTTCCTTGAGAATTTCTTGAAGGGTGATGTCTAGGTTCTTTCTTTGATCATGGCTTTCAGGTAGTCCAATCATTTTTAAATTGTCTCTCCTGGATCTATTTTCCAGGTCAGTGGTTTTTCCCATGAGATATTTCACATTGCCTTCTAATCTTTCATTTGTTTGGATCTGCTTAACAGCATCTTGATTTCTCATAAAGTCATTAGCTTCCATTTGCTCCAGTCTAACTCTGAAGGAATGAATCTCCTCAGTGAACTTTTGAGATTCTTTTTCCATCTGGCAAATTTGACTTTTTAAGGCATTCTTCTCCTCATTGCCCTTTTGGGCCTCCTTTGCCATCTGAGTTAGTCTATTTTTTAAGGTGTTGTTTTCCTCAGTCAGGCTGTTGACCCTCATTTCATACTTTTCCTGCATCCTTCTCATTTCTCTTTCCAATTTTTCCTCCACTTCTCTTATTTGATTTTTAAAGTCCTTCTTAAGGTCCTCTATGGCCTGCAACCCACTCATGTTTTCCCCTGGGGCTTTTGGAGCAGGACTTCTGACCTCACAGTCCTTTTCCCGCTCTATGCCCCCAAAATAGGAGTCTAGGGTTGCATTTTTCTGTTTCCTTTGCCTTGGCATGTTGCCACTTAATTACTTGACTTTTGGGCTTGTTGCCACACTATGGCTTTAAGGCCAGATAGAGGAATTTTCCTCCTGAACGTGTTGGGGGCAACTTCCGTTTCTGGCAAGCTGTAAACCAACCCACGACTTCCACCCTAGATCACAATCCAGATCCAGGGAGGTTAAAGCAAGAGCGATTAACCCCCAAGACTGATCACTGGATCTCCCTACAGTTCACAGGCCAGGAGCTGGAGCTGGCTCTGAAAACTACAAAATGGTGTGTCTCCTCAGCAGCTTCTAGCCCCCAGGGGAGGGAGCCAACCCATTCCCCAAATACTGGTCCCAAAGTCCATAGGACACTAACCTCTTACTTTGTCCTGGGCATGTCTATGTTGATAATTCTGGAGTCGCCACAGCTGCTGGTGTTCTGGGGTCTCTCTAGCCGGCTGCTGGCCCTGCCGCCCTGGGGCTAAAACCTCGGCTCACAGTGACCTGGGCTCTGCTCGGCTCGGCTCCCCACTCTCTGTGCGCTGTGCACTGCCGGCTCCCAGAGTGCTACACTGATCCTTCCTGCAGGGCTGCTGGGCTGTCCTCAGCAGGAGGTTAGCTTCTCTGTTTCCTTCTGTCAGTGCTGGGGCTCCAGAAGTTGTTCAGAGTCCCCTTTTACATAGTTTGGGGGAATCTGGGGGCAGAGTGGCTTGGATGAGCTGTTTCTACTCTGCCATCTTGGCTCCGCCCCCCTCCCTCTCATTTTTAACATTACTGCTTTCCCTTTGAGATCATCTCTAGCATATCCTGATTGTTTGATGTGTATATAGTTCTTTGCACGTTGTCTCTCTAATTTGACTGTCAGCTTCTTGGCAACAAGAACTGTCGCAACCTTTATGTTAAGGCAGAGGCATTAAAGTTTTTTCCCCTATGTAGTAGTGGACCCCTTTAGCCTTTGGTAGTAGCTAGATGTTTTAGCAGCTATAGTGCTAGACATAGAGGCAGGAAAATTTGAGTTCAACTCTTGACTCAGATACTTAGTAGCTATGGGATGTGGGGTAAGTCATTTAACGTCTGACAGAAATTGTCTTAGGTTGGCTTTAATAGGTATATAGTTTAAAACATCATGGAGAACTTTGTTGGAGAATTTCTGATTTGTTGGGAAGATGATTTCTAATTTGGAATGACTAGCATGTGGAATCAACCACTAGTCATTTAAGAAATTAAAGTTATCTATAGAATTGTACAACACAAAACTCATTTTTATTTGAAAAACCTGGTGCGAGGGAAGGCAGTACTATAAAATTTACATTTTTTCCTATGACATTCAGAAAGTCTTAAAAGTAGATTGCTTGGCTTCAAGCCTGGATCAATGATTCCTGGAGAAGTCTTTTCTAGGGGGAGGGGAAGGGGGTCTGCAGCTCCTTTGTGGATTGCTAAGTAGCAGAAAAGAGATTTCAGAAGCAATTCTATAATTATAGCTACTATATATTAAGGCAGAGAAGTAGTATTATAAATGATCAGCAGGATGTCTGCATAGTGAATAATTTTCTTCATGTGAGGGCCATAGGATTCTTTAACAGCTCATTTCACTTAGAAGTAGGCTTTTTATTTTAATAAATATCTTCTTGCAATAGAATTTCTCATTTTAGTTCAGGGGAATCATGCTTCTCACTAAAATGGATGTTCTAAAGATACAGTAATACATTTGCTTCTTAAACAGGGGGAGAGCTTTTTATTCAGTCTTTTTTTTCTAAATAGACTAGTGACACAGCAAGTGAGGATGGAGGAAGACTGGTGAGCAACATCCTGAAGCCTTATCTTGGGATAATAAATAGATCTATCCTTGGAAGGGATTTCAGAGCCTATCTGGTTCAAATGCCTTATTTTATAGCTGAAGAAACTAAAGCACAGAAAATCTGAGTTGTCTAAGGTCATTCAGGTAGTAAATGTCAGAGACTAGGTTTGAATTCAGATCCTTCAAGTTCAGAGTCAGTATCCTTTTCCTTGTACCATGATGATAGTAAAGACACAAATATCAACTTACATATCATTTTGTGGTTTACATGTGGCATAAGAAAGGCTTGTGAATGGCCATAGAATGACCTAAACATTATTAATATAACATATTTTGTCAGACCCTTTTTGGAATTAGGAAGTTCAGGTGCTAGAAAGTCATGAGTCTTGTGAATATAAAGATTAATTATTTCTGTTTAGGACAGAAACCCTGAGGGTCTTATCCTTCAGGAATGGGTTGGTGTTTTTTTTTTTTTTTGGTTGTTTTTTGCCATTGCTTTTTTTTGACTAGGTGAAAAAGGCTATTGTCTGCCTCATTTCTTACCCAGCCTTAATCACTGAATGGGTGTTGCCTCAGTCAAACTGAGACCCCTTAAAGACCTTAGCTTAAAAGGGTCAAGGTTTTCCACTGCCTGGGGGGCCATCTTCAAGTGTTTGCATCTACCCAATTTTTCCTCCACTTCTCTTACTTGATTTTCAAAATCTTCCTTGAGCTCCTCCATGGCCTGTAACCAATTTATATTTTCTTGGGAGCTTTTGATGCAGAAGTTCTGACTTCATTGTCTTCCTCTCATTCCATGCTTTGATTCTTTTTGCGCCCCCAAAAAGGATCTCTGGTAGGATTGAGTTTCCTCTGCTTGTTCATGTTGCCAGTCAGTTACTTGACTTTTGAGCTCTTTGCCATAGTAGAACTGTGCTTTCAAAAGGGAGAGAGCTTTGTCCCAAATCACTGGGGTTTTTGCAGCTGCTGGAGCTATTAAGAGGGTGCCCTCTCTGCAGCCCCCACAAGCTCTGGCACACTGGCCACACGCCCCAGGACCACCACCCAAGGCCATGATCCAGATCCAAGCATGTCAAAGCAAGAGCAATTACCCTCTGAATGGTTGCTTGGCCCCCCTACAATCTGCAAGCTAGGAGCTCTGGAAGCAGCCATGTGGCATTAGATGCAGACACTGCACCTCTCCCACTTCTCACCTCAGGGACAGGGGCCAGACTGTGCTCTTCTGACCCCCTCATCCAACAGAATTCCACACTGACCTTTTACTTTGTCTTTGATGTTTATGAGTTGAGAAGTCTGGAAACTGCCACAGTTGCTGGTGATTCATTCCCCTGAATTCTGCTCAGGCTACTGCTGTTCAGGGCTGCACTGGGGCCAGAATCACGGCTCACTGGAGATTGTGCTCAGCTCCCAGTCTGGTGTGAGAGACCCTTCCTGCCAACCTGCCAGGATGCCTTCAGCAGGAGATTTGTTTTTTCTGTCACTTTGAGGGTTCTGTGTCTCTAAAATTTGTTTAGAGTCATTTTCTACATGTATTAGAGGTGGGGGGAGCCAGAGCCAGGCAGAAGTTCTATTTCTACTCTGCCATCCTGGCTCCCTGCCCCCCCCCCAAATGTTTGGATCTATGTCTTGCCACTGGACCCAGTTGGCTCTGGAGGAGAAAGTGAGGCTGGTGACTTTGCATAGCCTTCTCTCACTTAAAATCCAATTCACTTACATGTCATGGCATCACTTTCCTGATGTTATAGTCCTCTTTAAGAACCAAAGCAAAACAGGCCACCCAAAACAAAACAATAACTTTTGAGTCAGAAGATCTAAGTTCATATTCCATGTCTAAAAGTTATTTTGTATGACTGTAGGTATATTTGTACCTTCCTGGGCCTTAATGTCTTTTTGGGTGGAATGAGAAATGTTGGATAGATAGTAACTGAGGTACTTTCTGACTTTATAATTATGCTCCTACAAATAATCAATAAATTTATTAAGGGCCTACTATGTGCCAGGAATTGTGCTAAGACTGTACATATAAAGTTTCCTTGCAAGTGTCATAGTGATTTATTTGTTCTTCCCTTAGACCCTCTAGGATTATAAGATCATAACTTTAGAGCTACAATGGCCTCAGGTAATCTAGTCCAGGTCCCTCATTAAGAAAAAATAATAAATAAATATAAGTGATTTCATGAGAGGCAGCATTGTATCCCCCAGAACTAGACTCAGATGCAGGAAGTCATGACTTTGAATGCATTGAATATGGAATCTTGGCAAGTCACTTAATCTCTCAGTTTCCTAGGTAATTGTTCAACACCATAAGTTGTAAAGGTCACCTGGGGGTTCTCTACATCAGTGAAATCACATGTCTGGCTCCTGTATTGAGCCATCTAAGTGGTACAGTATGTAGAGCATTGGTCCTAGAATCAGGGAAAACCTGAATACAAATCCAATTTCAGACCCTTACTAGTTGTGTTACCTTAGGCAAGTCACCTAATCTCTATTTGCCCTTAGTTTTCTCAACTGTAAAAAGAAGATAATAACTGCTACATTACAGAATTATCATGAGGATAAATCAGTAAATATTTATTAAGGACCTACTATATGCTAGGCATTGTGCTAAGTGCTAGAGGTGCAAAACGAAACAAAAGGCAATCCCTGTTCTCAAAGAGTTTACAATCTAATGGGGGAAACAACATGCAAAAAATATGTATAAATATATATATATATATATATATATACACACACACACACACACACACACACACACACACACACACACATATATATATATATATACACACACACACATACACACACACAAACACAAAATAAGCTATCATATCAGTCATTTTTCAGTCATATCTGACCCTTTGTGACCACATTTGGGGTTTTCTGGGCAAAGATACTGTAGTGGTTTGCCATTTACTTCTCCAGCTAATTTTACAGAAGAGTAAACTGAGGCATATAGGGTTAAGTGATTTGACCAAGGTCACACAACTAGAAAATATTTGAGACCAGATTCAAATTCATGAAGAAGTGTGATTTCAATCCCAGTGCTCTATCCACTTGTAGCACAAATGCAACATTCACAGCACCAACAGCAACTATGGATATGCTGGAATAATTATGAATTGCAAAATATAACAGACTCTCTATATAGAAAACAGAAGCAAAACATTTATTCAGACATCAGAAAGCCAAATCCCAACACCAGAAAGTCAAATTCATCATAACAACAAAGAAGTTAATATACCATAACACACCAGAGAATCACACCATGCTTTAGCCTTCCCACAAACACTCACAAGCCTGTCTCTTTTGCTGTGTCTTCTCTCCTCCCTCCATCTAATCGCTCTGACTCCCAGCTTCCTGCTCCACCTGTTCAGCAAACTCCTCCTACCACAGACTCCATGTGATTACACTTGGCCTATTAAGGGACAGGGAAGATCTTCAAATTACCATTACACCACTGTACCACCTATCTGTCATAGCAAGCTATATACAGGACAAATAGGAAATAAGTAGTGGGGGAAAGTAGTAGAATTAAGGGAGGTAGAGGAAGGATGAAATAACACAAAATTTGTAAGATACTTGGCACAGTGCCTAGAACATAGTAAATGCTTCATGTATGCTTATTTCTTTCCTATAGTGAACACGACAGTCATCAAAAGCCAAACTTTGCAATAAAGGATTATACAAAATATTGATTATGTATAGTTCATTTTTCTAAGATATGTTTTTATACATGCACATACCCATTGATTTGAATAAGGCAGTTCTATCTGTGTTCCCTTCTGCATTAAAAAAAAATCTGTGTTTTTTATTGATATATTTTTTCATTTAAATCACCACCCACTAAACTACTATACCATAGACCCAAGAAACCCTCTCTTGTAACCAATATGTATTGTTGAGCAAAATTAATCGATATATTAACCATGTTTTAGAATGCATCTCAATCTGCACTTCTAAGTCCATTAACTCTCTTCTAAGACTGGGAAATAAATTTCAATATAAGTCTTTTTTTGAATACTCAACTGGCCACCGCTTTCATCAAAATTCTATGTTCTTTTAAAGTGATTTTGCTTCATATTATTATATATCCAAAGAAGTTGAGGACAAAGGGAAAATACCCAATATCCTTGTTTTATAGATGAAGAGAATAGAGGCCAGACAGGCTAAGTAATTTGCCCAAATTTACATTAGTAATAAGTAATAAAAGCAAAATTTGAATGTAGGCTAACCAGAGCCTTTTGTCTCACCCCTGTACCTTGTAGTAATTTTTCTCACCCAGCCCCTCTACCAAAAAAGTTTGCCCATATTCTTATGGGAAAAAAGCCACCATAGACAATTTTGAAATTTTTTGAAATAATTTTATAAAAGTTATTTTCTGGAAAATCATGCTTAATTTTTCAATATAGAGTAAAAAACCTTCATCTAAATTTCAAATATACAACTCACAATTAGTTTGCTGAATTTGAAATGACTAGCAATTTACGCTTGTTAATTGCTAAAAGAATAACTAGTGGGAGAGGGTCTACCTGAAACATTTTGTAAGGAGGTTAATGAAAGAGTGTCTGAACTTGTTGATCTCCCCTTATTCTCAATCCATTCTCTGTTTCAGTTCTAGATACATGACTTGGCAAGTTTGTCAGCTTATGTTAATAGAGGATTAATTGCTTCAAAGGATTAATTAATTTAGATTCTATTATCTAATTGGTGCTGTACTTTGTTTTCTGTGAATGTTTTGCTCTAATTTGTTGTTGAATAGAGAGTCCACTATACTGTGAAATCAGAACCTTGAAAAACTGTTTACCACAGTAGTCCTCTGGAAAGCTGCTTGTGCTTGGCTTTACAGTACTAAATAAATTTAGTCCTGAGATTAGAGAAGGCATCATGGAATAGGGCTATTATACCTTGGCTGAGCCTAAAAGGAAGAAGATGATCTCAGGTAGAGAAAAGGAGTGAATATGCCTTGATGTATAGTGAGGTTAGGGAATTTCAACAATACAATATTCTACAGATTGTCTCAAACAGTCTTTTTTCTAGATTTCTGGCAACCTTCTTCATGGATCCCTTTCTTCTAACACAGTTGGGGTTCTGGGAACCCTAAAGTGTCCAGGTATAGGGGAGGTCAGCCTGGAAAGGAATCAAGCACTCAAGCTTTCTTTCAGTCAAAGTAGCAAGGTTTATTATAGCACCAATAGCAGCAGCCAAGATTCATAGTGAATCTGCACCTTGATGGGGGTGAGACTCACACACTTATTCTCTCTCTCTCTCTCTCTCTCTCTCTCTCTCTCTCTCTCTCTCTCTCTCTCTTTCTCTCTCTGTCTTTTTCTTTCTCACGAGCATGTGCGCACACACACACATAATGTGAAGATCTGGATGAGATTAAAGAGTGGTAAATAGTCTGGGGTGGTCCAGGTGGAGAGTCACAGTGAAAGGTCTATTAAGTAGTCTGGGGTAAGTCAAGAGAATTGTGAAAGGAATATTAAATGCTCTGGGGTAGGCTGAGCAACTGTGAAAGGACTGTTGAATATTGAGGTAGGGTGGGTTGGACCCAAAAAACAGAACAAACAAACTATGAGATGGTTCTGTTCCTTTGTTGGGGGAATATGAGCGGGGGAGGTGGAGAGGGGGAGAGGAGGAGGGAGGGGGAGGGAGAGAACCAAAGCTTCCATGTAACTCTTTAATTGTATTTTTTTAGCTGAGAATACACCAATACTTGTTTTAAAGCAAAACAGATTGAATTAATGAGTGTATTTTATGTACAATAAGAGAGTACCCTATAGGTGGTGTTTACTTTCTGTTTAAAATTTCACCCCTTTTTTCATATTCTCTTTATTCTATGTGCCATTTCATTGAACTATATTTAATAACAGAAAATTCTTAATCATTTTATTAATTTTATTCTAAATTAATTTTTATTCTAAATTATTTTTCTAAATATTAATTTTATTCTATTAATTTTATTAAATTAATTTTATTCTACACATAGTTAATACCAAATAGAACAGGTATTTGTAGAATAGAACTAAAATTTAAAAAGAGGCTTGTACAGGAAACTGCAGTTTTCTATCATGGTTAGTTTACTTTTTTTTTTTTTAGTACAAAATAAGGTCAATCTGTAGCTTTAAAGGCCATTCTGTTTTGTCTCAGATGCTATTCTTAATTGTGGAATGAAAAGCACCCTTCCTCTCCCCTTTAAGGAATTTTAAGCAGCAGAAAACCCTGGTAATCACATTTGTATTTCAAAGTAGCTGTGTCATGAATTTTTTTTTTAAGCAATTGGGGTTAAGTAACTTGCTCAAAGTTACACGGCTAGTTATTTACATGTGGGTGCTAAGTACTGAGGCTGGAACTGATACTGGGTCATCCAGAATCTGGGGCTGGCGCTCTTACTCACTGCACAACCTAGCCGCCCCTATGTGATAAAATTTTGATAGATGTTTCAAGATCTTTCTTTGGTTTCCCAAGATCTGCTGGGAGCCAAGAAGCAAGTTTCCTCTCATCAAGGACTTATTGCAAGACCTTGTTCCATTTAGGATATGACAAGTGGCTTGCCCCTTTCTAGATCTTTCTTTCATTTACTTTCCTGAGGAAAGGCGGCTCCTTCCTCCAACCTTAACTTTTCCATATTCCCTCAAATTCTAGGGAAAACAAAGTTCTTTCATATGTGATATTATTCAGCCAAAATTTAATATTATGTCTGTATAATAAGCAAAGGTTGGCCCTTATTATCACTAATAATGAATCTCTTAAAATGGTCACATTATCCAAATTCATGCTGCATATTTCATTTGAGCTAGTATCATATTTTATAACTTCAAACAGTGTAAATTAAAATACATAGGACTATTTCATGGGATTCATTATTCACACTCACTGGGACCTATCTCTTAATCTTTTGGGGCATTCTGAAATGTATTCCTGAGCCTTCCACCAGATTTCTATTTCTGGTAATAAAGTTTCTGGCAGTAGTATGCCACTTTTTGTATGATGCATATTTTTGTTCAAGGGGTACACATAGTTAAGAACTGTCAATTTTGCTGTGACTGGACTTGTGAATATGCAGTCTCTTATATGGCACTAAAGAGGATTCCCTGACCCCCAAATTTACTGTTACACAGCTGGTAAAATGTTTAGGTTACACTCATTAATGAGGCCACTGCTTTGAGTTAAGGAATCTGTACCCAAATGGTCCATGGTAAACTAAAAAGAATAGCACTCTAAGAAAATGAGAATGCCTATGTTTTGGTGGTGAGGAGAAGGGCAACAAAAAGATACACTGTGCTGAGATGCTGTACCAGGAGTGGTTTACGGTTCCTTCACATTCTCAAAGAGGTCTAAGGCATTAAACTATTTATTCAGAGTTGATTCTTTAATCTGAAATTGAGTTCAGTAATGTAAACACATAGATATATGCACAAATGCCTTCCTGTTATGGAGGGTGTCAAACATTCTACCACATTTCTATGGCCCTGCTTCACAAATTTACCTAGAGAGCAATCAATTTTTTTACATGAGGAAGGGAGAATGTATTCATGTAGATTATTTTGAAATATAACCACTTCGAATTTGTGCCCAATTGATATTCAGATATTGAATAAAAGTTAGCAATTTTATAATCAAAGGATTAATTCTTCCAGATCACATGGCCATTACATAGTGTCACAAGAACAGTAAATTTGGTGTAACTATCTCAGTATAATAATGTATTTAGGGGGCGGCTAGGTGGCGCAGTGAGTAGAGCATCGGCCCTAGAGTCAGAAGGACCTGAGTTCGGATCCGACCTCAGACACTTAACGCACACACAAACAAAAACCTATCCGTGTGACCTTGGCCAAGTTACTTAACCCCAATTGCCCTCCAAAAGGAAAAAAAATGTATTTAGAAAGGACTGAATATGGGGATCTAAGATCATATTGAAGTACA
The DNA here is from genome assembly GCA_011680675.1 of Gymnobelideus leadbeateri. NCBI lineage: Eukaryota > Metazoa > Chordata > Mammalia > Diprotodontia > Petauridae > Gymnobelideus > Gymnobelideus leadbeateri. Next base: position 293,981 of record WOXC01007271.1, on the reverse strand, counting down.
TTAATCTTTGGAGTCAAATGTAAATAAGCTAAAATTTTTAATGTACATGTTCAATCAATTCCCACATCTTGTCAATTCTATGTCTATAACATGGAAGTCTACCTTTCTCCACTCACAAGCTGCTTCCTTAGTTCTGGACTTGCACATTGCCTGAACTCTTATAATAGTCTCCTAAATGGTTTCTTTGTGATTCAGTGGCTAGCATCAAGCACCAAGTAAGGAAAATCTGAGTTCAAATTTGACCTCAGATAGTTACTAGCTGTGTGACCTTGGGCAAGTCCTTTAATTTCTATTTATCTTAGTTTAATCAACTGTAAAATGGACATAATAATAATACCTTCTTTTGAAGGTTGCCCTGAAGATTAAATGAGATAATATTTGCAAAGTTCTTAATAAAGTACCTGACCCAGAGTAGGTACTTTAAAAATATTATTATTAGTTATCTATCAAAAGAATAGGTGAATCCCAATTAATGTGAATAAGGACTTTCGTGAAGTGGTCACATGTAGTAAATTTGCAACACTGGGAGTTATAATTATGTAAAATATGGAATTAGAATGTTATAAAATATGCTAATGAAAATATATGTGAATTTTAATGTGATCACTTTATAGGATTCATTATTTGCACTAACTGGGATCTAGCTGTATTCCTACAGCTTATATCTGACCATATCACTCCTGTTCTTAGAAATCTTTGGTTTTTGCCTCTTGGATAAAATATAAGTTCTTTAGATTGGCATTTAAAGCCTTTCACAGCCTTGTTCCAGCCTACCCTTCCAGACTTATTTCACATAACTCGCCTTCACATTTTACATTCTCTAGCCAGATGTGTCTTGAATTTAGCATTCTGTCTCCTGTCTCCATGCTTTGGCACAGGCTGTCCAAAATACTTAGAAGACACTCCTTTCTCAATTTCACCTCCATTTCTTAGACTGTTTGGCTTCTTTAGACAACCTCTCTTCTGGGAAGCATTTTCTGGGCCTTCTAGTAACTATTTAGTTCTCCCACCACCATCAAATTACTTAATAAATATTGTATCATCAAAATAAACTCTTATTTCCTTATGAGAAAGGACTTTTTTTGGGGGGGTGAACACTTGAAATTCAATTGCTTTCTATGTAGGCATTTAAATATGCTTATTAATTGTCTAAATTAATTTACCAAAATAATCACTGTTTTCCCTGAGATAAGGAGTAAAACAAAACTTTTAGAACTAAAACAAAAACATGAATCTGAAAATGGGTATTAGGATTTAGTTTGTAATGGAAGAATTGCTAACTGGCAAAAAAAAAAAGATTTTCTTCTTTTATTATATTAAAAGCAACATGTCCTTTAAAGACCTCAATGAGATTATAAAAGATGTAATTATTATCTGTGGAACACAAAGTATTAGAAGGGAATGTTATGGCATATTTTGGAGTTCTTTGACATTAAGGCTTTAAAACCTAAAAATTAAAAAAAACCCAGTTTTGAATAGTTTATAGGTCAGACAGACCTGAAGAAGAACTATTCTAATAGGAATTAGAAGTCAGGAATAAGCCTGCAGAAGGAGTACATCAACTTCAGGGATTATGATGTTAGAGAAAAAATATGTAATTTTGGCCCAAATAGGAGGAATTTGTTCATGTTTGTTCATGTATGCTAGGGATGAGGAAGGGAAGGGAAGCAAAGGAGCATTTATATAGAGCCTACAATATGCAAGGCAGTATGCTAAATAGTTTTTAAAAAATCTCATTTCAACAGAATCAGATGCTGTAATTGTGTCGATAATTCAGGGGCACTATGCCTCACAGTGTTAGTGGGTCAGCTAAATTAATCATTACTGTTCAATAAATATCCCTTGACTTGAGTTAACTTTAATAGGGATCAATGAGAAAACAGATTTCTTATAGTTAGTTTCCCATTTTCAGTCAACCACTTAAAGAAGAAAGGCATTCTAGGTCTGGTTCAACAGAGACTCTGAGTCATAAGTCTATTATACAGGTCCTCATTTTTCATAGAGGATTCCACTAATCTCTCATTTCTAATTTAATGACTTGTCACTCCCCCATCACTTCTGCTCTGTTTCTTCTCTAACACACCATGAACCAGTCAGATAAAAGTTCAGCAGATGGTGAGAAAACATGGAAAACAACAGTGTCAGTCTCAGCATCTCCCACCACAAAGAACATATACAGAACACCCCAAACTTACAAAGTCTGCCTTACCTCAGGTTCCTTTAATCAATTCATATGCAAATTATCCTAATGGCAGGAAGTCCAGCACTGAGAATGACATTGCAAACCTCAGCTACATACAGTGCAATTCTTTGTGCTCTAAACTTAAATCTCCATCCCATCCCCCTTGTTAAAATTATTAACGGATAAAATGGTTAGTGAGTTTTGCCAGAACAAGACCTTGAATTGTTTAAGCCACTACTTTACTTCTGAGGAAAAGAGGTGGGAGGAAAAACCTCCTATTTAATTCTGCTTGAGTTTTTATAAGAACAAATGTCAGTCAGATGCAGTCAGATGGTTATGAACATCTTGTGAATGACCCCAGCTCCTTGAAGCTACTGGCTGCAGTTAAACCATTTCTAAACTCTGATGAACTGTATCACAATCCCAGAGGGATATACTGATGAATGTTTGAACTCTTAGTACTGAAAAGTATTTAATAACTGGGAGGCAAATGCCAGAGGGAGAATTGGGGGGTCTTCATTATACACTTTTTATCAAAGAGCTTATTGTATATGATATTGTTCAGACAGTCATAAGGTTAATCCTACAAGGCCCACACAAAGTTTATATCTTCTTTTTTTCAGGCTCATTACCTGAGGAATGCTAAGTAAAAGATGTCACAGCTATTTAATATTTCAAATGGTAAAGTACAGACATTCACAGCCTCTTCCTCTTCACTGTCTTAAATGCTGACAAGATTTTGGCTTTATAAAAACAAAACTGTAATTTTTATTATTTATGTTTTGAAGTCCTATACAAATTCTACTAAAAAAATCTTCATCTGATTATTATTATTTTTGAGAATGTAAGAAGATACTAAAAGGAATTGATCTAAAACTAGCAACAACTGGAGGTGGACAGTGAAATTTGTATAAAGTGAGTGAATTTTTTAAATTAAAATTATCTTTTCCATAATACTTCTACTCCTAAGGTAAACAAATGCCTTGTTTTTGAATCATTTGTTTCCAAGATATAAAACAGTGAGAAATATTGGAAGAATCCCTGGCTCCTGAGTCAGAAGACCTGAGCTCAAATCCTACTCCTGCTACCATTTATGTAACATTGAGTAAATCACAAACTCTCTGGGCCTCAGTTTCCTCATCTACAAATAGAAGTTTTAGAATGGAAAGCTAACAAAGTCCCTTCCTGAGCTAAATCTACAAACTAGCACTATTTTAGCTGATAGTAGTTTAAAATAGAAATTTTTAAAAAGATCTATGAATACATCCTGATGCCTACAAATCAGTTTATAAAGCAGTAATTCTTAGACAAAGGTGTATTTATGTGACACCATGAGGACATGAAATGCTATTAGTGGTACAACATTCATTTTAAAGAAATCGATAATGGAAGCATCCATGATGCTAGGGTTAGACCCAGCTATAATTCTGGTTGTCTAGAGCAAAAGAATGATCAAAAACACCTTTTACTTTATAGTATATTCTTTTGAGGCATTTTACTGAGAACTTTGCTTTAAATATTTTGGAAAGGAAAAACAATAACATTTGGAGGATAACAATTTTATAAAAGTAATAACATATATATATATATATATATATATATATATATATATATATATATATATATATAGCACTTTAAGGTTTGCAAAGCACTTTACAAATATTATCTCATTTTATTATCATAACAATCCTAGGAGGTAGAAGGTATTATTATCCCTATATTACAGGTAAGAAAATAGAGGCTAAGAGACTTGCTCAGCAACACACAGCTAGTATCTGAGGATCAATTTGAACTCAGGTTCTCCCAACTCCAGATGAAACACTCTTAAGAATCCTTCTTAAACTGTCGCTTGTGATCCACAGTTTAAGAAGCACTGAAGTTTATGGGTAGAAAAGATTAAGAAGCCCTGCACTATACCACTTAGTTGTCTCCACACAGCTCTAATATACCTTTTTTTTTTGGAGGGGGAAGGAAAAGCAATTGGGGTTAAGTGACTTGTCACACAGCTAGTAAGTGTCAAGTGTCTGAGGGCAGATTTGAACTCAGGTCCTCTTGACTCCAGGCATGGTGCTCTATTCACTGTGCCACTTAGCTGCCCCTCTAATGTACTTTTACAACTTTATCTCATTTTCATCCTACTTAATGTTTTTTAGTCAAACTGAATCAACAAAGATAGCAAGTCTAGCTTTCTTGCCTCCATGCCTTTGCTTAAATGTTTACTTACACCAATGTTTACTTACACCAATGTTTACTTACAACATTCCAATGCCCTCCTTCATTTCTGTTGAAATTCCTGTCTTTCTTAAAGATTCAGTCCTAAGGCAAACTCCTCCCAGAAGCTTCCCCAATTCCTGACCACCTCTCAGTATCAAGGGACCTCTCCTTCTATAATAGATGACCCTCTCCTGTTTCTACTTTTCCTATGCACTTATCTCATTCTATCTTATCATTATTTGCCTACATTTTTTCCCTTCCCTATGAGAAAGAAATGTAGCCACTACCTTCATAGCAAGACAACACTCTTAAAAGAGTTGTGAGAACTGAAAGGACCACATACATAGCTGTCTCATTCAGGTCATGTTAATGCTTTGTAACAGAAACCCAAGGGAAGAAGGATGCAGATTTTCACTTTATGCTTTTTTTGCTTACAATGTATACCCTTAAGAGAGAATATGACCTCTGCTATGTCTCCAAATTATTATTATTGATTAATCAAACAACAGGCATTTTAAAAATTTAACATATAGTTTATGTTTTAAGTTCCAAACTCTCTCCCTCCCTCCCCACCCCACATTAGAGAAGGCCATCATTTGACACAAATTTATAAATCTATGTAAAACCACACTATACATACTTCTATTTATCAGTTCTTTCTCTGGAGGTAGATAGCATTTTCCTTCAAAGACACTTTGTAGTTGATTTGAATATTATTAATACTCAAAATAACTTAGTTCATAATTTTTCTTAGAACAAGATTGCTGTTACTCTATACAACATTCTCTTGTCTCTGCTTATTTTACTTTTCATTATTTCATGTCTTTCCATGTTGTTCTAAAATCAGTCAGCTCTTCATTTCTTATAGCACAGTAGTATTCTCTCACGATCATATACCACAACTTGTCTAGCCATTCCCTAATTGATGGGCATACCCTCAATTTGCCATTACAAAACAAAAGCTGCTATAAATATTTTAGAACATATTGTTATTTTCCTTTTTCCTTGATCACCTTGGGAAGCAGATCCAATAGTGGTACTGCTGGGTCAAAAGGTAGCAACAAGTGTTTATTAAGTATCTACTAATGTGCCAAGCTCTGTGCTGGACACTAGGAACACAAAAAACAAAAATGAGCCAATAGGCATTTAAGCACCTACTATGTGCCATGCTATGTGCTGAGGATAAAAAGAATCCTTGCCCTCAAGGAGCTTATATCCATTCAGGGGCAACAACATTCATGTGTTATGTACACACACACACACACACACACACAACATTTGTGCATACATAACACATCTATAGAATATGTACAAAAGAAATACATGGTCACTGAGGGGGAAGGCATTAGTAGTAGGAAGGTCTTCATAAAGAAGGTTGCAATTGACCTGAGTTCTGAATGAAACTAGAGATTTTAATCTGATGCAATAAAACATAGCCACTTCAGATGCAAGATGTTGTTAAAAAAAGGGCAAAGATTCCTTTAGTTTTGAATTTACTTGTTAACTTTAAAAGAATGAAAATTTAAAAGGCTGTCAAGACTTCTTTCATCACTCTGCTCCCTACTTCCTGAGATAATTAAATTTTAAACCAATGTTTGCTTGTGAAATGTACCGAGTGCTTTCATGAACACACTGATTAATGCTGAAATTATATATATTTTACTGTATTATTACAGTTATTCCTTTTTAATGGACCATGCTTTTAGTGCACATTTATACATCCAGTTTTTTACTCTTGTTTTAAAGCAGAAAAAATGCAATATCTGCTTCACAGGCAGATAGTCACAAAGACCTCAGAAATGCATCTTGGTAACTCCTTTTAATACTGAGAAATAGAGAAAACATCCTCAGGGCTTAATGGCTTATGAAGTTAGATCTGCCTGTTTGATAGATATAAGGGAGGTGACAGTCAGTAAGCACTATTTGACAGAGGTGTACAGTAAAGGAGACACGTTATATAATGGGGAGTCCCACCCTGGAAGGCATTAATGTAGCGTGCAAATCAGTAAGACACATAAGCAAACACAGCACCCCCACTGTACTCACATATTTGAACAAAGTACTTGATGTAATGAGCCACCTGTCTGTCCAAGGGCTGTTAGATTTATTCATAAATTTTTGGTCCTTTTTTTTTTAACACTATTCTTTGATAGCACAAACAGAAGGAATATCAGAAGTATATTCTCAGATAAATACCTCATTAACCTAGTCCAGGACTAATTTTCATTAACAGCCACCACCCTTTCAAACAGAATAAGGCAGGTGGGACCCCCAACTGCTTTCAGACCCAGAGATAGACACACAGAGTACTTTCCCTCTCCCTCTCCCCCTCTTCCCCACTTCCTCTCTTCCCCCCATCCCTCTCTCTAAAGTATTCTGCTCAGTTCTGGGAATAGATACAAGGAGAGAAGTGAAACAATGCTTGCCCTCAGTAAGCTTAAAGCACAAGAATGTTAAAGGACATATCTCCTTTCTTCCAGGGTTAGAGACATGGATCAAAAGATGATAGACAAATTCACAAAAAGTATCAGCTGAAGAGTGGGTTTTAAACACTATTGTAGCAGACTTCCTTGAGATCCAGCATCCCAGAAAAGGATACTTGTCACAAAATCACACAGATGATCTACAATAAATATTCCAGCATTTTAGGGCAAATCAAGGGTAAGTGTCAAGGTCAAGTGGAGGGGTAGGGGGTGTAGGGAAGAGGGAAAGTGAGTTTGTTAGGATTAGGAACTGGATCTGTGATTTCATAGATAAGAACTTCCAGATAAGGTTACTTTTTCTACTAATGCAAGTTGACTTAGAGAGTCATCTGTCTAGAATGCAGAGAGGTTAAGTGACTTCTCCAGGGTCCCACAGTCAGCAAGTGTCAGAATCAGGACTTGCATCCAGGTTTTTCTATGTTCAAGGCTAGTTCTTTATCCACTATGCCAAACAGATCTAGTACAGCTGCTTATGGGTAGGACAAAAGCTAAGGAACACTGGCGTTCTATGGGTTCCAATATCCACTCCACACTTACTTTTTGGTTATCAAAGGCCTGCATGCTCATTCCCTATTAGGTTCATTAAGTGTCAGTCTCTATTGATAATTGCTGATGGGCTAACATTATTCCTTCTGAAGGAATATTACACAGAGATTCAGCTAACGCCCCAAGTTGTTTGCTTTATATCAGCTCCATAACCCTGAGCTCCTGAGACCCATAGGTGATACACTGGGTTTGGACTCAGGAAGCCCTCAGTTCTACCTCAGATACTAGATGTGTGATCCTGGGCAAGTCACTTCACCTCTGTCTACCTCAGGCTCCTCAACTGTAAAATGGGGATAATAACAGTCCCTGCATCTCAGTGTTGTTGTGAAGGAAAATGAGATAATAATTGTAAAATGCTTAGCATAGCACCTGGCACTTAATAAATGCCTTCTCTTTTCCCTTCTTACCTTTAAGAAAAAAGATATGCTTTTAAATATTTCCTTTAAAAACTCTAACCCACCCCCCCTTAGAATTTCAGCCATGAAAACTTATGTTCTTGGTTTAATTGAAATCATTAAAGAATATTGCACTGCAAAACAGCTTCTTTGTGGCACTCACTGCCACAACTTAAATGTGTCCTCCCTACAATGTGAACACCTGCTGTAGCTTGTGAAGGCTTCAATGATTGCCACGTGGGTAAACTGACCCAGACTGTGGATGGCTGAAAACCTGGTTTTGTGCCCTTTGGAGTGAGTGATGCAATCCTAAGAGATGTTGGGCAGGTTGGGGGTATGTTGATAGTTAAGGGTGTTATTTGGAAATTTCTTTAAGAATTAAAAATTACTCAGAATCATGCCAAGTTCCTACTAAGACATTCATTTATTTGTCATCCAAAATGACATCATTATGATCTTTTCATTGTTTGGGTAACTTCCCTTAACTCTTCAACAACTTAAATTGTTTCCAGGCCTGTTGACAATGTAAAATTTTGTGGATAGATATGGGTAGGATAGCAGGGAATCCAGTCTGTGTTTTGACTTGAACCTGAAATAATTACTAACTTTTACAAATTACTTTTAGGTGTGCAAAGTGCTTTGTATACATTATCTAATTTGCTTCTCACAAAAAAACCTGTGAGATCAATGCTTTTATTATTTCCCATAAATAGATGAGTAAACTAAGGCTTATAGAACAGGTTCTTAAACTGGCATTCGTGATCTTTTTTTGATAACTGCATTTTGATATAGTTAATTTTCTTTATAGTCCTCTGCCTTTTATCTTACACATTTAAAAATATTATTCTGAGCTGGGCTCCATAGTTTTCACCATATTGATAAAGGTTCATCATCAAAAACAAAACAAAACAAAACAAAAACAAGCCAACAAAAACACTCCAAATTTAAGAATCCTTGGATACAGCATTTATTGGTTTGCCTAGTGTCACACAGATATTAAATAGCTAATATAGGATTTGAATATAAGTCTTTTTGATTTCAATACTTTCCAAAAAGCTTCTATGCCCCCTCTAGGATTTCTAACTATTTATGCCCCATTGGGATCCACAATTGTTTACTTGTTATGAATAATGTATATCAAATCAGTCATAAAGTAATAGTCATTCAATTATTTGATACTTCTAACTACTATTAAGAAAAGCCATAAAGATAAAAAGTATGTCCATTGCTACTAAAGAAAAGCCTTAAATAAATTATCTCCCAGAAGCAAAATAATTGACTAATAGCCTCACTCACATTAGTTTCTCCTTCCCAGATTTTCTATGTCTGCAAATCTTGTTGTAAATGGCATGAAATTCTGGTACTTAGATTATTTGTTGATATGTTTAGTGGTTTAGTGTAAATATTTACTATCCATTAGCATGAAAAGTTGTTTTTCCTTCTTAATTTGCTAAATAACAAGTGCAAGCATTTGCAATTATGTTCTCTCTATCACTGTTTAATTGTAAATTGTTCTTTTTTAGTACTTGGATTTCAGTTCATTTTGTAAAGCTTCATGAATTATAAAAGTGAGATGAAGTGCACATGTATGCACAGATGTACATGAATTTCTGTGTATCTACATCATGTACCACAAAGAGAAATCTGCCTATTTGCAGACCCACAATGTCCTGTTTAATAGCTGAGAAGCATTCAGAGAAATTCAGACCACTTGGAAGTATTAGCACTGGCTTGACATAAAGATAATAAATAAGCGCCCTGCCCCCAAAGAGAAACTTCTCTCTTCTTATTTGTTGGAGATATTCTAACATTTTCTTATTTCCTTTAATATTTGCATTACTTGTAGTGTTCTTTTTATTTTAAAGAACATCCATATTTCAACCCATCAGACTGACAAAGATGCAAAAGAAAATTACAAGAGTCATTTAATTTTTTAATGGTTTCAATAGTTTTCTGAATTTGAGTAGGGCAGATTTGGCCACAGATATTTCCTTTAAAAGCCTGAGATTGGTTTAAATTCTAGGAAAGGTATGTTATTTTTACCAAAATTAGAACTGATTTTTTTTAAGGAAAAAGTATATCAAATAGAAAAACACAATAATTTGTTGCATTTATAATGATGAAACAGCAGCAGGCTTTATATTCATGAAATGTAGCTAAATGATTTCTCCATTTCTATTTACTTATTACTCATTTTTACATATTAAAAAAAAACCCTGCTGTGTAAGGTTTCAAAATGTTCACAGCATTTAAAAGGCTGTTGATTTTCTTGCTCTCTTTATAAACTTCAGTTACTATCAGCCTTAAAGTTATGAACCATTTTAAATACTTCACCAACTTTGATGGGCTTTAATTTTTTAAAATTTCACATAAAAACAACTTTGCATTTTCTAGCAATATAATAAAAGAACAAGGAGAAAAATAAGGATGTTTATTTTGGGGTTCCATGACTTATGTTAAGGGCCCGATTATATATACATATATATGTTATATTATATTATATTATATTATATTATATTATATTATATTATATTATATTATATTATATTATATTATATTATATTATATTATATTTATTATATTGTATTGTATTATACTTCTTTCCTTTACCTCCGACCTTTCTTCCTCCTCCCCTCCTTTTCACATCCCCCAAGACACACACACAAATCTCACAGAAGTTGTTGGGAGTGCAACTCATAGCACTTTATTTGTGCTTCTATATTGTCCATAGCTTTCATTTAGCTCAGTATGACCACAGTTTTTTGGTACAAAGTTAGAAAATGATACAAAATAGACAGTTATAACTGCTGTCCATGTCACTTATTGCTACAAGGAAAATAATGTATAAGAATCTTAAGGTCCCTTTCTATTTCTACCCAACATATGGGTGACTTCTAATTCTAGGCACAAAAGCTATTATTAAATTATGAAAAATTATTTTGAAAAACCTACTATTTGGCTTCTGGGAGGTATTGTGAATAAAGTACTAGACTTGTAGTTAGGAAGACCTGAATTCGAATCTTACCTCAAGTACCTAATACCTTTTGATTTAAGTCCCTTAAGCTCTTTCTTTCTCATTTTTTCTCATCTCTAAAATTGGAATAATAACACCTATCTGTAATGTAAATGCAAATTTAAAGATCTTCCCTGCCCCTAGGTTAAGTGCACCTGGAGCCTGTGGTGGGAGGCTTGTTTTTCAGGAAAGCCCACACCTTGATACTTTGTGATTGGGCAGTGGGTCAAGAAGGTTGTTACATTCCCTGAGCCAAGAGAAGGCTATATAAACCCTGATGGAAGGCTTTGCTTTGGGGCTCATTTTGAGAAGTGTTGTGTGATTTGACCAGATGAGACACTGGGCAGCCATTGAGAGCCCCCCAGCTTTGAAAACCCAGATGTTGATGCTTCCCTCTCTGGTAACTGTGATTTGGTATTGATAATGGTTGGACAGTTTGGAAGCCCCTCTGTTTGATATGTCTGTATACTCTGAAGTTCAGGGTACTGACCTTTTCCCCCTGAACTAGGTAATATATGTTTGATTGATTAAAGTGAGCTTGTTAACTGATTTTGAGTTGCTTTCCTTTACAAAAGCAGATCTAAGAACCTGTGTTGGCAGCCACCCTGGGGATGTTGGGGTGCTTGCCGCTACACTACCTCCCAGGATTATCATGAGGATCAAATGAGATAACATATGTAAGGAATCTTGTTATGGAAGCACCTCCAATGGAAATGGTCCATTTCCATAACTGTTATTAACTAAGAGCACAAATTATGCTACTACTTTATAGAGAATTTCACCCTTATAATATCATTACATTCATTAATTATTATCACAGAAATTTGAGTATGCTGCTGTTTGACCAAAATATAATTACGTGCAATAATAGCTGGTAAAATGCAATAAGTTTATAAATTAGGTTCTTGGCTACATACCTGATGTTCGAATTATAAAGAGATTTCACTATATTTATGCAGGAGATATTCAGTTCAGAAAATTAGCATTACTGGTTTTAGATCATCTTGCTAACCCACTCTCGGCAATCTGGCATCAACAATAAAGAGATCTGTTGTCTTCTAGGGCATGTGTACAGGAAGTGATGGACAACCTCCCAAGACTTGTCATTCATGATAACTAATAAAAACTTCTGGTGATTCACATGGATAAAAAATGATACTGACAGAAAGAATCTAGAGAGAATGCTAGAGATGAGAGAATAATGACCAAGGACCAGTAGACTTAAAGGTTTAGGTGGTATTTTCATAAGTGTAGTAAGCCCAAGGCAAGGACTTCTGGAGAAAAAGGCAAATTGTAGACTAAAAACCTGGTTAAGGAAATTGTATATGGGTGCTGGACTTGTATTTGTGAACCATAGTTTAAAATATAGGGGGTGGGGGGTGGGGAAAGGGAGGTAACAAAAGTTTATTAAGCACCTGCTATCTGCCAAGCACTGTACTAAGCATTCTAGAAATATTATCTTATTTGATCCTCACAAGAAGCCTGGGAGACAGGTGCTATCCCCATTTTAGAGCTGACGAAACAGACAGAGAAAGGTTAAGTGACAGAGAGCTAAGAAGTGTCTGAAGCTGGATTTGTACTCAGGTCTTCCTGAATTCAGGTTCCATGCTCTGTCCATTGTGCCATCTAGATGTTTCTTTATAGGTATGAAGACCTCTTGGAGAAGGATGGTATGTATCTCATGAAAACTGGTAAAAAGATATTTGTCTGGACTGTTAGAAATCTGATCAAATTTACCATGTCAGAAACCATAGTGACAAACTACATTTAAGGAAGAAGAAAAGCAGAAGAAATTCCGAGTTATGCACAGGAATCAAATTGAAGATAGTAGCCAGGTACACAAACTGTGGCATAACATTTGTGTACACAAACATACAAGGTAAGCAAAGTAATGAGCAGTGAACAAAGTAAACTAGAGATCCTAATGCAGGAAGGCAAATTTGGTGTTCATAAGTATTACTGAAATTTAGTGAGATGGTTAATATTACTAAAACATGGCTCCGAAAGGTTTTTGTTTTTTAAACTGGAACATAATGTCATTGTTACATGGAACTCTTAGTAACGTAGGAATTTCTACCAAGGCATATGGGTACCTGTACTGAAACATAAAATTTGAGAGTTGCCCAGAGCAGTAAGGTGTAAGTGACTTGCCCAGGACACATAGCCAGTAAATGTTAGAGGCAGGACTTGAACCATTTAATACTTTAGAATACTTTAAATATGTTATCTTATTTGATCCTCAAAAGTCACATGAGGTAGATGCTATCATTAACCTCACCAAGCAAGGTTATATGACTTGCTAAGTGTGAGACACAACTATTAAGTAGCTAATGCAGGAATTGTGTGCTCTATTACACTCCTCGGTCTCTCACCTTGATACACACTCATAAAGAAATTAGGGTCAGTATTGGTTGGTAAAGAAATTGAACCCAGGTCTTTCTGATTCTAGGCCACTTCTCTATAGTCAGTCAATAAGTCAAGTGGCATTTACTATGACTAAGTCCTTACTGGGAACACAAACACAAGTAGAAAGAAAGACAGTCCCTGACCTCAAGTAACTTACATTCTAATGGGGAAAGACAACCAACAAAATAAAGCTTAAAAGGGGTGGGGGTGGGGAGGGAGGGTGGGATGAGATGAAAGGGCATTGTAGATAGAGTCAGGAGAATATGGCCTAGAAAGGAATGTGACATGGTTGGCCTAGGTGCCATCTTTAAATGGAGATTTGGGGAGGGGCTAGCCAATCAGAAGGAGTGGCACCAGGGTGGATTCTTCAGATGTGTGAATGGTTTCTGAGGCATGGTAGAAAAGGTCCTGATAGTATCCCAGAGAGGAATGGGACAGCTCAGTGCTGCCTCTCTTGACAGGGAAAAATTTATGCAAAAGGAACAGAAAAGATAAAGAATAGGGAAGAATGCCATTATATATTAAGAACATATACCAATGTGAGAAAATCTAGGAACCAGTGGGGGGAAACATATTGGGAAGCATCTGGAGAAAGATCGATGGGGATAAAATAGAAGCAGTATTGTCATGGCCATATACTATGCTCATCTGGACAAAAGGAGAAAATAGATGAAAAGTTTGAGAAATAGATCACAAGCTTAGAATAGAGTTATGCTATACTATAGTGAGTAGGGATTTCAATTACCTAGACATCTGTTGTAGCTCTCTCTGCCAAAAGTAGATCATCTAATAAATTCTTGGCTTGCCTTAATGATAATGATTTTTTCCTTCAAAGGTAGAGGAAGCCAGAAGGCACCTGCTATTCTGGACCTTATTTAACAATAGTTCATATTTATATATGGTTTAATACTTTAAAATGCTTTAAACACATTGTCTTATTAGATCCTCAAAAGCCATATGAGATAAACGCCTTGCTAAGCAAGGTTAAATGACTTGCTAGGGATCACATACAGCTAGTAAGTACCTTATGCAGGAATTGAATCTGGGTTTCCCTGACTCTATTACTCTATTACATTACTCTGTCTCTCAATTTGATACTAACTGTTAAAGATATTAGGATTATATATCATTGATATTTAATTTTAATTGATGTAATCAGTTAATCACTTAGTTAAGAATGGAAAGGAAATTATTTTTAAATTTTTAAAATTTTATTTTTGGAGGCAGAGGAATTGGAGAAGGAAAAAGGAGAGAGCAGTACTTCTGGATCCTTGCTCAATGCCAGAAATGGGATGCTACATTGAACTTAGATGGCTGTCTTATACCAGGCTTCTCCAGTTTTCCCTCAAAGGGGGCCCCTCCAATTTAGTGGAGATCTGAAGAACAGGATAGTCATCAAATCTTGCTTCACTAACCAGACTCGTTTCCAATATGAAGAAGAGAGGAGGCCACATTTAAGTAAACCAAATGCCACTGTATACTTGTTGTGTATACTTGTTGCATATACTTCTGCACTAGGGCAGAGTTAAAGCCTTCAGTGACTTTATGACTGCCTCACCTCATCCCCAAACTAAACCTAACCTTAAAGGATATTGGCTTCAGTCTTCTCCTTATTAATGTTCAACCTTATTATCATTCAATCTATACTAATCACTCTAGTCAAGATATTCTGGCCTCTTGGTTTAATAACCTATAGGTTCCCATGTGCTTTTTTTTCTGGGAAGTAAAGGGAAGGAGTAAAAAAAGCAAAGGAAAAAAAAGTAGAAAATTAGGAGGGATGGGAATGATGAGAAAATTTATATCTGCTGTTCCTACAGAAAGAAAAGCAGGTTGGGAGGTCAGAACTTTCACAGGTTATTTTTCTTCCCTTGGCACCCCTCTCCCATCTTTATTATAAGAATTCAAAGATTCTCCTACTTAGATTGATACAGAAAATTATTTGAGTTATAAGGGGCTCTTTTTGGAGGATGGAGGGTTGGACAATTGGGGTTCAGTGACTTGCCCAAGGTTACATAGCTTATAAGTGTTAGGTGTCTGAGGCTGGATTTGAACTCATGTCCTCCTGACTCCAGGGTTGATGCTCTATTCACTGCACCACCTAGCCGCCCCTATAAGGGGCTTTTGATATCATCTACTCTAAACTTATTTTACAGATGAGACTTAGAGCTAGCAGAGATTAAAACCTGATTCTCTTGAGTCTCAGACCTGTGACTTTAGCACAGCATTGCACACTTCAAAGGACTTCAGTACTTCTGAAACCTAGCTAAAATGGTTGCTAAAAACTTCCCAAGAAATTTCCCTTTACTTTCTAATTTGTATTCCTTTCAACCTTTAGAAAGGAAAAGACCTTCATCTACCCCAAGAAATTTATTCTTTTTTTGAGAGGCAATTAGGGTTAAGTGACTTGCCCAAGATCACAAAGCAAGTAAGTGTTGTGTCAGAGTCCAGATTTGAACTCAGGTCCTTCCTGACTCCAGAACCAGTGTTCTATCCACTGTGCCACTTAGCTGCCCCAGAAAAGTATTCTTTATGTGATATGACTAAGAAAAACCAGGCCTCATTTTAAAAGGATCTGAAGCAATGCATAAGATTTGTGAGAATTCCAACTTTACCAAGTGCAACTGAAACTTCAATCTTGCTTATGCCTCAATCAAATTTGATTCATTGATAAATGGGCTAATCTGTTGGTATACATAAGGATGATGAGGGTAAGATTTTTCCCCTATTACTAAATCATTGTTTCATGGATTTATGACAACTCACATAGTCCCTTACAAGTGGATTGAATAAACTATTTTACCTTCCCTATTAACTCTATGATCAATGCTAGAAGTGGCACTAGAAAGCTCTGGCCATCTCATTAACTGCTTGATGTTTGATGAGGATATACTGCCTTTATGTAACATTTCCTTCCCTTAGAAGATTATCAATCCTTGAATAATGGCTGAATTTAAGGACTTGAAATATGAAAATCCAGAGGAAACTGTTACCAAGGTATATATTTGTAAGATACACACACACACACACACACACACACACACACACACACACACACACACACACACACACTAAGATAAGGGCACACAATTATCTCCCAACCTAACATTTTAAAAAGTACTAGTTGGGGTTAAAAAAATAAGAAATGGACAAAGGAACAAAATCAACCCAGAACATTCTTATGAAAGTTCAATTAATATAAATGTTAATATAAATTGGTTGCTACAATGATATTGACAGAAGAGTCTAGAAACAGGTTCACATAGCAAATACTTGATTTCCCTGCTATGTGGAAAGTAATGGCAGCCAATTCACTTATATAGTCTTGGAGAGGAAGGTGAAAACTTATGAACAAAGTTACCTCATAAAATTAATCAAAAATTATTCATTTCACACTATATGCTAGACATTATGCTAAACATCAAAGTTGCAAAGATTTAAAAAAAAATCAATGATTTGGAGGGTAGAGCCAAGATGGCAGAGTAGAAACAGGACTTCCCCTGGAGCTCTGGCTTCCACTTCCTTCAATACATGTAAAAATAACTCTAAACAAATTGTAGAGCTACAGAACCCACACAGTGACAGAGAGAAACAAATCTGCTGAAAGCAACCTGGCAGGCTGACAGGAAGGGGGCTATCACACCAAGCTGGGAGCCAAGCCCAGCCTTGTGTGAGCCTATGTTTTTGGCCCCAGGGCAGCCCCAAACAGCAGTGGACAGAGAAGACTTCAAGAGAGTGAAGCACCAGCAGCTATGGTGGTTTCCAGACTTCTCAATCCATACATGCCAAAGACAAAGTAAAAGATCAGTGTGGAATTCTGTTGGAACTGGAGTGGACAGAGGAGAGAAGTCTGGCCCCTGCCCCCAGGGCAAGAAGTGGAGAAGGTCAGGTGATGGGTGATGTACGTGGCTGTCTCAGAAGTTCCTCACCTGCAGATTGCAGGGGGACCAAGCAACCATTCAGAGGGTAATCACTCTTGCTTTGACCTGCTTGGATGTGGATTGTGGTATTGGATGGAGGTCCTGGGGTGTGTGGCTATGTGCCAGAACCTGTGGGGGCTGCAAGAAGGTGCTCTCCTAATTGCTCTGGCAGCTGTGAAAACCCCAGTGATTTGGGAGAAAAATCTCTCCATTTTGAAAGCAGAGATGTGCCATGGCAAAGATTTCAAAAGTAAAGTAACTGACTGGCAACATGAGCAAACAGAGGAAATACAATCCTACCATAGATTCCTTTTTCAGGGACAAAAAGGATCAAAGCATGGAATAGGAGGAAAATAATGAAGTCAGAACTCCTTCATCTAAAGCTCCCAAGAAAAATATGAACTGGTTAGAGGCCATGGAGGATCTTAAGAAGGATTTTGAAAACCAAGTAAGAGAAGTGGAGGTAAAATTGGGAAGAGAAATGAGAATGATGCAAGAAAAGCAAGTCAAGACTGAAGAAAATAACAACTTAAAAACAGACTAACTCAAATGGCAAAAGAGGCCTAAAAAGCCAATGAGAAGAATGCCTTAAAAAGTCAAATTTGCCAGATAGAAAAGGAATTTCAAAAATTCACTGAACAGAATAATTCCTTCAAAATTATATTGGAGCAAATGGAAGCTAATGACTTTATGAGGAATCAAGATACTCTAAAACATATCAAAACAAATGAAAAAAAAAAATAGAAGGAAATGTGAAATATCTCATTGGAAAGACCACTGACCTGGAAAATAGATCCGAGAGAGAATTTTAAAATTATTGGACTACCTGAAAGCCATGATCAAAAAAAGAGCCTCACCACCATCTTTCAAGAAATTGTCAAGCAAATTTGCCCTGATATTCTAGAGCCAGAGGGCAAATCAGAAATTGAAAGAATTCACCGATCACCTCTTGAAAAAGATCCCAAAAAGAAAACTCCTAGGAAGATTATAACCAAATTCCAGAGTTCCCAGGTCAAGGATAAAATACTGCAAGCAGTCAGGAAGAAACAATTTGAGTACTGTGGAAAAATACTCGGATAACACAAGACCTAGCAGCTTCTACATTAAGGGATCGAAGGGTTTAGAATATGATATTCTGGAGGGCAAAGGAGCTAGGATTAAAACCAAGAATAACCCACCCAGCAAAACTGAGTATAATGATTAAGGGAAAATATGGTTATTCAATGAAATAGAGGATTTTCAAGCATTCTTGATGAAAAAACCAGAGCCGAACAGAAAATTTGTAAATACAAGAAGCAAGAGAAGCATGAGAAGGTAAACAGGGAAAAGAAATCATAAGGAACTTAATGAAGTTGAACTATTTATATTTCTACATGGAAAAATGGTAATTGTGATTCATAAGATTCATAAGAATCATATAATATGAGGGGTGTGTGTGTGTGTGTGTGTGTGTGTGTGTGTGTGTAATGGGTATGTTTTGTGTACTTTGTTAATTTTGTAGTTACCCACATCATATATCTTTTCTCAGTATGAGGACAGTTGAAGGGAATATGTGTGTGTGTGTGTGTGTGTGTATACATATACATACACACATCTATTCCCTCCTATACATACATACATACATATACATACATATACATATACATACATACATATATATGTATGTATAGGAGGGAATAGGTGTGCATAAATATGTCTGTGAGGGTGTGCATGTATATGTACATGTATACATAGACAGAGGGCATAGGACGAGTTGAATATGAAGATACGATATCTAAAAATTAAAATTAAGAGATGAGAGGAATATATTGGGAGAAGGAGAAAGGGAGAGATACATTAGGATAAAGTATCTCATTTAAAAGAGGAAAGAGAAAACTATTACAATGGAGGGGAATAGCAGGAAGGTAAAAGGGAATGAGACAACCTTATTCTTAATGAATTTGGCTTAAGGAGTGAATACTATACACACTGAATTGGCTATCTTACCCTACAGGAAAATAGGGGGGAAGGAGATAAGAGGGCGGATGGTAGAAGGGAGGGCAGATTGCGGGACAGGATAGTTAGAAGCAAACACTTTGAAAAGGGACAGGGTCAGAGGAGAAAATAGAATAAATGGGGCACAGGATAGTATGGAGGGAAATATAATTAGTCTTTCACAATATACCTACTATGGAAATGTTTTGCGTAACTACACATGTACAACCTATATCGAATTGCTTATCTTCCAAGTGGGGTGGGTAAGGAGGGAAGAAGGGAAAAAATCTGAAACTCAAAGTTTTAAAAACAAATGTGTATAAAAATCAATGATTTGATTGTGAAACTTATATTCTATTAGGGACAAGCAACATGGAAGAGTCCATGGTCCTGAGAGAAAAATGCTTGGGGAAGGAGCAAATGTTTTTTGTACCTTTCTGTACCTCCCCAAACAAAGGAAAATGTAATGATCTTTGAAAGATTGGAAGAAGTGGACTTCTCAGTGGTTTCAGTAACTGTCCTCAGAATAATAGTGGCTAATTATAGAGTTTGTATTAATAGCTGAGAACAAACTAGAGCCCTGAGGTAGGGTAGCTTAAGGAATCTACAAAGGTTTGAACCCAGAAGATATCTCATATAACTTTTGCGACATGTGTTTTCTATTCTCGATCCCACTCTTATAGCAACTTAATGTGTGCAAAGGGAGAATGTATTTCTAACTTCTGAAGGGCATTTTTATAATAATTATTCTTCTCGGTGGCGGCTAGGTGGCACAGTGAGTAGAGCGCCGGACATGGAGTCGGAAGGACCTGAGTTCGGATCCGACCTCAGACACTTAACACAAACAAACAAAAAAACCTAGCCGTGTGACCTTGGGCAAGTTACTTAACCCCAAAATGCCCTCCAAAAAGCAAAAAAAAAATATTATTATTCTAAAACATCTCAGGAAATATCTCTTTTGACTTTAGGAAAACTTTGAAGCTACAGAACCCACAAAATAATACAGAGAAGGTAACCCCCCTGCTGAAGACAGTCTAGCAGGCTGGCAGGAAGGGGCCAGCAAACATTGCAGAGCCCCTGAGCCTAGCCCTTCGAGAGCCTAAGGTTTTAGCCTCAGGGTGGCCACAGGCAGCTAACTGCTAGAGGGACTTCAGATCACAAGCAGCTGTGGCAGTTTCCATAATTATCAACCCATAGACGCTAAGGACAAAGTAAGAGGTCCCTCTAGAGTGGACTTTGGTATCTGGTATTTCTGGAGTGCAGTCTGGCCTTTACCCCCTTGTAGCGGCAAGCACCCCAACATCCCCAGGGTGGCTGCCAACTCAGGTTCTTAGATCTGTTTTTCTAAAGGAAAGCAACTCAAAATAGGTTAATAAGCTTACTTTAATAAATCAAACATATATCATTTACCTACTTCAGAGGAAAAAGGTCAGCACCCTGAACTTTAGAGTATACAGACAGTAGTTTCAAAACAAAGAAACAGATCAAATAGACAGGCTTCCAAACTGTCCCACCATTACATACATCCATACCCAATCACAGTTACCAGAGAGGGAAGCATCAACATCTGGGTTTTCAAAGCTGGGGGGCTCTCAATGGCTGCCCAGAGTCTCATCTGGTCAAATCACATAACACTTCTCAAAGTGAGCCCCCAAACAAAGCCTCACTTCAGGGATTATATAGCATTCTCCTGGGTCAGAGAATGTAACCACCCCCTTGGCCAGATCACACAGCATCAAGGTGTGGGCATTCCTGAAAACTAAGCCTCCTGCCATAGGCTCCATGTGACCACATTCAGCCTATTAGGGGACAGAGTATATTTTCAAATCAAGCAAGGTTCTCAGAGTCTCTTAAGACTATCAAAGGGTCTAGGGGCAGGAAAGATCTTCAAATTTGCATTTCCGTTACATTCCACCCCAAGATCTTTCATGCCTATAGCATACACAATTTACATTTGGATTAGCACTAAACATCTCTTAGGTCACATTTGTAATGGAAATGCAACATGAGCAAATGAGGGAAGCAAAGCAAGCAGAGCAATCCAACTTTGCACTCCTATTTTGGGGACAAAAAGGATCAAAACATGGAACAGGAAGAAGACAATGAAGTGAGAACTCCTGCACCAAATGCTTCAAAGAAAAATATCAGCTGGTTAGAGGCCATATAGGACCTTAAGAAGGATTTTGAAAACCAAATAAGAAAAATGGAGAAAAAATTGGGAAGAGAAATGAAAACTATGCAAGAAAATTATAAAATGAGACTCAACAACCTGACTGAAGAAAATAACACCTTAAAAAATAGACTAACTCAAATGGCAAAAGAGCCTCAAAAAGGCAATAAGGAGAAGAATGCCTTAAAAAGCCAAATTTGCCAGATGGAAAAAGAATCTCAAAAGCTTACTGAAGAGAATCATTCATTCAGAATTAGACTGGAGCAAATGGAAGCTAGTGACTTTATGAGAAATCAAGATACTATTAAATAGATCCAAACAAATGAAAGAATAGAAGGCAATGCGAAATATCTCATGGGAAAAACCACTGACCTGGAAAATAGATCCAGGAAAGAGAATTTAAAAATTATTGGACTCCTTGAAAGCCATCATCAAAAAAAAAAAGAACCTAGAAATCATCCTTCAAGAAATTCTCAAGGAAAATTGCCCTGATGTTTTAGAAACAGAGGGCAAAATAGAGGTTGAAAAAAATCTACCAATCACCTCCTGAAAAAGACCCCAAAAAGAAAACTCCTAGGAATAATATAGCCAGGTTCCAGAATTCCCAGATCAAGGAGAAAATATTACAAGCATCCAGGAAGAAACAATTTGAATATTGTGGAAACACAATCAAGATAGCACAGGATCTGGCTTCTGCACTGAGGGATCAAAGGGTTTGGAATATGTTATTCTGGAGGTCAAAGGAGTTGGGATTAAAACCAAAACTGAGTATTATGTTTCAGGGGAAAATGTGGTCATTCAATGGAATAGAGGACTTTCAAGCATTCATGATGAAAAAACTAGAATTGAATAGAAAATTTGACATTCAGATACAAGAAGCAAGAGAAACATTAGAAGGTAAACAGGGAAAAGAAATCATAAGGAACTTATCAAAGTTGAACTATTTACATTCCTACATGGAAAAACAATAATTGTAACTTATAAAACTTTTCTCAGTATGAGAATAGTTGAAGGGAATAGAAATGTATACATACACACACATACACACAAACACACACACACACACACATATATATGCATACATATATATGTATACATATGTTTATATAGGAGGGTATATGGGCATGTGAATACATATGTGAGTGTGTGTATATATGTCTACAGGTACACATTGATAGAGGCCACAGGACCAATTTAATAGGAATGGATGATACTTAAAAGGTGATATTAAGAGGTGAGAGAGGAATATAATGAGAGGATATGGGGAGAGCAAGAACGGGGTAAACCATCTCATATAGAAGAGGCAAGGGAAAACTGTTACAAATGGAGGGGAAGAACAGGAAGGCAAAAGGAAATGAGTCAACCTTATTCTCATTGAATTTGGCTTAAGGAAGGAATGACATACACACTAAATAGGGTATCTCACCCTACAGGAGAGTAGGGGGGAAGGGGATGAGACGGTGGATGATGGAAGGCAGGGCAGGCTGGCAGGGAGGGAAGTTGGAAGCACCCAGTTTTGAAAAGGGACAGGATCAAAGTAGAGAATAGAATAAGTGGGAGGTAGGATAGGATGGAGGGAAATATAATCAGTCTTTTACAATATATCCACTATGGAAATGTTTTGCATAGCTACACATGTACAACCTATATTGAATTGCTTATATTCCCAGTAAGGTTGGGTGACAAGGGAGGAAGGGAATGAATCTGGAATTCAAAGTTTTATAATCAAATGTTTAGAAAACATATATACTATTATTAATATTATTTTATGTGTAACTGGGAAATAAGATATACAGGCACTTGGGCATAGAGGAAAGTCAGAGGGGGTATGGGAGAAGATTTGGGAGAGAGCAGATTGGAGGAGGGGATATCCAGTGGGATCGCTATTTTGGGGTGGTGCATAGGGGGAAAATGGGGAGCAAATTTATAACTCAAAATCTTATGGAAATGAATGAAGAAAACTAGAAGTTAATAAAGCCTTTGATAAAGTAAAATAAAAAAAAACATTTAAAAAAGAAAAAATATCCCTTTTTAAAAGCTAATTAATTCAAGCTAGCAACTTAATAATCAAGAGACCCTATGGGGGTGGGGGGCTTATGAGTGACAGTATTAGAGAAACATACCTTAACTCTTCAGTACTGTGCCTAGAACCCTGAGGGGAGAGGTAGCCATCCTCTGGGAACCCCTCCAATGATATTATGAGTCTAGAGAAAGTAATCCTAGAGTGGAGGCCACACATATATTAACTGGTCACCTTTATTTTTCGTAAACATAATTTGTTGAAAAGTTCACAATCAGAATTGCATATACATATACTGGTGAATGGTATTACACCAATGATTTTAATATATGAGGTAAACATATTGGCCAATAATTTATATACATGGCAGGCTACCAAAAAAAGAAACCTCGTTTCTCTTAGGATTTCTAGTTTATTCAGAATCTTGCTAGTGCATGGAGCTAAGAATGTAAGCACTTAAGAATTTTGCTATAAAGAGATTAATTTGTAAGAAAGTGAACACACACACACATACAACCTGTAATTTTCTTACTGATCCTTTATGTAGATTAGTCACAAAATCTATTGTCTTTCTATTTAGAAAGAAAATTGCAGATTTCTTTGGGAGTTCTTTAAGGAAGGTAGTTATTAAAAAGATGTATGTCTAATAATCAGGGTAGAGATACTTATTTAAGTAATAAAAACTCTGAGAATTTCGCCAGGTCTCTATAACAGAAGGCTAATTTGCTGCGGCCAGCATTTGGTGAAGCCTAATTTGACTTAGCTCCACTCTATGGTCTAGCCACATGGTGAGGACCTGGAAGCACCAGTCTCAGTGCATATAGCTAAGTCAGAGCAATCCCTTGGCAAAATGCATGGAACCCAACAACAGCAACAGACAAATTCCCACCCAGTTTCTTTTCACTTATTAAGATGATTTTTTGTATATTGATTTCAGTCATTCTTACATTGTCAAAAAGGTAGATTCAGGGAAAATATAATTCATAATGATATTTTCTGAAATAGCTCTTCCTATTAAAATTTCCTTTTTCTAATTTCCCAGGTTCTGTTAATGCTAAGACAATGCTCGCAGTCACCCAGGCACATCAGTCATCTTTGACTTCTTCCTCTCTTTACCTCCCCCACTTGTTCCCAAAACCAACCAATCATCATGTCATGTCAATAATAATCAGAGAAAGTACAACAAAAATAATCTCAATATCTCTCCCTTTGTAAATGAACATCTCAGTAATTAGAAGAATGTAATGGGGCAAAAAGGTGGCCGGCTTGCTCAGGGTGCACTAAGGAGAACAGAACAGGGTTCAATCAAAACTCTTATCAGGGGATCAGAATAAGTATCAGCATTTCAAGGCTGAAAATCTTCTTTTGTCTATATTTTCAGTTAACAGTCATATACATATTTAGGTAGAAGGAGTGTTCCACCTGAAGATGAAGGTCTCATTGAAAAGGAAGTATCATATTCTAAGAAGAAATATTTTTTAAAAAGGAAACATAGTTTCTTTTCAATTTACAAGTTGTGACTCTAGAGCAGGGGTAGGCAAATATGGCCTGCCCACAAAATCTGATCACCCCCAATTTTTGTGCTAGATAAACTAAGCATGGTTTGCAAGCCTCTGCTGGAAGAAGACAGAAAACAAACATAGAAAAAAAAAAAGAGTAAAGACGGTATCATCTTAGCAATAAGGATAAATTTTTAGTGAATATATTGATTTTACCATATTCTGCATCTAGTGGGGGAAATTAGAACACATAGACACTAATATAAAAATATAATTATCCAAGCTTAATTTTCCCAAAATAAAATTATAACATATTTACCTGAGTTACATGTGATAATTTTTACCCCTTCGAGCATTTCTATCAATTGGTAATCCTACAATTTTGGTTTATCCATCAGGATGGTCTTTTACATTTTGTCTACCTAAGGATCATCAATCAATCAATCAGAAAGTATGAATTAAGTAAATTAAGTACTTTCTATGTACCAGGCACTGTGCTGAAGATAAGGATAGGAAACTGACCTGTACTTTAATTGGCATAGGGAATCTCTCTATGAGGAAACTGCATTTACCAATTTAAGCCACCCTCTTCTCTTCAACTATGAGATTAAATAATTTGAAGAGTCACAGAGTCAAGAAATAGGACTTGAGTCCCAAATTTTCCTAACCCTGAGGTCAACTCTCTACCCACTACATAAAAATTCCTCAAAGCATGGTCTGATGACCACTGGGGCTCTCTAACATCCCCTGGGATGTCTTCAGACCCTTCAGGGGTCTGCAAAGCCAAAATTATTTTTAATAATGTTTTAATTTCTGATACAATTAATGCTAGTAAATATAATTCACATAAACAAAAGGTCTTTTGGGAGTCTTCAATAATTTTCAAATATGTAAAATGATTCTGAGACCACAGAGTGTGAGAACCATTGTGATATACTACATTGCCTCTGAAGATACAAAGACAAAAATCAAATTGTCATTGTCCTCAATGATGTTATATTTTATAGAAGAAAATAACATGTGTCATAATTAAATACAAAATATACAGATAGTAAATACAAAGTTTTTGTTTTGTGTGGGAGAATCTAGGAAAGACCTCTTGTGGGGGAGGTGGCACTTGAACTGAGTTGGAGGGGAACTGTGGTTTTAAAAGAAAGGAAGAGAATTCTGCCTTAGGAGACAGTTTTGCCAACATGAGGGAGTATAAGATGAAATTGTGTATATGGGAAACAGTTAGCAGGCCAGTTTGGCTGGACCATATACTATGTGAGAGAACGATGTGTAATCTTAGAAAGCTCAGCTGGACGGAACCTGTGAAGGTCTTTAGATGTCAAACAAAAGTGTTTATATTTTTTATTATAAGCACTGGAGAGTTGCAGGAGATTTTTGATTAGGGGAATAGTTTCATCAGATCTGAGTTTCAGGAATATTGCTTTAACACATGTACACAGTGTGAACTGGAGAAGGGAAAGGCTTGAAGGAGGAAGAACAAGTACAATAGAGCAAGTGAGAGGTGACCAGGGTCTGAATTAAAATGGTGGTTGTGTGGGTGGAGAGAATAGAGCAGATCAGAGACTTGGAGGCAGAACTGACTAAACTTTGCAGTTGAATGGTAATGGCAAGTACAGAATAATAACGTTTTGCTAACAATTTGTAACTTAGGAATCAGAGTGAATGGAAGAGTGGTGATATCAGAATAATAATAACAAAAACAGAAGTTAGGAAGGTTTTGGTTTAAAGAGTGCATATAATGAGCTCTGTTTTCTCTGTTGAATTTGAAATGCCAATATAACTTCCTGTTTTAACAGGTAGTTATGCCTAGATTGAATGGTCAATTAATGAGCCTCATAGGAGACAGCAGGACTGGAAATATCAATTTGGTAGTCATCTGCAAAAACATAATAATTTAACCCATGAAAGATAACAAATTAATTCACTGAAAGAAAAGGTGAAGATAGAGCAGAGCCAGGGGACCAGGGCATAGCCTTGAGATACATAGTTGGGAGATAAGACATAGATGATGATGATCTAGCAAAAGACCAAGAAAGATCAGCCAAACAGATAACAGCAGAATCAGGAGAGTACATGATCAGACAAACATAGAGAAGAGTTTCCAAAAGAGGAAAATAAGCCACAACACAAACTGTTACAGAAAGGTAGAAAAGGAAGAGGGTTAAACTCAGGGGATTTGTCAGTGAAGAGATCATTGATCACTTTGGATAAGCCAATTCCAGTTTAGTGATGATATAAGACATATACTAAAAGGATTTGAGGGGTAAATGGAAGTCTAGGCAGTAGAGGTCACAAGTATAGACTACTTTGTCTAGCATGGAATCATAAATGTAGAGCTGTTTGAAAGGAGCTCAAAGGCCATAAAGTCCAACCCCCATATTTTATAGATGAAGAAATGGAGGCACATTGAGATTAACTGATGTATCCATGGTTAAACAGGAAGCAAGCACCAGAACAGGGATTTGAACCTAGGTCTTTTGTACCTAGAGCCAATGCTATTTATACCATACCATACCTCTACTTTGGCTATAAAAGGAAGAGCACTATAGTATGATTTTGAAATCATATATAAGCAGTCTCTAGTACTATAAACATTCCTAATACTGTGTCAAAAAAGTAAAAACTTCAATTAATCCCCCATCCTTTATAATATGCTGACTTTGAAATTATCTCCTTTAGAAGAAAAAGAAATGGCAGGACAGAACATATAATTAAACTAACCTTTACATGAAAAGACCACAGATGTCCACCCTAATTTTTTTCTGGAGATGTCCAGAAAAGTCAAATTGCCTAAAAACATAGGGCTGAATAATGAAATATTGAATTATTTAGTAACTAGAACAGGTATTACTGAAATAAATATCATGCTTTAAAATGTTATTCATTTTCTTCCTGGAATACAAGTGCCTGGCTAGGAGTTTCCACATGTTGCCCTAATTACATTAATGCAAAGGGCAAAATATCCCTCAAATGAAAATTTCATTATTTTTATTCATATTTCTAGAAAAACTCCATAGAATCTAATAAAAAGAGGGAAAATGCAATTTAATGATGAGCAGAATTTATGCTCAACATTGGCTATTAAGCTAAAAATGAAGTCTCAGAATGAGCAAAGATAAAAAAATAACAACACAACAACTTAATGACATGATATTATTCAATACTTGGCAAATTAATATAGCATTTAAATATTTATAGACTGGGAAATCACTGCATAGTGCTTAATTGTTCATTCATTTGCATACTGGTTCTCCAGTGGACAATTTCTTATGAACAAAAGCTTGTATCTTAATTTATTCTATCTTTATGTGTAAATGTTATCACCTGACAAATTCATTTGGACATCAATGTGTGTGTATGTGTGTATGACAAAGACAGTGCTTCTTTGAAGGGAAGGAAAAAATGTGCTAGGTGATATGAACCATATAATTATACTTCTTCATAACTTTCAGAATTCACAATGGACTGAAATTAAAGATAGTAGCCTCAGGAAACATTCTTTTTAGATTGCTGAAGATAATTTAAGAAATGGTCAAAAAAATCAAGAAAAATGGATATAAAGCCATGATTCTATCATAATTAATAAATCTCTAAAGACTATTTGCCTTTTCTTTTATCACTACACTAGAATGACTAAGATAAGATTAAGAATATGTGACAATGCAGAAATAAGACCAGGATGTTTTGCCTGATGGATATTTCCCATAAGCTAATAAATTATAGATAGTGGTCATGATAAGCATTAAATTAGGAAAAAATATAGTATCCTAAAAATACTATTTAAAACATAAGATAGGATCTATGTTTTCTTTGTTTTAGGAAAACAAATAAGATATGATAGGAAATTCCCTTTACCAATATAGGTGATTACCTTCTTTTGAATTTATAGTTTTAAAGAGTTGACTATAGCACTGCAAATTTAAGTGATTTTCCCAGTCACAAAGTCCATATGTGTTACAAGCATAATCTGAACTAAAATCTTCCTACTGCCAAGGTCGGCTCTCTAGACACTTAAACTAGTGGATCTCAATTTTTTTTTCTGTGAACTCCTTTCAATAGTGATAAAAGAGAGGTTGTGAATCCTTAGAATAATTATAACTGATACTGATGTTAGTTGTTATGATTATTTACTGCTTAAAGCACAATTTTTTTTTAAAGCACAAACTCAGGGGGCAGCTAGGTGGTGCAGTGTGTAGAGCACTGGTCCTGGAATCAGAAGGACCTGAGTTCGGATATGGCCTCAGACACTTAACACACACAAACAAACAAACAAAAACCTAGCTGTGTGACCTTGGGCAAGTTACTTAACCCCAATTGCCCTCCAAAAAGCAAAAAAAAAAAAATTGTAAAGCACAAACTCCCTGGATCATTTTCATGAGCTTTCAGGGGGTCATAAACCACTAAATAGGAACCACTTCACTATATCAAGGTTGCCTTGTGCCTTACAACATAGGGCCATTCAAACATATTTTTCTCATTGAATTAAATATCTACTTATACATTAATATGTTGAAATGTAGATCACAGAATCAGAGACTGTCAGAACTGGAAGGGCCTTCAGAAATATATTCCTGAAGAGTCCCCTTTACAACTTCCTAAACAGTAGACACCATAGGCGGCAGGAGGCTCAACATTTTTTCTTTGAATTTTCTGCCAGCTACACTGATTTGGGACTTCTTAGGAAGTCTCCTCCATGTCTTTCTTCCCCAGAAAACTAAATATTGGGAAATTGCATCATATTTCAATACTGAGTCTGTCTAGTACTCATATCTCATAAGTACCCTCTGCCTGCCTCTCTGACTAGACCCTATAACTGAAGGGCAAAGCCATGAACTCTAAGGTCTCTATTTAATGAGTTTAGCACAATTTTCTCCCCATGTCCCACCAGCTATACAGCTTTTGAACTTCTCTGGAACTCTTTATGATATCTCCCTCCCCCCCTCTTTTGAGTTTCCTTTTTTCTGTGTTGTCTTTTCCCACTAGATTATAAATTCCATGAGAGCAGGGACTGTCTTTGTTTTTATTTGTATTTGTATACTTAGCACTTAGCATTGTGCCTGGCACATAGTAGGTGTTTAACAGATGTTTAATGACTAACTCAACCAGTGGTCCTACAGTCTTTGCTTGAAGACTTCTGATGGGGAGGTGTAACCCACTAGTTTCTAAGACAGCTCATTTTATTATTGGATGGTTCTAATTTTTAGGTGAACTTAGAATTGTTTCTGCATCTGCCTCTAAATTCTCTTAGCTCTGTCCTTCTAGGTAAATAAAGTAATTAAGCAACCACTCTACACACATTTATTAAGCTAAGACCTAGAAATACAAAGAAAAAGCAAAAATAATTTCTGTTCTTGAAACTCTAACATTCAGTGGAAAGGCAACAGCTCTATTGCACTAGCACAGATATGGAAGATAGGGCTTACTGTGAGAGGAACAGCAATTTAGATTAGTGGATGAAATGTATAGAGTTATGTTAGAGTGCATGATGGGGATTAAGGAAACTAGAATGGTAATAAAGAATTGGTCATGTTATAAAATCTTTAAGTGACAATCAGAATAATTTATATGTCATTATAGAGATAAAAGGGGAGCCTTAAAGTAGGGGAGTTGAAATAGCAAAATTTCTTTAGGAAAATCACAATAGAAGTAGTGTGGAGAATAGATGGGGTAAGAAAGAGATCAATAGGGAGATAAACAGGGAGATAAATTATAAGATTATTACTATACTCTGGCAGAGAGTTGATAGTCTAAATGTGGGTGATGGCTACACGAATGGAGAAAAAGAGAAGAATAGGAGAGATGCTGAAGGAAAATGAAATTACTAGGTGTTATAATTTATTGGCTATGTGGGGTGAGAGAGGAGCCAAGGTTGACATCAAAATCATAAATGCAGAAAGATGGTGGTGTCCTCATAAATGATAGAAAATTCATTAATGAGGTACATTTGCATGAAGATGGTGAGGATAATGAGTTCTATTTAAGACATATTGAATTTGAGATTTTTGTAAGATATACATTTCAAAATATCCAATAGGCAATGATTTATGCAAGACTAGTGCTCAGTCAAGTTACCAGGTTATATTTCTAGGTCTGAGAGAGAGTTGTTGATATAGATGAAACCAGGAAACTATAATAATGGATGAAATCACCAAGAGGGAGGGTAACAAGAAAAAATAGAAGATCCTTAGAAGACAACTCTACTTAGTGGGGTCTTATAGAGGATGATCCAACAAAAGAGATTGAGGTGGAAGAGTTAGGTAGGAAATGAACTGAGAAAGAGTAGTCTTTAGAGAGGAGAGTATCCAGGAGAATGTGATTAAGTAGCACCAAATACTCCAATAGAGTTCAAGAAAGATGAGAATTCAAAAAAATATTTGTCAATTAAGAGATTATTAGTAGCTCTTGCAAAAAAAATTGCTGACAAATGAGAAGATCACAAGCCAGATTATAGAGATTTTAAAAGAAAGTGAGAGGAAAGAAAGCAGAGGTATGGAATGCAGATGGGATTTTCCCCACAAAGGGTACAACATCCTCCTTGCAATGGATTTTGGTCATCTAAGGAACCAGCCTTTCCTAAGTGAGGTTCCCACCCCAAGTAAAGTTACCCAGTGAGAGCTATATGGAAGGTTGATGAAAGAGGAGCCAGAATCTGTCTCTCTTTCTAACCTTAACTCTGCCCTTATGATATCATGAGCTCAAGCTCCATGAGGACCAGGGAATTCAAGATTTTCTGCATTATACCAGTGCAACAGGAGATTATAGTGCTTAGCCAGAAATAGCCAGGTCCCCAAAGGACCCAAGCACTGGGTTACTATGTCCTGGAAGTATTCAGAATTGTCCAGGCTGAGAGGAGATTTTGTGAATGTGAGAAGTCCAGGATAGATTGCTTCCTGAGAGTCTGGCAGAAAGGGGAATTTCTTTTCCAGTGGAAGTGGGCATTTGGAAGATGACAGTGCAGAATCAAGATAAAACGTTGATATCTCTTTGAAATTCCCATAAACTGATTTATGTTCTGATGAACTTTAAATACTTCTAAACAACTTCTAAAGAAATTGTAACAGTTGTTATAAAATAAGTAACTAAATCCCATCCTAAATTGTTCTGTCAATGCACAGAACAGTCTATTAGTCTATTCTGTCTATCAGCATTTATTTGGTATGTAGGAAATAAATACCTATACCATACTTGATTCACATTGCATCTTAAATAAAAATTTAGACTTAAATAATTGATGTCAAGATTGTGGTTGAAGAGTATAGAAAAAGGAAGCTTAGTTTCCTTTCTCATTAGGGAAGAGGCTCCTCCCAGCCCCAAAGTAAACCTCATTCAGGTCATTTGTCCATGTTGGTAGGAGAGGGGGCCCTTCATGTAGAGGAAAGGTGCACAGTGCCCTAGATTCTTGGTCCCAATGACAGTTCTTATTACAGTTAGAATAGTAATTATAAAAATTTAGACACTTTTTTTTTTTGCTTTTTAGAGGGCAATTGGGGTTAAGTAACTTGCCCAAGGTCACACGGCTAGGTTCTTTTGTTTGTGTGTGCCTTAAGTGTCTGAGGCCGGATCTGAACTCAGGTCCTTCTGACTCCAGGGCCAACGCTCTACTCACTGCACCACCTAGCCGCCCCCAACTTAGACACTTCTGAAGTTCATGGGATTTACTGTACATGCTTTAATAAATGCCATATTACATATTTTATGGGGCTCTAAAGCCATTTTTAAACGTAACATTTGAGGACATTGAGATTGTGATCTCTCGGTTGCCATGAAAATGAGTTAATTTTATAGCACGTTCCTCTCATTAGAAGGGTTGTCATGAGAACAAACTCATAGTATACCCCTTACTGCTTTCTTTGCAATTCTTCTAATAAGAAAGCAAAAGGATGAAATGAATTACACTTTAAATTCTATGATTGTTTACTTTCACAAAGCTGAAGTGGGCTCCATATTACGAGAAAGTTCTGAAATATGAAAAACTGCATATGCTATTTTAATTAGTAAGACCTCAAATGAAATCACGTCCAAGTAGAGTATGCACCTTGGTTTGGGAGGGGGTTAATTATAGCTGTGCTTTCATTCTACATTCAATCCTTTCACTAAATCAGATTAGATACTGGAGGATTCTTCCTCCATACCAAATAGCCAAGTAAAACCTGAGATACTATTTTCCTTTTGGTCTCCATTGCTTCTGTTGCTACTTACTGATTCCTGCCTCAGTCATCTAATATTTATGGTGACAGGAAGGCCTCTGCTCCTGGTTAACCTCAGGAATAATGCTTCAATTACATTGCCAGTGACCTCTACTGCCTAAAGAAATACATTTAAAAGGCTACTTCTTAAACCTGAAACTCATTATGCAAACATCTTACTCTTCAGGGCATATGAGGTTGTTACATACTTTTCATGTTTTTTTTTTTAAACACATAATCCAGAAATATCATTATATATTTGTTCTAGGCTACTTCCCTTGATGTCTCATTTCATCTTTTTAATAAGAATGCCAGGGAAATTATTTCTCTGCTGTTTGTTTGGAATCATTCATACCACCCCCACATTATATGACATTCCCCAAGATAAGAACCTTAAAAAACATTAATACTAAGCTGATTGCACAGTTTTCCACCATTGGTAAGTATGTCATAGTGTGTGCTCAGGCATTCTACTTTAGGTGATGAGTTCTAATACTTTGAAAAGTAAAATGCAGTTCATTGAATATTCTCAAATCTCAACAACAAGCATGCTCATTTAATCATAATTTAATATTGTGGGCTCTACTTTTGTGAAAAAGATATCCATTACAAATAATATTGAATCAATGACAAATTTTAAAAAGTAATTTCCATGGCTTTGTTTGACCTAAAACCCTGAACTTTCTGTATCTACTTTATCCAGCGATGCTTAAAATGTTAATTGCAATAAGATTTAAAAAGTACCTTTTGAAACATCAGAGAAATACTAAATTGTCTTTGGTTTAGGTTTCCTATTAGACTTTTTAATATCTTATGTATTATATGATAACTCAAGGGTAACCAGAATATCCAATTAATCAGAACACATCATTTTTTGAGCATTCTGATCATTGAGAGCTTCCTTTAACTCATAATTGGCAATGAGTAAATGACAATTGGTTGATTTTCCTATAAAATAAAAAAAAATTCATTACGAATAGTACTGATATCAGTAATACAATTTTAAAAAAAGGAATGCCCGTGGTTTTACTCTGGTCAGAGTCATGCGAAATCTCTTAAAGTACTGTATAGGATTGGGAAAGCAACATAAAGAGGAATGTATACTATAAAGAAATGGTCAGAAAATATTATTTTCCTTGTATGAGAAATGGAAAATCCAGCTTCTAAGAACATTAGAGGACTGACTGCTGTTTCCTGAGTAGATATTGTCACTCCTGCTACTAGTAACTGACAACATACTATCCTATCCCTATGAATATTAGGGTGAACTAAGAGATTATTTCCAAGCCTGATTTATGAGAAAGGAAATATTCCTTTTTCTCTTATAAAAATAACAAATGATTTCATTATTTAATAAGAGGCTAAAATGTATAATAAAATACCATTCTGTTTTAAAGTATATGTAGGTATTACGACACTGTAGTTTATTTTTTGAAGTTCTAGGAATTAGAATAGTATTGGGTTCCTCTCTTGGCTAAGTTAAACAGTCACTGTATGATCTAGGTTAGGTCTGTCTGTCTTCGTGCACCACAGTTGATCCACATAGAAAATTAGAATGGAAGAGATAGGAAGAAATTAATTAATTTTTCCAGTTGACTAAAAACTTTCCTGTGATGTCAAGTACAAAAAAATGAAAGAATTCTCTCCTAACTCCCAAACCTCCAACCCCTGCTTCCTTGTTGAGGGCTCTAGGCTCTCCAACTTAATGCCTCCTTTCCTAACAAAAGGGGTAATTATAGGATCAAAAATTTAAATCTAGAGACTATCTAACTCTAACCCCTTCAATTTATAGATTAAGAGCCTGAGGCATAGATATTTTAAGTGACTCAATCAAGGTCACCAAAATGATAATTAAAAATCCCTTTGATTTAAAGTGTGTTTTCTACTACCCTACACCACCTCCCTATATACGAGGGAACTGAATCTGAATCTGAATATTATACTGGGAAACATTAATTTTTCATCTTTTATGCTGAATCCTGAAATTCATGAATATGTGCTTAATTGGTTCTCTTGCTACCTCTATGCAGTAAAAGTATAGAGAACTTAAATATATACTGAACTAAGTAGAATATTGCATAGTAAAAAAGAGAAACGCAAACTGTCTAGTATTTGCTAGAGTTTATGGATGACATAGTTTACTGGGGCAAATAATTTTTACCTTTGGGATATTTAAATAACCATTTTCCAGGTATGCATTTTATGTATTAAAAAATATGCTGCTTTTTTCTATCCTGTTATAACCCCTCAGGCTCATAAATGATAGGTGTCTTTTTAAAAGTCATAAAAAAGACTTTATGAATTGGGAAGGGAAATTTATTTGACTAGTAGAACATAAGGTTACTGAGGACAGGACTATTTCTCTCTCTCTCTCTCTCTCTCTCTCTTCCTCTCTCCTCCCTATGTCCTGTGTATTCTCAGTGCCTAGTACGATGTCTGCAAAAAAGTAAGTGATTAATCAGTGCTTACTGAATTGAAATGAGTTGAATTGTAGGGAATATTAATTTTATTAATTTTCCCTACAATAATTATCACTATATTTATATAGAGTAGTTAGGTAGTACAGTGACTAGAGTTAGGAAGCCTCATCTTCCTGAGTTCAAATCTGGCCTCATACACTTACTAGCTTTGTGATCCTGGACAAGTCACTTAATTCTGTTTGCCTCAGTCCGTCATCTTTAAAATGAACTAGAGAGGGAAATGGCAAACCACTCCAGAATCTCTGCCAAGAAAGTCCCAAATAGGGTCATGAAGAGTCAGATATGACTGAAAACAACTGAACAATAACAATGAGATAACAATTACTTTGGGCCAAACATTGTACTAGGTACTTTCCAATTATTTTATCATTTGATCCTAACGACAACCCTGGAAGGTAGGTGCTATTATTATTCTCATTTTACAGATGAAGAAACTGAGGCAAACAGAGGTTAAGTGACTTGCCCAGCATCACACAGCTAGTAAATGTCTGAGGCTGGATATGAATTCCAGCCTTCTTGACACTGGTCCTCTATCCACTAAGCACAACTCTTTGCTATTATAGAATACCACAATGTGAATTGAGAATGTTTCTAAGTCATATTGGAGAAAATCACAAGTGTATGTATAGATGTTCTTTGTAAAAATCAAACTACTGATTGGAGACCACCATGGTTTCAAATGGGCCATATTTCTATTACATTTCTTCAAGTGTAAGGGGATGCTATAGGTCCTTAATAACACTAATAAAGTTTATAACATAGACAAAAAGGTTCTATTTTTTCCTATATCACATTTGAAATCCTTTTTCACTTTAATCTCTCCAATGATAGTTTCCTGGTTTATATGCTTTGTAGTTTTTCAGAGTGTCAAAGTCACTGGAATTTCCTGCCAGTCATAGTAAAGTTTTCACTTTGCAAAACTTCAATGTTTTATGCATAATTTAACTCATTCATTCATTTAGGCAGTAAGCATTTGTCATGTTCTTGCTATGTGCCAAGAACTATGCTAGATACTGAAAATACAAAGAAAAAAAAGCATAATAGTCCCTGCCTTCATAGAGTTTACATTTTACTAAAGGTGGGTATGCATACATATGGGCAAACACAAAATATTTATGGGAAGAGGGTTAGTTAGAGAGATGGTACTATTAGGCCAGTTCTTATGAATATTGACAGTAAAATAAACTAAAAAAATCAAGACTGACAGTTCCGCCCTCTCCCCTCAAAATAATCTATTGTATAATTTATGGGAAAAAAGTTTTTCCTTAAGTGATATGAATTTAAATTGTGTAAACATGGTCAAAGAATGATCATTTCTATGATACAACTGGGATGCTTTTACTTACTCCCCCTTAGTATGCTCTCACACATTTGAATTAACTTTAAAAATTTTAATTAAAGATGATATTTTAGATAATCTGGGGATTTGGAGTTACAGTGCAAGTGTGTGTGCATTCTATCATTCCATTAGATGCTTCAGTTTGCTTGGCATTTTGAGAATTTCTGAGTATGTGAAGTGGCATACCACAGTATATACAAATCTATAAAATGAAAGATCAACACTGTAATTTTCTGACAAATTAATGGGGAGAAATGTCAACTGCTACAGATTGAACCATTAAGAAAAGCATGTGGTAATAACAACCATGGCATTTGGAATTTAGGATCTATTGCAGTTCCTGCCATTTTAAAGAATTATGGAATCTCTTGGGACAAATTATCTCATGGGTACACACATGAATGCATAGGTGTATTACATTTGACTACTCAGCCATGAAGGAAATGTTTCTCAATCAGTATTACTAGACAAGAGGATAAGATTTGAACAACACCAAGAAAGTCACAAAATTTTAGGCAGAAGATGTAGTATTTACCCATAATCTGGCAGTTATTTAATAAAAAGCTCTTTAAAAAAATTAAATCACTTTGCTTGAAACTGTTCATAGACTATTGCCATCATTCTTAAACATGGATCAATCCAGAGATTTATCTGTATTATTCTATTAAACCAGGTCATTCTATATAGCTAAAGAGGAATTAGAAATCTTATAATCATATAAAGTTGTAATATAAACATGACCTATCTTTTTAACATACTGGACATTCACCTACTGTAATGGAAATACAGATTTAAAGATCTTCCCTGCCCCTAGGTTAAGTGCACCTGGAGCCTGTGGTGGGAGGCTTGTTTTTCAGGAAAGCCCACACCTTGATACTTTGTGATTGGGCAGTGGGTCAAGAAGGTTGTTACATTCCCTGAGCCAGGAGAAGGCTATATAAACCCTGATGGGAGGCTTTGCTTTGGGGCTCACTTTGAGAAGTGTTGTGTAATTTGACCAGATGAGACTCTGGGCAGCCATTGAGAGCCCCCCAGCTTTGAAAACCCAGATGTTGATGCTTCCCTCTCTGGTAACTGTGATTTTGGTATTGATAATGGTTGGACAGTTTGGAAGCCTGTCTGTTTGATCTGTCTGTATACCCTGAAGTTCAGGGTACTGACCTTTTCCCCCTGAACTAGGTAATATATGTTTGATTGATTAAAGTGAGCTTGTTAACCGATTTTGAGTTGCTTTCCTTTAGAAAAGCAGATCTAAGAACCTGTGTTGGCAGCCACCCTGGGGATGTTGGGGTGC
Organism: Gymnobelideus leadbeateri; assembly: GCA_011680675.1. Taxonomy (NCBI): domain Eukaryota; kingdom Metazoa; phylum Chordata; class Mammalia; order Diprotodontia; family Petauridae; genus Gymnobelideus; species Gymnobelideus leadbeateri. Next base: position 255,851 of record WOXC01007271.1, on the reverse strand, counting down.
TTGCCTCTACACCTATATGAATCATACTGTAATATTTAAATCTCATACATGTACTTTTAAAAGTATCCTAAAGAAAAATATAATATATACTTTTATATAAATATTACATAAATTTATATTTATATTGATATACATTATAGAGAATGTGCTTTATATTATTTATACGAACATTATATAAATAATTACTTTATGCATTTGTGTATATATATATATATATATATATGATGGGGTCCTTGGGATGTATATATGTCTGTAGTATCAATCTGTAACATCAGTTTGTAAATGGGGTGCTTTGGGATCTATGTCTGTAAAATCAATTTGTAAAACCAGTCTGTACAATCACATTTCACCCTGCCCCCAGCCTCAGAGCATTGACTCTGCTGCTTCCCCCTTCCAGCACTCTGCCCAGCAACAACTCATGACCTGTTTATCTCTGCTTGAAACAATAAGTCATGTAAATGTTATCTCCCTTAGTTAGAGTGGCCAGCCCCACCATAAATTCTTCAATACCTTATCTATAGGGTAACTCCTTAGTCAATTATATACCCACACTGTCTCTGATGACCTTGGTGGGTGGCAGATTGGGCACTCTTTAGTGACTTATCAGGCCTAAAACCACACCTCCAGCTAGCCCCTCCTTGAGCTATTTCCCAGTGAATCATGGGCAATACACCTGCGCAGTTAACATTAAAAGTGCATGGTCCTTTGAGCACTGACCACTCCTTAACTCCTCCCTGATCCCACCCTTACTCACCTAGTTAGCATAATTGACACCTTAAAACTATGCCTATGACCTCTGCAACATTGCAGGTGCCATAAGAATCTAGCCTGCTGTCCTTGTGCAGTGTAACAATAAACTTTATAATTTTGGCTTCAAAGTTTGCTTGAGCCTGGTGAATTCCTTCCAGACTGGATGCCAGGGTGGGTCCCTGGCAGAACCTCTTACCCTCCCCCCCTCCTTATCACCCTTCCCTTTTCATATATACATTTTAAAAGTATCCTAAGGAAAAAAAAATCTGTGTGTGTGTGTGTGTGTGTGTGTGTGTGTGTGTGTGTGTGTTACTCCCTTCTCTCCTCCCTCTTCCCTAAAATGGTATTTTTGGCCTCCCAGGACTAGAAGTCTTAAGAATCAGCGTCTCATATTTGTTTTCCCAAAGAATTCTAATAGGCAGACTCACAGGAAATGCATGATTTCTCTTTCTCTTTGAGATTCAATGAAATTCTATTTGCATTCCTCTGAGAGCAGGCAATTCCCTTCACACTTCACCTATCAGTATGTAGTGTAGCTAAAACACAGTAGATCAGATTTTCTCTGTGCCTGAACTATTCTCTGGGAGGAAATGAAGCACTTTTGTAGATACATAAGGCCACCATGGTATCATTACTATTGGTTCTGAATTGGAGACCTGACACACTTAGAAATCACTCGCCAAAAGCTTTTATAGACTGAGTAGCCCAACTTGACACAGCAAGAGGGTACTAAGTACAGAACAGATGCTCAAAAGCTTTCTCTGCATTCTGACATTAAAGGAATAAAATGCAAACTACATCCAAAATAATTCCCATTCATTCAAATTTATCTGAATAGTATAAGAAAAGCAGCAGGGCATATAGCATTGAATTTCAAGATGTTAGCAACTTTCTGTAATAAGACAGCTACACTAATTTTTATGAGATGAAATACTTTATTAAGTACCTGAGTGACAATGAAGTGTTAATGTAATCACAAAAGTTTATCCCTTCCCTTATTCAAAAGGAAAACCTGGATGGATGCATCCTATGTATAACAAAAGAGAAATTTAATTGTGATAAGAAAAGAAAGATGATAAATCTTACTTTCTGAAAAGAATAAATTTATTTTCTTTTAAAGTAAGATCACATAGCTTGGGGACCTTGCCAAATGGGTTATACTATGAGGCTAAGGAACTTTCATACAATAAACTTCAAATTGAATTAAAAATCTTTTGAGTATCATACATTGTAGTGAAAAATTTTCAAAGCTAGAATATTCATTTATGACCTTAAGATAGTGGAAGACTTTCATATTGTGATCATACTATTTTGGATAAGTTCCAGTAAGAAATTTAAAAACAGGCATGTGATAGGGGCAGAGCTAAGATGGTGGAGTAGAAACAGCGAGTCCAAGGCACTCTCCCCCCAGATCACCTACAAACCATGTAAAAGGGGATTCTGAACAACTTCTGGAGCCCCAGCACCAAAAAAACAACACAGAGAAGCTAACCTCCCGCTGAGGACAGCCCAGCAGCGCTGCAGGAAGGGCCAGCACAGTGATCTCGGAGCCAGCAGCCCAGAGCGCCAGAGAGCAGAGCCCAGGTCCAAGTGGGCTACGGTTTTAGCCCCAGGGAGGCCTGGCCAGCAGCTGGCTGGAGGGACACCAGACCACCAGCAGCTGTGGTGATTCCAGAATTATCAACACAGACATGCCTAGGACAAAGTGAGAGGTTAGTGCCCTATGGACTTTGGGACCAGTATTTGGGGAACGTGTCGGCTTCCTCCCCTGGGGGCTAGAAGCCTCTGAGTAGACATGCCATTTTGTAGTTTTCAGTGGCAGCTCCAGCTGCTGGCCTGCAAACTGTAGGGAGATCCAGCGATCAGTCTTGGGGGGTAATCGCTCTTGCTTTAACCTCCCTGGATATGGATTGTGGTCTGGGGTGGAGGTCGTGGGGTGGGTATCCAGCTTGCCAGAAACGGAACATGTGAAGACCTAACTTTGGGACAGAAGCTCCCCTGTCTGGTGGCAGAATCCTACTGTGGCAACAAGCCCAAAAGTCAAGTAATTAAGTGGCAACATGCCAAGGCAAAGGAAACAAAATAAACAGAAAAATGAAACCTTAGACTCCTATTTTGGGGGCAAAGAGGATTGAAGCATGGAACAGGAAGAGGACTGTAAGGTCAGAAATCCTGCTCCAAAAGCCCCAAAGGAAAATATGAGCAGGTTACAGGCCATAGAGGACCTTAAAAGGGACTTTAAAAATCAAATAAGAGAAGTGGAGGAAAAATTGGGAAGAGAAATGAGAAGGATGCAGGAAAAGTATGAAATGAGAGTCAACAGCCTGACTGACGAAAATAACACCTTAAAAAATAGACTAACCAGGGGAGGCTAGGTGGAGCAGAGAGTAAGAGCGCTGGCCTCAGAGTTGGGATGACCCAAGATCGAATCTGGCCTCAGAAAATGAGCACCCACACACAAATAATGACTGGCCGTATAACCTTGAGCAAGTTACTTAACCCCAATTACTTTAAAAAAAATAGACTAACTCAAATGGCAAAGGAGGCTCAAAAGGGCAATGAGGAGAAGAATGCCTTAAAAAATCGAATTTGCCAGATGGAAAAAGAATCTCAAAAGCTCACTGAGGAGATTCATTCCTTCAGAGTTAGACTGGAGCAAATGAAAGCTAATGACTTTATGAGAAATCAAGATGCTGTTAAACAGATCCAAACAAATGAAAGAATAGAAGGCAATGTGAAATATCTCATGGGAAAAACCACTGACCTGGAAAATAGATCCAGGAGAGATAATTTAAAAATTATTGGACTACCTGAAAGCCATCATCAAAGAAAGAACCTAGAAATCACCCTTCAAGAAATCCTCAAGGAAAATTGCCCTGATGTTTTAGACCCAGAGGGTGAAATAGAGGTTGAAAGAATCCACCAATCACCTCCTGAAAAAGATCCCAAAAAGAAAACTCCCAGGAATATTATAGCCAGGTTCCAGAATCCCAAGATCAAGGAGAAAATACTACAAGCAGCCAGGAAGAAACAATTTCAATATTCTGGAAACACAATCAGAATAGCACAAGACCTGGCAGCTTCTACACTGAGGGATCAAAGGGCATGGAATATGATATTCCAGAGAGCAAAAGAGCTGGGACTGAACCCAAGGGTCACCTACCCAGCAAAACTGAGTATCTTGTTTCAGGGGAAAATATGGTCATTCAGTGGAATAGAGGACTTTCAGGCATTCTTGAGGAAAAAACCAGAGTTGAATAGAAAATTTGACATCCAGACACAAGAAGCAAGAGATGCCTGAGAAGGTAATAGGAACTTATCAAAGTTGACCTATTTACATTCCTACATGGAAAATTAATAACTATGACTGATGAAACCTTTCTCAGTAAGAAAATAATGGAAGAAGGGTATATGGTCATATGAATACATATGTGAATGTGTGTATATATGTTTACAGTTATACATGGATAGAGGGCATAGGTTGAATTTGTTGGGAAGGGATGATACTTAAGGGGTGAAATTATGAGGTGAGAGAGGAAAGTGGCAAGAGAAGATGGGGAGAGACAGGGTAGGGTAAACTATCTCATGTAGAAGAAGCAAGGGGAAGTGGCTACAGGGGAGGGGAAGAATAGGAAGGCAAAAAGGCAAAACCACATTCTCATTGAATTTGGTTCAGGGAGAGAATGACATACATACTAAATGGGATATCTCAACCTGCAGCAGAATAGGGGGAAGGGGGATGAGAGGAGGGATGATTGATGGGAGGGCATTCTTGGGGGGAGGGGAGTTTGGAAGTACCCATTATAGAAGAGGGACAGGATCAAGTAGGGAATGGACCAGGTCAGGGGTGGGATGGGTGGGAGGGAATTATAAGCAGCCTTGTACAATATATCTACTATGGTAATATTTTGCATAGCTATACATGTACAACACATACTGAATTACTTATCTTCCCAGAGGGAATGGGTGACAAGGGAGGAAGGAATGGGTCTGAAATTAGAGGTCTTAAAATTAAATGTTTCAGGGGCAGCTAGGTGGCGCAGTGAATAGAGCCCTGGCCCTGGAGTCAGAAGAACCTGAGTTTGGAGCCGGCCTCAGACACTTAATCCACACAAACAAAAACCTAGCCGTGTACCTTGGGCAAGTTACTTAACCCCAATTGCCCTAAAGGGGCGGCTAGGTGGCACAGTGAGTAAGAGCGCAGGCCTCGGAGTTGGGATGACCCGAGATCAGATCCGGCCTCAGAAAATGAGCACCCACGCATAAATAATGACTAGCCGTGTAACCTCGAGCAAGTTACTTAACCCCAATTGCTTTAAAAAAAATTAAATGTTTCAAATATATATAAATACTATTATTAATACTCTTTTGCATGTAATTGGGAGATAAGATGTGTAGGCATTAGGGCACAGAGATTCACCTTGCTCTAATGGAAAATTTGAAGGGGGTATGGGAGAAGATATGGGGGAGAACAGATTGGAGGAAGGGATATCTTGTGGGACTGCTATTCTGGGATGGTGGATAGGGGAAAAATGGGGGAAAAAATTGTAACTCAAAATCTGGTGGAAATGAATGATGTAAACCAGAAGTTAATAAAGCATTTAATAAAAAAAATTAAAAAAAAGAAATTTAAAAACAGTACACAGAGTAAATTGTAATATGGTGCATATACACAAAATGAGTAGAGACTACTTTTAATTGATGTGTACAATATTCTAAGCAATCTGTCCTTGTATCAAGAAATATTTTAAAAAGTGGACCATTCTCTAGTACTCCAATCCATTAGTATTGATTGATTCATGAAGGTCGCTGCCATGTTGACAAGGAAATAGTAACATGTGGTTGGTAATCCTAGGATATATAAAGTTGGTAAATGACACTAACTAAATAGTGAAACCTATAGCAAAACGAGGCACATGTGGGTGTGATCTATCAAAACATTACAATGATAATTAATAGCTTTCTTCACCTTCCTATCACTGGGAATGTTTGTGAGGTAAATACCTAACCACCAGCCAGAATTCATGAAAGAAAATAAATGGTATGATGTGCTGTAGTTTATTTCTGAACACAACAACAACAACAAAAACACTATGTAATGAAAAAGCCCTATTGTCATATCCAATTTGGATTTGACTGGCCTGGCCATTAAGAACTATCAGTTTAACTCCTATACTATATCAGCCTACAATTTCATAATTTCCCAGCATAGGCCCATTACTCATGCCAAATGTCTTCTTAAAAAGTTTATTTTTCCCCAACTCAATGTTATTTTATCTATGTTCATGCTCTTTTCACATGTTCTTTCTGACATTAGCAGACTTTTTAAATAATGTTGACATGAATTGATAGACAATAGTCTATGTGCATGGTAAGTACCATATCTGAACAATTGACATGACTTTAGGAGAACAGAGTAAAAAAGGACTATTTGTAAGAATGTGAAAAGAATGATGATCTGTTGTTCTTTGTTTCTCCTGAAAGAAGGGGAAAAAGGGAGTTTGTAATCAGATGTTTGCTGCACAGAAGGAAATATATTCTTGAGTGTAATAATTTAGTATTAATAACCTACTATAGATAAGGTATTGTACAAAATGCCATGAAAAAAACAAAGAAAATGGTCTCCCTCAAGAAGATTACATTCTAACTGGGGAAACAAGGTTTTAAATATAAATTAAATAAAGAACATAATATTGAGAGTCTAAGGCAACAATAGATAAAATGGAGCAGGTTATGTTACTTATATATTCCATTGACCAAAAGAATTGTCAAAGGAAGGTGAAATACAAGCAAGATAGGGAGGTCCAGCTAAGCTACTGATTTTGAAAAGATGTGTGTGGTGGGTGATACACAAAGAAGAATAAGGGGATGGAATAAAGTATATCTATTTTCTCCATTAATGTGGGTGACTTCCACCTATGTTACAGTTTTAACTAGAATAAGAGACTTTTCCTTTAGCAACATTGGAGATGATCTAGACCACACTTCATTTAACAAATTAAGAAACTGAGACCTTCAAGACTACCTGAAGGCACAAAACTAATTAGTGGAGGAGCCCAGCGGGATGTAGATCTCTTGATTCTGTGTAATGAACTTTCCACTCTCTTCTATTCTTCTTTGAACTATTCCTGGGACTTTGGGTAAGTCACTTTAACCTTCTTGTTCTCCTTCCTTCTGTGACAAAGGAAGAGGTTTGATTGATCTGTAAGGCTGCTTTTCAAGCTAAAAAAATTGCCTGATTCCATGTCACTGGACAGGTTAGACATGATGAAAGATACAAAAAGTGTTATTGGAATTCAGTGAATTACATGGTGTTGGAGGGCAACACTTAACAGAGACAATAGGACGATAAGAGCCTTAAAACTATATAGAAAAGTAATTGCATCCAACTGAATGACATGTTTCTTAGGTTCTCCCTTAGTTTACACCGGGAGAAGTGAAAGTTAATGGTGAAGAATCTCCTCTAGTCAATCCAATGGACAAAAATAGTCCTATCCAGCTAAATTGTATAGGAGGATGTTATTATGTTAACAGTACATTTCAGTAACATATTTATAATGATCATTTTGAGTTATTCAGAAAAGGCTAAACTCTGAGAGACACAAATGCTCATACTCAATATGTTGAGTGAATGAATGAATGTTCATTATATCACAGCAAGAAAGTATATAATATATATTGGAAAGGCATTCAAAATAAATGGTTAATTTAAAAATTAGTTCTTAAGGGCAAGCTTCATTTAAATGGAAAATATACTTATTTTCTATCTCCTGGCCCTAGTCACTTTCATTGGCTGTCTCATACACAAGGAATAATCTTCCTCCTCATTTCTACCTCTTGGATTTCCTTGTTTCCTGCAATCTTCAGCTAAAGTCTGCTTTCTACAGTAAGAATTACCCATAACTTCCTCTATTAATTCCTTTCATCTATTAATTATTATCTATTATATATAATACCTGTATTATAATGTATTAATTAGCACCTTTCCTCAATTATTTCTATTTTATCCTGTATATAGCTTGCTTGTATATAGTTGTTTTTCATGTTCTCTCCTCCTTTGGTCTTTGGCTCTTTGAGAGGAGGGACTTTCTTTTACTTTTTATTGTGTCCCCAGAGCTTAGAACAGAGGCCAGTACATAGTACAGGTTTAATAAATACTTGTTGACTGTGTAGAATTCTTCTTTCTCTATTCCACAACAGATAAATGAGGGATCACATTATTAGCAATTTACTGCTGCTTTGCTAGCCTGAAAGTATTTATGCCATTCTCCAGAATTCACTGGTATAGGACAGCCATGTTCATTATATAGGGAATGACTAAAACTCTCTCTTTGTAGGGTTTTTGACATTACCATTATTCCTTTAGTAAGTAGACGATTTCACCTCTGCACCAAGTTCATGTTCAATAAATTCTCATTGAACTGAATATCCCATTTTAACAAATTCATTTTCACTTTGAACTATTTCTGCCCTGGCCTTATATTAAACTAATCATTAAGAGAATTATCATCTATGTCCTATTATACTATATGCCTCTAAGACTAGTGCAAGAATTTTGAATTCCAGAATGTAATATTTTATTTGACCTTTAGATCTCAACAGATACATCCTATCAGTTAACCCTTTACTACATTTCAAATTATATGAGCTCTCCTTCTGTTGCAAGAAGACTGCATTTCTCTTTATTTAAATGTATAATATCAACATATAGGAATCACTTCCTTCACAAAATGTGATTGATTCACCACTTAACTGAGCAAATTAAAAACTTATCAGCAATTATGAAAATGATTTCCTCCTTTTACTGAAATACTTAGCAGGGCATGCGGTTAAGCACATTGTTATTCTGGGGAGCGTAGGTGTTTTTGAAAGGCAGTGTGAAAATAAGTGCCTGAATTATGAATTCCTCCCATGAACACTGAATCACTTTATGTATTTTATTGCAAAAAGAGCTTATTTCTCTTTTGTAAAAAGAAAAAAGCCCTATACTTTCAGGAACATATATTGCTGTATAATACAATATCAAACTGGATCAATTCTCAAATCTTAAATAATATATGATTTTTCTTTCCCACACCAAGCCAGAATTGTATCTGCCTGCAAACCTTAGCATTCCCTTACAAAAGCTATGAGGCTATGAACAATGAAGCTTAACCAGGACAATTTATTATACAAACTGAAGGTTTGTAGACTTCCTTATGATAACATACACAAACTCTAATAGGCAGATAAGGTACATGTTTCTCTGCAGAGATAGTCATACTTGGTGACTTTTGTTTGTGAAAATAATGCTACCTAATGTTGTCTTACAACCTATATGGACAGGCCTGGTTGAACAGTACAGTAGGAGACCAGCAGTCCCTTTTATATTGAGCAGGAACTGAATCTGACCTTTGTTTCATACCAGTAGTTGGTTCTGGACTGAGGGCTGGCCTAAAGCTGTAGTTTAAAAACAGATACACATATGTCAGCTACCACAGTGTGCCAGTAACCCACATCTCTGCTTCATGACCTCAGACTGTGCTTCATTGAATCTGTAAAATGTTTCTAATCCCCTTTCAATTTTTGTTCACTTTCCAATACAATAACCATTTGGATAGATGATTGTGTTTTATTCAGCACATGTGTTCAGCCTAGGGTAAGTGGCTGGAGCTTTGAGTTGATGCTGGTAGGTGAGCTACCCAAGTCTTTTTCATTGATGATCCACTTTTTCTATTTGCTATTCAATAGGCCTCATATTTTGAGGGCAGGGTGCTTTGAGGGCAGGAACTATATATCTTTATTTTTTTTCTCCTTAAAAATGAAGCAGTAGCACTTAGTATAGTGGCTTATATATAGTAGCTATTTAGTAGATTTTATTTTGGTCAAATAATTGATGAAACCATTCAAGAAACTGGTGCTGATGTCTTTGTTTCTGGCCCTGCCACCTACTATTTGGGTATTTGGGTAAAATTATATGCTGCCCTTTGAGTATTGCCCTAAATCATTTCAGAAAGTTCACAGTGATTTCTTTTCTGAATGAAATGATGTGCATTAGTTATTTGTGTCAATTTTCCCCAACTTGCACTGAAGTTTTAATGTTTGGCACTGGTGGGTAAAAGGGACTGTGTAGGATGGGGAAGAGACAACTGACTGAACTGGGAACTGGGAGACAAAACTAAACTGGGTTTAGTATTGGAAAGAGTGCTGAATTTAGAATAAGAGGACTTGAATTTGCATCCTATCTCTTCCACTAATTTCATTCTATGACCATGAGTAGGCCACTTAAGCTTTCTGGAACCTAATTTCCTATAAAATGAGGGGGTTGAGCTATGGTCTCTAGTATTCCACCCAGCTCTAAAACTATGAACCTCTGATCCTAGATAATCCTATAGATTCTTTCCAGGTTTAACAGTGTAATTCTACAGTAGGGCTAGATTTCAAAGCCAGATAGGTAGTTTGAAAGAAAGAAAGAAAAATACCTCTAACAACAATTGTTTTGTAACTAATTTAGAGCAAGCTGGAGCTTGATGCTACATTGGCTCCACATTCTGTTAGCTCCCCAGAGGACATGCTGACCTCCTTGATTTAGCTTTTTTTACTTATTTGCCAATCAGTACATTGTTGGCTAGTGTACTGCGTAAATAGCAGAATTCACTGCCAGCTGTTTTTTTGGGGGGGAAAAATCAGGCTGTATGCAGGCTTTTCCAGGTGTAGATGGGCACATGCTTGCTTTAGACTTCTCAATAAACAACAGTTCTTTGACCCTAAAAGTAGTTTGTTAGTACTTGTCGGCTTTCTGAAAGGAATCATTGCATAGTGTGGACAGTTTTCACTTAGAGTCAGGAAACCTGCTTTTACATCTGACCCCAGACATTTATTAGCTGTGTGATAAGAGAGAAACCACTTAACACTGGAGTACTTCAAAGTTCTTGACAGTAAAATGCCAGTAATAATGGTCACACCACCTACCTCATGGGGCTTGATGTGAGGGGAAATGCCTTGGAAATGAGAAGGCACTATGTAACTATGAATTATTATTGCTGTGTGTTCATTTCAAAAGCAATCCACATACAAAACTTTTTTTTTTTTTGCCTTTTGGAGGGCAATTGGGGTTAAGTAACTTGCCCAAGGTTACACAGCTAGGTTTTTGTTTGTGTGTGCATTAAGTGCCTGAGGCCAGATCTGAACTCAGGTCCTTCTGACTCCAGGGCCGACACTACTCACTGCGCCACCTAGCTGTCCCTATAAAACTTCTTAGACGATTGATCCTATAACTTTTGATGACTTCTATGTCATACTGCATAGTTTCTCAGATGACACAAAACTTATGTTAACAAATCCTGAGAAATTTGTTGCATCCAAGGCTGCAAACATGTGAATCAATAAAACTGCATCTATTATATAACCTGTCCCTATTCTTGCTGCTATTTTCCACTGACCTATAGGACATCTCTATCATTTTCTTATTGACTAGTACCTTGCTTTTCAGCAAATCCCTTGTCCTCATCCTAAGATGCTTCAGTTTTCATGTCAATGTCATGTTGTTTCTTGTTCAGTTGTTTTGCAATTGTGTCAGACTCTTCATGATCCCATTTGGAGTTTTCTTATCAAAGATAATAGAGTGGTTTGTCATTTCCTTCTCCAACTCATTTGATAGATGATGAAACTGAGGCAAACAGGGTTAAGTGACTTGCCTAGGGTCACACAGCTAGTAAGTGTCTGAGGCCAAATTTGAATTCAGGAAGATGAGTTTTCCTGACTCCAAGCCTGGCACTCTATCTGCTGCACCACCCAGTTTTCCCTGTCATGTTGATATACCCTCCCACCCCTGATAAGCTGACCACATGATTCCTCCATGACCTGAAATTTTAAGCTCTTCTCTACATTTTCAAGCACAATTTATCACTCATCTGAAGTCCAAAGTCTCCTCAGGTCTTTCTGCCTCTTCTCTTTGCTCTTTTTAAGTCATTCTTCATTCTACTGCCATCTTATGCTACTTTTATTTTGCACACATATGATGCTACTACTTCTCTGCTCAAAAATCAACTATTATCCTCATCACTGTCATCTTCATCATGGCTAAAATTTATAAAGCACTTACTGTGTACCAGACACTGTACTAAGTACCTTACAATTATTAATCTCATTTCATTCTCACAATAATCCTAGGAAGCAGGTATTACTATCTCTATTTTCTAATTAAGGAAACTGAAACAAACAGAGTGACCTTCTCAAGGATCACACAACTTCTTGACTCCTCGTCTAGCACTCTATCCACTCTTCTACCTAACTTGAACAATGGTTCATTCATCACAACTCAGTAAATTTCAAACTTCTTTGACTTGCATTTAAGGTCTACCACAGACTGGTACCAGCCTGGCATTCATATTCAACAAAAACCATTAAGTTCCTACTACATGTGATGAACTATAACATTAAAAAAAGAGAAATATGGCAAAGGATAGACACAAGGAACTTGCCATCTAACGGGGAAAAGCATATTTACACAAATGATTTTGATATAAGGAAAAGTGATGTCATTTCAAAAAAGAAAATTCAGTAAGAAATATGAAGAGAGAGAGAGAGAGAGAGAGAGAGAGAGAGAGAGAGAGAGAGAGAGAGAGAGAGAGAGAGCTCATTGTAGTATAGTGGCAAGACCACGGATTGTAGAGGCAGAGGACCTGGTTCAAATCTCATCTCTGATCTGTGTAATCTTGTCCCCAAACCTGGCTGTATCTGCCTTCATATTTCTCACATCCATCCTCTTCTCTTTATCACAAGGCTACCACCTTAATTCAGGCTCTTATCACCTGTTTCCTGAATTATTTCACTAGCCTCCTAACTGTTCTCCCTTTCTCAAGTTTCTCCCCACTCCAGTCCATTCTACACACTGCTGCCAAAGTAATTTTCCTTAAGAGAGAAACAAATCTGATCATGTTATTCTACTAGTGGCTTCTTATTTCCTCTGGGAACAAATATAAACTTCACTTAGTTTTTTGATCCCTATAAAATCTTACTCCAACCTATCTTTCAAAATTCATTGGGCATTACTTCCCCTCCTGTATTTTGTGATCCAGACAAACCGGTCTTCTCTGTTCCTCACAAACAGCATTCCTATTTGTTTCTTGTACTTTGGCAACAGCTATCCCCACGTGCCTAGAATACTTACTTTCCTTACCTCAGCTTACCTCAACATCTGGTTAAGATCTGACTCATTCAACATTTCTACAAGACATCTTTCCTAATCTCTGAAATGTTAGTGTCTTCTTTTCCAAACTACTTCATATTTAACTACTTTGTGCATATTTGTATTTATTCTCTTTATATTTACTTTGTATTTTTATATGAACTTGTCTCATCCATTAGAATATAAGGTACTTGCAAAAAGAGATCACTGCATTAATTATATTGGTATTCCAAATGCCCAGCATAGTGCATAGAATTTAGTAGGTACTTAATAAGTACTACTTTTGTTTGAATCTATTTTACCTATCTTTCTTCTATTTTTTCAATCTTCATGTTTTACTTTATTGACTCGTTGCATCTTAGAGTCCTGAGCTTCAATTTGATGAATTCTAATTTTTAGTGAATTATTTTCTTTGGTTAGTTTTTGAAGGTCCTTTTATAGGGAGGTTTTTTCTCCAGTTAGTTCACAAATTTTACTTTTTAAGGGTTTATTTTCTTCAGTGAGACTTTTTTCCAATTTGGTCACTGTAGATTTAAATTTATATTCTACTTCCCTAATTAGGCTTTTAAAATCTTTCTTGAGCTCCTCCAAGAATGCTTTTTGGGCTTAAGACCAGTTCATATTTCCATTTGTGGTCTCAGGTGTAGACACAGAGTCCATGGCATCTCCTGGAAGTGATTTTTCTCGTTCAGAATCATAGGATACTATTGTCTTTGGTCTTGCCTTTGCAAGTTGCTTCTGGCCCATTGTAATTGCCTATTTGCTGTCCTTTAAAGTGTATTTCTGCTCCTGGGGTACAGAGGGCTCTGACCCAAGCTTCTCAGATTGGGAGCTAGGTGCCTAGTTGTTGGCTTTGTGTGTCTAGATTTAGCTAAGGCCAGGACTCTCAGTGTTTCCCCTGAGTTACCCTGAGGCTCACAGAATAATCTGTTGGGGAGGGGTAGTCTGGCCTCTTCAGATTTCTGCCTCTATGCCTCTGGGCTACAGATCACACAGGCTTTTGCTGGTCAGGTGAGGTAAGGCTTCTTGGGACCCCTCCTGCCCTTCTCTTCAGATTCCTTACTGCCTCAGTTACACTCTTTCTCCATGACTCCTAAGCCTGAGGCTATTTTCCCTATTTCAGGATATTACTCTGAGTGGGACATTTATCTCTGGGTTTTCTAGGTCAGGGAGGGGGAACTGGAGCATCTAGAGTTTACTTTGGCATCTTATAATTCTTTTTTTTCCCAATGCTTTATTAACTTCTGTTTTACTTCATTCATTTCCATCAGTTTTTGTGTTATAAATTTTCTCCCTGTTTTTCCCCTACCCACCTCCCCAAAATAGCAGTCCCCCAGGATATCCCCTCCTCTTATTTCCCAATTACATGTAAAATAGTATTAATAATAGTATATATATATGTGTATATATATATGTATGTATATATATATATATATATATTTTTTTTTTAAACATTTGGTTTTAAAACTTTGAATTCCAAATTCATTCCCTTCATCCCTTGTCACCCACCCTTCCTGGGAAGATAAGCAATTCAATATAGGTTGTACATGTGTAGCTAATGCAAAACATTACCATAGTAGAAGACTGATTGTAGAATATTTTAGAAGACTGATTATATTTCCCTCCCTCCTATCCCACCTCCCACTTATTCTATTCTCTATTTTGGTCCTGCTCCTTTTCAAAAGTATGTGGTTCCTACTTCCCTCCCACCCAGCCTGCTCTCCCTTCCATTATCCCCCCCTCTCATCCCCTACCCCCTACTCTCCTGTAGGGTGAGATACCCTATTTAGTGTGTATGTCATTCCTTCCCTTAGCCAAATTCAATGATTATAAGGTTGACCCATTCCCTTATGCCTTCCTGTTCTTCCCCTCCATTGCAGCCATTTTCCCTTGCCTCTTCTATATGAGATAGTTTGCCCCATTCTGTCTCTCCTCATCACCTCTCATTATATTCCTCTCTCACATCTTGATTTCACCTTTTAAGTATCATCCATTCCTATTAAATTGGTTCTGTGCCCTCTATCTATGTATACCTGTGAACATATACATATATATACACATATATATATACACACACACATATATATATGCATATATATATACACATATATATTATATATATATACACACACACATATATATACATATATATATACACATATATATTATATATATATACACACACATTCACATATGTATCCTTACCCCTATATATGATCTGATAAAGACTATATATATATATATATTTGCACATATACATACATACATGCATACATACATATTACATATATATTTCTATTCCCTTCAACTATTTTCATACTGAGAAAAGTTTCATCAGTTACAATTATCATTTTTCCATGTAGGAATATAAGTAGTTCAACTTTGATAAGTTCCTTATGATTTCTTTTCCCTGCTTACCTTCTCATGCTTCTCTTGCTTCTTGTATCTGAATGTCAAATTTTCTATTCAAGTCTGTATTTTTCTTCAAGAATACTTGAAAGTCCTCTAATCTACCAAATGACCATATATTCCCCTGAAACAAGATACTCAGTTTTGCTGGGTAGGTGATTCTTTGTTTTAATCCCAGCTCCTTTGCCCTCTTGAAATCATATTCTAACTCTTCAATCCCTCAGTGTAGAAGCTACCAGATCCAGTGCTATCCTGATTGTGTTTCCACAATATTCAAATTGTTTCTTCCTGGCTGCTTGTAATATTTTCTCCTTGATCTGGAAATTCTGAAACCTGGCTATAATATTCCTAGGAGTTTTCTATTTGGGATATTTTTTCAGGAGGTGATCAGTGGATTCTTTCAACCTATTTTTGCCTTCTAGTTATAAAACATTAGGGCAGTTTTCCTTGAGAATTTCTTGAAGGATGATTTCTAGATTCTTTCTTTGATCATGGGTTTCAGGTAGTCCAATAATTTTTAAATTATCTCTCCTGGATATATTTTCCAGGTCGGTGGTTTTTCACATAAGATATTACGCGTTGCCTTCTATTCTTTCATTTGTTTGGATCTATTTAACTGCATCTTGATTTCTCAAAAAGTCACTAGCTTCCCTTTGCTCCATTCTAAATCCAAAGGAAAGATTCTCCGCAGTGAGCTTTTGAGATTCTTTTTCCATTTGGCAAATTTGGCTTTTTAAAGGATTCCTCTCCTCATTGCCTTTTTCAGCCTCTGTTGCCATTTGAGTTAGTCTAATTTTTAGGGCGTTATTTTCTTCAGTCAGGCTGTTGACTCTCTTTTCATAATTTTCTCGCATCATTTTCATTTCTTGTCCCAATTTTTCTTCCACTTCTCTTATCTGCTTCTTAAGGTCCTCTATGGCCTGTAACCAAGCTCATATTTTCATTAGAAGCTTTTGGTGCAGGAGTTCTGACTTCACTGTCTTCCTCCTGTTCCATGCTTTGATCCTTTTTGCCCCCAAAATTGGAGTCCAATGTTGAATTTTTCTGTTTATTTTATTTCCTTTGCCTGGGCATGTTGCCACTCAATTACTTGACTTTGGGGTTTGTTGCCACAGTAGGACTTTGCCAGGAGACAGGGGAGCTTCTGTCCCAAATGCTGGGGTTTTCTCAGCTACCAGAGGTATTAGTTGGTTGCTCTCTCTAAAGCCTCCACATGCTCTGGCCTCCACATGCTCTGGCAAGCTGGTCACACACCCCAGGACCTCCACCCCAAACTGCAATCCAGATCCAAGAAGGTTAAAGCAAGAGTGACTATCCCCTAGACTGGTTGCCTGGTCCCCCTACAGTCAGCAGGCCAGGAGCTGAAGCTGCAACATGGTGCCAGCTGTGCCTAAGCATCTCAGTGGCTTCTCATCCTGAGGGCAAAAGCCTACGCTCTCCCCCCTACTGGTCCTAAAGTCCACAGTGCAGTGACCTCTCACTTTGTCCTTGGCACCTATGTGTTGACAATTCTGGAAACGCCACAGCTGCTGGTTTTCTAGAGTCCCTCCAGCTGGTGTTTGGTCAGGCCAGCTCTGGGGCTAAATCCTCTGGCTCATGGGGCTGGGGTTGACTACCAGAGCACTATGCTGGCTATACCCTGCTGGGCTGCTGGGCTGTCCCCAATGAGATTTTAGCTTCTCTGTGTCATTTTGTGGGTTCTGTAGCTCCAAAGTATGTTCAGAGTCCCCTTTTACATGAATTGGTAAAGGTGGAAACTGGAGCCACTGTGAAGTCCTGTGTCTACTCAACCATCTTGACTCCACCCGTACTTTGCCATCTTGGCCTCTGGAAAATCAGGTAGGTGATTTTTAAATTTCCAGGCTGTGGGCTAATAGCCCCAGGATAAGCTCCTGTCTCTGCTGTTGGCCCTGTGCTTTCTCTTACCCAGCCGAAAGGGATCCTCCCTTCCCATGGTGAGATGCTAGGGAGACTGCTGTGAATCTCCCTTGGGGTAGGTGAGTCTGCTGGATGGGGCTCCTTATCACTCTCCTGTAGTCTACTCTCTAGTCTGGGCTGGTGCAGCCCCTGTGTGCTCCACACTCCCCCTGCCCCAACCTATGTGGGCACTTTCCTGGGATGGATTCTGCCACACTCTGTCTCCCAGTAGATTCTGTCACTCCAAAATCCATTCGGATTCACTCTTTAAAGTTTAGTGATGGTATTCACAGAGGAGCTTAGAAAAGTTATGCTTCCATTCTGCTGTCTTGGCTCCACCCCCAAGAATTTCTAACATAATTAACAGAAATACAGGACTGGAATTTGGACATTATCTTCATAGAAGTGGTAATTAAATACTAGGGAGCCATGATGGAGATGATGAAGGGCAAGAAAAAAGAAATCAATATACTCAAGTATTGAACTTTGGGTAACAGTCAGTTTAAGAGGTGCCAGGAGGATTATGGAGCAGCAAAAAGGACAAGAGAAGAAATGAACAGAGAGGAAGAAGAACCATGAAAATTCTGTGTTAGGTAAGTTCAAAGTAAGAAAAGTTGTTAAAAGAGAAAGAAACAGTCCATAACATGAAATGTTATAGAATATTCAAATTCAAGTGCAGAAAAGGATGTTAAGCCATATTTTTATATCATTAAACATATCTGAAACTTGTGTGTATCTGAATACCTTTTAGTTATTGCTTAGAAAGAACATGCCTGGTACTACATGGGGTCTGTGTGAGACTGAGTGATGTGATAATTTCATGAAAGAATAAATGAATGCATTGTACATAGTATACAAATGGCAATTAAAAGAAAACTGAGGGATCACACATTCCAATTTTTTCATCTTGGGATTAGAGTTATCTATCATTAAGAAAAAAGTCTAATGAGAGAGAGAGAAGTCTATTGTAAATCAAATCAGGCACCATCCAAGTTCCTGTACAATTTAGCTTCTAAATCTGGAGTATATTGCTTTAGGATATTGATGAACTCAGGCACACAAACATGTTTGATACTTGACAAAATGCAATTCAAATAATATTTAAATAGAGGGTAAGAAAAGAGAACCAGCATTTATTAAGGGTCTGCTATATGCTAGACCTTATGCTAAGTACTTTACAACTATTATGTCCATTGATCCTCACCACAACCCTTCAAGGTAGAAGCTATTGTTGTCCCCATTTTAGAGTTGGGGAAACTAAGGCAGGTAGAGTTTAAGTGATTTGCCCAAGTGTAATGGTAATGGGGGTTTGAGGATCTTCCCTGCCCCTTAATAAGTCTAAGGGCATTTGAAGATCTTCCCTGCACCCAATAGGCTAAATGTAATCACATAGAGCCTGTGGTGGGAGGAGCTTGTGGAATGGTGGAGCAGAGCCCACAGGAAGCTGGGAGTCAGAACAGCTAGAACTGGAGGAAGAAGAGGATCTACCCAAGGAGATATCTAAGTGTGTTTGTTTGCCCCCTGCTGTGATAACTAGGGTTGTGAGTGTTTGTTTGTGGGAAGGCTAAAGGATGGTGTGGCCCCCTAGTGTGCTACTGTATATTTACTTCTTTGTTGCTATGATGGATTTGGTTTCCTGGTGTTGGGATTTGGCTTTCCGGTATCTGAATAAATGTTTTGTTTCTGTTTTCTATATGGAGAGTCTGTTATATTTTACAATTAAGAACTATGCTGACATATTCATAGTAGCCATCAGCACTGTAAATATTGCATTGGCACTATACTAGATTAAGTGTATGAGGTCATATCTGAACTCAGTTCTTCCTGACTTCAGGCCCAGCACTCTATTTATTGTGCCACCTCCTTGTGAGTAGGCACTATTTCTCTTTAATCTTTGTAACCTTAATGCCTATCACAGTGCCTGGAACATAGTAAGTATTTAAATATGTTTTTGATTGACTGAAATGTCATAATAATGATAATGTAATTGAAAATGAAGGAAATTGAGATAACAAGGAGAATTAGTCCAAAAGGTTTTTAAATAAATGCTTATGCTTTGCTGGCATAATAAACATATGCATATGTTTTCAGGACTAGATTTTGATACTAAAACATCATTAAGACTTGTACTCACATCCTCTATAGTAGGAAGGGCCTGGGGTCTCCTTTGGCAGGTATTGTTTTACTTCTGAGCTCAGAGGTGCCTAGACAGACCCCTGAAAAACCCTTGACATAAGCAGTCCAAATCAGCCCTTGGAAGTACTAGTCATAACATAAAGAAACAGTTTTATTACACAAATAATACAGAAAGGAGAACAAAGACCCACAAATAGCTTTCTGTGATCTATCCCTCTACCTCCCGCATCTACTTTGTCTTCAAAGCAGCACTTCTGCATAGCAAAGCCCACCAAATAAAAATAACTGACATTTACATTGTGTTTTAGGCTTTGTAAAGCACTTTATATCATTTGATCCTATGACAACTGTGAGAGATGTACTACTGGTATTATCATCCCCAGGTTTACAGATGAAGACACTGAGGTTCAGAAAAGACAAGTGACTTGTTCATGTCACAGCTATTGACACAGTTAGTAAGTGCATCTGAGGGACGATAGGACCTAGATCTTGCTGGATCTGAATGCCTTACTCCATTCACTCTACCATGCTGCCTTCCTTGTTCAAGCTGAAATCTTCTTTCTCCTCAAACTTGGGTCACTGACAGAGGCCACTTACATGCTGCCTATCTCTCATCTCCAAATGCCCTTCCCAGTCACCATGGGTCTCTGTTTTGGCTCAGTAATTTCTCTCAGGATTCCTCATTTTTAGATGTCCAGGCAGTTGCTGAGCTTTCACATTTCTCTCCCTCAGGACGCTTCTCCCCTCCCCCCCCCCCCCCCGTGGTCCTCTTCCCTTTTAATAATGATGATGATGATGACAAAACAAAAACAAGAACTAACATTTATATAGGGCTTTAAGGTTTGCAAAGCACTTGAATTGTGTTATCTAATTTGATTGATCTTCAAAACAACTCTGTGAAGTAGGTGCCATTATTTTTCCCATTTGAAAGATAAGGAAACTGAGGCAGAAGAAAAGATAAATTATTTACCTAGGTTCACATAATTACTAAATATCTGAGGCAGTGTTTGAACACAGATAATTTTTTTTTTCTGGTTTCAATTCCCATTCTCTTCTCAGAACACTACCTAGTTGTTTCATAGTGCCTTACATTTTCTCCTTTCTTTTTTTGAGTCCCAATCCAAAGTGTCTTTTTCCCAATACCTTTTCAATAAGTTATTGATATTTCTTTCACTCTGAAGACACTTCTTATTGTTGATGAAGGTCAAGGTTCTAACTATCTATTCTGGAGACACAACAAAAATTTGAACAGATAGAATTTCCCCAGATCTTACATGGGTTATACTATTGTTCTCCTGTTTCAAATTGTTTTTTCATTAATACTACATGATCTAAAAATCTTCTCCATCCTTTAGGCATATATTAACAATAAGTTTGATTTCTTCCTCCTGTCATTCTCAATAAACGATTGCCCTAAGGATGATCTATGCTCTGATAATGGGAAATCAGTAACATTTCACATGTTTTGATTCAAATTGGAAGCTTTTCCTACTTTTGCTATCTTTTCCTCAGCACCCCAGGGTAGGCCATTCATCCCCTTGTGCTTACTGCCTAATTTCAAAATGATCTTATTAACATTTATCCCATAGCTATCAAATTTATTCAAACTTCAGCACATTAGAGCTAGTTCAGAGACCAGCAACATTAACAAAGAGTTTGGGGAAGTGATTTCATTAATAAGTAGTGTTTCCTTTGGCTAAGCAGTGACTAAAATAGGGATATGTTAATTATCTTTAAATATCATCAGTCTGTAAACACCAAAGTAGTAAAATAGTTATCTATTGTGGTATTCAGTGGGCAGTGCTAAGGCTTAAAATAAGAAAAGGAAATAACAAATTGAACATGAAGAGAAAAAGGTCCAATTGGTGGTTTATAGGACAGAAAAAAAGAATGGTGAAATTTAGCTTGCCATTTAAAGATAACAATAGGCACAACAAAACCGAGTCCTAAACCCAAAGGAAAATCCTAGGAAAATCATCTGGCATATATTCTCAGAGATTTTATGCCTAGACCTTTGCAAAAATAGCATCACAGAAATTAGAAAATGAAGGAAATTTTCCAGTAGTTGAATGTTACTTGCCAGATTATGACTGTTGCCATAAATATGCACATTAATATTTTAGCCAATCTAATTTTGAGAATTTCATCAAAGGTTCTCTTGAGATCATCCCAGGACACGAAAGACAGATTTGAAGGGATAGAGAAATGTTGGAGGAACTCCCAGCTCTGTTGTTATTGATCTAAAGCACTTAGTTTAAGTAAGTACTTTGAAAATTGGCTTCAAGACTTCATGGGGGAAGAGGGTAAGGAAAGAGCAGGAGAATGTGGAATAGGGAATATTGAAGAAAGTTGCGGAGCCTCTGATTCATAGAGATAATAAACAGAACATGATGGTGAAGCAACTTATTGAGGATTTTCCTAGGACTTTCCAACCCCCTCCAGTTTTAATTTCTGCTTTTATATTATTGTACTTTGTGCCACTGGTATTTTTTAGATGTCAAAAGGATAGATATGGCCTAGCACATTTTGTAGATTTCCATATAAGATAACATAAAGGAGAGAGTCAGATGGAAGGGATATGGTTGCATTGTTAGGAAAAACACTCATATTGGTTATCAAATGATTAAGGGATCTTCTGAAAGTGTAGGTCTGATTATGTTACTCTCCCTATTCAATAAACTCCATTAAGTCCCTATTGCCTCTAGGATCAAATAGAAAAAAAACAACAACAACAACTTCTGTTTGGCTTTTAAAGTCCTTCATAACCTGGCCCCTTCCTACAGGTCTTATACTTCTTATACTTTATTCTCCTTCACATACTCTAAGATCCAATGACACTAGACTCCTTGCTATAACATTAAAATTATTGATGTTTATTTTTATATTACAAAAATTATAGACTACTCTCATATTTAAGAGGTTTCTTGTACAAAATAAAAGTTGTACAAAAATAAAACTAATAATACAGTAACCTCAGAGGAAAATGTATTCAACATTCCATATCAGTAGCCCTCCAAAAATTGGCACCTTCCTTATTTAAGTAGCTCAGGAGCACAGAAACTACAGACAATATCTTGGCTCAGAAAAAAACCCAACCATCTAAATAGGTTCTATTTAAAAATATATATACAGTTCAGTTCATTTAAAGACTGCTAGCTTAGGACTGTAGATGACTAGAATCTTTTACTCTAGTTTTATTGAATGAAGATGGGCCTCAATGAAAAATAAATCAATCCAGCTGATTTGAACTCTATTTCTAAAATTGTAGACTTCTTACATATTGACATTTGAAAAAATCCAGTCGTCCTTTCCTTTAGAGTGCATACCACATCTGTGTACTGCCATCTTTTCTCACAATAACATATACAATGTATTGTCAGAATTAGAAGGGACCCCAGAAACCATGTCATCCAACTCCTATCTATATGAGAAGCCCATTTGTTCTTGACAGTTTCCACTTTCAGGTCATTAAGGAAGAAGGATGTCAACAGACAGGAGCCTTCAAAAGCACTGATCTTTCTGGAAGATAGGTAGAAGAATATGCAAAAATCCAACAATCAGTCAACAAATGATATTTAATCACTCACTATACAGAAATTAAAATCAAAACAACTCTGAGGTACCACATCTCACCAGTCAGATTGACTAAGATGACAAAACTGGAAAATTATAAATGGTAGATTTGAAACAATGTGGAAATGTGGAATGTGGAAAAATTGGAACACTAATGCATTGTTAGTAGAGTTGTGAACAGATGCAACCATTCTGGAGAGCAATTTGGAACTATGCCCAAAAGGCTATAAAAGAATTGCATACCCTTTAGCCCAGCAATACCTCTTCTAGGGCTGTATCCCAAAGAGATTATACAAGTGGGAGGAGGACCCGTATATACAAAATTATTTATAGCAGCTCTTTTTGCAGTGGCAAAGAATTGGAAATCAAGGGGATGACCATGAATTGGGGAATGACTAAACAAGCTATGCTATATGAATGCAATGGAATACTATCATGATATAAAAAATGAGGAGCAGACAGACTTCATAATAACCTGAAGAGACGTATATGAACTGATGCTGAGTGAGGAGAGCAGAACCAGGAGAACTTTGAACATAGTTACAGACACATCATATCTGTGACCACTAACTTTGATAGACTGGGCTCCTCTCAGCAATGCAAGGTTATAAGACAACTCCAAAAGATTCATGATGGAAAGGGATATCCACATTCAGAGAAAGAACTATAGAGTCTGAATGCAGATTGAAGCAAACTACTTGCTCTTTCTCTTTTTGTGTTTTTTTTTTGTTCCTTCTTTCTCATTGTTCACTCCATTGGTTATAATTCTTCTTTACAACTTGACTAATATTTAATGTGAAGTTATTTGTAGAACCTATATCAGATTACATGCTGCCATGGAGGGAGACAGGGTAAGGAGAGAGAAGGGAAGAAAATTTGGAACTCAATGGACTGTGGAACTGAATGTTATAAACTAAAAATATACAAATCAATTAAAAAAAATAATCACTCAAATCATATACATCAGGCACTTTGCTAAGTGGTAGATATAAAAAAGACAAAAAACTATTGCTCTTTTCCCAGGGCTCACTTTCCAATGTGGGAGGCAACATGAAAATAATTAGGCACATTACTGTCTAGTTAACACCGGCAAACTTGCTGTTCTTCACCTTAAAACTTTGTGCCATTGCACCAGCTGGTTCCAATCCCTGGAACCTTGTGCCTCTTCACTTCTACCTACTAGCTTCCCTAGCTTCCTTCAAGACTCAGCTCAACTCCTGCTGCAAGATTGTTGTTGTTGTAAACTTGAATTCTTATTACTATTTGTCATCTTTTTTATTATTATTCATTGCGTTGTCATCTCACTATTAAGTATTGTGTATTTACTTATTGATATCATGCAAAGAGTAAAAACACTGCATGAAGCAGGCTTCCGTCAGGACCCAGTTCCATTTCATATTCCAAGGCCATTTGATTAGTGATCACTGAAATGGAATACCCTTTTAAAAGAAAGAAAGAAAGAAAGAAAGAAAGAAAGAAAGAAAGAAAGAAAGAAAGAAAGAAAGAAAGAAAGAAAGAAAGAAAGAAAGAAAGAAAGAAAGAAAGAAAGAAAGAAAGAAAGAAAGAAGGAAGGAAGGAAGGAAGGAAGGAAGGAAGGGGAAGGAAGGAAGGAAAGAAGGAAGGGAGGGAGGAAGAGAGAAAGAAAGAAAGAAAGAAAGAAAGAAAGAAAGAAAGAAAGAAAGAAAGAAAGAAAGAAAGAAAGAAATGATGGAGTTAATCATTGAAAGGAGCTCGAAGTAAGTTCTAATTGGTACATCCACAAATTCAAACACCTCTAGAGGATCAGTGATTCTCCCCCAACTCCCACTGAAAGTCATGGCTGAGAGGTAGAAAGTCTCAGACCCTCTGCACATAGTCCTACATGGAGTCTGCTGGAAAAGCATTCCCTTCTCTTCAGGACAAATTCAGGTCCACAATCCATGCATGACTTTAGCAAACCACCAAGATGAGTATGGGGCTCCCTAGTAAGTGTCTAGTAGCACCATCTGGTGATTAAAGTGAACATATCTCACTTATTGCTTGATTATAAATACTGACAGTCTCTAGTACCCTCATTTTTTGAATAACAGTATTATAATACCTTATCACCCTTGCCCCTCAGAGTAACTAAGACATGTATAAAGTTGCTCCTTGGTCATTATCTGCTCAGCAAAATAAGGAAGATTAGCCCTTAAAATATTAAAGGAACTTCTTATATAATATTCTATTGATTTTGGTACAACCTTTACTGGTACTGAATGTAACCCATTTGTACCTTCTCATCCTTGAAGTTCCTATGTATTTCCTTCCTTTTAGTTAGTAAGGGAGGCTCATGTTAACTTGCTAGAAATATTGTATAAAGTTTATCAGCTTAAAAATGCATAGCCTTATACACTGTCAGTTCAGATCCTCTTTGGAAGACACATCTTCCCTGAAGTTCTAAATCATACCCTCATATCCATACCAAAACAAAGAAACCGAAATAAATGTATGTATACACACATATATGTACACACACACACATACACATATGCACACACGACTTTACCAAAATTAAACAGAAAGAATGAAAAAATAAAGTATAAATCTAAATACAAGGCATTTTGGAAAAAAATATATTTTTTCCAGGTGGGCAGGGATATAGCAGTATTACACATGATTTAAACCTAATTTTTCCCACAGGGCAGACAAGTAGAAATAAAAGAAATGGCCATCTACCATCTAAGGTTTGAATATACTTTCTCTGTTTTCTGTGGGAATAAAAACTTATATTACTATTTGCTGTCCTATTAAATTGACATATTTCTCTACAAAAATAGCAAATATTACACCAGCAACCAATCTAAGCCAACACAAAATAGTCTGTTGTAGGTCAGTATAATTCTCTATTATATGAACATTTTACTTCTGCAGAAAGAAAACAGACTTTTCTGTGGGCTTTATTTTAGAAGTTTGTAAAACTGCCAAACTTTGGGATACATTTGTAAGGAGAGAAAGCTCTGAAAAGTTGAAGGGATGATCTTGGCATTTTTGCTTGTGTGAATTGAGATGCAAGATTCAGAAAGCATGATTCAGTGTTTCATGATCATCTGAAAAATGATAGAAGGAAATGGGCTGTGGGTGTAAATGGATGACATGCTGCCACACTGGAAGCCAACTTGGAGGTAGGACCTAACATGGTTCTATCTTTAGTGTTGTTAGATTATATTACAAAGCTCAGCCTTCTAATTGCAAAGAGGAAGTAGAATTTTATAGCTTAACTTCTCAGTAATTTGATAGATCTATAAGTTTCCATCTATTAGTAGAGAATATAATCTCTTATTTATATTCATAATCCTTATCTGTGCCTTTCTAAGATTCCTTTATAAAGGATCCACCCAATGCACTATGACTTCTTAATATTACCTGGATATTAGTGCAATTTGTGATCTATCTCTTATTCATTCCTCTTGATACATAATGAGGTCACCTCCAAGTCTGACTATACATATGTTTGATGATGCCAGAAAGACTCTGTTACCTTAGCAACCCAACAGAAAGGCCCCACTCTTGGGAGAATCCAGCAGCTAAAACCCATACCCAGGGGAAGCCAATAGAAAAACCCCATTCCCCAGTACAAGTCAGAAGGGAAGCCTATCCTCCAATGAAAACAAGTCACTAAGCCCTGAAACCCAGTGAAAGGCAGTAGTAGGACATACAAATACCAAGTCACAAAAAAAAAGAAAAAGTGAGCAAAAAACAAACAAGAAAACTTTACTATAGAAAGTTACTGTGGTGAAAGAGAGGATCCAGGCATAAACCAGAACTGTGCAACATATGGCAAATGGGCTACTTGTGCCCCCCCAAAGGATTTCCAGTGGCTCACCAAAAAGGTAAGGTTGCCAGTGTGCATTTTCCTGTTTGTCATGTGACCTGGTTGGGGTAACCAACCATCATTAGTCTGTCTCTAGTCTAATCTATCTGTAGCCTGAATAAGTTAGCCTATTTTAATTTTGGCCCCTACTCACTACCAAGTAGTACAAGCATGGCACAAACTTAGAAGGGACAATAGTGTCAAAATAGCTATATGTAAAGCTTTAAAGAAAGCTGTAATTTGGTCTCAGGCCCACAAAGAGTTCCTGAAAAGACTTAAAAGGGATTTTAAAAAACAAATTAGAGGGGCGGCTAGGTGGTGCAGTGAGTAGAGTGCCAGCCCTGGAGTCAGAAGGACCTGAGTTCGGATCCGGCCTCAGACACTTAACACACACAAACAAAAAAAACCTAGCCGTGTGACCTTGGGCAAGTTACTTAACCCCAATTGCCCTCCAAAAAACAAAACAAAACAAAACAAAAATTAGAAAAATAGAAGAAAAGTTGGGAAAAGAAATGAGAGCAATGCATGAGAATCATGAAAAAAGTTGATAGCATGGGAAAAGATATTCAAAAATTTACCATGAAAAATAACTCCTTAAAAAAATAGATTGGCCAAATGGAAAAGGAAGTACAAATGTTTATTGAAGAGAATAATTCCTTAGAAATTAGAATTAACAAATGGAAGCTAATGAGTCCACAACATATCAAGATATGATAAAACAAAACTGAAAAAGTAAAAAAAAATAGAAGAAAATGTGAAATTCCTCATTGTAAAAATAACTGACATAGAAAATAGATCCAG
Source organism: Gymnobelideus leadbeateri (assembly GCA_011680675.1). Taxonomy (NCBI): domain Eukaryota; kingdom Metazoa; phylum Chordata; class Mammalia; order Diprotodontia; family Petauridae; genus Gymnobelideus; species Gymnobelideus leadbeateri. The sequence goes on along the minus strand of WOXC01007271.1, from coordinate 228,264 downwards.
GAGACATAAGAATTATTGGACTACCTGAAAGTTTTGATAAAAAAAGCTTAGAAAATATCTTCCAAGAAATTAGCAAAGAAAACTGCCCTGATATACTAGAACCTGAGGGCAAAAGAAAAATTGAAAAAATTCACCAATCATTGCCAGAAAGAGATAGCAAAATTAAAACTACCAGGAGCATAATAGCTAAATTCCAGAACTCACAGATCAAGGGGAAAGTATCGCAAGCAACCAAAAAGAAACAATTCAAAAATTGTGGAGTTACTGTCAGGACTACAGTCGAGGATTTAGCAGCTTCCACTTTAAAGAACCACAGGGCTAGGAATATGATGTACTAGAAGGCAAAAGAGCTAGGATTACAATCAAGAATCATCTACCTAGCAAAACTGAATATCTTTCATGGAAAAAAAATGAACATTTAATGAAATAAAGGACTTTCAAGCATTCATAATTAAAAGATGAGAGCTGAATAAAAAATTTGACCTCCAAATATAAGACTCAAAGGAAACATCAAAAGGTAAAAAAGAAACAAGAAAGAGAAAATGTGAAAAGATTCAACAAGGTTAAACTTTATATTTCTATATGGCAAGATATTTGTAACTCTTAAGAACGTTATTACTATAAGAGCAATTAGAAGGAGTATATGTAGACTGAGGGTATAGACATAAGGTGACTTTGATGTGTTGATACTGCAAACAACAACAACAACAACAACAACAAAATAAAGCAGTGAAAAGAAAATTGCACTGGAAGAAGATGGAGGGGTGATTGAATAGGATAAATTATCTAATACAAAAAAGGCATGAAAGAGCTTTTATAATGGAGGGGAAGAAAGTGGGGTGACAGGCAAAACTTAAACCTTACTCTCATCAAAATTGGATCAGAGAGGGAACAACATACATACTCAGTTTGATACAGAAAACTACCTAACCTTATAATGAATTAAAAAAAAATATGATGGGGATAATAGAAGGATGGGGACTGATAAAAAGGAGGGTATATTTGGGAATGAGGTGATCAGAAGGAAAACATTTGTGAGTAGGGAAAAAGTGTGAAGGGAAAAGAGCAAGAGAGGATAAACAAAGGAGAAATATCATGGAGTTTGTTATTGTAACTATAAATGTAATTATGATGAACTCACCCATAAGACAGAAGCAAATAACAGAATGGATTAAAAACCAGAATTCTACAATATGTTGTTTATAAAAAACACATTTGAAACAGGGAGATACGTGGGGAGGATACACAGAAGGAGGGAGGATAAAAGTAAGGGAATAGAGGAAAATGTATTATACTTCAGCTGAAGCAAAGAAAGCAGGGGTAGCAATCATGATCTCAGATAAAGCAAAAGCAAAAAGAGATCTATTTAAAAGACATAAGGAAGGAAAGTATATATTGCTGAAAGGTACCATGGACAATGAAATCAAATCTATACGAAACATATATGTACCAAGCGGTATAGCATCTAAATTTTTGAAGGAGAAGTTGAATGAGTTACAGGAGAAAATAGATAATAAAATTATATTAGTAGGGGACCTCAGCTTTCCCTCTCAAAATTAGATAAATCTAACCAAAAAAAAAAACAGGAAAGAAGTTGAGGAGGTGAATAAAATTCTGGAAAAGTTAGATATGGTAGACCTCCAGGAAAAACTGAATGGGAATAGAAAGTAATAAACCTTTTCCTCAGTAGTACATGGCACCTACACAAAAATTTCCATGTATTAGGATATAAAAACCTCACAAATGCAGAAAAGCAGAAATAGTAAAAGAATACTCCTCAGATCATAAGGCAATAAAATTTACATCCAATAATGGACAGTGGAAAGACAGATTAAAATTAATAAGAAATCAAATATTTTAACCCTAAAAAATAATAAGTGGGTCAAAGAACAAATCATAGAAATATTCAATAATTTCATTAAACAAAATAACAAGAATGAGACAACATACCAAAATTTATGGGATACAGCCAAAGTGATACTCAGGGAAAATTTATATCTCTAATTGCTTACATCAATAAAATACAAAAAAATATTAATGAATTGGGCATGTAAGTAATAAAAAATCTTGAATAATAACAAATTGAAAATATCCAATTAAACACCAAATTCGAAATCCTAAAAATCACAGGAGAAATTAATAAAATTGAAAGTAAAAAAATAATGAACAAATAATTAAAACTAGAAGCTTTTTTAATGGAAAAACAATAAAATAAATAAATAATTGTTTAATTATATTAAAAAAGAGAAAGAAGAAAAACAAATTACTAGTATAAAAATGAAAGGGGTGAATTCACCACCAATGATGAGGAATTTAAGACAATTATTAGGAGCTATTTTGCCCAGTTATATGCCAATAAATTTGACAATCTAAATGAAATGGATGGATATCTAAATATATATAAATTACCCAGATTGACAGAAGAGGAAATAAATAATCCATCTTACAAAAATAAACTGAACATCAATGAACTAAGAAAAAAATCCAGGACCAGATGAATTCACAAGTGAATTCTACAAAACATTTAAAGAAAAATTAAGCCCAATACCATATAAACTATTTGAAAAAAATAGGCAAAAGACTCCTACCAAATTCTTTTTTACTACATAAATAAGGTGTTGATACCTAAACGAGGAAGAACAAAAACAAAGAAAGTTATAGAACTCTTTCCCTAATTAATATTGATGCAAAATTTTAAATAAAGCATTAGCAAAGATATATAAGCAATATATCACAAGGATCATACACTATGATCAAATGGAATTTATACCAAGAATGTAGAGTTAGCTTATTATGAGTAAAACTATCAGCATAATTAACCATATCAGTAACAAAATAGAAGTCATATGATTTTCTCAATAGATTTAGAAACAAGCTTATGACAAAATACAGCACCCATTCCTAGTAATATTTACCTAAAACAACCAATAAGCATTATCCGTGATGGGGATGCCTTCCCAGTACAATCAGGGGTGAACCAAGGATACCCATTATAACCTTTATTATTTAAATATTGTAATAGAAATATTAGCTATAGCAATGAGAAGAAAAATTAAAGGAATTAGAAGAAGCAATGAGGAAACAAAACTATCACTCTTTGCATATGCCTTGATGTTATACTTAGAAAATCCTAGAGAATTGTCCAAAAACCTACTTGAAATTATTAACAACTTTAGCAAAGTTATAGGACACAAAATAAACCCACATAAACCATGAGCATTTCTATATGTTAACCAAGAAAGTCCAGCAACAAGAGATTGAAAGAGAAATTTGAGTTAAAATAACTATAGACAATAGAAAATATGTAGAAGTCCACCTGCCAACATAAACCTAGTATATATGAATACAACTATAAAACACTTTTCACACAAATAAAATCAGATCAAAACAATTGAAGAAATACTAAATGATCTTGGGTAGGCCATATCAATATAATAAAAATCACAATTCTACCTAAATTAATTTATTTATTCAGTGCCATACATATCAAACTACCAAAAATTATGTTATAGAGGTAGAAAAAATATTAACAAAATTCATCTGGAAGAAAAAAAAAGACAAGGATATCAAGGGAATTAATGAGAAAAAAATACAAAAGAAGGTGGGCTAGTCATACCAAATCTTAAACTAATATCAAAAACAGTCTGATGGTGGCTAGAAACAGAGTGGTAGATCAGTGGAATAGATTAGGTAGATATTACCTTATAGCAAATGACCATAACAATCTAGTATACGATAAACTAAAGATCTAAGCTTTTAAAACAAAATTCTTTTTTGATAAAAACTGAAAATAGTATGGGAGAAATAAGGTGTAGACCAACATCTCACACCATATACCAAAAGAAGATCTGGGTACATGATTTACACATAAAGGGTAATTCTATAAGCAAATGAAGATAACATAGAATAGTTTATCTGTCAGATTTATGGAAAAGAAAATAATTTAGAACCCAAGAAGACATAAAGAACATTACAAATGTAAAATAGATAATTTTGATTATATAAATGAAAATGGTTTTGCACAAACAAAACCAATGCCAGTAAAATTATAAGGAAAGCAGAAAGCTGGGGTGGGGGGGCACAGAAATTTGCAACAAGTATCTTTGATAAAAGACTCATTTTGTAAAGATATAGAGAACTGAGTCAAATTAATAAAAATGCAAAATTTATAAAAAATTCCCCAGTTGATAAATGGTCAAATGATACAAACAGTTTTCAGAGAAAAGTAAAAACTATAGTCATATAAAAAATGCTCTAAATCACTATTGATTAGAGAAATGCAAATCAAAACAATTGTTAGGTACCACCTCACATATATCAAATTGGATAATATGACAACAAAGGAAAATGTTGAACGTTGGAAGGAATGTAAGAAAATGGGGACACTAATGCATTGTTTGTGGGGTAGTGAACTTATCCAACCATTCTGAAGAGCAATTTGGAGATATGCACAAATTAGTATAAAAACTGTGCATACCCTTTGATACAGCAATGACACTGCTAGTTCTGTATGCCAGAGACATCAAAAAAATGGAAATGAACCTATGTGTAAAAAATATATATAGTAACTCTTTTTGTGGTGGCTAAGAATGGGAAATTGAAGGGATACCCATCAATTGGGGAATGGTTAAACAAGCTGTGGTGTATGATTTTAATGGAATATTATTGTGCTATAAGAAATTACAAACAGGATAATTTCAGAAAAACTTCGACTTAATGAATTTATTCATATGAAGTGAAAAGAACCAGGAGAATGTTGTATAAAATAACAGCAATATTGTATGATGAAGAACTATGAATGACTTGGCTATTCCCAGCAATGAAATGATCCAAGATGATCCCAAGAGACTAATGATGAAGCATACTATCTGCCTCCAGAGAAAGAACTGACATTGTTTGAATACAGACTGAAGCATACTATTTTTACTTTCTTTCTTTCTTTTTTCTTTTATTTAAGTCTTCTTATAATTACTAGTATGGAAATATTTTAAAGAATTGCACAAGTATATCCTATATCTGCTTATTGTCTTGGGGGGGGGAGAGCAGGGAAGGAGAGATAGAATTTGAAATTCAAATATTAAATAAAAATGTTGTTAAAAAAAGAAGAAAAAGGTCCACATTCAATACTGTATTTGGAGAGAAAATTAAAAAAAATTTAAATCTTTTGACATTTCCTATAACATTAAAGAAAATCTAGAAATGAGGGAAAATCTAGTAAAGTCATATTATAGAAACTACTGGAAAATTATTTTGCTATCTATCTTAAGATTTTATCTGACTGTTTTAGAGCAATTTAATCTTTAATTTTTGGTAAATCTTTAGATTTTATCTGGAAGATTTAATCACATAATAAAATTAATTTAGAAGGCTATATTTTCTGATTTTTGTGACAGAACTAAAAAAATCTATTCAAACAAGCTATTACAATGTACTTGGCCAGTAATACTTATGTAATTTGTTTTATAACTACCTTAATCTGTAAAAAAAAAAAAAAACAACTCTATTCTTACATCAAAGACATTTAAAAAATAAATCTCTAGGACCTCATTATTTTAATCTTTTATATGGGTGATATGGGGCAGCTAGGTGGCTCAATGAATAAAGCACTGGCTCTGAAGTTAGGAGGAGTTCAAATTCGGCCTCAATCACTTTACACACTTACTAGCTATGTGACCTTGAACAAGTCACTTAACCCCAATTACCCTGCCTTTCCCCCTCCAAAAAGACAAAAAAAAAAAACCCAGAACAAGTAATAGAGAAGTGGCCTTTCCTTTTCTGGAAAGGTCACATAATGAGATTTAGAAGCATCAGATACATGGTCCAAGTCTTGTATTACTACCCTTGAGACTTGGACCTGTTGCTTCTAACTCTCTTGACCCACATCCTTTCCCAGTTTTAAACATCCTTGATATCTTTTCTACTACTTTTCCTAAAGTCACTGGTGTTAACAAGCTGTAATCTATTTATGCCAGTCAATTAATCAACAAGTCAGACACTGGGCTAAATGTGAAAAATAAAAAGACAAAAATGTTCCTGCCCTCAAGGAACTTATATTCAAATTGGTGAGACAACATGGACATACATAAGTGCAAATATAAAATATACAATAAGAATACAAAGTAGTTTTGGGAGGAAGTATTTGAGCAACTGGGGTATGAGAGTGGAATCAGGAATGTCTTTATGAATAAGGTAGTGCTTTAGATGAGTCTTGAAGGAAATCAGAAATCCTAAGAAGTAGAGGTAGGAAGGGCTGCAAGCAAAAAGGATAGAAATAGGAGCTGGAGAGTTGTGCTTGAGGCACATCAAGTCCTTCATTCCCCACCGGGCTGAAATCTGGACTCCACTACCATGCCCACATCACTCAAACCTTCCTTTATCTTCCTCTTTATTTTTTTTTTAAATTCCCTTTTATATGTTTTCTTTGCCTATCCAAATGTAAGCTCTTTGAGAGCCGGGGCTTTTTTTTTTCCTACTTATGTTTTTATTCCCAACACTTTGCACAGAATCTTCCACAGAAGAAATTCTCAAGAAATACCTGTTGATTGACTGACTGACTGACTGGATTTAGCACGTGCTAAAAAGTAGGTACTCTCAATGTCACCTCTGTAGTTAAAATTCAAATAATTGTGTTCCTTCACTGGAACAATTTTTTAGATGCTATGTGATGTAGCAGAAACATTAGTGGGATGGGAGGGCAGAGAGTCATGCTGTAGTCTCTAGTCTCTGATATTAATTAACTGGGTGGCCACAGGCAAGTCATTTCCTTCTCCTGGCATTTAATATCTTCATGTGTAAAATGTGAGTGTTAGCCTTGATGACCACTAAAGTCCCTTTCTGCCTATAATTTATGAAATCAAATCTATGATCTCTGCACACTTCAGTTTCCTCATCTGTAACCTGAGGAGGTTGGACTAAATGAATTCTGAGATCTATTTTACTACTAGCATTTTTATGAAAGGGTGAGAAATGTGTATAATCCATATATCTTCTGACTCTGCAACAATGTTAGGTAAATATTTTAGAAGCCTAGCACTTCCACTGTATATTAACTCTTTAAGAGGAGACAATTCCAAAATATTCATAACCAATAATAAGACTCTCCTCATGGTCTAGAGATTGATTTCTTAATGCTTTGAGAGCATAAGCAGTAGAGTGGATGAGAGCTTTAGGGGAAGAGACCTTGGTCTTCAGGCATTCAGCTTCCTGAGAAGAGACACGTGATTCAAGACTCTCTTGAGGGAGAAGTCTCTGGTGAGAGACTCTGGTCAGGGAAAAAGCTGACATAGTAAGTGCTAGCTCTTCTATGTGCCAGCACACATTGGAAAGTCAAAGGACCCATCACAAATCTTACCTTTGCTACTGCGTATCTATAGAAAATGAAGCAGGTGATTCCATCTCACTGAACCTTGTTTCCTCTTTTGTGTGGCACAGGAGAAAGAATATAGGCTTTGGAGTGACAAGCCCCAGGATTCAAATACCAGTTCTGATATATACTACTGTGGTGGTTGGAATAGGAGGGAACTGAATTAATAAATGAGTATGAAGCACCTAATATGTGCCAGGTACTTTAATGCATGCCAGAGAGACAAAGATAAATCCTCCAAAATACATATTGTGTACATGTTAGCAGCTAAATTGAAAAATCTAAATTATGTATCTCCCTCAACACCTAGTCCAATAATGTACACAGAGTCAATATCTAAAAAAGTTCATTCAGTGAATGAATAAGTCAGTAAATTAATAAAAGCATACTATTGGCCATGGTCCTAATGTAACTCAAGTTCATTAGCTCTTGACTATAACAAGAAAACCTAACCTCTCCATAGCACACCTGTTGCTGCTTAGTATTGTTTATCTGGGCTGTTGTACAGGTAAGAACTATTTGTCTATATGAACCAGGTATGGAACTTTATCAGTATTTTTATCCACACTAGCTCTCCTCAAAAAGGTGAATATATTTTTTAAAATTAAATTTTTTTTTTGTTTTCAAAGATCCATCTTCTCTCCATTCCATTCCCTCACTCTTTTTTTTTTTTTAAAGCAATTGGGGTTAAGTAACTTGGTCAAGGTTACATGGCTAGTCATTATTTCTGTGTGGGTGCTCATTTTCTGAGGCCGGATTTCATCTAGGGTCATCCCAACTCTGAGGCCAGCGCTCTTACTCACTGCGCCACCTAGCCGCCCCTTTTCCCTCACTCTTAAGAAAGCAAGGAAGGGGCGGCTAGGTGGTGCAGTGAGTAGAGTGCGGGCCCTGGAGTCAGAAGGACCTGAGTTCGGATCCGGCCTCAGACACTTAACGCACACACCAAAAAAACAAAAAACAAACAAACAAAAAAACCTAGCCATGTGACCTCGGGCAAGTTACTTAACCCCAATTGCCCTCCAAAAAGCAAAAAAAAAAAAAAAAAAAGCAAGGAAAAGGAAACTTGTGTTACAATCATTTGTAGTCATTTAAAACAAATTCTCATATTGGGCATGTTCTCTCTCAAAATCTATCAATGTGTATATTGTATCAGGAGGTGGGTATCAGGGGTCACCTGTTGTTCAGTGTGGTGATCTGAGCTGCTAAGTAGCACTGGGGATATAATGCTGGGCACGGAGTCAGGGAGACTCATCTTCCTGAGTTCAGATCTGACCTCAGACACTTACTAACTGTGTGACCTCAGGCAAGTCAGTTATCCCTGTTTCCCTCAGTTTTTTCAGCTGTAAAATGAGCTAGAGAAGGAAATGACAAATCACTCTAATACCTTTGCCAGGAAAACCCAAGATGGGGTCACAAGAAGTCAGACACAACTTAAAATGACTAACAGTAACAATGTATTGATCAGAGATCCTAAGTCTTTCCAAGTTTTTTGTCTTTTCAATATTTTTGTTACTACATAAATTATTCTTCTGGTTCTATACACTTTACTCTGTATTAGTTCATACAAAGTTTCCCATATTTCTCTGAAACTATCTCCTTCATCATTTCTTATAGCACAATAATATTCTATTACATACATATACCATAACTTGTTCAGCCATTCCCCAAATTACAAGCATATCTTTAGTTTCCAATTCTACACCTCTAAAAAAGAGTTACCCTTAAAAAGCTTCTGCATAAACAAGTCATTTTCCTCTTTCTTCGATTCCTTTGGTGATAGAAACATGGGCATATTTGAGTGCCTTTGAGTTCTGGATTTATTAACTGAACTTGTGGTACTGTTCTTTAGAGGTACTTTGTCTTAGGAGGAACTCTGATGATTTAGTTCATTGTTTGGAGTTTTGTGTTTCCTTTAATTGGGACAGTTGGAAATTCCTAAAGAATGATATCTCTTTCTGAAATCATTCTCTTCTAGGGCACATTAAAGGAACTGTATAGCCTAAGGAAAATCATGACCAAGTCAGTCCCAGGAACTACACAGTGAGAGAGAAACAGTTAAAATTAGGGACCACAGTCTAGAACTGAGTCATGTACTTTTAAATGAACTCCAATTACCTCACCATAGTATATCATTTTTGAATTTTATATTTTATTTAACCTTGTTAATAACCTCCTACAGAAACCTACTCTTAATATCTTGCATATATAGAAAGCATAGGCAAAAGAGAAGGGAAAGAGATAAGTAGGAGCTGAAATGAGGCACTCTGATATGGTAGGAGTAGTTCAGATTGGTAGATCTCTGAATCTGGGGAGCTGAATTGCCTCAGGGGTCAGGAAAGTAAGAGTGGGGCTAGCATGGACCAGGAAGTTTAGAACATAATAAAAGGCAAGAAGCAGCAGGGTATAACGGATGGAAAGCTGTCCTTGGAGTCAGGAATATGTGGTTTCAAATTTCACCTCTGCCACATATTGGCTGAGTAACTGTGGGTAATTCACTTAACCTTTCAGTTCTCTAGATAACTTTTTAAGACTAAATATTGCACATTAATTTCTATTCTGCATTGGTAGAGGGAGTTCCTTCACCAGTGATCTCCCTATACTGATTAAATCATAGGTCCAGATGGAAGAAGGCATGAAGAAGGAGAGGCAAGTAGATTAGCCCTGGGGTCAGAGGCAAAAGTTTCTGGGAAACTGGACTGATTATGATTTAGTTGACTACCGGAGATTGGTGGTCTTGGCATGAAAGTTATGCCCTAGATGTTTATCTGATAAATAACATTCTAAGGAACTATATTATAAGTTATGAGTAGAGAAAATGGACTCTAGAGAAAAAGCAGTGGAGAAAGAGAGATAGAATATGCAATCATACCATAGATAATTTCAGATCTGGAACAACAGAATATGTAACATAAGAGCTATATTTTAAAACAAAAAAGACATAATAGGGATTTGAGAACAAAGTGGAAGCCTGGAATTGGTAGATCAAAGAGACAAGCATTCCTTTTGGCCTTGAGATTGATTTGGTACTGTTGTTATCTTAAAGCTAGACGTGGGGACTTGAGTCATCCCTAGGCGTTCTTAAAGGGATATTCAGTCTTCCAGAGATAGGAACTCAAGAGAAAGGATTTGGGATTGCAAGAACTGAAAGGCAACAGCAGAGAGGACGTAGCAATCCCAAACCCCAATCCAAGATTTAAGAAGTGAAACCAGAAAGAGAGATTAAAAAGAAACAAACAAAAAATAAAGGGCTCAGTAATGGTAGAAAAAGGAAAGATCATGGAGGGCCATCAGGCTCCTACTGGCATCTCAAAGCACAAGACTAATGATGAGGTCACTTGTATCTATCATTTTAAGGATTCAAGGAAGTTTAATAAAGGGGGTGAGGGGAGTTTCTTTTTCCAATTTCCTATCCCCAGATCTGTCCTGCAACAGACACTACAATTTATACTACTTGCTTTTTTAAAAATCTAAAAAATTTCTGTATCATGATTTTGCCTCAAACATAGAGCCTAGAGATAAATGAAAATATAAATTAGAGCAGAAAGCTATACCTCAGTCTGAATGTTAGGAATTTTTCCAACTGAAAGCTCTAAACTACTGAGATTGCATTAATAACTTTTCTTTTGAAGTAAGCTCCAGAAAATAGAATAAAGGGGGTAAGTGAACCTGATGGACATTATATTGCCCCTCAGCTAAAAAAGTAAGCTAGTAAGTTTTTAACAGTGTGTTTGATTAAATTTCAAGAGAGAAAGGGTATAGAGAGAAGTAGGTGACCAAAGAAAAGACCATATCCTCACCTACTTCCTAGGGAAGAGATAGGAAAATACAGAGAAAGATTTAGTTATCTCCCATATAACAGGGGAAAGGCAATAGAAAGGATAAAGTAGGGTTGGGCAATCTCTACCCTATACAGTGACATCCATCTGTATTACAAAAACAACTACTGAACTTAGCAGACATCAGGAAAGCAAATTGATATAATATTATTTTTAGGGTAAGAGGTTGATTGAATAAATAAAGAAGTAACAAACAAATAAATAATTCAACTCATGGAGCATCTATTAAGATCTCATATTACCAATAGAGTAATGGAGAATTGACCACATGTATTCTAGTTATATATGTAAATAAAAACACAACTGAAAGATTGCTGTTATTCATTCCAGCAAATATTTTACCTATCCAAATGTAAAAAAAACTGCCACAAAAGTATGAAAAATGTTACCCAATTGTTTAAATTAAATAAAAATCCTGGAGTTAAATAAATACAGCATGGGCTTGAATAACGGCGTCCACATAAGCATTCACATAGGCATTTTAATCTTTAAAAACAATGCCTGAGTTACTAATTTAGCAAATTGAGACAATAGGCCAACCCCTCTATTTCTAAACTATCAAAGATTAAAAAAAAATATTCCCTTGAAATCTGCACAGGAACATGACATACATTTGGTAAGGCAGTTCTATCCTGGGATAGATATATCCTGGTAGCATCCAATACAAACATATTTATCATGCTGCCTACAGATTTAACAAGGGGAATATTTTCTCTTTTGGTGTAACACACATCCCACTGACTTGAAAATATTGCCGTTGACTAGCAGGCTGCTCAAATAATTTAGTGTGCTTTTGAATATATTTAGTCCAAAGTAAGGTAAGAAAACATCTGTTACTTACGTTTTTGAGTCATCCCACAGAACACAATAAGGATTCAAAGTACCCTAAAATAAAAAGAAGGAAAAAAACAAAACAAAAAACAAATAGAACTTGAGTAAATAAAAATTTAGGAATAAGGTATTATAGGAAATGCAAGCAAAATTGGATATGATGGTGCTTGAAAAATCCTTCTCCTTTTGAAATGATTTATTCTTTATTTCCTGGAAATATATTTTTTTTATTTTTAAGTTTGACTAAATACCCCCTATAATATCAATCATAATAATAGATTAATTGTTTACAAACTTAGGTTTTTTGACCAATGATTATTGGGAGAAGCCATAGAATAGAAGACTGGCCTTAGAGTTAGGAAGGTCTAGGTTTGAGTCTTGCCTGTAATAATATGCATTCTCTATCTCACCAAGAAAGAGTAAATAATCTCTTAACTTCCAAGGCAACTATCTAAGACTCTAGGCTGCTGATCTGTATCCATGGAAGGAGTCTCCGTAGAATAGGCTCCCTATGCTAAAATAAACATTTTAAATATCTTGATTACAGAACAAAAATAATTTTTAAAAATTAAGATCTTTAGAAAATAAGTTCTGCAAAGTGGAAAATTCTGGTAAACGTCACCTATTATGTTTTATATTTTGAAAGATACCCGATTAATCTTCCTTCAATCCAAAAATATTGTTGCATAATTGCATCCAAGAAGGCAAACAACTTTCCCTATAATTAAATTATAATTAAGTATTCTAAAATTTGACATATTATAATTTAGATTAGGGAACAATAATAGTAAGCCTTAAAATAGATTCAACCTGTTTTGTGGTGTGTGTGTGTGTGTGTGTGTGTGTGTGTGTGCATGGACATGTTTAAATTATTTGGGTGAATAGAACAGAGTTTGGCTCAGAAACAGATAGCACATTAAGAATTTCATAGTATGCTAAACCAGATTAACACTCCTTCTTCCACCACAATTAGTACTCTCTTCCCATCCAAGTCACCAAAGGACATCTCTCTAATGCCTTTATAACCACAAAATAAATAAGTACTGAATTTCCATCCAATTAAAGCAGAATGTATTATATCTGAGTTCAGAAACAACAGTTTTTATATTCCATCTCAGGTATTTACTAACTGTATGATCCTAAACAATTCATTTAGTCTTTCTCTGACTCTTTCCTTGTACGTAAATGGAATTGGTCTCCACAGCCTCTAAAATTCCTTCCAGCTCTAAAGCTATTTGTTGCTATTCTTCAGTCATTGGAGTTGGGTCCAACTCTTTGTGATCCCATTTGGGTTTTTTTTTTTTGTTTTTGTTTTTGTTTTTTTTTGGCAAAGATACTGGAGAGATTTGCCATTCCCTTCTCCAGCTCATTTTACTGATGAGGAAACTGAGATTAACAGAGTTAAGTGACTTGCCCAGGGTCATGCAGCTAGTAAGTGTCTGAGGGCCAGATTTGAACTCAGGAAGAGAGTTCCTGACTCTAGGCCCAGCACTCTACCCGCTGAGTCACCTAACTGCCCTAAATCTTTGATACTATGAAATACTTATTGACAACCTGCAGTTGTGCTAAGTCTTATAAAGGATCTAAAAGCAGAATGGTCACCATAGTATTATAGAGCTGAAAGGAACCTTTGAGATCATGTAGTCTATTCTCCTTATTTTTAACTGATCAAGAAGCTATGGCCCTGACAGGTTAAATGATTTGCCAGAAGCCATATAAGCATCATGCAATCAAAATATAAAGCATGCTTCCTTTCTATAGAGCTTACATGTTTATTAAAGAGAGAGGCTATGAACAAATTTAATACTATAGATATTTACTAATTGCCTATTTCACAAAAGGCCTTGTCTTGGATTCTACTGAGTATACAAAGATGAAATCAAAATGTCTGAAAAATTGTTAAACTCTTACTATATAGAAGACATTATGCTAGATACTAGAGAGAAGTCAATTATGACATGAACTTTCCCTGGCTATCCCTCACATCTGGAATTCCCTTCTTCCTCCACTACAAAAACTGACTTCTCTGACTTCCTTCAAATTTCAACTAAAATCCCAACTTTTACTGAAAACTTTTTCAAGCTCCTCAGTTCTAGTGTTTTCCCTCTGTTAATTATTTCCTTTTTATCCTATATGTATACTTTGTATATATTTGATTGCATGTTGTTTTCCTTGTTAGATTATAAGCTCCTGGAGGGTAGATACTGTCTTTTACCTCTTTTTATATCTTCAACATTTTGCAAAATATCTGGCTCATAGTAGGGAGTTAATAAATGTTTATTGATTGGTGGATAGATGAATAGTTTAGAGATAATGATTTTTGAGGTGCGAAAGGGACATATAACTAGAGATATCTACCAATCAGTTGGGGATATAGGACTGGAATTCTCAAAAGATAACAGGACTGGGGTTATATATTTTGGAAATTTTCTATATAGAAAGAATAATTGTAGTCATTGGGATAGATGAGATCACCAAGGGTGATGATATATAAAAAGAAAGAGAGAAGTGTGGGGCAGAGTATTGATATAATTCACATTTAGGGGAGGTGGAAGATGGGGATGAGGAGCTAACAAAATAGAGGAGTGATAGGAGATTTAGGAATAGAACTATGAAAGTCTGGCATCATGGAAACCAAGGGAATAAAGACTATAAAGGAAGAAGGAGGGCCTGAGGGCCCAGGGCAAATGTGATAGGACAAGAAGGATAAGAACAAGAAAAAAAAGAGATTTTAGAAATTTAGAAAAAAAGTACAAATTAAGTGGTAGGGGAGAGAAAACCCACTTCTGGCTTCTACAGATGGAGATCAAAGAGACTTCATGAGACTTTGAAATTCAAATGCATACAATGCCATGTCCATAACTAACACTGACAGAGAGAGAGAGACAGAGAGAGAGAGAGAGACAGAGAGAGAGAGAGAGACAGAGAGAGAGACAGAGAGACAGAGAGAGAGACAGAGAGAGAGTCAGAGAGACAGAGAGACAGAGACAGAGAGAGACATACACAGAGAGAAAAAGATTATGGCTGGAGGTAGTCAAAGATAGCTTCATAGGAAGTAGGTACAGCCATTTTCACTGGATAGTTTGCTGGCCTTTCTATCCCTTCTAGAGCAATGGGCAGTCAATATAATTAGAGAAGAGGAGGCAATACAACCAGTTCTGAAACTGATTCTCTCAATATTGCATATAGAGAACAAGTGAATGCAAGAAGATTGAAGGCAAGAGTCAGGTAAGATTTTTGTGGTAAGTCAAAGTGGTTGTTTTGAGTTGGAGTCCATGGATGTTTCCCTTTCTCTGTATTTCTTTCTGATACACTCATTCCCTGTAGAGGTGTGTTCAGGAGGGGATTTATTTTGTATGATCTCCTTATGAATATACTCATAAGATTCAAAGTCTGGGTACAGTAAAGCACCACTGGGAGTAGTTCATGATGATTTTGTGCCTATAGATTCAGTGGAAATTGGGTCCCTGAGAAGTGTCTTCTGGGGACTCTTCTCTCCCTTGAATAAAGAAAGCAGGGTTGCTAAGAAATTTTACTGTGTACGTTGATGCTCTCTTTAAATTTTCTTTCCATATTTATTGTATAGGTAGCAAAGGAGCTGCATTTGATAATTACTGGTCATCACAAGTAATACATCCACAAAATATAAGTCAGTTCTAGAATAAAAATTAAAATCACTTTCTACAGCTTTGGATAAATACTTAATATCAATCAACTTTGTTTTCACCTTTACACAAGGAAATACAGTTCAGATTAATCAAGTCATTTCAATTCAATTTAAAAAAAGATTGAATGTCTATAATGAACAAAGGAAAGGAGAATACAAATGCAGAAATGAAAAATTCCCTGTCTTCAAGGAACTTAAATTCTACTGGCAGTGATGAGAAAAACTACTTTTGTTTCTATCCTAAGCTTGTCAAACTCCTCCAAACCTTCTCTCTGGGTGTGTTTCTGGGTGGAAATATCAAATGTTTTTCAAAGGAGTCAAATATTCATGATGTGCTCTTTTAATAAATGTAGGGTTGGCTTCCAGATAGGCTACGACTAGTTGATCAACACACATTAGAATTCTATACTACCTAGTTCCACACAGGTGTCCCAATATATCCTAGGAGGCACAAATACATAATGATATTGCTTCTCTATGCCTGTATTGAGCAACTTCTTCACTTTGTAGAGCCAAGGTTAAGTTAATTTACTTATAGTTTGTAAGAGATAAGAGAAAATTAAAACAAGGATATTATAAACTGCATAAGTGGATATGTCAATTATTTATGAAGTCAGCATCTAAGATGGGAAATAAAAAACTAAAAATAAAAATTTGAATGAAATTTGTAAACTCCAAAAGGAATGGATGAAAGGATCCATTGAGAAACCACTTATTAAATATTTATGATATAATTTCCAGATAACTTTAAAAGGACCAAGCTATAAGATCTATTATGAGAAATTTCCAGGAAATCAATTTTAGGAAATCACAAGACATGGTAGCAAGACATGAGAAAATAAAAATAAAAAAAATAAAAAGAGTATCAAATTATAATGCACAACTTATTTTAAAAATGATAAAATTTAAAATAATTTGGAATGTATCAAATGATTAGGTAATATGGATAAGAGATGAACTTACCAGGCTGACAAGCTGATTAACATTTAAGACCATGCTTCTGAAAATTGTCTGAAAGGATGCATTACACTTGACAAATGTGGCCCCCAAAATCTTTTCAGCGAGACCAAACACTGTGCTCCCAAGAGCAGAGCTGAACTCATTTCTTTATCCAGTTTAAGTAATTCTACCACTTTATTTTCTGACCTTTTTAAAAGAAAGTTCTAACATCCATCCAGCTTCCATGTTAACTTAATACTTTCTTCATGTCACCTTTAGGTAACTTTGATACATTCAGTTTCTCTCCCTTCTCTTTTCTGTTTGTCACAAACATCAGTCAGTAAAGACTTAAGAGTGTATTATCTCAGGAAGGGTTTATCCACTTATCTACCAGTGAATTCCTCTGGATATTTCTACCTGCTTCCCATATCTAAGAAAGGTCTTTTTTCTGCTTCCTTTCTTCTTTCAAATCCCTACTTCCTAATCTTTTATTCTGTGAAATCTTTCAAGTGATACAGTATCTCACCTTCCAAAGCATGGGAGTTGGAGATGTGTCAGAAATGAGAAAAAAAGTAATATCAGCAAAGTCAACTGACCCTCATTCTTGTGATGTGTTTTATTTTTTTCCCCCTACAATCCCCTGGTTTCTGTAGATACTACCTGTCTCATCTGTGATTCATAGAGCTAAGATTGTATCTTATAATTCTTACACTCAGTACACATTAAGTGAAAACATTATTACTTTTCATTAAATTCTCTTCCAGATTACAAGCACTCAGTGAATGTGTCATGGTTGATTTTTGACTTGGAAGCTGAAATGAACTTTTCTTTATCACTATAGCCCTCTTGAATCAATGTCCCTGAGTGTATAGGCACTATAAAGGTTTACAACATGAATTCTGAGTTCAATAGTCTAAAGTATGACTTGCATCTCTGCTTCATATCCAGGAGCAGAAATATCCCAATGTCTTCTTGGGCATAAAAAGGGGGTTTCCCCTATCTTTCCCCCACCTTCATGTTATTTTTCCATGGCATTAACTGAGAACAACCGCAGCTTTATTTCTTCTCATTGGTGTTTGACATTATTTTATTTTTACCTGCATTAAACATTTTTAAATGTCTCCCCATTTTCCCTGGACTGGAAGTAGGGGGCTTATTTGCAGGCCTGATGTTAATCCTGATCAGCCCAGCATCTTTTATCTGCTCCATTACAAACTGGACCTACTCAGGCAACTGGTGAGGCCCACTAACAAAGGCTCACTCACTATATTGATACCAGAGTTAGTGCTGACAAATGATCAGCATAGCCGACTGAATCTTAGAACTCTTGAGCTCAAGATTCTCTAACCTTAGTATCTCTGGAAGCTGAGATTACAGGCATTTCCCCCAATAAGCCAGGCTATGTCAAGGACTATGTTGGTGACCACTATAGGAGCACTAGAATTGCTGTGAGTGTGCAGCCTCAATTTTTTACCTCTTATACTCTTATAAAACCCTATTTTATTGTTTTGTGGCTAGAGCTACCACGCAGAATTTCTCGTTTTTTTTGGGGGGGAGGGCAATTGGGGTTTAGTGACTTGCCCAAAGTCACACAGCTAATTTTTGTGTTAAGTGTCTGAGGTCACATTTGAACTCAGGTCCTCCTGACTCTAGCGCCGGTGCTCTATTCACTGTGCCACCTAGTTGCTCCAACCACACAGAATTTCCCCTTCTCCTTCCATCCCCACCATGACATTTGTACTTATAGTAGATACATAATTTAAATTCAGAAATCAGTGATATGAGAAACGCCTACCTCTATGCGCTTTATGGTCCAGTCAAGTGACTGTCTTTCTATTCATCACACAGGATGCTCTAATCCAATCTCTATGTCTTTGCACTGGATGTCTCCTAGGTCAGAAATGCTGTGCCTCTTCACGTCTACTTCTTAGGATTCCTAATTTTATTTAAGAAGAAATTCTTCCTATAGAAGACCTTTCCTGATTAATCCATTCCACCACGTCAAGTCCAGTGATTAGTTAGTGTCTTCTCTCCTCATATTATCTTTTATTTGTTTTTATATACCTACCTTTGTGAATGTTAGAATGTAAGTTACTTGAGTATTAAGACATTCATTTTTGTCTTTGTAGCCCTAGCACAATGTCTAGCAGAGTAGACATTGAAGAAATGCTTGCTTATTGATTGATCACAAAAATAACTTTTCAACTACTGCCTGACTCATTAAATATGGTTATAAATATCACTGTGTATCAAATTCAAATTACATTAATAATTCATACTTGTATTATTTGTGCTATCAAAAACTTTAAAAAGCTACACACTTACAAGGAGTAAAATGCTAAATTCTACAATGCCCAAACCTTTTGAATTATGAGGTATTTTTAAAAAATTCGGTAGCGTAATAATTACATTTAGGAAATATACAGAGCATGAATTTGAAATGCAAATATGACAGCACATCATGAACATGTCTGCCTAAATTCAGACATTTTTGTTTAAAGGAAAAAAGATATATTCAAAGAACAAATAAGAAAATTGAAGCCATCCATGGACTCCTTCAACAGCCCACTAGCAAGCTGCTTAAACTCTCTATGTTCTCATCTATGTTTTCTGTTTTCTTGCAGTGTCAGATGAATAAATTACCTTTTTCCTTGCCAAAGCTGTCTTCCACCTGTACCCTCAAATTCATAAGATCATAGAGATTTGTAAGGCACCTAAAAATCATTGAGTCCATCTTCTTCACTTTATGTATGAAGAAATAGAGGAAGGGCAGTTAAGTGTCTAGCCCAGGGTCACATAGCCAATAGCTATCTGAAATACAATTTGAACCTAGGTCTTTCTTCCTTCAGTATCCTATCTTTTCTATTATGCTGCCTCTCAATTCTGTCAAAAGTCTTCTGTCAGTTCTTTCAAAACTTATATCTGTCCTGTGTCTTCTAAGATGAAATGGAAATACATTTGTTAAGGGCTTACTGTGTGCCAAGGATTAGTCCATTAGTCACCTCTCTCCTACTCCAAAAATGTTATTTCTACCAAAAACTTTCTGAGACTTCTCACTGATAAATGAATAAAATATAAATAAATGATCTTAGAATTCTAGGCCCCCCCATAACTTGCCTCTTTCTCAAATTGGCCTACTTTGCTCCCAATTCTCATCCTTCCCTTTCCCATCTTTATTAATTTGTTCATACCAGCCCCGTGTCTTTGGAGCAGTAGGATATTTTAAAAGGCTGAAAGCCAGGGAATTTTCAGCTCTAATCTGACTTCTAACACATACTGGCCATGTGACCTTGGACAAATTACTTATCCTTTCAGCACTCTAGGTAATTTACTAAGCCTATAAGCCACAATGAGCAACAGTTATAGTCAACAAGTATCTATTAACTTCTTACTATGTTCCAGGTATTAAGTGCTAGGAATGAAAAGAAAGGCAAAAACACTCTCACTGTTCTTCAAGGAGCTCACATTCTAAGGGAAGATAGAGAATGTGAAGAATTTCTTGCATACAAAATATATACAGAATAGGTGAAAGGTAAGGGCACTTTGGAGCTAGGCCTGAAGTCAGTCATAGTCCTGAGATCAAATCCAGTCTTAAACATTGACTAGCTGTGTGACCCTGGGCAAGTCATTTAACCTCATTTACCTTAGTTTCCGTATCTGGAAAATGAACTAGAGAAGGAAATGGTAAACCACTCCAGTATTGTTTCCAAGAAAACCTCAAATGGGGTCATGAAAAGTTGGACACAATTGAAAAATGTCACAACAAATCTTAGAAGAAGAGAACCAGTAATTCCCTAGAGGGGCTTGGGAAAGGCCTAATAGAGAGGGAAGAATGTAACTGAGTCCTGAAGGGAGCCAAGGAAACTAGAATTTTGAAGTGAGAGGAAGGAGTTCCTTCTAGACATAAGAATAGCCTGTGCAAAGACAGAGTTAGGAAACAGTGCTGTGCCCCACGTATAGCAAGTATAACAAGCAAGCCTATGTGACTGAGTCATAGAGTTCATGGAGGGAAGGAAAGTGCATGAAGACTAGAAATGCATTAAGTACCAGATAGATTCTGAAGAAAAAATGGGGCTCCTGGGGGTTACTGAATAGAAGGGTGACCTGTACTTTGGTAAAACAAATTAGACAGTCAGATGTAGGATGTATTGGAGTAGAGAGAGACTCGAAGTGGGGAAACCAAAGAGAAGGCTATTGCAAATAGAGGTGATGAGGACAGGAACTCATGTGGTAGCTCTGTGAGTAGAGAGAATGGGGATTGTAAAAGAGATGCTATGTTGGGAGAAATGACAAGATGTGACAACAGAAATGTTGGGAAAATGCTAGTGAGGAGTCAAGAATAACAGCAATGCTGCAAACCTGAGTCACTGGAAGGATGGCAATACCAACCACAAAAATAGGAAAGATTAGAAAGGAGGAGGAGTTGAGGTAAAGATAACAAGTTCTATTTTGAAAACATTGAATTGGAGTTAACAATGACATATCCAATTCCAAATGTCTAAAAGTCATTTTATGATATGTTTATGGATCTGAGGAAAGGGGGGGGGGAGGGAGAGAGAGAGAGAAACTAGCTTTGGATATATAGATCTAGAAAGGATCTTCATAGGGATTATAATTGAACCCACTACAGCTAGTGAGATCTCCAAGCAAGACAGAGTACACTCCAAGAAGACAAATGGGCCCAGGACAGAATCTTGGGGAATACCCACAGTTAGAGGGCGTGACATGAATGAAGATCCAACAAAAGGAACTGAGGAGAGGCCAGATAGAATGAGGATAACCAGAAGACATTATGGTCAGGAAAACCTAGAGAGGTGAATGAGAGGGAATCAGCATTTATATAAAGCCTACTTTGTGCCAGACACAGTACTAGGTACTTTGTAAATATTATCTCATTTGACCCTCATAACAACCCTGAAAGGAAGATGCTATTATTTTCCTTATTTTTACAGTTAAGGAAATAGACAAACAGGGGTTAAGTGACTTGCCCAGGGTCTCACTGTAATGGAAATGCAGATTTGAAGATCTTCCCTGCCCCTAGGCCCTTTGATTGTCTTAAGTGACTCTGAGAACCCTCTTTAATTTGAAAATATACTCTGCCCCCTAATAGGCTGAATATATCACATGGAGCCTGTGGTAAGAGGCTTGGTTTTCAGGAATGACCACACCTTGACGCTGTGTGATTGGGCAGTGGGTCAAGAGGGTGGTTACATTCTCTGATCCAGAAGGCTATATAAACCCTGATGGGAGACTTTGCTTTGGGGCTCACTTTGAGAAGTGTTGTGTGATTTGACCAGATGAGACTCTGGGCAGCCATTGAGAGCCCCCGCCCCCCCACCTTTGAAAACCCAGATGTTGATGCTTCCCTCTCTGGTAACTGTGATTTGGTATTGATATAATGGTTGGACAGTTTGGAAGCCTGTCTACTTGATCTGTCTGTATACTCTGAAGTTCGGGGTGCTGACCTTTTCCCCCTGAACTAGGTAATATATGTTTGTTTGATTAAAGTAAGCTTGTTAACCCATTTTGAGTTGCTTTCCCTTTGAAAAGCAGATCTAAGAACCTGTCTTGGCAGCCACCCTGTGGGGATGTTGTGGTGCTGGCTGCTACAGTCACATAGCTAGAAAATGTCTGAGGCTGTATTTGAACTCTTCTTCCTACTCTGGATCTAACACTCTACCTGCCTCTGAGGTGGAAAGACTCTTTAGAAGGCGGTGGCTATTTAGAGGCATTGTTAGCTTAGAATGTGTGCAAAGGCCATTTCCTACATCTTCTCAAGTATCTTCTATTTTTATCATTAATTCCATTTTAGTCAACTGTAGGTTATTTAAAATAAATTTCTACAACTTAATGGAATAAAAAGAAGGAGGTGGTGATCTGCAGTGTCAAAGTCTGCAAAAAGTTCATAAAGGTAAAGAAAAAGGTCATTAGATTTGTTAATTGAGATCATTGGTAGCTGGGCAAATGACAATTTCAGTCATATGGAGGTCAGATTGCAGAGGGTTTAAAATAGAGTAAGAGGAGAGGAAGGGCAATCACCAAGTGTAGATGGCTTTCTCAAGGAGTCTAGTTAACTATGAAAAGGAGGAAATATATAGGATATTCGTTAATGGGCATGATTGGATCAGTGTAGGATTTTTTTTTAAGCCTAGACTGAAGAAACATGTTTGTGTAGGTATCAGAAAAGGAGCCAAGAAATGGGAAGAGATTGAAGATGAAGTGGGAATGACAGTGAGTACTGTCTACTGGAGAAATTGGGAGGGGATGAGATAAAGAGCATGTATAGAGTGATTTGTCTTGGTAAGGAAAACAGTCACATCTTTATCAGAGAAGGCATAGAAAGGAGATAGTGAGCAGGGGAATAATGTCTAAATGATGTGAGATGAAGAGGGGAGAAGATGATACCATTGGTGAATGGTCTGACTTTTTTGTTTTTTCAGTGAAGTTTGATTTGAAGTCTTCAGCTAAGAAGATGTGGGAGAAGATGAGGAGAAAGAAAAACGTTTGAAATATTTGCTGCAGTGAAAGAGATCATGAATTTATAAGTAAGAATTTCCTCACTTGGAAGTTCCCTAAACAAATTGAATCCCATATCTAGTTCCTTTTCTATCTCTATCCCTACATGTTCTCTATCTGAAGTATTTCCCTCCTCTCATTTTTCCCAAGTTTCTTGTGATCACACACACACACACACACACACACACACACACACACACACACACCCATCATTTGATTGTAAACTATTGGAAAATAAAGTCTGCAACAAATTTTATTTTATTGTTTGTATCCGCAGCACCTAATTACACTGTCTTAAATATGGGTGACACCATAATTTTTTTAAATTGGATTAAACATTCATTTTAGCATTTTTGGAAAAAAAGTTCATTTTGTTTGCTTGGTTTTCATTAAAAGTTTCTCCATTAAAAGACATCATTACCTTAAAAAAAGCAAGAGAAATAAAAGAGTACAACCCTACAAAAGCAGAGGACAAAAAGTAATTTAAAAATGTAAAAGTATAAAAGCCCCCTTTTGTAGGAACTGAGCTCGGAAGGAAATGGATTTGACCTTTCTTTAACTTTGTGGTGTGATTTTTAATTGTTTGGGTTGGTATTAGTGGTTGATTTCCATGAAGATTAAGCATTGACTGATATTATTTTGATTGTTTCTCGCAGATGAGAAAATGGTAATGACTGGAGCCATTACAATCTTACATTGTGTTTTCTATTAAGATTTGATGAGGATGTAGCTTATTCATTTTAGCTTATAAGTCTCTTAATTTGATTAATTAAATCTCAGTAATATGTAACATAGATAATATAAACAAAATTTATAAACTCAATGCCTACAGTGTGTTTTTGTGATCATAACCAGCTTCTCTAATTTAATGGATAAGGACTGGAGTTGTGTTTTCTCTGGAAATACGGTTGAGGATTTCCTTTCCTTTCCCAGCATAGGTTGGTACCTTTTATTTATTTATTTTTTGCAATTGATAGTCTTAGAGACTAGCCTAGAAGATTAAGAAGTTAAGTGACTTGCCCAAGGTCACACAGAAAGCATGTGTCAGATTCAGGAATTGAACCTTTCCATCCACTAAGTTATGATGTCTTTGCTGTTAATGGAACTAATGTTTTTATGAAAATGACCATAAGAGTTGGTTGACATTTGTTTGATTGCACACTTTTGTAGGGTGTGGTTTATTTATCCACTCTAAAGGTTTATTAAGTACCTATTTGTCTGGCATTTTTCTGGGCCTTGAAAATACAAAAGAGAAAGAGAAAAGAGGGTGATTCCTTCTAGGATTATGATAACTTTGGAAAAATCACTGGGAAATGATTTCTTTGGAAAGGAGAACATGTGAAGGAAAGAACAATGAAGAAGTTGGTAGGGCTTCCTGATCCAGAAACCTACCTTTCTAGGCAGTGTAATACAATAGAAAGTATACTCACTTGGAAGTCAAAGGACCCGAGTTTCTAATTTGTCCTGGTATGTACTGCTTATGTGACCTCATGTCCCTTCCTGCTCTCAGTATCTTCATCTTCAAAGTGAAAGGGCTGAACTAGGTGGCCTCTGAGGTCCCATCATCTCCTTCTAGTATCCTTCTCTAACATAGATAGTCTAGGGAATTTCTTTCTAGGAAAAGTGAAGTATTATGAAACTAGGAAGACTA
Source organism: Gymnobelideus leadbeateri (assembly GCA_011680675.1). NCBI lineage: Eukaryota > Metazoa > Chordata > Mammalia > Diprotodontia > Petauridae > Gymnobelideus > Gymnobelideus leadbeateri. The sequence continues at coordinate 203,461 of WOXC01007271.1, read as the reverse complement.
TATAAAGGAGGAGTCCTCAAAGTGTGGTTGGGGAACCCCTGGGAGCCTGGAAGTCCTTTCAGGATTGTCCATAAGGTCAAAATTATTTCGGTAATTTTAAGGCATTTCAATCTCTAATATAGTACATATCATCAGGTATAACCCACATTAGCAAGGGACAAGCTAGAGGGTTCAATGGATAGAGCACTGGACCTGGAATTAGGAAGACCCAGACACATACTAGGTGTGTGACTCTGGGCAAGTCACTTAACTTCTGTTTGTGCCTTAAGCCACTGCAGAAGGAAATGGCAAATGGCTCCAGTATCTTTGCCCCCCTAAAGCTTCATGAACAGTATGGTCCATAGGGTTACAAAGAGTCAGATATGACTGTACAACCACAACCAGAACATAAGCATTTTGCTCTTTGGCGATATCCTCAATCATTAAGGGTTTAGAGGATTACTGAGATTAAAGAGTTTGAGAACAGTTGGTGAATAGGATGAATTCTCTGTTTTTCAAACCTCAGCTCCATTCCACATATCAAGGATATTCTCTACAATGAAAAACAACAAAGGATCATGTTTCATGGGATACCAGGGAAGCACCATGATAACATAGATCCATTTGTTCTCAACCATTCCAAGTCGGCTCTTACAGAAGAAAGACTTTCCGTAAGATGGCTAGAGATCCTTGTGTACGTTGAATCTGGGGAACAAATGATGGTGTTGATTTAGGGAAACCTATAGTCTCTTTAACAGATTATGTCTAACAGAACTCAATTTTTGAAGAAAAGAAAATGTGATATTCTCAAAAGGCAAAAAGATTGCAGATGCATGGTCAAGTGACAGATCAAACCAATATTTTGGATACTTGTACCATCAAAATAAATAAAAACAACACTTTTTTACCATTAAAGAGCCATGAGAGAGTTAATATTGCTCTTGACTAGCCTACACACAGCTGGGAGTTTTAAGGAGCCATACTGCATTACCTATTCCAGCCAATTCCCAGAGGACCTATTATAGTTAACATATTATAAATGCTATTTGTTAAAAAGCCTTTTTAAAGAACACATTAAGCTTAGAAAATGTTAACTTGCTTTTCCCCAGACTCACTATAACTACTAATTCCTAACTGCTGATGTTTTTTTTTTTTTTTTTTGCTCCACTACTATGTAGGAGACAGACATCACTTGCAACATTAATATGCTTTCCTAGGCTTCAGGAACACTGATGAAGCAATGATTCTTCGATGTCAGGAAACAGGTGAGAGCAGCAAGGAAGTTTATTTTGATCATATTGTGTCATCTCTAAAATAATCAAATATTCAATACAATTATGTGACAGTAATTATTCTTCCAATCATTTTGCAATCTTCACATTTAGAAATATTTCCTTTTGTCTTATCTAAGAGTCCTTATACTTTAGTATAAACTAATTTTCTCCCCAGTAGAAATAGAAAATTGGCTACTCTATTTCATAAAGCAGTGATTTGTAAAAGTGATGTTCTAATACCAAGCCAATCAATCATTCTGACTCTTCTTCTTACAGCCTGTATGACCTTGGGCAAGTCGCTTAACCTCTCTGACCCTCAGTTTTCACATTTACAAAATGAAGGAACTAGATCAGAGGGCATCTAAGGTCCTTTCCAGTTCTAAATCTATAACTACATGATCTATGACCCTAAGTGTTTATGGATTTGTGATGCATAGTGCTAGGCATTGTGAGGAACATGGAAGGATAAGACATGGTTTTTATGCTCATTTGATTAGTAAAGTATTTTTTAAAATTATTTGAGGTGATAAGCTAACACACACAAGATAGTATGTACATAATTAGAGCTGAATTGTGTTGTATAGACTTTAGGTGATAGAAGAAGTCAGAGAAGATGGAGCTTGATCACTGGGATATTATGTGGGATAAAGCAGACAGGTAAAGCTTTGTGGAATTTCAGTTGATCCTTAAGAGGAGAGGGCTTGGCAATGATTAAAGGGAGGATATTTTAGTAGAGGGGATCTTGAATGAAGCTACCTTTATATCCTCTGTTCTCTAGCCTAAATAATTCTGAATCCTTTTAATTTCCTTTATATGTTACTGTCTGTGTAATAATTTTTCATTACTCTGCTGAATTTTCTTCAAGTTTTCCAAGCACCGAACTGGAGTGTTCTGATAGGATGATAAGAAAAGGATGATGAGAAAACTGCCTCACTTTTTTGTACATGCACATATATGTTCAGATGTGTAAATCTACAACTATATACAATTATACAAATATGTTTGTACATAATTATATGTAAGACATAAATGAGGTAATTCTCATTCATTCAAATATGTGTGTGTGTGTGTGTGTGAGTGTGTGTAATATATGCAGCTAGGTGGCAGAATAGAGTGTCAGACCTGAAGTCAAGAAGACATATTCCTGAGTTCAAATCCAGCCTCAGATACGTATTAGCTTTGTGACCCTGAACAAGTATGTTTGCCTGTTTGCCTCATCTGCAGAATGAGCTGGAGAAGGAAATGGCAAACGACTCTAGTATCTTTGCCAAGAAAACCCCAAATGGGGTCACAAAGAGTCAAACGTGACTGAAAAATGACTGAACAACAACAATTATGTGTACACATACACATCTCTATATTTATACACATACACATGTATGTATGTATGTATGTACATATGTGTACACACACACACAGACAAACAACCATAGAGAAAAATGAATCAATCTACAAATTGCTTGGCCTAGTTAATAAGATATGTTGGAATAGGGACAGGGGAATAATATGCCCAGCCATATGCTAAGTGCTTTACAAACATTTTCTCATTTGATCCTCACAACAACCCTGTGAGAACAAAGTTTAAATAGGTAACTGAAAAAACACTTCTAATAATATTAAAAGGTAAACCTATTAAAAACCTGTATATTTACCTCATTAAAAATATTGATGTTAACTTAAGACTTTTCTCTGTACTTGGGCAGGATCTATATATGCTGATTAATTGATAAGAAATCCTGATTTCTGCATATTGATCTCAACATATATTATTATGCAGCTTTATTTCTTTTCCTTTTTTTTAAACCTTGTTCTCTATTATACTGGTATGAAGCCTAAGGATCTTATTTCTTCTCAATTTTACTTATATATTAATTTCCATATTCTATTTAAAAACTATTGAAAACTTTTGAAATCCTTGATTTTCTAATTTAAAATGAATTTAAGGTGCCTCTTCCTAAATGTTCTAGGTTGAATTCATGGCTATGCTTGGGTATAGGGGAGGGTCTACTTTTAAAATATTGGATCTAGACTTAACTTGTCATATAACATTGCAATAAAGTTAAAAGGACCTAGATGTTGGCTCCAAGGTTAAAACTGTCGTGGTTCAAGGGGTGGCTAGGTGGCTCAGTGAATAGAGCACCAGCCCTGGAGTCAGGAGAACCTGAGTTCAAATCCAGCCTCAGACACTAAACACAAAAACTAGCTGTGTGACCTTGGGCAAGTCACTTAACTCCAAATTGCCCTACAGAAAGCAAAAAAATAAAAAAAAAACAAAAATAAAACTGTAGTGGTTCAAAGTTAACAGCAACACTCTCAAAGATCTGTGAGCTTACCAATGTAGGGACTCCCCTCATTAATGTAGATTACATCCCATTCATTCCTGCTCGTCCTGTGAGACTTTTGTGTGTATCCTCCCATAAATTTATTCCCAGGGGGGTACATCCAGTATACTAGACATCTTTCTCAGGTTTTCCTATCATTGTAAATAGGGATGCAGCATGTAAGGAATCTATCACTTATTTCTTGCTACTTTTTTGGATCATGAGTTTTATAGCATCTTTTGCCAGTTTCCCCTGAATAATTCTTTCTTAGTGATACAGGGCAGCCTGCTTGTCACCACCATGTGCTTCTTGCCCTTTATTTCTATAAAAAAATGAGGATTTCATTAAGAATATCTTTATTAAGAATTCAAGAAAGTTGTAGGCCTTCTTGGCAATATCTAAGAAAGGGGAAGAAATCCACCATTTTTTGACTAAAAGGTCAAAAATTTTTTACTTAAATTGTGGATAAATTTTAGGCAGTCCAAGAACTTGCATGGGAAACAATTTACATATTTATTCCATTATAATTGATTATATTTGGAATTTTATGTATTTTATCACATGCATTTAATTTTTTTTTTTTCTGAGAAGGGTTCTATGATCTTTTTTAGACTACCAGGGAGGTCCATGGCATAAAAAGGGTAAGAATTCTTGTTTTAAATGATATAACAACATCAATAGTTTGTGAAGACATTTTCTCCCTATCTAATTTTTAAATGTGCCCCTGAGAAATACTTTAACAATGTGTAAAAGGATTTAGCTTAAGATGAGGTCTTTACCCAATGCATAAATACTTTCAGAAACCTTCTGTTCTATCTATCTCTGTCTCTTTTTGCCTCTCTCTTCACACTAGCCCACTTTCTGAATTTTTCCTATGCCACTTTGTGATTCCAAGCTATATATTGATTTGTGTTCCTAACAACCTTAATGCTAACCATATTGCCAATGTGGTTAACTAAATTTTAACTTGCTATCTCAAGTGAAAATCTCAGTTCAAATATGTTTAATTCCTGTAGTTCTTAATGGTTCTTTTTCACTTTACATTGATTTTGAATATTTTTTTTTACTTTTTCTTCTGTAAATACATTGAAACCCCACCTTATTTTCCCCTTATAGAATAAAATTTACTTGAGAACAGGGTCTATCTGGTTTTGGTAATTGTATCCCACCACTCCCAGTGCCCAGCACAATGTCTGATCCATTGTAGACATATCATAAATATGGTTAGTAGCTATTTTCTATTTTTATAGAATTGAAAGGATCACAAAAGTCCAAAAATGCATCATGGTAATTAAGTTTTTAACATAAATTCAGTGGAGGGAAGGTGCCCCAAAGAGAGTAAGATTTGGAGAGAGACTTCATGTAATGGTAATGGGGATTTGAAGGTCTTCCCTGCCCCTTGTAACGACAAGAGCTTTCCCCTTGATTATATCAAGCCTTTGTTAAAAAACAGAACTTGTGAATCCTACAGTGGGAGGAAATTGCTGATGCAACAGGAAGGGGTGGGGAAGGGAGGAGCTAATGACCAGGATAAAAAGCAGAACACAAGCTGAGAGAGAGCCAGAACTGCTGGAAGCAAGCAGTGTGGAGGCTGAGGAGTCAAGGTGAGTGAGAGAGGGGCATTCTTGCTTGAGGGAGTCTGTTTTGTTTTGAAGGCCTAAAGGAGTGAAGGTTTGGAAAGGCTTGGGAATGTGGATGTTTGTTGTATTGGTTATGTGTACCAACTTTGTGGATACTGTAATGAATTTGACTTTCTGGTTTGGGGACTCATTTTCTGATATTTGAATAAATGCTTTGGTTTTGTTCTCCATGTGGAGGACAAATTACAATTACAATTACATTTCGTGATTCACAACTATACCCGTATATTCATAGCTGCCATGGGCACTGTGAATATCACATTGGTGTCATACTTCAGGATATTGTCTTGCAAAGAGGGAAACATACACTGTGAGGTTAACAAGGAAACTTATATACATTGAGGAAAGAATCAGGATTGAGCTGAGGACCAACCACCTAGGAGGGGAAAGCTAGGTATCTTGTAGTTTCTTTCTTTATTTCTTTCTTTTTATTTTTCACATTAGTCATGTTGTGAAGAAGAATTAGAACCAACGGGAGGAACCACAAGAAAAAAAAATAAACAAACAACAACAACAACAACAACAAAGAGCAAATAGTATACTTCAATTTGCATTCAGACTCCATATTTCTTTTTCTGGATGTGAATAGTTTCTTATTTTTAACAACAACAATTTTGCTAACTCTGTACCAATATTGTTTCAACCTGTTGAAAGAGTACATTTTGTCAGTGCCCCCTAAAATTCAGCACCTCAGGGCAACAACTTGTGGTTGCTTGTTGTTCAGTTGTATTTGACTTTGGTGACCCATTTGGGGTTTTCTTGGCAAAGATACTAGAGTGGTTTGCCATTTCCTTCTCTGGAGGAAACTGAAGCAAAGGGGGTTAAGTGAGTTGCCCAAGGCCATAAAGCTGGTAAATGTCTGAAGCTGCCTTTTGACTCAGGTCTTTCTGATTCCAGGTGTGGTGCTCTATCCACTGTGCCACTTGGCTGTCCTGGATATACAAACAGTTGCACTAGCCTAATTATGGAGCTGGTTATTAGGGTATCTTAAGCTACCAGGTTTTCCAGTATTTTAAGATGACTGATAATGCAATGGATATCTTTGGGAAATAAAAGGAAAAAAGGAAAACAGACAATTTTTACCTATTTGATAATGTGTTTTCTTAAAGAATTACTTGCTTTGAAAATTAAAAATTACATATAATTGTTGAGAAAAGAAACCCATTAATAACACCCCTTCAAAGATAAATACTGCAACAGAACCAGATAATATCCAGTAGATAATACTTACATTAGCCAAATGTGCTAATTCTATCTCCAGAAAAGCATCTGTTGTTTTGGGTTCAGGCCTTATTGTCACCACGATAATTTTGGAATTAACAACAGTAAAATTTCTAGAAGAGAATAATAATTGTTACAAGGAGAAATGCTCAATCAATAATACTAATTGCTACTATAATCACATTATACCTTGAATTATAAACAAATGCTATTTGGCTCTGGAAATTATGCAGAAGAAGCTTTTCTGCATGTTATAATCAGTTTTAGACTGGGAAGATTAGAAACAACAGTGACAGAACTGCTATTACTTAAACTTCATTCAAGATAAGAGAGATGGTCTGTGAACTCAGACCTCCTGGAAATCTTTAAATGGGAACCATTTATTTATCTCAAGGTGGATTTAAAAATTTTGTTCTCCAGGAGGGAGAGAAACCCCCTTCCTGCTATTCTTTGGATGTTAGGCTACTTTAAAAGATGCTTAAATAGATGAGTAAAGTGAGGGATGTCATGTATGCAAATAAGATTTAAACTTAAATATTGTGTCTAAAGATGGAAAGTCTTATTTCCATAATTGAGATCTCTAAGTCTCTGGTTTATCTTTATGTTTTTGAGATATACATTTATGCTTTTAAAATATCTTATTAAAATACGCTATTCTCCAAAAATAAAGATCATGTTATTTACAAAAATGTCCTGAGAAAAAGAAATCATTTTACACACAATATATTTAACTATATATAAACACACTTTATGGATAATTTTACATATTAATACAAGAAATCATTTTACACACAATATATTTAACTATATATAAACACACTTTATGGATAATTGTACATGTTAATACAAGAAATCATTTTACACACAATATATTTAACTACATATAAACATACTTTATGGATAATTTTACATGCTAAAATTATTTTTCAACAATATAAACATTCTCCCCACTAAAGTCCTACTCTGATGCCTCAGTATTACATGAATGTGACCCTGAGGTATCTAAGGCTGAGACAATAGGTCACAAACTCTCTCACAAGGTCTTCCTAAGCTAGAAAACCTTTAATTTCAACAATGGTTAAAAACTGAGACATTCAAATTTTGGTTGCCCAAACCCAGAAGTCTGGCCATTGAGTGATGAATGACTTTTTTTCATAGTGGTTTCTCAGGAAACTGCTATAAAGTGACATGCTTGGGATCAATGATGGTAGGGAGCAAACCCAGGCTTATGTTATTATAGGTTTGTTAATGTATTGCATTTTAAGGTGTTATATTTAATAATATTTTACTCTATTTGAACATTTTTAGCTACATTTAAGATTTTAATGTATTGAATTAATCATTTTAAATGCCTATAAGAGAGCCAGTGCTTTCTAGGCAATATACCTACACTAGCTTGAGATCTGCTAACAAACAATATTCTGCTAACTGTATTCTTTGGGTCCAAAGGGTTTAAATGAGGTGCCCATGACAGCAGATAAATCACTTTTTGTCTTCTCTCTGCTCTACACTTTCCATTTGAAATAGGCAGCATGGTTTTCTGTGAGTCATACATTATTCAGGCCAGGCTTTAGCATCTATCACAAAAGCAGTTCCTCAATTTCAATACTGTTAAAACAATATGGCACATCAGCTCCTTGGTGATTTCATTTTCCTTAATGGTACAGACTTTGGGGGAAAAATTCATGAAGTGTTAGTGAGCTATGGAAAATTATTGTCTCTCTGTTAGGAATGTAGCTTATTTATTGGCTCAATAACTCTGAACAAGTCTTTTAAAAAGGGTGCCAGGTTTCCAACCCTTCTGTCAAGTGTATTATCTGACCTTTTCAAGAAATAAACACTTAACATATTTACCAGGTTTCAAAATATTTATTTCTATTCCCCCAAATTAAAAAAAAAATCTTTTTCTTTCTTTGGATGCAAAAGAGAGGGGAAAAATCATACTTCCTTGGAATCTATTATTCCCATATCTACTATTAAGGCCTTCTAGTACTAGTATTAAGTACTTATGTACTAAGTATTAAGTATTAAGTAACTTCTAGTACCTCTATAGACCTCTGACTCCTAATTCCTGATTGTAGTGTCAAATGATCTAGTGTTTCAGAGACTATGCTACTTGACTCTAGTTCCTACCAAACTGGGCCCTATTCATAAGAAGTATGAATAGATTTATTACCAAAAAGGTAAGCAATTGATTTTTCATCTACTTCAATCCATGGAACAGAGGAAAAATGCAAAATGGCTTTCAGTGACATGGATCCTCCTTCTATGGAAGGAGCATTAATGGATTTAGATAGAGAAATTTATTAAGCATTTACTATGTGCCAGGCACTGTGCAATGTGCTGGGGACACAAATACAAACAAACAACAATAAACAGTGCTCATCCTTGAGAAGCTTAAATTCTAATGGGTGAGAACACATAAAAGGGACAGAGCATCAGGAAGACATGAATTAAAATCTTACTTTGGACACTTAGTAGTTGTGTGTCCCTGGGAAGATTATTTAACCTCTCACAGTTTCCCCATTTATTTTCCTAGAGCACGTGTTTAAGATGCATAAAAGATAATGTTTTAATATTGATCAAAATGAATAAACACTATCATATACATAAATGATATTGTTACAAGAAGCTAAGAAAGTATTACCAAGAAAGAAATTGAAGACTGCAGGAGCAGAAGTGATTTTTTTTTGCTCATTGATACATATTGAAGGAAAAATGTACAAAAGGGAAAAAATGATTTGGGAAGTAAATAGCAGGCTAAGAAGGTAGTGTCTGATAGAGGAATTTGGATTTCTGTACCACACAAAGCTTAAAGTACACCAGTGAATGATAGATTCCTGGCTAGTCATGGCGTGCCCATAACAAAACTTGAAAAGATCATATTTGCCTATTGACCTGCAAATCTAATTAAAAGAGTTTTCAACTATAGAAGATTGGAGGAGAATACGGTTTTCTATAGGATAACAATGTCAAATGATCCAGTGCTTAGCAAAATCCTTAAATTTCCTGATCACTACTATATTTGATGCTGTTCTTTATATTTCTCTTTGAATAGTTGTGGGGAGAGCTTGTCTACATACTACACCATCTTTTCTGATCTATCAAAATCAATCAATGCCCATAAAACAGAGAGAAATGCTTGACAAATATGTTCATCAGTTTCATTTAGGATGTCCTGAGTCAATTAAAAAGTAGAAGAGGAATTCCCTATGGATAGTGAGATGCTCAAGATTCTCCCGTTTGTGTATATCACTACAGATTATATTAAGCTACATTACAGTAGCTTCTTTATAAGATAAATGACAATTTAAAATAGATCAGCTGAGCTGTTCACATGGGATAAACTAAATGGTTTAAGATGCCTATCTGATTGGCTAAACTGTTTGAAGGAGAAAGCAACAAATGTTGGAGGGATTGTGGGAAAAGTGGGATACTAATGCACTGTTGGTGGAATTGTGAACTGATTCAACCATTTTGGAGAGCAATTTGGAATTATGCCCAAAGAGGTATTAAACTGTCTATACTCTTTGACCCAGCAATACCACTGCTAGGCCTATTCCTAAAGATAATAAGGGGAAAAGAAAAAGAACCTATATGATCTAAAATATTTATAACATGTCTGGCAAGCAATTAGAAATTTTGAAATGCCTGTCAATTGGGGAATGGCTGAACAAGTTGTGGTAGTGATTGTGATGGGATGCTACTGTACTATATAAGAAATTATGTGCAATCATCTTTTTATTATCCTATGTTATGGAAATTCTTGTTTTGCTTTATAAATTAAAAAGAAAATTTAATAATGGAAAAAAAGAAAAATAGATAGACCTGAACAAAATAAAGAAGAGGAAAATAAGCAGAGTCAAAAGAATGTTGTATACAGTAATAGCAATATTGTTTTAAAACATTGAGTAACTAAGTCATTTTGACTATTAAAAATACCCTACAAAGGACATATGAAGGAAGATGCTACCTACATCCAGGGAAGGAACTGATAAATAGAAGTATGTACAGAATGATTTACATATGTATGTATATGTGTTTGTATATATGTATATGTGTGTATACACTCATATTTTTGTCTAATGGTAGCCATCTCTAGGGTAGGAGGGAGGGAAGAAAAAAAGAAAAAATGAAGTTTACATGACAACTGTATTATACATTTAAAAGAAATGACAGGTTATACATAATAGATGGCAGTTTCATGTGCAACCATCTTTTTATTATACTATGTTATATAAATGCTAGCTTTATTCTATACATTAAAAATAAAATAATTTTTTAAAAAAGAATGTTTATATTCCAGATTTTGTCATAAGGTTGAATGAACAATCCATCAAGTAGCCATTAAGATATATGTGTTTGATAAGAACCATACAGAAATTGAGTTGGGCCCAGAATGGAATTGAAAAAGGACAGTAGAATGGAAATAATTTGGAAAACTGTGCTCTGCTTTCAATAATCACACACTTCTCTATGATTTACAAACTCATTAAAAAAACACCAATATTCCACTAATGATGCTATACAGTTGTATAACATGAATACCATAATCTCCAAAGAATCAAAATTGCAGATGACCTAAAAATCAATGGAGAAATATGTGGTGGATATAAGAGTCTCCAGAAAATATAGAACTGGCAAAAGCAGTAGAATATGCCATATTGCAAGAGTGCTGAATAGTAGATTGTAATTGAAATGCTATACTGATACTCATAAAAACAAACAAATAAACAAACAAAAACCCATTAAATTACCTGCCAAAGGCTACCATTGAGTTGGCAAGATCCTCTATGGATGGTTTATGTAAGGACATGAATAAAGATTACACAGGACAAGAAGAGATAGAGGGAGGTAATACCCACATATTTAGATAATAAGTCCATCAAAGTATCAATATATTATGTAATAGGATAATATAAGATTAAAAAAAAGAATCTTCAAATACTGAGCTAACCACTACTGATATTTCTTCAAACTTGTTCCTCTGAATAGAGTTGGAAAGGAGTTCATATTTGGAAAGTCTTTGCAATTCATGTAGCTAGGAGGAAAGATGAGTCCCTTTGGACAAAGAATTATGCTAGCAAAGTAACAATGACATCTAGGAAAGGTAAAGGTAGGAATCATTCTTGTCACCTGGAAAAATAATTTCAACTAGGAGCTCATTTGAGAAGTTATCTTGGTAGTATAGATACCTTTTGGTATGCAACATGGGAATTTTCAAATAACCACTGTATATTTAGGTCACCTTTTTGCTAATCTAATAAAATAATACCTAACCTAACAAAAAGGAGAATTATTCTTTAGCATTCATTTATTTATTGTGTAATTGTTTATAATCATCTTTTTCATTATTTCTTGGGAGCTAAGCTGTGATTTCATTGGAATAGGAACTCATGGTAAGGAATGTCAATGTACATATGTCAATGTACATATATATGCTTTATAACTTGTAATCTTGAAGAGCTGTGTAGAGGCTAAATAGGTTACATAGAGTCACATAGACTGTATATATCATACACTAGATCAGAGATGTCAAATATACAACCCAGAGGCCACATGCAGCCCACAGCATTACTGAGCATGATCAAAATTAAATTAGAATGTGACTGTGAAATATTTTTAAAATAAATGAACAGATAATAAAACATAGATAATATTACATTTTGAACAGAAGTCAATCTGTGACCTGCAAGGATCCCTATGTACAAATTAGTGGCCCTTGTTTCTCTTTGCATTTCACACCATTGGGATAATCTTAAATACAGTTATTTTCATGACTGATAGGCAGGCTCCCTAATTAGACTATGCTGCCTCTTTTATTCGATATTACCTATGATTCTTATTCAACACTTGTATCCACTTCTGTTATTGATTGATATTTGATAATAATGGATATGTAATAAATACACCAATAAAGATACTTTGAGTTACGATGACTAAAGAGAATGTCCAAGGTAAATACACAATGATTTTCTTGAAATACTTAAGAATATCACGATTTCACACTAAGGAAGAAAAAAAAACAAATCAACATCACACTGGAGCCCAATTAAGAAGTACCTGTTGCATATTATTTTATCTAATTTATTCCATCACTGTAACCTAATTTTCGTAAGTGAATGCCTGGCTCTTGATCGGCCATGTCAGATTTTTGTGATCCACTAATATTTCCTGGCTGTGTATAAGGTTTGCAATCATGGCCAGGACTTCAGACTTTATCGCCCAACCAAATGAAGTTCATGACGGAAGCAATTAAATTCATTTTTCCTATTCTTGATATGTGTTCGGGTTAGTCTGTTTAGTTTTTTTTTTTAATACTTAAGATATATAGCTGTGTTTTGATCATTCTTTAAAAAAAAAGACCACATTATTTGTTATTTTGTGATACATCTAGGGAGGGGCTGCTGATAAAAATTACATTCTAAAAAGCAAACAAACTTGCCCTTATTACTAAAGCTGAATTTTGTTTTGCTTAATCATGTCTGACTCTTTGTGACCCCACTTGGGCTTTTCTTGGCAAAGATAAAGGAGGTTTGCCATTTCGTTTTCCAGCTAATTTTAGAGATGAGAAACTGAGACACACATGCTAAAGTGACTTGCCAAGAGTTACACAGCTTGTAAGTGTTTAAGGCCACATTTGAACCCAGGAAGATGAATCGTCCTGACTCCCGACGTGGCACAGGACTGACTGTACCACCTAGGTGCCAAAGCCAAAGTTAGTTGCGTACTTAATGAAGAGATTCCGTTTAAACCACTAAAAGGCAAGGGGCAAACATCAGCAGCTGAGTAACATGCCATACCTTGGCCAAAGAGGGAAAGTCCATGAAATGCATAGTGAAAATCCTCTTGTTGGTAAAGGGGTATTCAAAATCAGAGGGTTTATACTTATTTTTAGAATTCAATTGAGTCTTTCAAATACTGAGATTTTTCTTGACTTGACCTTGAACAATTTTCTACATTTAAAGAAATTAAGTTAAAAAAAATATCTAGTTAAGAGGTAACATTAAAAAGTTACTAAGTTCCCAATTACATGTAAAATAGTATTAATAATAGTATTTATATGTATCTATCTATCTATCTATCTATCTATCTATCTATCTATCTATCTATCTATCTATATGATATACAGGCATTGGGGCACAGAGATTCACCTTGCCCTACTGAAAAAGTCGAAGGGGGTATGTGAGAAGATATGGGAGAGAGCAGCTGATGGGATGAGGGGATATCCTGTGGGACTGCTATTCTGGGGTGGGGGGGGGAGGGAAAAATGGGGAAAAATTGTAACTCAAAATCTGGCAGAAATGAATGATGTAAACCAGAATTTAATAAAGCATTTGGAAAAAAAGTCACTAAGTTCAATGGATTTTTTATAGAAACTAAAGTCAATTGTAAACTATAAATTAAAACCAGAAAAGTTTGATTTGTTTAGCAGATAACAAGGAGACTGCTACTCTCCATATGCAGTGGTGAGGATTCCAAATTTGAACTAAGAGAACCTGAGTCCAAATCTTAACTCTGATGCTTACTACTTGTATGACATTGGACATCTATCTTTATAAAGGGTAGATTTTATAATGAGGAAATTTTATAATGAGGGGATTAAGTTAGCTGACCTCTGAGGTCACTTCTAGCTCTAACTATGGGTCTCTGATTATAGAAATAGACATTATTTACATAACATATATGAATATATAATATTTAAGCACCCATTATATATTCATATATAATTAAATTAAATTTCTATAAATTAACTTCCTAATATGGTCCTCATATTTCTAAATGAGATATGCTTAATGACATATAGAGGAAAGGCAGCTTGGTAGCTTTCCTCAGAGTCAGACAAGCTGAGTTAAAGTTCCATTCTTCACATAGTTACTATGTCACTCTGGGCAAAGTCTCTTAACTTCTCAGGTAACCTAAGGTAACTTTCTAAGAAGATAAATTGCAGAAAAGCTACTGATTTGCTTTGGAAAAGGGAATTTTCTCACTGTACTTCCTCTTCCCCCCCAATAATTGGTATATTTCAATATTTCTAATTATGCATAATTTATTCTATTCATTTGATGTAAAGTGCTTATTTTAATTAGCATTTGATAAAGAAGGAAAATGATGAAATCTATGGCATAATTACATTTCAGTAAATCCTCAAAATCAAGAGGTGAATCATAGGATTGGGGCCCTAAATATTATAATTGTGCTCTCTGAGTTCACTTTGAAGAACTTGATCGTTTTAGGTTGACTGTCTACAAGGTGCATTGTATTAGATGGAATGTGATCACTGGTCTTTTTTTTCACCCTTATTATTTCCAATATCACTCTGTTCAATTGCATTTTCCATTTACTCCTAATTTCTGTAATATGAAGAACTGAAATGAGTTCCATTTCCTAAATATAGAGAAATTTCAGCATCATTTATCTTTATTAGGTCAGAGCACTTGACAGCAAATTCCTGTGGTTTTGCAATATTTAAATTTGTTCCATTTTTAGAGGTTAAATTTTGGACCACTTCTGATTTATTAGAAGGTTGCAGTTTTTCATTTTACTGTATTATTCCTGTCATTATCATAGTCTGGTGGAATTCATATTTTTTATTGTTCTTTAAAAAAATCCACAGACATTTAGATTTTAATTCCTATAGTGAAAATAGCATATAGGGTTATTCCATATAAGCATTTTATAGAAAAAATAAAAAGACAGAGCTCCCTGAATATTATTTCATTCTTACAGAAATATTCTCTCCATCTATCAGTAGGAAGAATTTAGAAACCTGACTAATGAATCTCAGAAATGGTGAGCTGCATAGATCCATGGATACTTTCTTTGGGTTTAGTGTGCAGGGGGTTTATTGGAGAGAGGGGGCTGCTTGTGGGAGGAATCCTGCTGCCCAAATCTAATGTCCTTTTTCTCACTTCTCAACCTTCTTGATCTCCCTACAACTTTTAACATTGCTGATCACTCCCTTCTCTTTGATTCTGTCTTTCCCTAGATTTTCATGACAGTTTTCTCTTCTTGTTCTTCTACCTATTAGCTTGGATGTACTGCAGACATCTTAAAGTTAATGTGCAAAACCAAACTCATTATCTTCCTCCCACCCCCTATTTCCAATGTTCCCTATTACTGGTAGAGGGTACCAATATCCTCCCTGTCCCCAGGCTGGTAATCTTGACTCCTCACTATCTCTCATCCCCCATATATACAAGGGAAAGGGGCCTATTGATTTTACCTTGTTGATAACTCTTGATCCCTTCTTTACTCTACCCTGATACAGGCCCTTATCACCTCACACAACTAGGATCTGCCTGCCACAAGTCTCTCCCCACTCCGGTATATCTTCCACTCAGTTAACAAAGTGATATTCCCAAAGCCCAGGTCTGACCATGTCACCCGTTGCCCTTAATGAACTCTAATATTTCCCTTTTACCTCCAAGGTCAAACACAGAATCATCTGTTTGAAGTTTAAGTCCCTTCATAAACTACACCTCTCCCTGACATTCTTCCAGTCTCTTTATACCTTACACCTCACCATATACTCTGCAATCTAGTCAGCCTGGACTCTATGCTAATCCTCCCCCAGCTGCATGCACTTTAACTGGCTATGTCCCACTTAACAGAATGTTATCCCTCACCTCTTCCCGGTTTCCTTTCCTGGTCCCTCTTAAGTATAGTGCCTTCTTTCTAGTGATTATATCCAATCCAAGTTATATATAGCTTTTTATACATAGTTATGTGTATGTCTCCCCCATTAGATTATGAGTCCCTCCAGAGTAGGACAGTTTTTTTTGTTTGTTTTACCATACAGTGCCTGACACACTGTAGACACTTATTAAATGTTTATTGACTTATTAATTGACCAGTGAGATAATTATTATTTAATTTCTCCATCACTGATGAAGCAGCAACTTCTCTATCCCTAAAAGACTGTAAGTTCCTTGAGAGGAAGGTCCTTTTTTGCCACTCTGTTTATCCCTAGAGCTTAACACAGTGCCTGATACATTGTATGTACTTAATAAATGCTTGTTGACTAGATTTAAGGTCTAACTTGAAAACTTCCCTTCACTGCTTATAACGTCACAGACTAAAAGTATGGCTATGAGAGGGTAATTCTGGAAAAGTCAACATGAAATTTAAAATTACAGAATGAAAAGAGTGCCAATTAGTTGTTAAAAGGTCTGGGATTGAATTCTAGCTATTCTACTCACTACTTATGTGAACATGGACAAGTCACTTAAATTTCCTGGCTCTTGATTGATTTTTATTTGGGGGGGGGATAGGGGGCAGGACAGGGTTTTTATTAGATTAGTTTTATTGTCCAGCATAATTGCAAGTCTATGATACAATCGTCCTTCTGCCCTTGAATAGTATATGGTGTATCAGGAAGAGTTGAATCCATTTAAATTTTAAAAGCAAGAAAATCAAATGGTGAAAAAGATTTTACTTTCCATTGTATAAATATATATGTAAAAGCCAATATTGAAAACAAAAATCTTGAAATGTAAGCACAAAAAAGTTGTTTCTCTTCTTGTATGAATTAAACTTTTAAAATTATCTCTACATATAACATTTCATGTTTTCTCTCAGAACACCCTAGAGGGAAATTATACATAGTATTGTTTTGAAAACGTGTGTACAGAAAATCAATTTTCTGAAAACCTAACAGTAATATGCATGTGTATCAACCCTTGGGACCACACAACTATGGAAACATCATTCAGTCTGTATTAAAGTAGGCCCTAGAAATTTCAATAACTGATTAGGAAAACAAAGGCATATGTTAAAAGAATAGTGCATGCAATAAGGGTGAGTTTTTAATGAGTTTATGAGACAAATTTAGTATATTTTTACCTTTCATGCAGAGATTATTTTTTCTTATTTGAAGCTAGCTAACCTAATGCAGCATGACTTTCTTTGAAAATTTAAACTGTAACTTTCTCATAAAAGAAAAATGAAATAGGTACTGTTTCATTAAAATAGCTGCTCTACAACATTGACCTTCTAAAAGTTATTTTTTTAAAACAAATAGAATGAAAATTAAGATTTTCAAAAAGGGAAGGTTGACATAGTATATAGT
This sequence comes from Gymnobelideus leadbeateri, assembly GCA_011680675.1. Lineage (NCBI taxonomy): Eukaryota > Metazoa > Chordata > Mammalia > Diprotodontia > Petauridae > Gymnobelideus > Gymnobelideus leadbeateri. Next base: position 185,955 of record WOXC01007271.1, on the reverse strand, counting down.
GAGTTGGCCTTGGAGCCTAGGTTCAAGACCCACCTCTGACACAGACTGAATATTTGGCCCTGTGTGAGTAAATGAATCCCTTGGTGATGGAGAATACTAATATGCTTATATAGTTAGCATATATATCTCTTTATAGAATTAAAGGATTCTGGTATACAAATATTCAAATTCTTGAACTTTTTTTAAAGAGGTTTGCCTTGGACTCTGATGACTTAAATTCATGTAGTTCTCTGATTCTATTTTTCCATATGTGTAAATTAGAGATGCTGAAACCCATCAAACTACCTGTCTCAAAGAGTTCTAGCAAGAAAAGTGTTCTCTAAATCTTTAAGTTCTATATACATATGTTATCTGTTTAGAAAGTCACTTTTCAAAATAACATCACCACTAACACCACTATCACGTGATAATATATATTGTAACAATCAAAATAATAATTATTATATATTACTGAAGAGAAAAAATGTGGCAGAGTGGATAGAAACTGGTCTTAAGAGTCAGGAAGACCTGAATTCTTTAGCATCTGACACATGTGCTACCAAGAGTCAGATTATTCATCCTTCAGTGCTTCAAGAAACCTGATAAGACAATTAGTTGGAGCAAAGGTACTAACTGCATTGGTAGAAGAGGTTTACTCATCAATGATTTCTCTCCAATAGTGAAACAACAGGTCCTATATAAAGTTATTATTTATACCCTATCACGGTTCGAATGCCCCTTGCAGCATTAGATCTTTTGAAATCCCGTAGTTGATAAGAGTTCCTCCCAAAAGATTACATTTCCTACTTTTTCTCTCCACTGATGCAATGTATCAAGTATGCAATGTATCAAGTATGCAATGTATCAAGTATGCAATGTATCAATCTATCAAGGCAGAGCCTGTTTCATTCTTGTTTTTGTATTAACAGATCCTAGCTCAGTGTCTGGCACATTGTGGGCATTTAATTCATTGTTTCTGATTGATTTATATAATAAAATAATATATAATGTTTTACCACATTTAAGTTAAAATAATGAATGTAAGAAAACCAGAGAATGGGTGGGAGGGAAATATAGTCAGTCTTTTACAATATATCTACTATGGTGATGTTTTGCATAGCTATACATGTACAACATATACTGAATTGCTTATCTTCCCAGCAGGAGTGGGTGACAAGGGACAAAGGGAATGGATCTGGGATTCAAAATTTTAAAATTAAATGTTTCAAATATATATATATATATATATACTATTATTAATACTATTTTGCATGTAATTGGGAGATAAGATATACAGGCATTGGGGCACAGGGATTCACCTTGCCCTAATGGAAAAGTTGAAGGAGGTATGGGAGAAGATATGGGAGAGAGCAAATTGGATTAGAGGATATCCTGTGGGACTGCTATTTTGGGGTGGTGGGTAGGGGAAAAACGGGGAAAAAATTGTAACTCAAAATCTGGCAGAAATGAATGATGTAAACCAGAAGTTAAGAAAGCATTTTGAAAAAAAAAAAAGAAAGAAAACCAGAGAATTTTTATGCCAAATATTCCATTTATTTTAATGGGATCCCTTAGAGGCAAATAGGTTTGTATATGTTTATGCCTGTTTTACAGATGGAAAAGGAAAGATATTGAATGAATCTAACTGGATCTTAGAAAACCACTCTCATGGGGATTACATATGAGCTCTGTACCATGAGAGCACAAGGCAGATGGAATCAATAGACCAGACTCAGGGAAAGATAGCCAGTGGCATAACAGCTATCTTAATTCCAGAGAATGACCTGAAGGTTTGTTTGTTATCTCAATTCTTCTAGTCCTTTGAAAACTAGAGTCAAGTTCCCAGAAGTAAAATGGAAGCTCAGACTAGAAGGAGATCTCAACTTAGAGAAAGTCGTCAAGATCCTGGGCTAGTCTACATACCAATATATGACTTTGGGGGAGGAAATTTCGCCATAAGAACTAGAGCCAGGCTTTTATAATATGACTAGAGATCAGCTTTAGGCAGATCAACCAGGACAGAGAGGATAGGTGGACAAATGGAGAAAAAAAGAAATTCTAGGGATCAAAACACCCAGATTTCCAGGATTTTTTTTTAAACAGGTGACTTCCAAGTTGGGGGGCATGGCCAATTGAGAAGTAAAGTGGTATAATGGAAAAAATAATGCTTGACTTGGGAGTCAGAAAGACTTGGGTTCAAATCTTCCAACCACTTCTGATACTTACTAATAGTATGACTTTGGGAAAAGTATTTAACCTTTCTAAATCTCAGGTTTCTCACCCATAGAATGGGGATAAAAATAAAATCCCTCTTCCTCCCTCCCTCCCTTTCTTCCTTAATGAAATCATAGATCTAAACAAACAAACAAACAAAAAATATGCTGGACTAGAAGGCCTGATTTCCTGTGAGCCTGAGGTCTGAGAAAAAAGAACAAGTTTTTAACCACAGTTCCAGGGAATGATGATGATTCTTTACCAAGTCCATTTCCACAGGGTTTCCTTGAAGGCCTGGAGCCTAAGAGAAAGTATTGGTGGCTGAACATGCTTTATACTTAAAGCAATTGTGGAAATCAGAGGTAAGCATTTTCATTAACGTACAAACACCATCACCTCTCCCCCATAAACAAAGCAAAATGAAATCTACACCTAGCTGACTGTGAAATCTCTAATCCCATGCAAGAAGGGCATTAATGAAAATGCTGTACTGTGTCCCCTCTGTACATTTTCTCTGCCTGACTAATGTCTCTTTGGTGGTGGAAGAGCCTGTTCCACATTAGAAAATCTGGGTGACTTACTGACTACACTAATAATGCGTCTCCCGCAGAAAGATTTTCCCCAAAGAATCACGACTGTTTGCTGTAGCTGCAGAGTTAGAAAGGCCTGAAAGCTTTTGCAGGAGTCTGCTTTATGCTGTGTTGAGCTCTAATTGTTTTTATTTATTATACTGTTTTCTATCTCCCTCTAAGAATATGTACGTCATCTACATATTCTCTAGGAAAAAAAAAACCAAGCTTAAAGCTTTACTCATAAAGGAGTAAGCTGGGTAGTTTGTAATTTTAATACAATATAGTTGGTAATTAGGAATCCTCATTAACATCAGTCCTCCCAGGAGGAGTATTGAGGGGAGTAGGGATAGAAGTGTTATGAGTACATATACTAAAGGATATTTACAATGAATTATGGGAAGCTCTTGTGAAGCAAAAAAAATACTTTCATGACATTAGGTAAAATTAGTGACTCCTTTTTGCAATTACATTATTTCTGGAGGTGTGTAAAGAAGAAAAAAGTACAAATCAGAAAGGTTTGTCCAAAAATAGTCTCTTAGATCATAAGCATTATTTCTTAATGTAGATGTAATTGAAAATGTATTTAGAGGTAAATTGAGATCTTGTGCAAATGAAGGGAGGCATGGAGTACTTTAAGTGGTAGCATTAATTACAAATAGCAAGAGGAGTTAGTTTAATTTTTTTTCTACTGCTCATTATATTAAATAGCCTTAAGGAAGCTTTTTTTTCCCTTTCTTTCTTTTTTTTTTTTTTAGTTTGAGTCAAGATAGAATTAGTTAAATAAGAATTACAGAGCTATAATCAGATAATTCAATTTAATGAATGGATTACTATCATGTTGGGATGGGGCCAGGGTTTTTATTTCATTGGGGATAGAGAACTCTGGATGAGGAAATTCCTACCAAAGCAGATTTTCATTTCTGGTGTTAGAGAGTTGCCTGGGAATATGAGAGCCCAGGTCACAGAGCCAGTATGTGTCAAAGGGGAAAACTGAACCTTGGTCTTTCCCACCCTGAAGTCAGTTGTCTATCCACTATTCCATGTTGCCTAAATAGCACATTAGACATTTTAAATTAACTTTGAAATGAATTTGTTTAAGATATCATCTGGAAAATAACAAGAAAAAGCTGTTTATCTAAACTATATCACTGAGTGACCTTTTTTTCACAATATGCCCTATATTAAGTAGCATCTTTAATTTTTCTTACCTCAAAGTAGGCAAAATAAGATCTAAATTTTTATACAGAACTGCTCCAAGGACAAACACAGAAGATTCATCTAATTCTAAAAGAAAAAAATAAGCATATTAATACAAAAGCAAGAAAAGGGGTACATTTTGAAATACTTCAATACATTTTGAAAGACTTCACAACTTCCCCACACAGCCAGCACTCATAGGCAATATGAAAGTTGAACACAAAGATATTCTTTTCTCATTATCTCCCATTAAAATATAAGCTAACTGAAGTCAGGGATTTTTTTTTGCCTTTGTATTCTTAGTCATCAGCATAGTGCCTAGCACATATTGGGCACAAAATAAATGTTTCTTGACTGAATGGTTGGCTGACTTTAGGGACCACTATTTGGTTTCTCTGCCATATGGGTCAAAACAGGGACAATGGACAAATGCCAGAGTTTACATTTTTTTTCTTCTGTTCTATTCCTGACATAAGGCACCTGCTTTAATGGCAGCAAGAGACAAGGGGTAGGAGGGGCCACAGAGAGTATCCTTAAAAGCATGAATGGGGGAATTAAGCTAATGATAGTAAAATCATAGAGTAAAGATTTGAAGATGAAAGCAATTTAAGAGTTTATTCAGCCCAATCCTCATTTGATTGAATGAAATTTTTGAAAATATGTATTAATTCTGGAAAATCATAGCATGACAAATTGAGAATTGGGAGGGACCTTAATGTTTGAGCACTTTCTTTTTCCAGCTAAGGAATCTGAGGCCATACAAGTTAAATGACTTGCCAAATGTCACAAAGGAAACAAGTAGAAGAACCAGGTTTTGAACCCTGTTCCTCCAAGCCCAAATTGAGCACACTTTTAACCTGTATCATGTAAAATATATTCTTTTGAAAATAGGAGTTTATCACATATACGAATCTTTTATTATTTCCATTTTAATGGAATAAAGGATTTTTTCCAGACATTTTGAGCCATATGGAATAAACAAAGATGTTCTCATTTTAGTAGCATATTTTTGAGGAAACTTTTTTATAAAGTATACCAAAAGGTCATTTCTTCCATTTATGCATACAACTTTACTATTCAGTGATACTGACTTCTTTGCTGCTCTTTGCTCATAATACGCCATCTCCCAACTGAGTATTTTCATTGGCTGTCATATGCCTATAACTCTCTTATCTCCTCATTTCCTCTCCCTAGCTTTCCTGGCTTTCCTCAAGTCTTAACTACTTCTCCTTCTCCTTCTTCTTCTTCTTCTTCTTCTCCTCCTCCTTCTCCTCCTCCTCCTTTTTCTCCTTCCTTTTTTTTTTTTTTTGCATTTTGGAGTGGGGAAGGCAGGGCAATTGAGATTTGCCCAAGGTCACACAGCTAGCAAGTGTTAAGTGTCTAAGGGGCGTATGAACTCAGGTCCTTCTGACTCCAGTGCTCTATTCACTGTACCAGCTTGCCACCTCTAAAGTCTTAACTTCTTCAAGAAGTTTTTTCTAGTCCTCCTTAATTTTAGTGTTTTCCCTCTGAGGCTACCCCCAATTTATCCTGTATATATTTTATTTGTACACAGTTGTTTTAATGTTATCTCCCCCAATGGATTGTGAACTCCTTGAGATTAGGCACTTTTTGTTTTTAATTATTCCAAGTGTTTAGGACAATGCTTTAAACAAAACAAGTGCTTATTAAATGCTACTTAATTGACTGATTACTAATTTGACATGGAATTTAATTTTATTATCAGAAAATACTTTAGTTCCACTAATACAATTACCTATTGAAAAATCTGATATTGGTTATACGGTCATCTAATATATCCTTACCTCTTGATGACATTGGTGTGAAGATATTTTTAGGAATAACTACCCTGTCTTCTGAGTTTCTTGCCCAGTCGACCATTCCTTTCCTTCCTTTCATTGGGAAATTGATGTCTGTTAAAACAGAAGCTGCAGGAAGCTTCTGAATACTAGCCACTATGAAGAAAAATCCCAGAATCAATAGAGTCCTTTGCCACATTTCAACTTAGTCACATGAGATCAACATAAAGCATTAAAATTAATTTTCATATAAAAGCCCAAGACACAAGAATATTAAGATGAACTGGAATTTAAGAATACCTCCAAAAACCAAGTTTGTATTGACTCAGTGTCCTTTTTTTAATCTTTAAGGGAAAGAAAATAGAGACAGTAGGATGAATAAAAAATATTTCCAAGTAAAACTGTAATATATACTTGTAATTATTTGTAAAACTGTATTTGCATACATAAGCTACAATTTAGCAAATATATACATATATGTATATATATATATATATATATATATATATATATATATATATGGTACACACATATATTCAAATTATGTCTCTTGATATGCCAGGTCCTTCTAGTGCAGAATATGCTGCAAAAATTACCCTGAGAGATAGAACTGTTGGATTCAGGCTAGTATAGTCCTAACAGCATTAGCATCACCAAGGCAGACACAATGGCATTTGAGAAAGACAGTTTGATAATAAAAATGAGTTTCTTTGCAAATAACTACTTGAAAAAATCAGCTGGATGGGAGTTTGTGGGAATGTGTGTATATATATTTGTGTTTATGTGAAGCCTGTCCACGGAAGAAAGACAATTCTATTTTCCCTTATGTTATCATTCTGTTTTGAAAACTCAGAATATTAGTTGTGTTTTGAAAAATTGAACTACTAGGGCAGAATATAATTTAGATTGTCAGATGTGATCACCACATTGGAAGTTTTTACTTAATTGTTTTGTTTTGTCATGAGGAAAGCTTCAGTCTGGAGGGGATTTTTTTTTTTTTTACCATGGCTACAACGTAAAGACAAAAGGCATCAATAAAACATATTAATAAAGGGAAAATCAAACTATCTGATTCTCTAAGTGAACCCATCACAGCATGTGAATTAACACCTGCTAGTCCTTTACAATGACCTTATCTCAGTTCAGCTGCTCACAATAACCTTTTTAAATAGGCAGTAGTCATTGTGATCATTTTTATGCATGAGAAAAATGGGGCACAGAAAGGAATTGATGAAGTTGAAGACTTAGATACTTCGTAAATCCTATAAGATGGTCACTGTGATACTTTTGTTTACCCATTTTAATATTTTTATAGCCAAAGGATTTATATAAAGCAGTCTTATTTCCTGTAAAATCTGACACTGAAATGCCATGGCAACCATTAGTTTCAAGGAAAATTCAGGTTACTTTGAAGAAAATGACAGGCTTGCCAAAATTAATATATCAAAGGATAATAGATTTAAAGAAGGAAAGGACCTTAGAGGTCATTTGGTTCAAAGTCTTCATTTTATAGTTGAAGAAACTAAAATGAAGTTTTTTCTTCCACTAAATCATACAGGCAGCAAATGGCAAAGTCAAAACTTGAACCCAGGTCATTCTCCTAGATCAAAAACTCTTTATAGACCATCTGATCATGTAAAAATAATTCAGGCCAATTATGCTGATGATCACTTGAACATTGTATTTTCTAATCAATTTCCAGTTAAGCTAATGCAGTTCACTTGGTTTTCACATGGGTCCATACTGTGATCCCCATTAAGATTTTCTTGCAAGTGTCCCAGAGAGGGGTTAAATGGAAAGACAGTGGGGGAAAGCTATAAAAGCTAACACAACAGAAAAATTAAAGTAAAATCCATTAGGCATCTCAGAAGTGGATTTCATTTTAAAGGAAATAGTAATTTGAATCAAGAGAAGAGGAAAATTAAGATGTTAACAATATTAGCTCTATAAATGTATTACTTGACAACTGGCTCTTAGTTACAAATTAAATTGGTTATGTATTATAGCATAACATTAGTGAAACTGTACTTAAAGGTTTTTTAGGCTTTCCATCATGTACCTATATTACTTGGGATTTATAGCATAGGATACATTTTTTCCCCCTGGCCTGCAATTTAGCATAAAGAGATAGTGTTAGGTAATAAGCAAGAATTTGCCATCAGAGGAACTGAGTTTGATACAAAGTTTGTGCCTTACTACCTACATGACTCTGGGCAAGTCTTTGCCTTTTTCCTCATTGACAAAATGAGAGAATTGGACTGGAGTACATCTAAGGTCACTTCTATCTTTAGATGTTGGGACATATAAAAACCCAAAAGATTTTTAATGAAAAGATAACCCTAGATATCTCAGACTAATAGATAATGGACACAAATTGCTGTGCTTGGATGTTTAAAAAAAAAGGTGTTTAGATCTAAGGCTTATTATTAGAATGGAAGCTATTTGAGGTCAGTGCATTGTTTTTGCTTTTTAATTCTATTTCCAGCATTTAGCACATAGTATTCTCTTATTAAATGTTTGGTAATGGATATTTCATTATTAAAATAACAAAAATTTTACTTAAGTCAGAGAATAGTAAAAATTCTTCAATTCCACTGGAGACAGAAAAGATGCTTCAGGGTTCTGCCATTTCAGTCCCATACTACCTGCCAAACTCATCAGACTTTACTTAGTGTTTGGAAATAATCCATTCTTCCTGGAAATCCCATGACCCTAGCTTCAATTTTCCTAGTGGCTTTAAGAGAACTTATTTCTTCTCTTTATTATGCATATTGTCTACAGGGAATGAAGGGTAGATGAAAGTCACCTATTTTTACCCCATTATTTAAAAAGCAAGGCAAAAGTTGCTGTTCCCTGAAGAGTGAAGTATTCTCCATCTTTTTACACTCATAGGCCAAAGGAAGGTAATGAACTTAGAAAAGGAGGGTGTACTTTCTGAACTGTCTTGCTTTAACTGAAATTAATTTCACTTTGACACTATTTTCGGGAAACTGTGGCCTGGAATGTTTGTAGCAACACAAATTTATCTCAAACATTCACCCTGCTGAAAACTAGGCATAGTAGTCAACAAATGCTTAAATTATGATCTTTGTACAAAGACCTTATTTTGCTATGAATTCTGAATTAGGAAAAATACAAAAATGAATTAGGAATTTTTTTCAAATGCAATAATAATTACTTTATATGACCATTATGGGAGATAAAGTCATTTAATCTCCCCGGGCCTCGATTTCCTCAGATATAAACTAGACTGACAAGATTCTGATGTGCCTTCCAACTTGTGATCCAACAGTTATCATCCACACTTTGAACTCTATCCCTGGAAACATTAAGGGCTCTAAAAGGCAAGATCCATGTCTCTACCTCACTTCATGGTCACCTCCATACCATTCTGCAACATACCAACTCTTGTCTTTCTATCTCTCTTTCATGTATTTTATCACCCCATTAGACTTTAAGCTCCTTCAGGCTAGTGATAATTTTCTATTTGTATTCGCAATGACTGACACCTAGTAAGCACTTAATAAATATTCACTCTATCTATGTATCTATCTATGTATCTATCTATGTATCTATCTATGTATCTATCTATCTATCTATCTATCTATCTATCTATCTATCTATCTATCATTTGTCTACCTGTGATCTTATTGCAAGGACCTTAGCAAATTTCCAAAGTCTCAAAGAGACTTAAATATCAAATATTTAAAATAAAGCCTAAGGAAAGAGAAGCACTATTGACTAGAATGACAAATGAAAGTCAGGTAAATATTACACTATGATCATAGGGCCCTAGATTTAGAGATAGAAGGGGTCTTAGAAGTCACATAGAACAACCCCCTAATTTTACATAATGAGGAAACTGAGACCAAGAGGTATGAAGTGAGTTCTCCAAAGTCACAGAAGCAATAAGTAGCAGATCTTGGATTTGAACTCGGGTATGTTTAACTTTATAGGGTCTTGAACATAGTAGGTATTCAATAAGTTTATGGATTTTCTATATTTTTAGACAAATAATGTCTTCAATATTTCATCCTTTAAAAAAAAATTCAATGTGGTCCTAAGGATTAATGATCATTGAAATACTACCCTGCAAATGATCAAGATGCCTTCACTCTTCCAAGGATAATGTTACTAGTGATGGTTTGCATAAAAGAAGTGTCATAAAAGTTATCATCAAGGATGATATGTGCCTGGAAAAGGAAATTAATGGATCAGCTAGCAAGAATGAGGGGCAAAATATAGACAGTTTGAGTTCTGTGTGGGTACTTGTGACATCTCAGGAGCCAGAGGGGAAGACCTTTAGTGTCCTGGGTAATGCCTCTATGGAAGATTTATAAAAAGATATGGACAAGAATCACAGAGGATGGGAAGTCATGCAAGAAGTATGATCTGTACTTGTGGAGGCAATACCTACCACAGTGTGGCATCATAGTAAAACTTTAGTGTAGGCTGCTATTAATTGTGAATTATAAAATATTAGTTAAAAACAGCACATGATGAATCAAAAATATTTGGGTAAAAGGCTGGAAATGATTCTGAATTCAATTTTAAATGCTTAAAGAGAAAAAATATATATACTAGCAGACAATAATTCCCCTCCACCTTTTCTATAGCAAAAAACTCTGCATTGGGCTTAAGTGGTTTTTAGGGAAACAGGCAATATCTAAATTAGCTGAATTCCAAAGATAGAGCATCTGATGAATTAAAATAGACACTTTATACTGCATCCAGAAGTAAATACATGGCATTTACAGATGGTGGAACATAAGGGTAAAGAGCTTTGTACACTCTACATTAAATCACTGGACTATGGCAATAATTGGTGCATTAGAACCAGTCGCTGCAGTTTTGGTGATGGGGCATCTTTTCTCCAACTTCTCATAGAAAATTACAGTGTTTGGAAGAAGCCTCAAAGGGTACTGTGTCCCTGAACAAATAAGCACATTTTCACAGCTATGAGAATTATTGTGGATACACTGTTTCAGGTTTTCATTACAACACTAGATATAAATTTTCTGCAATAAAAGCAGGTGACTCATCATGGATGGACCTTGGGGAAAACTAGCCACGGTTTCAATTTTGCAATTTCAGTACTTTCCCATTGACTTTGGATTGGCAATATAACAAGGCATCAATTTTATTCAAACTCTCACAGCATCTCAGATTGAACTTCTCTCCCCTATGTTGTATGTGTATGTGTGTATATATGTATGTATGTATGTTTTTGTGAGAGAGACAAAGACACACAGGGAAACAAAGAGACAGATAGAGACAGAGACACACAGAGACTGAGACAGAAACATAACTAAAGGCAGAGAGACAAAGATGCACAGCAGAGACACAGAGACAGAGACAGACGCACATGGACAGAGAACACAGAGATAGAGACAGGGAGATAGAAAGACAAGATCAAAGATAGGTAGAGAGAGACACACACAGACATAAGAGACAAGAAAACCCCATGTCTTAACAACAACAAGAAAGAGATATATAGAGAGAAACAATTGTATTAGCCAGGTCTGTAGTTGGGCCTCTTGACTGGCATTCACTGGCATATTATCCTAACTAGTAAAGGTAAAACAATTCTTTCTTGTCTTCTTTTGGGCAGATACTATATGGTCTTAACATAGTCCCTCTAAAACTCCTTAAGTACAGAGATCATGCTGCTTTGTATCCCACCTAGGACAGTGGACTGCACACAGAAACTGTTTAGAAAATATGTTGTGTTATTGTAACAGAGGTTAACAGTCAATTAAGTGGATGAAATAGTGCCGAAAATAGGACTAACATGACATTATTATAAGAGTGCAGAGGGAACTGGTGATGTATTTTACCACTTCATGATAAAGTACCTGACTTTCATTTGTCATTCTAGTCAATAATACTTCTCTTTCCTTAGGCTTTAGTTTAAATATTTAATCTTTTTGAATACATCCAAATGTCCAAGAGGCAGGAATTACATTTAAAATAAAGAGAGCGTATCCTTCTGTACTTATATTTGCCACCAAGGGAGTTCAGAGATGAGGCCTCTTCATTCTACTCAATCTTGCTTTTTTTCTTTTGATAGAAATTGCTAGAGGATAGGGATTGTGTTTTTTGATTATTTAGTCATATAAGGTTATCTGAGATAAAAATCTGTTGCCACAACAGATTAGGGGAATCAATGCACCACTGTGACATATACTACATTTCCATATCTATCAAGATTTCAGAGTACTGTTCACTTCCTGTAAGTTATTCACATGAGTACCTTAGATTGTACCAACCATTGTGTGGCACACGTGCAAATACTTTCTTGAAAAAGAAGTAGGCAGTGTGGTATGATGGAAGGAAAGCTGGCCTTAGAGTCAGGAAGATCTGTTTTAAAGCATTTAGGAGGTGCAGTAGATAGACCTGAACTCAGAAAGGTTTGAATTCAAATTCAGCTTCAGACACTTACTAGCTGCATCACTTTGGGCAATTTACATAAACTGCACTTCGGTTTCTTCATCTGTAAAATGGGGATAATAGTATCTACCTGCCATGATATTGTGAGGATAACATGAGATGATATTTGTAAAGTACCTTGGAACCTTGAAAAATCTATGTAAATGCTACGTAGTAGCTATTGTCTTGACTGTGGCATATATGACGACACAAGTCAATGAACTGTGTCCTCCTGTCCTCTATAGTCCTTTCTAGAACTATAAGTTGCAAAGCAGATGCTGATCCACTTTGGAAAAGGGCATTACCTGACTTTCTTATCAGGGAGTCTCAAATTCACAGGTTATTAACTTATGATCTGTAAAACTTTTAAAAAATTTTGATCGCTTATTTCATTCAATAAAACTTGTCTTTTGTGGTAATTCTGGGGATTTTATCTTATGCATTTAAAAATATTATTTTGGCAAAGGCTCCCATAGCCTTCACCCGATTGCCAATAAGATTCATGACACATCAAAAAAGTTAAGGACCCCTACTGTACAAAAATTAAATCATAAGACTGGTTGAAAAATAAAGGAAAATTGAAACAAAAGTAGTTAAGACCAAATAGAGTCAAAGATTATGAGACCTTATTAGAAATTCTATCTCCTTAAAAACAAAAAATAAAAACTTCCTTCATATTGATGCTTCTAATGTCTTAAAAATTTGCATCATGTTTCATGTCATTATAATATTGTTCTTTAGTCATTTTGATCACATCTGACTCTTCGTGACCCCATTTGGTGTTTTCTTGGCAGACAATATTTACCATTTCCTTTTCTAGTTCATTTTATAGATGAGAAAATTGAGGCCAACAGGGCTTGCCCAGGGTCACATAGCTAGCACGTGACTGAGATTAGATTTGAACTCAGAAAGGTGTGTCTTCCTGACTTCTGGTCTGGCACTCTATTGAATACAGCACCTAGCTGCTTTACTATTATACTTTTACAGCAAATAGGCATACTCAGAACAAGAGTGCCCTGGAAGCACTAGTTCTAAAGGAATTAGCTTTAGCTAATAGCTTTCTACTGGATAGTTCTGGACCTTAAGTCAGGGAAGCTCAATTCAAGTTTTGTCTTAAATACTTAGCCTCCCTATGAAGCTCTAAAATGATAATAGTACCTAATTCAAAAGGTTGTTGTGAGGATCAAGTGAGATAACATATGGAAAAACTTTGCAAAATGTAAAGTACTATATAAATGCCAACTATTCTAATTGTTATTATTATTTTTGTTGTACTTTGTGAACCTTAAAACCACATATTAATATTACCTACAGTTATTACATAAAGCACTTTTGCAAATCTTAAATCACCACATAAATGCTTACTGTTATTAAATATCAAGCAATATGACAAAAGAGAAAAAAATAAGACTTCAGTTAAAGAAAATAAGAACAGTGCCTTGCATCTATAAAAGGCATTCCAGGAAACCAAACCAATGGGATTTCACAGATCAAAGTGGCTAATCCCAGATGTGCACATTAAAGATCTACTTTTGTTTATTGTCCCAATTATATAATCTGTATGCTATATGGTAGGCAAAAGAGTGTATAATATTAGAGGATCACAGATTGAGAACTCATCAGAATCTCACATTTTACAGTGGAGGAAATTGAGGTCCAGGCAGGGTAAGTGTTTTATTCAAGGTCCTCCATGTAGTAAGGTTCCTGATTATCCTCTCTGAATGAACCAATAAAATCTTCTGTATTTCAGTCGATTCCCAGATTTCCTTTCCTCCACTGCAACTTCTGATAGAACACTGTCACTTTCCCACAAGGTTCCCATCATTTCTGCATCATCAACCAGTGCCTTTTTGTTAGTGTGAATCAAGTCCAGAATAATAGTTTCCCCTCATTAGTTCCTTAGCCTTTTGAAGGACAAAATTGCCATTAAAGCAAGCCAAGAATTTATTAGCTGCCCTGCTTTTGGCAAAGAGAGTGCTCACTTTGTTTTATTTGGAAATTACTAGTGATAGAAAAGGATCACGATGCTTTTCCCACCATCCTCTTGTCAAAAGTGTGGCAAAAATACCGACACTCACAATGACGACAATATTAATTACACCTTTTATGGTTTACAAATATTATCTCACTTAATCCTCACAACCCTACTATGCTATCACTGTCTCTGTTTTACAGATGAGAAAACTAAGGCCTTCATGAGTTAAGTAACTTTCTTAATGTGAGTCAGACAGTAAGTATCTGAAACCAGATTTGAACTGGTGTCTACCTGATTCTATATACAGTGTTCTATTTACTATGCTTACAAAAAAAAACAACAACAACTTACCTTTATGTTATGCTTTATGTTTGGCCACATACTTTATATTATCTTACTTGATCCTAACAATAAACCTCTGAAGTCTGTAAATTAAGTATTATTACCCTCATTTTAAAGATAAAAAATGGGTGCTCAGAAAGTCAACTGGGTGACACAGTGAATAGAATACTAGACCTAGAGTAAGGAAGACCAAAGTTTTAATTTTCTAAATCCAATTTCAGACATTTACTAGCTGTGGGACTCTAGGCAAGCCATTTAATGTCTACCTGTCACAGTTTCCTCATCTATAAAATGGGAATAATAATAATAGCGCCTATTTCCCACTGTTGCTGTAAGGATCAAGTGAGATTGCAGGGGTGGCTAGGTGGTGCAGTGAGTAGAGTGTCGGCCCTGGAGTCAGAAGGACCTGAGTTCGGATTCGACCTCAGACACTTAACGCACACACAAATAAAAACCTCGACTTGTGGCCTTGGGCAAGTTACTTAACTCCAATTGCCCTCCAAAATCCTCCCCCCCAAAAAAACACATTGCAAACCTTAAAATGCCTTATAAATACCAGCCATTATTAAATGACTTATCTATGGTCACACAGGGAGAAAGTGTCAAAGGTGCATACTGAGGGTCCTCCTTAGTAAGTCCAGCATACAACCTATTCACTATTCTATAATAGGTCTTTCAAGACACTGATCGAATGGCAATTCTTAACTACTCCTTTGCACACAGCATAGCAAGAAGGCAGAGAGGGACTAATAGCAGAGAGAAGGATATGCTGTTGGGAAGTTTTTCCATATCACCTTGCTCAGAAAATGTTTCAGCCCTTAGAGGAGGGCGAGGAGCATTGCTAAGAGTTATAAAGAAATGGAAATACAGTGAGTAGAGCGTGGGCCCTGGAGTCAGAAGGACCTGAGTTTGGATCCGGCCTCAGACACTTAATGCACACACACACACACACACACACACACACACACACACACACACACACAAACCAAAAACACAAAAACCTAGCTGTATGACCTTGGGCGAGTAACTTAACCCCAATTGCCCTCTAAAAAGAAAAAAAAAGAAATGGAAATAAAAATGGTCCTTTCCCTGGTACATGCAGGTTCTTCTAGATGAAAGTAATACAAAAGAAGAAAATGTGAAATAATTTGATATGCTGTCACTGGAGTTTATAGTCAAACTAGGTAAACAGTCAGGTAAGTAACTGCATGTCATTGAAAGGGTTCTAGTTCAAGATGTTACATTTTTTTCCACTTTCTTTCTTTTTTTTAAATTAAAGAAATGCTTTATTAACTTCTGGTTTACATCATTCATTTCCACCAGATTTTGAGTTACAATTTTTTTCCCTGTTTTTCCCCTACCCACCATCCCAGAATAGCAGTCCCACAAGATATCCCTTCCTCCAATCTGCTCTCTCCCATATCTTCTCCCATACTCCCTTTGACTTTTCCATTAGAGCAAGGTAAATCTCTGTGCCCCAATGCCTGCACATCTTATCTCCCAATTACATGCAAAAGAGTATTGATAATAGTATTTATATATATATGTATATTTGAAACATTTAATTTTAAGACCTCGAATTTCAGATTCATTCCCTACCTCCCTTGCCACCCATTCCGTCTGGGAAGATAAGTAATTCAGTATGTGTTGTACATGTCTAGCTATGCAAAATATTACCATAGTAGATATATTGGACAAGGCTGCTTATAATTCCCTCCCACCCATCCCACCCCCGACCTGGTCCATTCCCTACTTGATCCTGTCCCTCTTCTATAGTGGGTACTTCCAACCTCCTCTCCCCACAAGAATTCCCTCCCATCCATCACCCCCCTCTCATCCCCCTTCCCCCTATTCTGCTGCAGGTTGAGATATCCCATTTAGTATGTATGTGATTCTCTCCTCGAGCCAACTTCAATGAGAATATGGTTTTGCCTTTTTGTCTTCCTATTCTTCCTCTCCCCTGTACATGACAGAGTTTACCCTACCCTGTTTCTCCCCATCTCCTCTTGCCACTTTCCTCTCACCTCATAATTTCACCCCTTAAGTATCATTCCTTCCCAACAAATTCAACCTATGCCCTCTTTCCATGTATAACTGTAAACATATATACACACATTCACATATGTATTCAACTGACCATACACCCTTCTTCCATTATTTTCATACTGAGAAAGGTTTCATCAGTCACAGTTATTCTTTTTCCATGTAGGAATGTAAATAGGTCAACTTTGATAAGTTCCTTTTGATTTCTTTTCCCTGATTACCTTCTCAGGCATCTCTTGCTTCTTGTGTCTGGATGTCAAATTTTCTGTTCAACTCTGGTTTTTTCCTCAAGAATGCTTGAAAGTCATCTATTCCACTGAATCACCATATTTTCCCGTGAAACAAGATACTCAGTTTTGCTGGGTAGGTGACCCTTGGGTTCAATCCCAGCTCTTTTGCCCTCTGGAATATCATATTCCATGCCCTTCATTCCCTCAGTGTAGAAGCTGCCAGGTCCTGGGCTATTCTGATTGTGTTTCCACAATATTGAAATTGTTTCTTCCTGGCTGCTTGTAGTATTTTCTCCTTGATCTGGGGATTCTGGAACCTGGCTATAATATTCCTGGGAGTTTTCTTTTTGGGATCTTTTTTCAGGAGGTGAACTGTGGATTCTTTCAACCTC
Source organism: Gymnobelideus leadbeateri (assembly GCA_011680675.1). Lineage (NCBI taxonomy): Eukaryota > Metazoa > Chordata > Mammalia > Diprotodontia > Petauridae > Gymnobelideus > Gymnobelideus leadbeateri. The sequence continues at coordinate 168,783 of WOXC01007271.1, read as the reverse complement.
TATTTCCCCCTCTTGGTCTAAAACACCAATTCACTTTTCCTTGAGAATTTCTTGCAGGATGATTTCTAGGTTCTTTCTTTGATCATGGCTTTCAGGTAGTCCAATAATTTTTAAATTGTCTCTCCTGGATCTATTTTCCAGGTCAGTGGTTTTTCCCATGAGATATTTCACATTGCCTTCTATTCTTTCATTTGTTTAGATCTGCTTAACAGCATCTTGATTTCACATAAAGTCACTAGCTTCCATTTGCTCCAGTCTAACTCTGAAGGAATGAATCTCGTCAGTGAGCTTTTGAGATTCTTTTTCCATCTAGCAAATTCGGCTTTTTAAGGCATTCTTCTCCTCATTGCCCTTTTGGGCCTCCTTTTCCATTTGAGTTAGTCTAATTTTTAAGGTGTTGTTTTCCTCAGTCGGGCTGTTGATCCTCATTTCATACTTTTCCTGCATCCTTCTCATTTCTCTTCCCAATTTTTCCTCCACTTCTCTTATTTGATTTTTAAAGTCCTTTTTAAGGTCCTCTATGTCCTGTAACCTGCTCATATTTTCCTTTGGGGCTTTTGGAGGAGGATTTCTGACCTCACAATCCCCTTCCTGCTCTATGCTTCGATCCTCTTTGCCCCCAAAATAGGAGTCTAAGGTTGCATTTTTCTGTTTATTTTGTTTCCTTTGCCTTGACATGTTGCCACTTAATTACTTGACTTTTGGGCTTGTTGCCACAGTAGAACTCTGCCACCAGACAGGAGAGCTATCGTCCCAAAAGTTGGGGTCTTCACAGCTTTCTGGCAAGCTGGATACCCACCCCAGACCTCCCCCCAGATCACAATCCAGATACAGGGAGGTTAAAGCAAGAGTGATTACCCCCCAAGACTGATTGCTGGATCTCCCTACAGTTCGCAGGCCAGGAGCTGGAGCTGCCTCTGAAAACTACAAAATGGCGTGTCTCCTCAGCAGCTTCTAGCCCCCAGGGGAGGAAGCCGAGGCATTCCCCAAATACTGGTCCCGAAGTCCATAGGGCAGTAAGCTCTCACTTTGTCCTAGGCATATCTGAGTTGATAATTCTGGAATCACCACAGCTGCTGGTGTTCTGGGGTCCCTCCAGCCAGCTGCTAGCCCAGCCACTGTGGGGCTAAAACCTTGAGTCAGGTGGACCTGTACTCAGAGCCCCGTGCACTGCGCGCTGCACTTCAGGCTCCTAGAGCATTGTGCTGGTCCTTCCTGTAGGGCTGCTGGGCTGTCCTCAGCGGGAGGTTAGCTTCTCTGTGTTGTTCTGTGGGTGCTGGGGCTCCAGAAGTTGTTCAGAGTCTCCTTTTACATAGTCTGGAGGTGATCTGGGGGGAGAGTGCCTTGGATGCACTGTTTCTACTCCACCATCTTGGCTCCGCTCATAAGATGTAACATTTTAATAGCACATTATGGTTAGCATGGATTTAAATAATCTGGGGGTTTGGAGAACACCCCATTAGTGTCAGAGAATGAAAAGTTGTACATTATTTGCAACTCATCAAAAATTTTTCTTTTTTCAGGGAATCAATTAATTTACAGACCTAAATGAACCACTATCCAGAGTTTCCTCAGGCCCTGGGGAGGCATTTTGGATTCTGTTGGAGCCTTTCGAGGTTACTTTCCCTATAAACAGGTGACCAGGCTTTTTCCTCACCTCCTCCTTATCCCCACTCATATCCTCATATCCATAATCCGGCTAACAAAAAATTCCTAACTAAACATCATGTTCTGGTCAAGGTCAATTTGCTCATATACCTTTTTTTTCTTCTTCATATTTTTGAGTATGCCATATTTCAAAAAGTGAATTTCATTTAAAAGCTTTAGCTTCTTTACTTATTCTGATTTCCTTTGCATCTTTTCTTTGATTTGCTTACTCATTGAACATTGACAGAATGAAGTAAGGATTTTTAAGAGGCTCACACTAATTTCTCTTTATTTTTTTACAAAAGAGTGTGATTTTTTAAAAAGTATACTTGTAAATGCCTTTTTAAAATGCCCTGACATTTCTGCCTAAATTCCTCATGATTCTACCTCTAGTATGAATTAATGATAAAATGTTCCAAAGAAACCACATTTACACAGCATTTTATAATGCTAGATTAGATTATTGTATCTGTCCATGAAAATTTCCCTGTCTCACAAAGATTGGGTCTAGCAAAGACTTAAAAAAAATCTTCCCTGCTGTCCCCCATTAGCAAATTCAATTTCAAAAAATAGATATATACATTATGTAGAGAATATTCATTTTCTACATAATATAAATATAAAATATTTATGAATATAAAGAATATATACTCTATAAATCATTTATATATTTATGTAGTAAAGTAAGAAAAGAATCAACCAATCTCTGACTGTAGTAGGTGCTCAATAAATGTTTTGTTTTAATTAAACTATTAACTATTAAACACCCTTTGTAGGGAAGAAGATGAAGTTAAATTCTATTTTGTAGGTAACTTCTAGAAAAGGCTGCTTCCATATTCCAGCTGCACATCATTCAAGCTCCTTCCCAGATTAGAATTTTCAGAGACATTCTTAATATTAGGGTAAGGAATTTCTATTTAAGAGGAACAGGAACAGGACAGGAAAGAAGAAAACAATGGACCAGTTTTGTAAATGTAGGAGGGTTGGAGAGGATTATGGGTATTTGAAACTTACCCTTTTGTTTAAGTGGCCTCTGGTGCCACCAGATATTGAACCAACAACTATTAATCTTACATAGTAAGCAAGGTAATATGCTGTTTAGTTGTCTACTTAAAATTATATTGCATACACTTATTGCATAATTCGGTGAGAATTTAAGAATTATACTCTTCATATTTGGAGCTAAGATACTATAATGAAGAACCGGGAGATGATTTTGGGATGTTTATGGAAGCCTACAAGGATGAAACTCTTAATGTCTTCCCTCTGTGGATTGTCCCCAATTTATTCTGTCTATGTCTTGTTAGTACACAGTTATTTGTATGTTGTCTCCTCCATTAGGTTGTGAATTCCTTGAGATCCAGGATTGTTCTATTTTGTTTTGTTTTCCTTCCTTTATAACCCCAGAACTTTGCCCAGTGACTGTCATATGGTGGGTGCTTAATAAATTCTTTTTGACTGATGTAGGGACATGTACTTTTCTAAGGTAAAACAGGGCTCTAGTTGCTAGTCAAACATATCTTGTAACCCAATAAAATTAATGGTTTGGAGATGGATCACAGAATTATAGAATTAGAGCTAGAAGAGGTTAGTAGAGGTTAATTCCGCTTTCAATTTATAGCTGCACAAACTGAGACCCAAAGAGGTTACTATGGTTGTCCAAAGTCAGGCAGTAAGTAGTAGAGCAAGGATTTGTACCTAGAACCTTGGACTCCAAATCCAGCCTTCTCTTTGAGAAGAGATAGAAGAATATGGACTGTCCAAAAATAATAACATTTTGAAATCTGTGTATAAGTCCCATCAACTTGTGGAAATCATCCAATACCAACTTCAAGGGAAGCATCAATAAAAAGCAGGAGCAAACTCTTTACTAACAAAATACTAAAAACTGTTTCATTCAGTCTTTTCTGACTTTTTGTGACCCCATTTGAGGTTTTCTTGGCAAAGATATTGAGGTGGTTTATCATTCTCTAGCCTATTTTATAAATGAGGAAACAAGGCAAACAAGGTTGAATGATTTGCCCAGAGACACACAGCTAGTAAGTAAGTGTTTGACCTGAACTCAGATCTTCCTGAAGCTAGGCCTGGTGTTTCTTTTTACTGCTCCACCTAGCTGCCCTAGTGTTAGGAATACTAGAGTTCAAATCCTGTTTGAGATACTTAATAGCTGTGTGATCCTGGGCAATGACTTAATTTCTCTCAGTGTCACTTTCCTCATATATAATAATAGCACCTTCCCCTCAGAGGTTTTGTGAGGATCAAATAAAATAATGCTGGTAAAAATACTTTGCAAGCCTGAAAGTACTATATTAAATGTGAGTTATTTATCTTTAATGGTAGTAGCAAGAGTGGTAGCCCAACATTTGCATAGCATTTTATCAATTTGAAAGTGCTTTGATACTTTACCCCATTAATGATTCTTGACAAAACAATTCTAGCTTAAATTCTAGGTTATTGTGAAAATGTAAAAATACTGGATTTTTTGGGGGGTGCAGTCTAGATCTGTGACTTCAGTCAGATATGGAACTCTTGATTGTTGAAACGCCCTTCACCCCTAGAAGATCAACAACTTATTTTAACTTAAGATCTTAGAGTTTCTTAGAAGTGCTGAGACATTCTCTGAGTCACAAAGCTAGTATTTGTCAATTATCATTCTTGAACTTATGTTTTCCTAAAAGGCTGAAACTCTACTCACTTTGAAACACTTCCATTAAAAATAATAAAAAATTATGTTAATTTTAATTCCTTAGAATATTGTTGGCACCAGAATCTTAGTTTTTGCTTAGCCAGAAACAAAAGGATTCTAGCCCAAAGATCTTTTAATACTTTAGATTTTCAAAATGCACCTAAAGTCCTGTCTTTGGAATGTGTGTATCTTCTAGATAATAAAGACTTTTGGAATAAACTGAAAGATGCTTGAAGATAACAAACTTTTAGATAGAACTCATGATACCTAGAAAGAATTTTGAAGGACACACAGTCTTAGGATTATACATTAAGAGAAAAAGTCTATCTAGTCCAAACTTCATTTTATATAAGTGGAAACTGATTCCCAGAGAGTTTAAATAGTGTGCCAAGATTCCAAGACTCCTCAACCCTTGGTTCAGTGTTCTTTCGATTGTGCCATTATTATGATGTTGTTGTTGTTTTTATTAGATCAAGTTCTTTTCAACTGACAAAAATAGATTTTTCTCTCCCTCCCTTTACCACCCCTCACTGGGGAAAACTAAAAATAAAACCTTTGTAATAAATATTCATAGTCCAGTTCACAAATTCCCATAGTGGCTACATCCAGAAATATATCTCATTCCTCACTGAGCATATTATCTTTGTGTCACAAGATGGGTACCACACTTCATTCTTGTTAAGGGAGTTTGTTTTTGAAGACAGTGAAGAAAACAAGGCAAAGCAGAGTGTGTGAAGGTTATAAGAGAAATGATCAGGAATCATTTTGTGGTAAAGCTAGAGTGACAGTAAGTGAGAACATAAATCAAAGCTCAGACGTAAATAGCATTATTCGTAGGAGTATAGATTGTACTCCTAGAGCATAGGAGCAAAATGAGAGTTTATAGACCCATAAGGCTGTTACAGAGCTTAAATGGACGTTAGAGATAATCTGAGGACCTCATCAATTGATCAGGTCCAGTGAAGTTAAATGACTTGCCTAAAATCACACAGGACAGTTAGGATTTAAAGCCAGGACCTCTGGCTCCAGATCCATTTTGCTTTCCAATGTATGAAGAGGGGAGAATCTTCAAGAAGGTCCAGGCAGTAAAAGAAATGATGATGATGATGATGACCATGATGATCATGATGATGATGATGGTGTGGTGTTGGTGGTGGTGGCAGCAGCAATGTTGATGATGATGATAACAACAGAATAATAATATTATTACTATGTGTAGGCACAGCACTAAGTACTTTACAAATATTATTTAATTTTATCCTCACGGCAACCCTGGGTGGTAGGTGTTATTATTATCATATTATTAATATTATTATGTATAATGTTAATATCATTATAATATTGCAATTTACAGTTGAGGAAACTGAGACAAACAGAACTTAAGTGACTTGCTCATGCTCTATCTACTACTCCACCCAGTTGATCAACCTTTGTAAAACATTGACAAACAGAACAAAGTCTTTACCTTGATGTTATCAAATTGGTTTTGGAGTATTATAAGTATATCATCAATGAATTATTTTAATTTAGAATTAAATTTAACTGTGAAAACTGCACATGTTTTATGGTATTGCAAGAATAAATGAAATCATTACATTTATAACAATTTGGCAAATATAACCTGAATTCCACGTGGTTTGGCTGAAAAAAATCCCTTCAAAACCAAACAATCAAAATGATAGTGACATAATATTTAAGTCTTTTCCCACCTCAGTGTTATCATAACACTTTTTGATGGTTAGAGTTGCCTAAAATAGTGTAGTTGCATTGAGTTTAGGATCTGAACTATGGTCATACTTTTATAAAAACCTCTCACATAGTATTCTTTTTTGGTCTCTAAGCTGAAAACACCTAACATGTTTTTTAATGGAAACTAAAATAATTGGACACCAGTGATAAAATATTTGGAAAACAAACATTCAAAACACAGACTAAATTAGCACAATTGAAGTTTTTATATGTTTATGGAAATGGCTCATGAAATTTAACAAAGCGGATTTAAATATTGCATGTTTATGGGAACATAAATTACAGAATTAAAGAAGCAGTAGCTCTTTCTTACATGTTACAAAAGGAAGTATAATTGTCCCTCAAAGCACTAGGGAAATGACAGAAATGGGTAGCTTCTGAGAAAAAAAAAATTATATTCAGACTTTTTCACTTGAACATCTGCTTGAAATATGACTTGAAACAGGAGGCAACTGTATATTTTGCCAATAACTGTATAACTTTATGGCATAAATTGTTCAAATATCAAAATGTTAATTGATAGGATAACAACCTGGGAAATTAAGGATACCATTCAAGTAAATTTTTGTGAAATGTGATGTCAATTTCACTGCTCTTTTCCAGCTTTATTTTGGATTTCCTCTTAATGGCTTAAGTTTATGGAGCAGTTGTGGGGGGAACAATTCCCATCATCATTTTCACATGTGTGAGATCTGTTTGGCAGCAGGCCAGATCCAGTCAGTGGCGATATGTCCACTATTGGCTACAGGTGTGTCACTATCATGTCTGAGGATTGGGCAGTTCAGAATTTTCTAAAGGGGAGATTTCATCAGGGTATTTGGGAACTGAGACAACACAATGTATGCACAGACTTGCTTCAGCTCTGTCCATGCATTAAAAAAAAAATGCCCTCAGAGGGTAACATCCTACCTAGTATAATAATTGTGATTCACTTGATTGTGTCACCCCAGTAACCTTAAGTATATCTTTATGCTAAGAGACAAATTTTTATTTTCTGTAAAAATTCTCGTTTACTTTATTTTTTTTTTTGTTAAAATTTCATGTTAGGATCTGTGATCACTTTCGTGGTTAAGACTAAAAAAAGAAGATTGTAGAAAGGGGAAGGAACTCAGTATTGATTTCTTAGGGATAGTCAGAGAAAAGAAGAAAAATAAGGAAGTGAAATTATCAATTCAGAAAATGCAGAAATGGTTGGGAAAAGAAAGGAAGGAGTTAGTGAAACCACCTCTTATTGGTTATTGCCATAGAGGTCAAACAACTATTGCTATAGAGATGAACAATTTTTGCTGTGGAGAGGTTTAATATTGGATAGGAACATTTTAAAATATTTTCACATTCATAAAGATTTCAAGATAAAAAATAAAAGCACTAAATCATTTGGATAATAGACAGAAAGTGCTTTTTCCAAGTAGCATTGTAAGTAAACAACTCATTGTCTTCAGAAATAATCCCTAAATCATATCTAATTGTCCTCAGACTTCTGGTATATGTGTATGTGATTGTGTACTTATATTTAGATAGAGGTTTATCTTATGTTGTAGAACGACAGACTAAACTAAATAATGAAACTGGCAATGGGGAGAAGTCCTGACTGAAAAGGAATTGAGAAATGGAACCATTTCCCATTTGGCTCTCATGCCCCTTTGCTCTCTGCAACCCACTCATTACTGGAAATAGATAATAGGTCTCAGGCTAATGAAGAGACCCAAGCTAAGCAAAGATATTTTCTCCCCTTTACCATACAGCAGTGTTAATTAAGGGGTCCCCTGCTGAGTTGTATATTGTATATAAAAAAGTAATTAAAAAATATGTAACTCAGTTTCTATACAGTAGGATATTGGAAAGGGTGGGTGGGTGAGGAAATACTCAAACATACACAGAGGCTCTTTAAGTATATTTCTCTCAAAAATGCAATGAAGCCATCATTCTGGCTGAAAGAATGATGGGTCATTTATGCAACATGCTAAAAGTTAACACAAAAATCCACTCCATTTTGAATGCTATTTTTAGCACCCTTCTTTCAAGCTGTTTTGCTTAGGTTTGTAAAAAGGTATAGTACATACCATCATTTTCTCTGCCTTTTGCAGCCATCATCTATGAATGGGAAATAAAATTGTACAGATAAAAGTCTGGTTTTGCACCACCTGACCTGAATTTGAAATTCAGCTTTGACACATACCACCTGTGTGACCTTGGGTAAATTATTCTCTGAACATCAGTTTCCCCATCTGTCAAATGAAAGGATTGGAATAGGTAGACTCCAAGTTCTCTTCTAAGTCTAAATCTGTGGTCCTATGATCTTCAAAATGTAATGTTTCCTTTCCAAATGGGTTTTGCATGCCTTCCTTTCTACTTCTCTGAAGCAAATGTACAATTACCCTGGTAAATACAGTGAAAAAAAAAAGAAGGAAAGTAAAATATTTATTTCTATTTCTAGGAGCTCCTCTTTGAACAATTTGAGAAAGAATGAAGAAAAAATAAATAAATCTGACCCCAGACAATAAGCCAGTCATCATTTTTTGAAAAGTAACCAAAAGAAAGCAGTGGTTCATTTTCATCATGAACACTTTGAGGTCACCTTAGCAGCTCAAAATTGACAGAACATTTCACCCTTATCAGTAAAAGCAGCTACTGGAGGCCTGAAGAATAGTATTAAAAAGTAAAGCAAAAAAATGTAATAAGGACTATCTTTCCCTTGATAAAAGGGTTCATTTCCCTCAAGTCATATCAGATACTACACAAGACTGAACTATGTAATAGAAGTAGTTAGGGATAGGAATTGTACTTTTAATTTTATTGATAGAAAGAATTTCCCTATGAGGATCCTCTCTCTAACCAATGAAGTTTGGCACATTCTTTCTAACATATTCTTAGAGAGTTGCTCAGGGCACAAAGAGGTTAATTGACTTCCTTGGTGAGAATGTGTCAAAGGTGAATCTGGAAACTAGGTCTTCCTGGATCTGAGTCCAGTTCTTTGTATACTGAGGTACACTGACTTTCACATGGCTGTAGAGTAACCATGGCAAACTACTCATCATTATAAAATAAAACATGTAAATAGAAATTTCCTAAGGTCCAATGGAAAAAATACATCCCAACTTGAAGCACTGATACAACACAAAATGTTTTACCTCAATTCTGGCTTCAAATATATTAAAGGTAAAAATAAAGTTTATGTTTTCAGATTATTAATTTGGGAAATGCCACACAATGTGCAGCCAGTAGAAAAGACTTACCTATACTTTTTCTGGAAATTATTTTAAAAATAAGATAAGAAGGAAGTATTTTCCTACTTCCTGTACTTGAAATGGAATTTCTAAAAAGATTTCCTTGGACTGATAGCAAGTGTAGTTCTGATAATAAAATAGAGGAAAGAGGTCTCATTAAAATGTGCAGAAATGTAACAGGGTTAAAAATAACAAAAGGGACATGCTTCGATAGAAAGTATTTACACTCTCCCTCTGTAGCAAGTGATCTCCAAAGATCTCTTCTGTTAAACAAAGGACAAAGACGTATAGGTTATTTAAGAATTACAAGTTTATAGGAAAATAGGGGAAATGATTGGGATTAGAAGAAAAGGTGTAATGGGAAAAGATAAGTACATTTTCTTTATTTCAAATAGAGAGGGAAAAGTTGTCAACAGTATTCACCTACAGAATTATTTCCAGAAAGACCAGAAACATAATAAGATATTGGCTACAAGAGCTATTTGTGTGTTTGAGCTCATTTTTACTTAATCTGTAAAAAAATAAAACAAAACAACAAAAACCAAACCTAATCATGTAACTTTTGTCCACCTAAACTTAATTGCTTTAAGAGACTAATTGCACTAATGACATTAATGTAAGACCAATGAATATCATATAGAGGCCAAGAAATAATATTTGTAACAATTGTTGCTTTCATTTTGTACATTATTATTCATTAGATGTTATTTTATAATATATGGTGTTATATTTATATATTATCATTCGTTATGCAAATATAATTACTAACTTCTTTTTCCTCTGGAGTTATAAAGATGTTATACGTATAACTTTTCAACTCTGATAACAAAATATGTCTTCTCGTTTAAATGGATAATACCTGTATAAGGAAGCAGTAAGATAAGAGATGAGTGTGATATAATGAGGATCAGAATTATATAATGTACAAGCATAATCTCAAATTGGAAGGGATATTGGTACCCGTCATTCTGCAGATGAGGAAACTACCGAGGAAACTAAGGGGTTTGTTATGAGGGGTTAAATGACTTGTCCAAGGTTGCACAGGTAATAAGGGCCAGGTTCAGATTTCTAACTCATTTCCTCTGATGAAGTTACCTGCTCTTTATCCTGAAACTTTCGTGCCATCTCTACAATCGAAAAAAATTCATTTTGACTGGATATAGGTTTTTATTGGAACTTCAGGTAAGGTAACTCAGTGTACCAATGAAGATATGTAACAATTATGCAAATCATGGTCCTGAAGAGTTTCCTGGGGCATTGAGGGGTTAAATGATATTTCCAGGTCCACAAATGATCTATGTGAGAGACTGGCTGAGAACCCAGGTGTCTTTGACCCCAAGGCCAGTGTGGCAGGAATAAAGTCAACCTCATCATTTGTACAATGATTGCTAAAGCATTGCCTCCTGTGGGTGAGAGGGTGGAGGATGTACTAATCAGACATATATAATGGAACCACTCTTGCTCTTCACCTGAATGTATACCTCAACGATTAACAAACTCCTACCTGGTCATACTCTTCTCATCCCAGTGATTCTGAAACCCTGGCTATTATTATTCAAACCCTATTCTCTTATCCCATTTCCTTATCCTCATCCCTGTTAACTCTCCCACCTTGCAATATTCCCTCATCCCTTCCACTGCGCTCTATAGAATTTTTGTCCCATAAGTAGCACACTTGAATTCATCTTAAACCTTTCCCTTTCCCACTCCTTCCTTCTTCAGGCTCTCTTTGAGACCTGGATCCCTCCTGATGACAGCCTCCTTGGCTACACCTTCCAACACCACTTGTACTTTTACTCATTTATCCCAACATACTTGTTAAGGTGAGGGAATTGGAATACTCCCTGTTGTCACTTCCATGCTATTTCTCTACCATCACTAACCTCTCTTCTTTTTAGGTTTATTCAATCCATATCCACTCCTTCATCACATTTCTGATAGCTCTTCTCTAAGGAATTCTTGGACAGTCCTATTTTTCCTCAATGAGTTCAATGTAAAACTCACAATCTTTCCTTCCAAATATGACTTCAAACCATGGGATACATACCAAGAGCTACAATTTTAAACATTTTGATCTCCCAGTTCCTTTATGTTCTTATTTCACAGGACCTGCTCTTCTATTACATGTCAGGTACACACTTACCTGTGTGTGTGTGAGATCATAACCTGAATCTCACAAATTTACCCCCAAAATGCTCTACATCCATTTTTATGAATCCTGAAATTTCCTTATCTAATCATAATCTGTTGTTAATCCATCTCTCCTCCCTTTCAACCCCTGACTTTGTTTTTCATCTTCTCTGTGACCCAAAATCCCTCAGTTCTTCCCCAGGCCATCACTCCTGCACTGGCTATACTTTCCTCCCTTCCCTATCTTGACCCCTTGGTGAGCCAGTTCAACTCTACTTTATGCTCTTTTCTCAATTCCCTTGCTCCTTTATCTTATCAAAGATCTCACCTTGCTAAATGTCAGCCTTGGATTACTCCCACCATCTATTGCTCTGGGTCCTACTCAGGTGCTGCTAAACAAAGCTATAGAAAATCACAAAACCATACAGTCTTGATCCACTACAAATTTATATTACAGCTTTTCAAACTTATTGTCCCCTTTGTCATCATGAGCTCTCATTTATCTTTAATTTTTCTCCCTGTCCACTGGTGACTTCTTTATTGCTACAAACATGCCTATATTTTCTCATCCTCAAAAAACCTTTCTGTTTTATCCATCTGTCTCTACTAGTTTTGTACCATATTGCCTTTCTCTTTCATGGTTAAACCCATTGAGATGGTCTTCTATTATTCATTCATCCATTTTCTTTTCTCTTACTCCCCTTTTGATTCTCTACACCCTGACTTCCAACCTTATCATTCAACCAAAGCTTTTCTCTCTACAATTATTAATGATCTCTCAATTGCCAAATATAAAGGTCTTTTCTAATTCTCACCTTTCTTTATTTCTATATAGCCTTTGACACTATCAATCTTGATAGTGACTCAACTCTTTTCCTTGATACTCTTTTCTCTCTAGATTTTTGACATTAATCTATCCTGGTTCTTCTACTTCATTTTCAACTACTCCTTCTTAGTCTCCTTTTCTGGATCTTCATCCAGGTCATTCCTAGTGGATATCCACCAAGGGCTCAGTTCTGTAGTCTTATATATTCTCCCTCTATATTATTTCACTTGGTGATCTCATCAACATCCATGGATTCAAATACCATCTCTATGTTAGCAATTCTCAGATCTACCCATACAACCATATCCTCTCTGCTGACTTCCAGAATTGCACCTTCAACTATTAGACATCTTGTGCTGGATGTCCTATAGACATCTTAAATTTAAGAATCCTAAATTTAATTCATTAATCTTTCCTCCAAATTCCCCCTCTTTTGAACTTCCCTATTCCCCTAGAACTATCATATTTCCAGTCATCCAGTCTTGTTGTAGTTTGTCCTTTGTTTTTGAAGAAGAACAATGACATCACAGGATAATGTTTTGACTTGTGAATGAACTAGATTTAAGTGAGGCAGAATTAAAAAACAAAAACAAAAAACAAAAGCAAAACAGCCTCTCTCTTCTTTCCAGAGTTATCAAAGTCCAGTGGCAAGATAAAAGTTAAGATGACTGACAATGGCCAAGGATACAGTGGGCAACTTGGCAACTCTGATGTCTGACCAAGCTCTAAGTGTTCCACAGCACTGATTCAGCCACCTTCATGGCTATTGAACCAAACTGTTCTCACCGGCCTATTCTGCCAGGGAACTCTTCACATAGCTGGGGAAACATTCTCCTAACTCACGGACAGGTTTAAGGGCTGTTGTTATTCTCAACCTGGTTTGGCCCATCTCCCAAGTTATTTTTTACTGGGATGTGGCTTGTTGGAGACACAGGTGAGAGGTGGGTAGCAGATAGACACCAAAGGTGGATAAGTAGCCCAGAAAAGGGCTTAGCAAGCCCTCACACCAGAGTTGCTCATCCTCCCCAAACACCAAAGCTCATAATCTATTTGTCATCCTTGACTCCTCACTTTCTCATACTGCATGCCCAGTCTGTCACCAAGGTTGGCTGATTTTATCCTACAACAACCACTCTAATGCAGGTCCTCATCATTTCAGACTGGATTTATTGAAATAGAATGCCCCTTGGTTTCAAATTTCTTTCCATTCTATCTGTCTTTACTTAGTTTTCAAAATGATCATCCTAAAGCATAGGCTTAACTATTTCTACCTCCTTTTCCTCATTCAATAAACTTCAGTGGTTCACCATTACCTCAAGGATTAAACATAAAAGCCTCTGGAATTCAAATCATTTAATAACTAATAACCTCTTTTATCTTCCCAGTAGTCTTGTACCTTACTCCCCATATAAACTATGCAATCCACTGACAGTGTCCTCCTTTCTGCTACTCACAGGAGACACGAAATCTCCAGATTCCATGCATTTCCTTTTTTTTTTTTTTTTTTTTGAGGACAATTGGGATTAAGTAACTTGCCCAAGGTCACACGGATAGGTTTTTTTTTTTTGTTTTGTTTTGTTTTGTGTGTTAGGTGTCTGAGGCTCGATCCAAACTCAGGTCCTTCTGACTCCAGGGCAGGTGCTCTACTCACTGCGCCACCTAGCCACACCGATTCCATGCATTTTCATTGACTGTTCCCTATGCGTAGAATTTTCTCCCTCCTCATTTCTTCCTCCTGGATCTCCTAGACTGCTTCAAGTTCCAGTTAAAATTTCAACTTCTACAAGAAACCTCTCCTGTTTGTCCTTAATGCTAATGCTTGTCCTTTGTTGATTATCTCTTATTTATGCTCTATATATCTTGTTTGTTGTACATAATTGTTTTTCATATTGGCTCTCCCAATAGATATATTGGCTCTCCCAATAGACTCCTTAAGAGGAGGTAGTGTTTTGCCTTTCTTTATATTCCAAGCATTTAACACAGTGCCTGGAACATAGTAACCACCTAATAAATATTTATTGATTGACCTTCCCTGCAGTAGCAAGTGCTAGAGAATTATAGCCATGACCTTCTCTGGAACCCATCATTCCCCTTATCTTCTGAAATCTGTGGGGAAAGAAGGGTTGTTCACCATGTCATGGCATTATAGACTGGATATTTTGAATGATGGGCTCCTCCTCTGACGATATAACTTTATCCAAGTGGGGCAGACTGTCTTCACCTGTCTTGACCAGGAGAACTGTGGTACATATTTCACAAAATCAACTACTGTACTGGCCAAAGTAGAAACCCAAGGCCTTTCTTCTCAGTTTGGTAGCATTTTCTCTGTCTAGACATGCCTTGATTTTTTATAGGCCTCCCAAGTAGCAATGTCCCAAAGTCTCTGTCCTTAAGAGTGAGATTTGTGCCACCTTTATTTCTTCAGGCTGGTGTCTCAGGGTATTTGCCCATATTAGACAGCATGTTCTGAACTCTCTTAGATTCCCCACAATTTTACCCTCCTTCCTCTTTTGTTTGGACATAGTGCTGGGACCAGAGTCAAGAAGATTCATCTTCCTGAGTTCCAATTTGGGCTCCTGGGCCCTGGGCAAGTCACTTACCCCTGTTTACCTCAGTGTCCTCATTTGTAAAATGAGTTGGAGAAGAAAATGGAAAACCACCCCAGTTTCTATGTAGAGAATCCCAAATGGGGTCAAATCAGAAATGACTAAAATGATTTAACAATGAACAAATATTTTCCCCAGGTGCTATCTCAGGGTATTTGCCTACATTAGACAATCTATGATTCTCTAAATTGTACCCTCTTTCCTCTTACCCCTCCAACTGAATTTTCCATAAGGACTAAAATTCAAATATATATAACTAAGGTCAGACAACATTGGTTTCTATCTCAACTCTGCCTATAACTAGCTTTATGACATTTGTAAAGTTGTTTCCCTTCTCTTGGACTTGGTTTCCTCATCTGTAAAGAAGGTAGACTACATGATCATTAACTTCCTTTCCAAATCTAAAATCTTGCTACTCAGAGTTAAAGTGGATTAAAAGTGAAAAAGTAGAAACTACTTCATTTGCTAACAAAGCAGTTTGCTAGGATGTTCCATTCAAGGCCCTGATTTTATGAAGATGTTTTAGTGAATACTTCTTGTTTGGTCTGTCATCCAAGGTTCTGGATAGTGAAGTGGTCACAGGATGGTATATATAGCATCCAATGATAGAATCCTAAATGCTATCAAAGATATGAAAAAAACAACAGGTTTAAATTTCAGATTTATGTTGGACCTCAGGGAAAATAATATGTGTTATACAAGACAGAAATATGTCACTGAAGGGGTATGTATACCATATTTTACAATATGGCTAGATAAGAGAAAGGCCAGGGCAGTACATTGTCTTTTGATTTCAATAATAAATCTATGAGAATCTTGAGGAGCAGTATGCTGCAGTGAATCAGACTTTGAGTCACCAAGACTGGAGCACTAGTTATGTGAGAAAGTCATTTAAATTGTCTGAGCTTCAGTTTCCTCATTTGTAAAGTGAAGGGACATCACTAGATAGCTTCTAAAGTCATTTTCAGTTCTAAATTTATGATTCTATGATCCTGTGAAATATTCTAGACTGCTATTAAAATACCAGGGCCTGGCTAAGCTAGAATTTTAGGAAATGCAATTAAATATTTCTTTCTTTAGAGAAACAAAAAAATGATCATCCCCCAATAAACCCTAAAAACAAAAGTGAAGAGTGAAACAAAATATCATGTTTTACAGTGACTAAGGAAAGTGATTTTATGTTTTAAAGTCACTGGGGAAATTTTTATTGAGCAAGAAACCAGGACATTAGCAACAGAGGGATTGGGACTTCTTATGGCTTTTCTTTCCAAATAAAAAAAAAAACAAAACAAAGACCCATCATTTGCTCCACCTGTCTAGCAAGAGTTGTAGAAAGCCAGAAGGCAGAGGCATGACCTGACACTTACAGACAAAGTCTAGCTGATTGAGCAGATGTCAGATAGTGCAAATAAACAAAAAGATGTTATCTTGTATTTCTCAGACCTGGTGTCAACTGTCTACAAGAATCTTTTCTTTTCTTTTTAAGGACAGATTTTATATCAAGGAAGTAATAGTGTAAAGCAGAAAAGTAAGCCGTCCTGAAAATAGGAAATAAGTACGAGAAGAGGCATTGTCATTATTTCTTAAATTACATCATCAGATTGTCTTCACTGCAAGTCAGTTACTTAAAAGAACATGCTGTCCCACTAAGGAAATTATTAAATTTGACCACCAAGTGTAAGGAAGCAACAGCCCAAACTCTGATGAGATGGCACTACAGTGGGTAAAAAGAGAGACATAGAAATTGCATTATTAGAATAGGAATAAATTCAATTTCAGTTTCAAGAAATATCAAGTGTAAATGTCCATTCTGAAATTCCTAGTATTTCACATGAGTATATTCTTGGACCCCAAAGCAAGTGATATTTAGGTCAGGGTTGGGGGGCTAAGAGAGAGCAGGAGAGAGGGAGGGAGGGAGAGAGAGAGAGAGAGAAAGAGAAAGAGAGAGAGAGAGAGAGAGAGAGGAGAGAGAATGAATAAGCTTTAATTTTAACTACCATTAGGGTTCTAACTTACAGACTAAGATAAATTTAGAATCTACTTCTTTGTAGATTGATTTTTTGTCACAGAGTTTAGTCCAGAGATTCTGAAATTACTTTAGCAATATCAAGCACATTTTTGCTTCATATATAGTGAAAGAACTTATACAGAAGGGCTTTAGAACATGGAATTCCATGTTCCATGTGGTATGGAAGTTTGTGGGAAACCTACAAAAAATAGAATTATGTTTATTTTCACACACACACACACACACACACACCGAAAAAAATTGCCAACCACATAATTTCATCAGAGAGGCAATGTGGAATAGTAATCTTAGAGTCAAGAAAACCTGGGTTCGAATTCTATTTCATCCATATTGCCTTTGTTGGCTACTCACAACCTTTCAATGCCCCTTACAAATCCCTTTATCTCTAAGTTATATATGAATTGTTTATCTGCATTAGTATAAGGAATTTACATACTGGGAGTTCCTCACAATTTAGTTCCTAATAAAAATATGGTTCCCAACAAAAAAAATAATATTTTCACACATTATTTTGGAGGAAAATATATAGCTCACATTTAAATTTTGCTTATATTTCAAGGAACACCAGATTTCCAAATAAAAACAATACACTGTGGGAAATATTATTTTAGATGAAGGGGTGATAAATTTTGAAATTACTTCTAGCTTTAACATTTTACCACTCTTTAATGTCCAATATTCTAACTATGAATCATTCATTCTTTATACGAAATTACTGGATGTTGGAAATATTTTTAGGGGAAAAGCAATATCCATCTTTCTGGAGTATAAATTTGTACTCTAGAACAAGGTAGACTTTCAATTCTACAAATATAGAAAATACTGGCTGTTTAAAAATGTTCCAAAGATAAATATTGGGGATTTGTTAGTTCGTATCTCAGTTTCCATCTTAGTCTTGGAAGCTCAGGAGACCCAATTCAAAAATTCAAATTCTAGCTCAGAAACTTAGTTATATGACAATGGGCTAATTGCTTTATCTCTCTGAGTTTCAGTTTCTTCATTTGTAAAAAGTAGATAACAGTACCTGTGGTACCTGCTTCCCAGGCTTGTTGCAAGGATCAAAAGAAATTATGCATCTAAGTTACTTTTTAAAAGGTCCAGCCTCATGTGATGGAAAGAGTGCTTGATTGGGACTCAAGACACTTGGGTTCAAATCCTCCCTTTTGTTGTTTATTATCTGAGTGTCCAATGGGACCAATTGCTCAACTGCTATGAGCCTCTGTTTCCTCATCTGTAAAACAGGAAAAACACCTGAGTATTATAATAACCTCACAGTATGAAAATGAAGAGCTAAGATGAGATAAGGTGTGCAAAGCACTTTTTGAACCTTAAAAAGTTCATGCTTAGTGTGCTATTGTCATTTATTTAGACACTTTAATTCTCTTATCATATAGATGAGGGAACAGAAACTCAGAAGGCACAGAGAAAGGAGATTATAAAGCCAGGATAAGAACCTGGATCCTTATTCCAAAGAAATTTATCACTCTTTCCACTCTGCCAGGTTGCTACATTACACATTGATCTATCCTCATCTATAAAATAAAGGGGTGCCATTAGATGGTGTCTAAAGTCTCTCTAGCCCTAAAGATTCTGTCACTCCAATAAATTCAAATCATTTGCAATCAAGGTTCAAAAAACAAAACAAAATCTTATCTGATGCACATTTTAATTGCTGATGAAATATGACTTCTCTTTCCACAACTATATATATCAAATTTTAAAATAGATATAATTGTCATTCATCTTTTTTCTGTGGGGATTGCTTTTCTCTATTCACTATGCTTCTAACAGAATAAAGTTATGGAGAGGACATGAGATTTCAGGAATTGTAATTATCATTCTTTGATATAGCTGTGAAATACTATAAGCCATTCTTCTCTTAACAAGTTTAGATTTGAAACTTTTTCCCCCAATTTCCTTTGAAAATTGCATTTAAAGCATTTTCTTGGTGGGATAGGGATTGAACCTTTGATTACATTGGTATAGGGAGGTTCCTGTAAGTAGAGCTTGGACCCAGTTCTTGTTTCTGGGGCCAGTTTTCTATCCACTACTCCCTGTTATCTCTCATAATAATTTTCTCAGAAGGAACCTCATGAAACATTGAATGCTATACATCTATCTGTCTTTATTCATCCCCTCTCTGATTGCTATCACTAAACTGTTCTTTTGAATCAATACATTATGTGACTATGCATATGTACATGTAAAATGCACTTACCCAACCCAAGCTCACAACTCCAGTCTTACAATATTTCTGTACCTTTTTGTACTTAGAGGTTTTCCAGACCTGGGATACACATAAATGTCCAATGTTTTTTCTCATGTGCATTTCTTTTTCTTTTAATTTATTCATTTTTATTTCTCAATATTCACTTCCACAAATTTTAAATTTTCTCCCCCTCCTGTAATATTATGCACAGGAGAAGGAGAAGGAGGAGAAGTGTAATGGCATGCAGAAGCAGCTTTCCAGAAGAATGCTACCGTGAACAGCTTTTAAGGTTCTGATTACACAGTATAGTGAACACTCTATTCCATAACAAATCAAAGCAAAACTTTTACAGAAAATCAACGTACAGCATTCACAATATTACAACTTCTCAAAGTACAATAGTCAAAGTCTTTCACCCAAGGGGCAAAGGATCACAGAAAATAACAATATAATAAGATCACAATATAGTCTCAAAGTACAATAGTCAAGTCTTCCACTCATGGGGCAAAGTCTTGATTAACTCAATCAGTCACTTATTCAGCAATCAATTACTAAGTATCATACACAAATCTTCCACCCCTGGGTCACTAGTAAACTACAATTTCTTCTTTATTCAGTACCCAGTATCCAGGGAGAGGTCTTTTCATCCTGACTTGGGGCCTGTTCTCAGATTCCCTGGATCCCCCTCCATGGTCCCAGATTCTACCTGGATTCACCAGACTGTCACCTGGGTTCAATGGCACACAGCTCCCAGTTCCTTGTCCAGCTCTCTGGGAAGGTCCTGCTCCACACTGAAATTCACAGGGTCTAGTCCATGTCAGATCCTTCACCATTACTGCTCTAGGGAATTCAAGGCTCAACCAAGACACAAACAAAGTTTCAGCATCCCAGTCATGTTTCCTCAGTCACCTGGGCTTCAGGCTGCAGGTGCCCGGCTCCAGGATCAGGGCTCCTGTTCAAAAGAAGCTCCACCAGGACAAGTTCTCGGGAAATTCTGGCTCAGTTCTCCATTCTCTCTTCTGTAGCTGCTCCACCACCAGATGCTGGCTGGTGCCAAGAAATTCTGACTGTGCCTCTCTGGGGCTTTTCTTATACACACAGGATTAGCTACTTCCTGTTTCAGCCAACCCCTTCCCATTACATCAGCAACAGGAGACAAGATACCTTCTGTTTCCCCAACAAAGGCTTGATCAATTACTAAGTGCTAAGTACCTGCTACCTTTGCTATCACAAAGGGATCTTCAAATTCAAATTACATTACCATTACACCTCCCTCTCCCTTCTTTCCCCAAGACAGCCTGCAATATGATATAGCTCTATACATATAGTCCTATTAAACACATTTTCACATTAGTCATGTTGTATAGAAGAATTATAAAGAATGGGAGATCTCATTTGCATTCTGAACATCATATTCTACCTTTTCAGTCTAAAACAAATAGACCACAATATTTTTTCTGACCATCTTTCTTCTATATTTTATAACTTCATATCCTATGTCCTATAATATTAAGCAAATTTTTTTACATCCCCCATCCTACTCTATATAATATTTCCAAGAGATGATTGCAATTCTTTACTTTCCCTATTCTGTAGTATAGCTGCACATTATTCAGCTGAAATCAATTAGATGCCTAAGGCTACTGAGGTGATTTTATATTTTTCCTAGAAATTAGAAAACTTAAAAAAAAACTTTGAGCTTCATGCATTTTTAGACTGTCTAAATCTAATATTAGACAGCAAACAATTTTCTTTGCCACCTTGTTCTTTCCTCTGTACAATAGATAGGTTTAAAGTCTAGCTTGAAATAATTGTAGCATGTGGTTCTTTCTCACTAGAGAATTTTTTTTTATCTCACATTCACTAAGGAGACTAATAAACTGAGGTATTACTCATTGAGATCTGTCTCCCACAGTCAAACTTTTAAAATAATTTTTATAGTAAGAAATAGAATATTCTAATTAATTTTAGTAATTTATCAAATATGATGTTAATAGCTGATATTTACATGGTGGTTTAAAATTCACAAAGAATTTTACAGATGGTATCACTTTTGGATATCATAACTCAAATAATAAAATTATAAGAATGCCCATCTCATAGCAAGGGAAATTGAACCTCAGGGAAATTAAGTGACTTTCCCAAGGTCATACAGCTAATAAGTGTCAGTCATGACTCAAACCCAGTTTTTATTCCATATTTATTGCTCTTTTCACTATACCACTGCCTTAACCAAAAGTAATTGTTTTGGGAAGATACTAGGGATGGTGTTATGATTGTTATTGTCAAGGGTTTGAAAAGGTATCATGGAGAAGAGGGGTTCAGTTTGGAAGAATTATGATAAATGATAAAAGTTGTAGAGGGAATAAACAGATCCTTCCACATTGCGACTTCCCCATCACAATTTTGATATATCACAGATCAGCATAAGAAATTATTGTAAATGAGAATTTGGGGAGAGTTTTATGGAAGCTACAGTATTTTTACTTAACATTGATCTACATATAGCTTATGTCCAAATATCTAACCCCAGTTTTACAATAAGGTACTATAAACATCCCGTAAAAGAAAAAGAAAAAAAAATCAGATTTCTCTAGTGTGAAGGCAGGGCCAAAACTTTTAAACATATTTTCCAGATTGTGGTAGTACTGAACCCCTAATCCCACAATGTAGAAGGGCTAACTGCATTTCATCTCAATGTAGGTGAAACAATTCCCAGCAAATAAACTTTTCAAATGTGGGATGAATTACCTATCACTGAAAATTGTCACTTAGAAGTTGGATGACCAATGGCTTCAAATGTTTGTTCATATATAGGCTGGATTATCATAGAGTCACACAATTTGAGACCTAGAAAGTATCTTGATGGCCATCAGGTTTAACTTACATGTGAAAAGAATTTCTACTATAACACATTCAACATGTCATCCAGCCTCTGAAGAATTCTGAGGAAAGGAAACCTATCACTTTCCAAATTCCCCCATTTCACTTTTGAATAGTTTTATTTGTTAGGAAGGATTCTTATTTGTGTGTGGAGAGGGGTGGTGCTGTTAAACACCCCCCTCCAGCATCATGAAGCCCAACTCGGCCTCTTTGCAACTTCTGACCCTTGCTTCCCTATATAACCAAACATGTCCAAGCTTTCCTGCTCATGACACTTTTCAAGACAACTATCTTGATGCCTCTAAAAATGCTCATGTCCTTCCACCAATCCTCACATGATATTGACTCAAGGCCCTTTACCATCTTAGTTGCCCTCCTCAAAATAATCTCCAGTTTATAAATGTTCTTAAAATATTGCTTCTTTTGCTCTTCTGAGGGTTAGGAATTCATATTCATTAGTTAGAATTGTGTTTAAATTAAGGGTAAATAGCTATTGAATAGAAGCATTCAGAAGTTCTTCTCAGGGTAAAGAACATAGATTTCTTTAATTCTTTACATCTTTTATGATCACTCAAGTTCTCTTTTTCTTATTTCCATGCTCTTCAACATGTTTTACATATTTTAAATTGTAGATAAGTACCTTCAAATGAGTTAAGTGAATTCTTACTCAAAACTAATACTCTTTAATAGATTTTTCAGTTATCCAATCAGAGAAAAACAGATATTAAAAATTATATTAGCTCAATATATACCTCGCTATACATCAGGAAAGAAGTATTACTATCCCCAGCTAGATGCCAAAAATATGAAAACAAAAGTGAGACCCTCCCTTCCTTCAAGGAGCTTATACTTTATTGGATTTTTCAATCAGAAAAAGTTCATTTCATCTGTACAAATAGTAGCCTATTTACACTGAAACTCAAATATCTTTTATATAACTCTTCTTTCTATCATCATCCCCATAATAAAATCTACAGGTGGGTAATAGTTATCCCAACACACTTCTGAAATTACCTCAATCTTAAAAAGCAACAATTTTTATGAAAATCTAGGATACTAGTGGGCACTTGAATAGTCTGGTCATGATGACAATGGTAACTATTTGAGGTAGATAACTCAACCTGGGTTGGAGAGTTCTCAAAATTGGAAGTACAATATGATTTTCACAATTCATTACGGCTGAACTCCATCCCCTCCTTCCCCCATTACTCACTAGCTAAGTTGGCCCCCTGGCCTGAACAAATAGGCTCTAGACTAGTTATTTAATTTATGTTGAATATACTGCAACTTCATCTAGTCAAATGACTGCAGGAATTTCAAATGACCATTCCAGGAAGAGTGGGATTCAGTTACTGTGATGAATATGAGCATATCATCCAAAAACATTTCCCTCAAATATATTTCAGTAACATAACTTGAAATGAAGCCAACTTTATATTGCAGAAACTATAAGTAATACACATTGAGACTCAGTAATGAGAGTAAAGTGGATATTATAGATAAATAATGCCCATGAAAAATGAAAATACTTCTTACTTATTGATTCCACCATGTATAATTTTTAATTTGTGTGCTTTTTGAAAAGAAGTCTCAATTATGTACAAGACCTAAACTTTAAAGCTATCAAGGAGAATATTTTTCTCTCAACTCAAGTACAACAGATTCATGGGAATAGGGTGGGGAAAAGAGACTGAAGGCCAACATAAAGACAATCAATTAATCTGAGGAGGGATAGCTATGTTTTTTACTTATTTTTTTGCTTTTTGAGAATTAAAATAATAAATTTTGTTTTAGTTTCTTTGATTTCTACTGAAGTTAAGGGAGAAGAAATACTTAGGAAAAAAGGCTCAAGTTTTTTTTTTCATAACATGAACTCCTTTGATGGTTTGCTGAAGCTTATAGACACCGCAGAATAATTTCTCTCAAAAATAAAGGTATAATTGAAGAAAATGCTGAATTTCAGATAGAGATTGGTAAAAATAAAGACATAATTTTTCCCCATCCAAGTTCACAAACCCTTTGAAATCCATTCACATATACCTTGGAACTCTTGATCTAGAGGGGAAAAATGGAGGCAGAAATATTGAGAAAAGTTGATAGTCAAAAAGAAAAAATGAAATTAAGAGGAAAATAATAACACTGTTTACCCCTTAACTAATTTCGTTGTCCAAAAAAAGTCCAAGCTTCTACTGCCCTTATCTTAGTCAATATTTCTCTTCTTTAATCCAAAGTTAATCAAAATGCTTTTTTCCAGTCTTCCTGTAAGTCAAAACCTATTTATATCCTTGTCTCCATAGAAATTCTAGTCAATTATTATCAAGTGGTCTCAATGAGGCTGCAGCTGACTTCCTTTCCTTGACTTGCCTTAAAACCAGTCAGGTTCCTTGTAAGGCCTCATAAAGATGCTCCTCAAAGTTGTTTTTTTTTTTTTCTGGACTACTAATTTGCATTATCTAACTAATTTTCTATTTTTTACTTGACAGACCACATTTTATATAGTACAATATTCTACTCACTTATATGGGTTTTTTGAGATTTGAAAGATGCCTTTTCCTCTTGAAATGTGTACTTTGTGTTTGCCATCAATAATAGAAGTTTATTTCCCTCACCATGAGTTTTTGGTCATTAGTATGTATTTTGGGGGAGGAGTATTTAATAAGGCATTTAAAAATAGTTTTTAGGCTTTCAGAACCATTTTTTAATCAATTTTTTAGTTTTCACCTTGCCAGAATCTGTTTCAAAGTTTTCTATCAACAAAATGGCTTGGTTATATGATCTATATAATATTTTTTTCCTTTTTCTCAAATAAACATTGGATTTGAATGTTGTATGATCACTACTTCATAATGATTCACACAAGGAGAAAAAGTATGAATGGGAACTTTCTGCTGTAGATTCTTTGAATACTTCTATTTAACCCACCTAGAGCTATGCCACAAGTTCACAAGTGTAAGGCTTAACTGAACTTCACTGCATCTTAATACACAGTGAGTTTTAGAAAACTTAATATGGATTCATGAAAGTAATTTGAGGGATTAACCTGCCCCAGTGACAAGAACCAGCTCCTAATCCCCTATCTGTGGTGAGCCAAAGAGGCCTGAGCCAGGACTTAATAATTACCCTGATATCAGTGGACCTGAACAACAAAGACCTCTTCAAGATGTGACTTTTCACTAAGTCAGCTCCAGAGTTCTTTTGATATGGGTTACACTTTTAAGGATGGTATTTGAGTTCTGAGGCTAAGAGGCTCTGCCCCAAAACTTCAGTTGTCCAAAACATTAGCAGGAAGTCAGTTCTTATGCAGATGTTCTTGATGATGCGGCCTTGGCCATTAGGCTTTGAGGCCAGCTCTCAAGAGCATCCTTTCTGATGTAACTGACTGAGATAAGAGCCCAAGACTCTATGGCACCTAGGAAACAATGGGCCTTATTACCATGCTACTTCCAGGATACAACAGACTAAGATAATGATTTCTCTTCCTTCCTGTCCTTTGTCTCTTTGCTCTATAAAAACCTTTCCCTGAGTATCAATAAATGGAGTTCATGGTTCTTCCTTGAGCTACCCACATGGCCTGGTCGTTTGTTATTCACGTCTCCGAATCATGCTAAGTGCTGGACACTGAGCAGCCCACTGCACTTATCCTTTTTTTATAACTTATTACCAGACAGAGTGCTGGGCCTGCATTCAGGAAGACCTAAGCTCAAATCTGGTCTTAGACACTTACTAGCTCTGTGACCCTAGGGTAGTAACTTAATCCTGTTTCCCTCAGTTTTCTCATGTATAAAATGAGTTAGAGAAGGAAATGCCAAACCATTCCAATATCCTTCCCAAGAAAATCACAAATGACATCACAAAGAGTTAGACACAACTGAAAATGATTGAGCAACAATAACAAATAAAGATTATTTAAAGACTGCTCAAAAACCAAATGCATGCAGACATAAGACTAATATATTAAACCATCTTCAAAGTTTAAATATAACAAAAACTATAGGAATGATCATTGATATCTAAGTTGTCTCAAATTAGTGCTTTAGATCTATGAAAATAAAAGTATTAAGAACCTTTGAAGTTTATATTATGAAACCCGAATTTTTACACCAAAAATTCTTTATATTATTCTTTTTAGTAACCAGATTCCTCTTTATGTTAAATTTCATTAATTTCTTTACTACCATTCAGTTGTAACCCTATTTTCTACCTGTAGAAGTCATTTTTATGTTGGGAAATTTTACCAGTATATGCTAAAGCTAAGAAAACATATTAAATAAGGAAGCAGACAACATAATAAGGAAATTATTGACCAAATGCACCTACAGGAGATCTGTGAATGTTTTAATGTAATTATAAAAGCATTGATGGGCCAATTCATAAGGAATATGAAGGTGGGAGAAATGCCAAAATTGCAGAAAATATCTTGGATCATATAAATATCAAAAAAGATATCTAAGATCTTTATGTCCTTTTTCTGAGTTATATGAAAACTTTATGAGAATAACATGTATGTCCCAAAGGAATCATTAATTATTAGTAGGAAACAGGCAATATTTTTTTTAAATTGAACAACTGAATTCAACATTCCTCTATGATTATCTTTTGAATAACACACAATCTGAAAAAGTGATTTCCTGCACATATATACAAAGTTTACAATATTCCAGAGAGCTTAATAAAGAAAATCTTATTTAATGACCCTTTGATATTTATTATCCTATAAGATATAAAACAGGGAGATATATGTTTTGTGTTCAACACTGTCATGGAGGTGATCTAGCACAGAGATTAAGTTGAAAGGCAAGGAGAGGTCATTCAGGTGTTTCCATTTGGGATAACTATTTCTATTAATCCTTAGAACACTGTTGAGTTTTGTAAATAAGGTTCATAATCATGTAGAAAAATTTGTCCTAACTATACACATAAGAAAAATCAAGAGGATGAAGAATGCCTATTGTCTAGTCTAGACTCTAGACTATACTATAGTTAGATATATAATGCACAGGGCTCATTCATTAAAATACACTCAGAAAGACATTGCAAATGGAGAGTGAATTGGTGGAGGAGGTTAGTTTGGACTATGAGAAATTTCTAAATTCCTGTACTGACTATAAATTTCTTGCTGAAACAAAAGCCAGACTTTTTAGTATCAATAAATAATCTATCAGTGTGACTGTAAGTCATAAAATATAGTCTCTGAAGAATTAAAATTAAGTGTCATTCAGAATACAATAGAGAGTAAACTGTAATATGGAACAAATAAAGAACTATTAAAGAGAACCAGAAAAAAAAAAGTATGTCACCAAAAGAATTTAAGTAAAAAAAATGCATTGCTCAAATGGCCAGAAAGAGGAGTAACTAAGAGCCAACCTTTGCACTTATCTGGTATTCTTCATTAGAGAAACTAAGGAGGAAGGTTTTAGTATGTTGGGTAAACCCTTGATGAAGTTTTATGGGGATATAGATGAGAGGAATCCTGCATGGGCAAGTGGATGGGGCACAATATTCATTCCTGAACAGAACATCCAGACTGATGAGATCATAGAACCATTTGAGTAATAGGAAAAGGCTGTTGGAAGCTAAAAATTGGAAAGATAAGTGACCTTATTTACCATTCCATTCAGCTGAATTCAACATTTAATAAGTGGCTACTATTACAACGTACAGAGACAAATGATACTCTCCTATGTTTTAGGAGTGGGAGTAATGCACCTCCATAAACAATAGGAATGACTGGGTATGGTTAATAGTTCTCAGCTAGCGGGGAGTGTGCCTGATGTATACTCTTGTATAAATGGTCCAGGAAATGCTTGATAAAGTTATCTAATTATTTTAATTCTATATTTCCTTGGCTAATTATTGACTATGAAGGATTATGGCTGCTTTTGAATCCTGGATTAGCTAATGAGGGCTACCGAATAATAATATTAGTACAAATACTTTTCCATACCCCCTACCAATCCTCAGTTTAATAGCTTCTTTTTTTTCCATATAATAATCTGCACACACACACACACACACACACACACACACACACACACACAATTTTTGTGTGTGGCTGGAGAGAAAACCAGCTTTAGTTAAAGACATGGCTTAAAATTGGTACACTTATAATTCTCAAGATATGACTACATATTTGTTTTAGAGTCCTCATTAACTATATAAAAACACAAACAAACTAGGAGAGTCTAGTGACTTAGGCTTTACAACTGGTAAATTATTCTATGCATAGTCATAGATATGTCATAGAACGAAGGTAAAAGAAACATAAAAATGAAATTACTACACTCCTAACTCAGTATGTATAGCATTTAAGAAAATAATTTATTTGTCCTTGCTGGTTCTAACACTTGGAATAGAAGGTATATTTTGGTTATTATTACTATCAGTTGACTCTTGATGTAATTATGGTGTTATAAAAATATCTGTGTGGCTATATGATGTAACTGAACTCAACTGGAAAATATATAATATTAAGAGAAACTCTCTATGAGAAAAAAATATGTTCTGAATTTTATTGGTTTTTTATACTGTACTACTCTTTAAATAAATGCATAGCTAGTTTAGAGGGATCTGAGGGATCCACAGAGTCTTGGAAAATGGGGTCATGAAAACCTCCATGACTGCAGTAATACTGGCGATATTTAGTAAATAACTGAAAAAATTCTTTGATATATACAGAATCAACACTTGAAGAAGATCATTGAAACCAAATAATTGACTTTGTAGTAACATTGTTACTACAAAGGAAGACTAGGAAGTCTTGCCCAATATACTGTACAAATACACTGAAATTAAGTTAGATAATAATAGACTGGAACACCAGAACACACATGCCATACCTATGGATAATATACACATGTGCACATACATATATGTGTGCCTCTTCAATGATATATGTGTATGTGTAAATATACATATATGTGTATGTTTTATGTGTGGCAATAGGAAGCATTTGTTAAAAACTAGGTACATATATACATATATGTATATTATATATGCTATGTATAAAATATTTACATAATGCTTAAGAAATCCACTTATTTTATCTCCCCTTAAAAAAATAAACAGGATTGTAGTAGATTAGGTATTTATAGATATATATGTATACATATGTCTACAATCTACATAAATACATATAATCAATGGATATATATATAAATAATGGATATATATTCACTGCATATATATTGAAGATAAAGCATAGATACAAAGTAGCTGGGGCATATGTACTGAGATATTTGAGTATATAGACCTATATAAATTGCACACATTACGCATGACAATGTGTAGAGTGCATACTTGCAATTTGTGATTTTCAGTAAAAATGAGTTTGACAAAATGTATTCCTATTTCTTACCTACATTTCCAGTCATTAGGTATGAATTCTGAAAGTCCATCATCCCCATTCCAACAATGTGTATAAAGTCTTCAATCACCTGCATTAATTCTATGGAGCCTGGGTAGATCTACAGAAACAAGCAAAAAACAAAACAAAACAAAACAAAACATGTCTCCTACAAGTCTAAAAGCATCAAAGACAATTTTCCATTCTGTTTTAAGAAGGTCATGAAATATGGAAAGAGCCGTTTGATAACAGGGAAGTTTGTGAACCAATGGCTTTGAGCTATTAGCAGGAAAGATGCCAGCATTATCACAGTAAGAGGAACTTTACAGCAGTGTGTAGCAATGATTAATTATCCATGATTTAAAAAAAAAAGGCAACACATATAAGGACTGTCAACTCAGAAACAAACAAACAAAAATAGCTTTTGGTGGATTTCTTATTATTGCAATTGCTTAAACACAACATTGGAGAAAAACAACACTGGGTCTTTAACTTTTAATTTTAGTAAGTCATGCTTGCTCGCAGGTAGGGATGGAGAACAAAAGGAAAGGAGGGCATTCATTTCCAAAAATAAAACAATTCCCATATAGTAAATCTGGAATTCACCTTTACCTTCCCAAATTTGTATAACAACATGACCTTGTTTTTTTTCCCCCGCTAAGAGTGGCCTGATGCCAGCAAAATTAGAATCTTAGCAGAAAATAAGGGGGACAGCTACATGTCACAGTAAAGAGAGTACTAGACTTAGCATCAAGAAGACCTGAGTCAACATCCAGTCTCAGACACTTAGTAGTTTTGTGACCTTGGGCAAGTCATTGATCCTTTGTCTGCCTCAGTTTCCTCACTTCTAAAATAGGAGTATATCACCTACTTTCAGTGTTTGTTGCCAAAATAAAATGAAATAATATTTGTAAAGCACTTTGCAAACCTTAAAGTGATATGTAAAATGCTAGTTATTTGTTATTGTTTTATTATCATTATTATTATTGTTATTGCTAACTTTTAGCATGCATGGCTAATAAAGTGGTGAAAATTGTATTCTTAAGGGTCACTACTTTTATCTGATTGTATGTAGATTGATAAATTGTATGGAGGAAAAATGTTTGAAATTAGATATTTTGGATTGGTTATTCTTCACCAAGAGACAGAATGGCATAATGCATAGAGAACTGATTTCAGAGCTTAGGAACACCTTGCTTTAAGCCCCACCTCTGACACATATTGGCTGTATGACCCTTGGCAATTTACAACCTCTCAGTGCTCTGAGCACATCTTTAAAACTATGTATTAAAGAGAAGATGCTGATCTGCATTGGTTGAAGAAACTTCTTCATTTAGGAGCTCCATATACCAATGAAATAACCAATTTAGCACCTTTCCCTGTCCTTATTCTTCTCTACTTCCAGCTCCTGACTCTCTAAAATAAGTGATTTATTTCCTTATTGGATTATATGGATTTGCAAAACCATATAGAAGGTTATGAGAGATATTACCAGTGGCAAAGAACACAATATTAGTACCAAGGAATTGGGGTCAGATTAGACCTTGGGCACAGTAGACAGTAGGCACTCTGTGTAGACTTGGAGAATTTTTTTTTTACCTAATCACATTAGCCTCAAAAGCCTCCACCAGTTTTACTTCTGGAAAATAACACCATGAAAATCGCTCAATAGTATTTATTGGCATAACCAGTCCTTCCATAGATAAATGCATTTTCTGACTGACTTGAACATATGGCATATAAGGACACAAATAAATTAATTGGGGCACTGCCAAAGGGACTTATGATGCCAACAGTCCATAAAAGAACACTTTCTAGAACATGACCTTTTCTCATAATAGTGTAGTATGTTTTTAGGTCAGTAATAGAATTTTGAAGTCAGATGGATCCTTGGAGAATACCTAACCTCTAACCCCTTTATTTTCTGTATTAGAAAATGGAAGCTGAGGGAATAAGTGGCTTATTAAGATAAAACAGCTAACTGATAGCAGAATTGAGGCAAGAATTCAGTTCTTTTTATTTCCAGGATTGAAGACAAAGGCTTGTTCTTTCTCTTTCTCAGAAAGACATTAATTCCTTGAAAATAATGCAAAATTCTAGACACACACACATACCATTTTGTATATATGCATGGGAAGCAGTAGATATCCATGGGAGAGCTGAATTGTCAGCTCCCTCTGCTTTGTACCTGCTGCTCTGTCTGGTTAAACTAGGACCAAGCTAGCCCTCCCAGGATAAACTCATCACTTCAGATCTCACCACCACTGAATCAAACCTCCTCTCTTCTCTGAATGGAGGGCTGAAGGGCAGAGTACCAAACTCTCCCCAGTGCCTTCCTTTATAGAGGTCAACAAGAGGACTCTTAGCTCATTTCACTTTGAATCTGCTACTCTGCCTGGTTTCAATTCCATAAAACACCCTCTGATGTTCCTCCTCCCCCCACCCCCACTCCCATCATCTGCTTTCTTGTGTCCTTTTGTATGTTGTCTCCTTAAGATGGTAAGCTCTTTGAGGCCAGGGCCAATGTTTTTTTTTTTTTTTTAGTTGCATCCCCAGTGCTTATCATAGTGCCTGAAACATGGTAGGCACTGAATAAATGTTTATTGGATTGGATTAGAGAATGAATCTCATAGTGAGGAAGACCAGTTCCACCTTGGATGAACACTGACTACTTGACCCTGGGTAAATCACTTAATCTTTCAGTGTTCCAAGCAACTCTAGATTCAAAGTTGCAGAAAAGTCGTTTAGCAGAAGGAGGAGTTTCTTCACTAGAAATTCCATAATAAGCATGTCATCATATATAATATTTTATGTAGTAGAGTTTTCCAAATGCAGAAAGGGTTTTATTCTACTGTGGTTTGAGATATAGCTTTATTAAAAAAAAAAAGCAGAGTATCAATAATGCATCAACCTAGAAAAACTTGGAGATAAGTCTCACCAAAATCTTTAATTAGTCCTTTACACAACAAATTCGAGGGAAGGGGGAGGTTGGTTATGAATTTTCACATATAATATGTACCTTTTTAGCATAGTTGTAAAACATTTTAAACTATTTGGTAGCTCTATTTAAAAATAAAATTATACATTTTTTTTTCTGGAAAGCAATAAACAAAGACTATTTATTAATCTAAATCCAAAGTAACCAGATTATGGATTTAGAAATTTGAATTGAATTTTGCCCCCATTATTTGTTCATGTTGGGAATCTCACAGTAAATAACAAAATCAGATGAATTGCTGCTTTGTTTTAAATAGTGTTATGTATTTGTTCTAAATATGCCCATAATTAATGACCTCTAGTGCTCTAAAAGAAGGATGTGCCTAGCCTATGCAGCTATCTTCTGAAGGATACTCAACCATTTACTTAGAGTGAATGAAGTTTTCCAGTGAAAGGATGCCAAACACAAATGCATAATTTAAACTAGTAGAAAGAAATAGAGATTCAGTATCTCAATAAAAGCAATATTTATTGATGTGGTACAAGTCGTTACATATAATTAGAATTCATGGAATTTGTACCTCTTAATGGTGGGCTATCCTTAGAGATCCTAACAAAAGGCAAGTAATGGAGACCCATGTAACATGGATATTCAGGAACAGTGACTAAAAGTTGTATTGTAGGGTACTGACATATTAACTCTTTTTTTCCTCCACAATGTAGGAGTATTATTTAACTCCCTGGTACAAAGAAGTCTATATCTCCTAGTATTGTGTTAGATGATGGCTTTCACAGAACATAGATGAGTAGTTTTCCACAGGGCCAGAGTAGAGTTATAAGATTACTGTTGAAAATGACCTCTATTCAGGTCTCATAAAAATTTAAACAATTCATGAATCACAGCAGGAATCAAAAATTGTTTAGTATCTCATTATTCTGGTGGTCAAGTCTTGATTTCCTTACCTAGCAACCACTGCCTCCATGAAAAAAAAAAGAATTTAGATTGAAAAAAAAATAAACTGTAAGATTGTCAACCTTCATTTTTCATTAATGGTTTTAGAGGGTGAAATGAATGATTTTAGAGGTTTAATTAATGGTATAGAGGAAAGATTCCTAGCACATAAGTAAATTTAATCATTCTTTAGGACTAATTCATTTGAAAGATAAGTATGCAACTCCTTTAAATTTCTTCTTTCCTATATTTACTAGAAAACAATTTTCTATGAAAACAGGATTTTAAAAAGTACTTCTGAAAATAAACTAAAATAATTATACTTGGTTTTAGAAGAGGGAACATAAACTATTATCTGAATATGAAGTCAGTGGTGGAGGTATACCTCATAAAAAGCTCAGAAAATATTATTTGTAAGTTTGCATTATCAACTATGAATATTTAATAATAATGAGAAGAAATGGGTCCATTTAAGTTGTTTTTCTTTCTATGATGTTTATTTTTAACATAATTCTTCCCTTTGTAGGTCCTCACCCATATTTTACATGATGAAGAAAATATATTTATATTTATATAGTTATTGACTTTTTGTGAAAATTTTACTGTAATGCTTTATGGAAGTGGTCCTGATTTCAGTTTCTGAAAGGCTTAAAATCAGTGTAGTGAAATCGCTGATAGACTTGAAGTACATGACTAGCCATCAAAAGAATATTTGTCATTGAAGGTCCAGTCTAGTGAAGTTGAGCAAGGATTTCCTTCAGAAGGTTGCCCATGAGGGTGTGAATTTTGAGACATAGCAGTTCATTGTCACCTACTAAAGGTGGGTAGGAATTGAAGATGATAGTGTCCACCCCTACAAAATTGATATTAATGTTTTTAAAAGAAAATGATTGTTGATAATTAGATGAATGGGGGGGGCAGGGGAGAAAAATGAATTTAACAGAGATATATGAGGCCAATACTAATTAAACAACTAAAAGTCAGAAGAAAAGGAAAGTAAATTCAAAAGTTAATGCTCTTGTTTGGGCCCTTGACCTTTCAAATCTTAGCTAAGTATAAAACTTTGAAACTATGTAGGTGATCATTAGATTATAGTGCAGTTGTAAATACCAAACACAGGTAGTCAAAGTCACAGTATTCGGCTAGTTTATTTCTGTTTGATTTTAAAGTAACCAGCTTTTCTTTCTGTAAACATGAGGGGTGGTGGTGAAAGTAACCATGTAGCACAAAGTTGTTAAGAATTCATCCCTAAAAGAAATAAATTACTGAAATTAGGAAAATCTTTTCAGGACTCTAGAGTAGTCTTCAGTCCAAAGTGTGACATCAGTTCTCTTAAAAATCTGCATGGTTTCATCGGATCAAATCTGAAAGGTAGACTAGAGACTTTTAGTACAACTCATTGCTTTATTCAAGGGGAAACTGAAGTCCAGAGAGGTTGAGAGACTTTTCTAAGATCACACAGCAGCGTAACTAGCCAAACCTAAGGCCTCTTGTTGCCTATCCAGTATTCTTTCCACTGAAGTTTGGTGTATCTTCTTCTCTTCCTTCTATTGTTTGCCACCTCTAATATCCCCAAAGTTAGTTAAATATTTAATTTTAAACTATTTTTACAATTCTAATTGGAAAATTATTTAAAGCATTCAAATTCATCTTACCTGTTGTGCATCTTCCCATTTTTCCTTGTTTTCTTCATCTAGAAGGTTGCTAACTATTTGAAAGAAGTTCTGTAAATTAAAATGGATAAGATATTAGCTATAAAGGAAGCATTCTTTCCTTAAACAATATTCATTTGATTTGGTCCTATAATGAAGTTCTGTCTAAACAATCTATAGTATATCAGGGGTGAGGAACATGCAGGCTCAAAGCCACATGTGGCCCTCTAGGTTCTCAAATGCAGCTCTTTGAATCTAAACTTGACAGGACAAATTCCCTTAATTCTGTAAAACTTGGACTAAATCAAAAGGCTACACCCAAGGTTCTAGAAGACTACATGTGGCCTCAAAACTGCAATTTCCACACTCCTGTTAGATGATCTCTGGGGTTCCTTCTAAATCTAAAATTAGATGATTTTTACATGATTGACACATCTCAATACATTTGTACTTAAAAAGTATCCTGTCTCTCCTCATGTTTCATTTATATTCTGTTATATCCTCTATATTGTTTTGTCATGACTACATAGTTACTCATTTTTATCCTTCACATGCAACAATTCTAATAACCCAATTTTGGTTAGATACCCATTTTGTGTATTTTTTTCCTTCAGGAGCAGAAATTCCTTTGTAGGGAATAATTCATATTGCCTCCATATTCCCTTCTAACCAAAATAGTTGTATTCAAGGTTCAAAGTTACTTTGTAAGTAATAATAATGATAGCATTTTATTAAGGTTAGCAAAGTGAAACTATGATTTCATTTTATCTTTATAACCCTGAGAGATGGGAGCTATTGTTCTTCCAATTTTATAGATGAGGAGGTGTTTTAATAACTTGCTCAGGTTCATATTGTTGAGATATTTTTCTGAGAATGAATCTGAACTCAGGGCTTCCTGATTCCAGGTCCAACACTATCCATGGTGCTGTGTAGATGCTTAAATAAATTCACCTAATTTTTTAAAGTAAGAAAACCAAAGATGCATCATTTCCTTTGATGTTATAAAAATACTGCCTTTAATCAACCTATTCTGTGTACATTTCTTACCACTCCCATATTGCACAGAGGGTTCCACTTGGAATTTTAATTCTAAGACCTCTTTCAGTTTGAACATTCTATGATTCTTCAATATATCAACAATTAAAAACTCTCTTTGTGCTTAAAGATTTCATGGTATGGGATGGAAACTTTTACTATTCAACATTCCTCTCCTCCCTGACACCCTTCTGTTGTTTCTCTCCCATTATTCCTATAAAATTCCCTGGCAAAGGGCTGGTTGGCCACAAAACTACTTGGGATTTATAAGCCTTCTTGGTGGAGTTTGGGGTAGGAGAGAAGTGGATTTTTTTCGCTCGTGGAGAAGGTGAGAGTTTATAAACTCTTCAGGAGAGAGGGATAAAGTGGTCATCCCATAGCAATCAGAACGACTGGGGTAGCAGCTAGCATCTACCACAGATATAGTTACCTTCTCTGGAACTGGGAGCAACTGAGAGATTCCTGTGCCTCTGTGTGTTTTTATTAGAAGTGCCCTCCCCAGTAGCTGGAGCTAACAGAGAAACATGTCAGCCCAAAGAGAAAAGAAGCGATATTCCCTATCCTGCCCCAGCTGTATTTCCTTTAATTGCTGTATTAGATTTATTCTGTTAAAATTGCATCTTACAAACACTTGTTGACCCTGTTGTCAAGTCACTTAGAGTCCCTTTGTGACATGAGGGTGAAATGGAACCACACAAGAGAGAGAGAACTTCACTAGGGCAGGGCTGGGGGTAATACCCCTTTTACTGACCGCTCTACTTGTTCCCTATTTTTCTCCTTCCTATTACTCACATTTCTCTCCTCATTATTTTCTCTATTTTCATCAGTTCCCCACTATCCTAGTCTTGGTCATTGAACCAACACAGGAGCAATTAATAGGCACATCAAAATTTTCTTTTTTGCTTAGCTTAATGTTGCTAAGACATAATTCTGAAATCATTTGGTATTTTCCTCACTTAATGGTATTTTGAGTATCTACTGGTTTCCTCTTAATAATAACACACATTTACTCTAATTATTGTTAATGTTCATGTGTTTTTATTCTGTTTGGTGAAATAGGGATTGTACATTGATTATGAAAGAGGGACTTTCACATATATAAATACAGAAATAAAACACTTAATGGTCGGGTAGCCTAGCCTGGAAGCAACCTTCCTTTTTTATATATCACTGTAATATTTGGTCAAGATTGAAACTATGTCAGCATGTGTTTAGAAGGGACATTTCTAGTAAGAAAGGAAGAGAGAGGCCAAGAGAGATATGTAAGAATTTTAAGACTAAGATATATGGCTCCTCCTCTTTCAAGTCACATATATTTAGTTTTTGTTTCATAAGAGAATGACTTATACTATTCTTGGGCCCTTTCCTTCAAGCCCACCTTCTCTAGACAATTTTTCAACATGTGGACAGAATCTGGATAGAATCATTGACTCTAATGGGCTTCAGTCTTGATATATACCAGGTCAGGCAGAGCTCCCTATAAAAGATTATAAAATACATGTAATGGTGTGATGGGATAGACAAAAGCTTATAATCAAGTTAATTGATAGCCAAATCAATTATTCATGTTTCTTGTCCATTTGGAATGAGATGAGAAGTTTTGAAGATGCTACAGAAAAGTAGCAGAAAAGATTTTATTAAGTATTTTTTTCATCCTCCTATCATCTCTAGTTTCCCAAAACAGACATTTTTCTACTCTTAATTAAGTTCACTTTGGTGTTTTTAGATGAAAAACAAAGATGCTTCATTTCCTCTATTGTTGTGGCTTGAGGCTGTTACGTCTATATTTAATTGTTCTATTTATTTTATTGGCATTTATTTTAATAGTTCTTAGGATATCACATGTATGAAACATTTTAAGTCATAACCTCTACAAAAGTTACAGAATTATTTTATGTCACATGTTTTTAAAAGTTTAATCCTGTTACAGAACTATTTTCAGTTCCTTTAGCCTTTCTTCTTCATTTTATTTCTTCTTCTCCTACAAATAAAGTTAAAGGTGCTTACTTCATTATGTTACACTTATTTCTATGGTCAAAAATTATTTAATATTCAATATTCCTCAATTTATTATGATCAGTTAACTCACTTGGGAGCATTGTGTTAATAAGGCCAGAGATACAAGTCTGATCTTGGTAGAGGCCAGCTCATTTCTCTTTGTTCCATAACTGCATTATTCAGTTACCATGACACCACTAACCCCTGCCAGCTATTTTACAAATACATGCTATTAAACCAAGACAGCAGGGATCAATTCCTACAAACCTATCTCCATAAATGGACAAAATTATAAATGTATGTCCTACTTATATTAAGTTGGTAATATCATCCCAGCACATGAAGAATACCACATACGCCGACTTCTGGTTATCAGTCAACCAAACAAAGCATCGTAGCATCGATGGATCATGACATAGAACTGGAAGGAAACTCAGAGACAATCTAGCCCCTCAATGAGGGCTTAGAGGCTAAGTGACATGCCCAAGGTCAGGTGATTAACAATTAGAGTTTTCTAGATTTTTTTTTTTAAAGACTACTTTGGGCAAAAGTAGTTTTGCCTACAAACAAAATAACTACAAACAGTAGTTATTAAATTGCATGTAAAGCAAAAAAAAATGGCCAGTAAGCAAACCTAAATAAATCAAAGTCAGTTATATTGCATCATATTACAAGGTCTGAAACCTGGGAACCTATTGAAATAAGGAAAGAGGGAGGTTGAGGTAGCCAAGATGGTAGAGTAGAAACAGCACGTCCAAGGCACTCTTCCCCCAGATCACCTCCAAACTATGTAAAAGGGGACTCTGAACAACTTCTGGAGCCCAAGCACCCACAGAACGACACAGAGAAGCTAACCTCCCACTGAGGACAGCCCAGCAGCCCTGCAGGAAGGACCAGCGCAGCGCTCTGGGAGCCGACAGCCCAGGGCATGGAGAGCTGAGCCCAGGTCCATGAGAGCCTTGGTTTTAGCCCCAGGGTGGCTGGGCCAGCAGCCAGCTGGAGGGACCCCAGAACATCAGCAGCTGTGGCAATTCGAGAATTATCAACACAGACATGCCTAGGACAAAGTGAGAGGTTAGTGCCCAATGGACTTTGGGACCAGTATTTGGGGAACGCATCGGCTTCCTCCCCTGGGGGCTAGAAGCCACTGAGGAAACACACCATTTTGTAGTTTTCAGTGGCAGCTCCAGCTCCTACCCTGCGAACTGTAGGGAGATCCAGAGATGAGTCTTGGGGGGTAATCGCGCTTTCTTTAACCTCCCTGGATCTGGATTGTGGTCAGGGGAGGAGGTTGTGGGGTGGATATCTAGCTTGCCAGAAAGGGAAGTTGTCCCCCCACACGTTCGGGACGGAAGCTCCCCTGTCTGGTAGCAGAGTCATACTATGGCAACAAGCCCAGAAGTCAAGAAATTAAGTGGCAACATGCCAAGGCAAAGGAAACAAATTAAACAGAAAAATGCAACATTAGACTCCTATTTTGGGGGCAAAGAGGATCGAAGCATAGAACTGGAGGAGGACTGTGAGGTCAGAAATCCTGCTCCAAAAGCCCCAAAGGAAAACATGAGCGGGTTACAGGCCATAGAGGACCTCAAAAAGGACTTTAAAAATCAAATAAGAGAAGTGGAGGAAAAATTGGGAAGAGAAATGAGAAGGATGCAGGAAAAGTATGAAATGAGGGTCAACAGCCTGACTCAGGAAAACCACACCTTATAAAATAGACGAACTCAAATGGCAAAGGAGGCCCAAAAGGGCAATGAGGAGAAGAATGCCTTAAAAAGCCTATTTGCCAGATGGAAAAAGAATCTCAAAAGTTCACTGAGGAGATTCATTCCTTCAGAGTTAGACTGGAGCAAATGGAAGCTAATGACTTTATGAGAAATCAAGATGCTGTTAAGCAGATCCAAACAAATGAAAGAATAGAAGGCAATGTGAAATGTCTCATGGGAAAAACCACTGACCTGGAAAATAGATCCAGGAGAGATAATTTAAAAATTATCGGACTACCTGAAAGCCATGATCAAAGAAAGAACCTAGAAATCACCCTTCAAGAAATTCTCAAGGAAAATTGCCCTGATGTTTTAGATACAGAGGGCAAAATAGAGGTTGAAAGAATCCACAGATCACCTCCTGAAAAAGATCCCAAAAAGAAAACTCCCAGGAATATTATAGCCAGGTTCCAGAACCCCAGATCAAGGAGAAAATACTACAAGCAGCCAGGAAGAAACAATTTCAATATTGTGGAAACACAATCAAAATAGCACAGGACCTAGCAGCTTCTACACTGAGGGATTGAAGGGCATGGAATATGATATTCCAGAGATCAAAAGAGCTGGGATTAAAACCAAGAATCACCTACCCAGCAAAACTGAGTATCTTGTTTCAGGGGAAAATATGGTCATTCAGTGGAATAGAGGACTTTCAAGCATTTTTGAGGAAAAAACCAGAGTTGAATAGAAAATTTGACATCCAGACGCAAGAAGTAAGAGACTCCTGAGAAGGTAATCAGGGAAAAGAAATCAAAAGGAACTTATCAAAGTTGAACTATTTACATTCTTATATGGAAAAACAATAACAGTGACTGATGAAATCTTTCTCAGTATGAAAATAATGGAAGAAGGGTGTATGGTCATATGAATACATATGTAAATGTGTGTATATATGTTTACAGTTATATATGGATAGAGGGCATAGGTTGAATTTGTTGGGAAGGGAGGATACTCAAGGGGTGAAATTATGGGGTGAGAGAGGAAAGTGGCAAGAGGAGATGGGGAGAGACAGGGTAAGGTAAACTATCTTATGTAGAAGAAGCAAGGGGAAGTGGTTGCAAGGGAGGGGAAGAATAGGAAGGCAAAAAGGCAAAACCCCATTCTCATTGAATTTGGTTCAGGGAGAGAATGACAGACATGCTAAATGGGATATCTCAACCTACAGCAGAATAGGGGGAAGGGGGGATGAGAGAAGGGATGATGGATAGGAGGGCATTCTTGGGGGGAGGGGAGGTTGGAAGTACCCACTATAGAAGAGGGACAGGATCAAGTAGGGAATGGACCAGATTGCGGGGGGGGGGGGGGATGAGTGGGAGGGAATTGTAAGCAGCCTTGTACAATATATCTACTATGGTAATGTTTTGCATAGCTAGACATGTACAACATATACTGAATTACTTATCTTCCCAGAGGGAATGGGTGACAAGGGAGGAAGGGAATGGATCTGAAATTCGAGGTCTTAAAAGTAAATGTTTCAAATATATATAAATACTATTATTAATACTATTTTGCATGTAATTGGGAGATAAGATGTGCAGACATTGGGGCACAGAGATTCACCTTGCTCTAATGGAAAAGTTGAAGGGGGTATGGGAGAAGATATGGGAGAGAGCAGATTGGAGGAAGGGATATCTTGTGGGAGTGCTATTCTGGGAGGGTGGGTAGGGGAAAAATGGGGGAAAAAATTGTAACTCAAAATCTGGCAGAAATGAATGATGTAAAAATGAAGTTAATAAAGCATTTGTTTAATAAAAAAAAAAAAAAGAAATAAGGAAAGAGTAGCAATTAAAAAAAAAAAAAAGATACCTCCACTCCCCTACAGAAAACAGGCTGTTTCCATTCCCATATACATGGAATTGAAACAGTCATTAGCAGTACACCAGCCAACAGTGACTCTGATAAGGACCACAGGTATCATTTTTCTGGTCCCAGTTAGTAATGTGCATCATTTGCCTCCCAGAAAAATTTCTGTTTTAATTTTAAGTTCCTTAAAAGCAGAACCTATGTCTTATTTATGTCTGCTTCTCCCACATTCCTTTGGATCTGTGCCTAGAACATAGGAGGTACTCCAAAAAAGTTTATTTGAATTAACGTCATTTAATGTTGCTATTTTGTAAGATTTACTTTGTTGGTCCTAAAAATGATGCTATCCTCTCAATATTTTGATTTAAAAAAATATATATATATGTATATATATGTATATATATATATGTACATATATATATACATATATATATATATGATCTATATGGCTGAATACAGTTTATTATAAATAAATTAATTCACTTTGCATGCTAGGAGATTTTTCTTTTCTTTTTTTTTAAAGGTCAGAACATTTGAAAAAAAATCACTATTATGAGGGATAGAACTTGCTATTTTAGGCCATGAGCCTAAGCTTTTGGAAAAGCACAAATCAGATAATATTGTGCCAGCACTAGTTTTTTCTTAAATCTCCTGCTAATGGTCGCGTTACCTGACTCTCATAATGATTGTGAAAGAATTATATCACTGTGGTTACCTCACTTGATATATCTGACAGCATGTTTTTGTCTTCATCACCAGTTATCAAGTCCTAGCCTGGTTTGAATAACTTATTGGTGTCTAACATTCCTTTTAGTTCCTGATTTGTGCTTACAGTCAGACAGCCCTGAAGACTTGAAAGCTGAGTGCTTTCCTGCCCTCAGGTACTAACCCTATCTCTTCTCTATTTAGTTCATCTCTTTGTAATGCATAGATCAGGTCTAATTCATTTCTTCCTTGGGGCTTATAAATCCCTCAGCAGAAGCTACACTTGGGACTTCTACAGCCTTTTCTTGGAATGTCCCTATAAACTCTTTAAGTGCCAACTTATCTCCTCTAAACTCTGTACTTTCTAGACATCTCTTCACAGAGCAGGCTTTGATAAATACTCATTGAATGAATCAAAGATATGAAATTAGATCCTAGATGGGAAAAGAAAGTCACTTATAAGTGACACAAGAGGAAAGTCTTGTGTCATTTCATAGGAAAACTCTTCATTCAATTCAAAGCTTTATATCTCACAAGGTACAGTGACTTTGGAAACTGGAGAACACCTCAGGTTTATTATGACCTCAGGTAATACCTTAAGGTGGGTAACACTGAAAAGAAAGGGCAGGGCTGGAGATATTGTTGATGAGACTAATGCAGGACTTAAAGAAGCACCAATAATAGGAAAAAGTATGGAAGATCATACATCTCCTTTCCCTTCTCCCTTCCAATTGCTTCTTGACATCAGATCTTGCTTGGGACTGCTACCTGGCAAGGTGAGAAGTAGGGAGTAGAGATAAGGGAGTAGATACTTAGGGGTAAAAGAAGAAGAAAGTGAAATCCAAAGTGGCAAGAGAAAATGGGAATACCTTTGTTGTTCCTGGTTTTCCCTATACCTCCCCCCCACCTCAAGGAAGTGAGCATATTGCCAGGTCAGCTCCACACTCCCCCACTGGGTCTAGGCCCTTTCCAGTCAGCTCACCTGCATAGAAGTGGGCAGGTTTCTGGGTCAGGCTCCACAGTTTCAAGGTGTGTACTGACCAATCACTGCTTACATAAGGCCCCCTTTATAAGCTAAGGTTCTGCCCCAGATTGGGGTTGTTGCTGGCTGCTGCTACTGCTGTGCCTGGGACATGTGGTGGTGACTGCTCAGCCCACCATGTGGCCTGATCACCCACCATGCCTTTTTAATAAAAGGTCCATTCTAAAATTATTACTTGGGTCTTGCTCACTTTAATCAAGGTACAGCACTTTGATGTATCTCTTCCCAGGTAGTCACTGATGCTTAAAGGATAGCAGCACAGAGGCTGGAACATAATAAGCACTTAATAAATGTTGACTGACTAACTGAAAGGACATATGTCCCTCATGTAGGATCTTTGAAGGTAGGGGAAAAAATCACTTTTTATCACTAGGATCTAGTATATTGCTTTGGATATAGTTCCTAGTCCTTGTATTCCATAAACTAGGGCTTAACAAATGTGGGATTGGATTGGACATACTAATTTCTCTGGTATACATCAATGAGCATACATGATTCTGGGATGGTCAGTGTTATTAGCTTGCACTAGATACTATTCTAGAAGTGTGATGTAGAGCTAGAAAACTGGAACTTTAATTAGGAAGGGTAGCATGGTGCCTAGAATATAATAGGCATTTAATATATGCTTATTGACTGACTGGATTCAAATCCTGCCTGTCACATAATGTCTGTGTGACTTTGGGCAAGACACTTATCAACTCAGTTGCCTTAGGCAACTTAAAAGAAAAAAAGGTACATATTAGTGGAGTGAGTTTCTCCTAGGAGGCTTCTGATGAAATCATACATCCAATTAAAAATAAATATATAAGATGCCTTATCAGTTGCCTTGAGTTAATTTTTGGGGGGTATTGGGGAGTTGTTGGTCATGTTTATTTTTTCTCCTCATCTGGAGATTGTTTGCTGCAAGCCAATAATGATATATTCTTTTTCATAATCTTTTTTTTTTTGTTCCCTCAGCAGAATTCAATCATATTGATTTGTAAAATAGGCTTGGCTCTTTAAACATCTAGCACATTTAAACAAGCTATTTAACTTTCATTTCTTATTGCAGTGTTTATAGTAAGGGCTGGGTTTAAACAGTGCATCAATAGTGATTTCATTTACTAAGGGCAACCTCTACCATCATGTAATAAGGGGAAATCCTTCCTGGTTGGTAAGCAGGAAAATGAACAATCTAGTAAATAAAAATATTAATAATAATTGAATCATTGTCATGAGTAAATATTATAGGACTACACATAAGCTGGATCCCACTGTGATGGGAAGCCCTGATATTGATTCTAGTCAAATCTTCCATGTTAATGTTTCTTATGTTGGTCTCCTAGCATCTGCAATGATGCTAATTGGTCCCCA
This sequence comes from Gymnobelideus leadbeateri, assembly GCA_011680675.1. Classification (NCBI taxonomy): domain Eukaryota; kingdom Metazoa; phylum Chordata; class Mammalia; order Diprotodontia; family Petauridae; genus Gymnobelideus; species Gymnobelideus leadbeateri. Next base: position 124,206 of record WOXC01007271.1, on the reverse strand, counting down.
ACTCCCATCGTGCATCATCTCATATCTAATTCTACTTTTATGCTAGATTTCTTTAGGAAGACAATATTTGCTCTATCTCATGTGGCACCTCCATCCTCTGGTACCTCTTCTCTGCCTTTGTTTAAGCCATCTACCATTACTGGAATGAGCTGTCCTGCTTCCATGATTTATTCTTTCAAGGCCTGCATCATTTGGAATCTCTTTCATGAATCCTCCTTTGATATGTCCCCAGTTAAGCATGGATCTTCTCTATTTAAATCTTTTTGGCTACTGGGTCTGAGCTCTCTTAAACATTTAATTATTATTAAACTGATATTTTAATTAGTATTTACATATGGTACATCTCTCTGTTGATGAAGTTCTTCAAGAACAGGGGTTGTTTCTCAATTTATTGTTGTATCTCCTTGTTCCTAACATAATTCATATATTTGATAAATATATGAATTAAATTGAATTATAAAGTAATTTTGATCCATGTGAGTAATAAAATAGTATGCACATTATTTAATAACTGATATTATTTTGTAACCCATCCTATTCTTCATTTTGCCAAACCCCATCTCCCAATCTAGCTCAAACAATATTCTGTCTCAGTCCCATTTAAGTCATGGTTGAATAATCTGATCACTTCTACCCTACTCCTCCATCAATTTTCCAATTAGTCTAACCTAGGATTCTCATTTCTGTTTACCCCATAGAGAACCAGTTTAGGCTGAGACCTTCCCCAGGGTATAGCTCTCTTGTTCTTACTTTTCCTCATTAAAGTTAAGGGTGACTTGGTTTCCAATGGGAAGGCTAAGGGGGATGGAAGATCCTGATTGGAGTGGTTTAGGTTTTCTAGAGGGAGCTGGGGGTGGAGGACAATCAGCCACATCTGAGCTACAAGACACTTTCCTCCTCTAATCGTATCACCTGATGTTTACTCTGGTTTCCCAATAAGGAAGTAATAGGGAAGAGCTGAGGTAACTCAACCCACCTCCTCATTAAAATGTCTACCAATTGGAATTGTCTTACCTTTGTTAGGAGAGGTCCAAATGATATTACTGTCAGGTCAATCAGAATGAAGACACACCTAGATTTAAAGGGCCTGTAGGCCCTCACTTGGTGTCTTAGGTCATTGAGAGAGGTCACTGACCCAATTTATTAGTTTTTGCTAGACTAACAAATTGATCATGCTCAGCTCCCTGGCTTTGCTGAAGCAGCCAGTGACCCATTTTTAAGTTGTAAGCATCATTGTTAATAAATTTTCATCTTACCTGGAAAACTTGCCTCAGTTTAACTTTGTTGCATTTTTACATGTCACACAGAATAATAATTTCTGTTTCCCTTCCCTTTATCTGTACTCCCTCAAACATACACCAAATTATGGCAGCAGTTGCCTCAACAAATCATGAAAGACACTTGGTTTTTAAGTCCTAAGATCACATAGGTTTCTGTAATAATTGATTAGAAGGAAGGTCTCAGGATGTCATATTACATCTCTATGACTGCTACAAGTTTATGTTTTCACCTAGCCATGCTGTCATCTATCCTTCGACTAACTCTTTCTTCCAATTTGACTAATACTTCAAACAGGGAATTCCAGAGTCCAAATCTTTCTTCCCTAGGGCAGTTTATCCAACTTTGACATTTCACCATGGGCCTAAACTAGTCAGACTGGAGAGTAAAGGAGGGAAAAATCACTTAATCAACTATATCTTATTGACTCAGATCATGCTTTATCTCCCATCCAGCTATTCACCAAGATGCTAGGACCTACCTACTACAAACATCTTGATTTCTGTCCTGCTACACATACTTTGCCCTCTCTTCTATTTCTTGCTTGTGCTCTAAGAACAATAATCGAATTAATTCTAATGTTTAAATATAAAAAGGAGTAACAATGTACTGCCGTATGATTCATTTCCAATCCCTCTGATTGCCTAGAACAAAATTTTCTTCTTTGACCACCATTACTCTATATATTTTATATCCTACAGTAGAATATAAGTTCCATGAGGGTAAATGTCATCTCATTTCTCTATTTGTATTCCTGATATCTAATAAAGTGCATAGTTCACCAAAGGTATTAATAATGCTTGCTGATTTATCAATTATCCAGTCAAAATTCACCCGAGGATGCTCTGCATTGCACACTAGAAGGGCTTAATAAATGTTTGCTTATTTTAATTGAGTTGACCTTGTCATTCCTGTCAGGTTGTTTTGCTCTCTGCCTTATTATACCACACCTCCCTCCATTTGGCATTGCTCAGACTATTCAATCAATAAATAGCTTGATTTTTATTAAGTACCTTCTAAGTGCCTATCACTGCTTTCTTCTTTCACTTTACTCTGCTTATCTAGCTCCTGTTCATTATTTAAGATCCACTTGGAGAGTCTCCTGCTCAATCAAGACTCTTAATAATTTGTGCACCTAATAGAGGTTCTCAGAAACCCAGAGCTGCTTACAGTGTTTGGGGACCTTAGATAAAATAAGAGGAACAACACTTACACTAATACTAAAATATAAGTGACTAATGAAACACTGAACATACACTCCATTAAATTGAAGTCTTCCTTTGAGGATATGTGGGGCTTATCATATAGTTTGTTTTCTGAACTCCTAAGTAGTTAAGCACATGTATAATTATTTTGTGTCCTCAATTGTAGATTCTGTGACTGCTGGGATCCTGTATTATTATTATTTTTTTTAATCTTCCAGATAAAAATTTGCTGGTAAAAAATACATTGCTGGTAAAGAGTAGGTGCTCAAAAAGTACTGATTGAATGGTAAGTAGACTGATCTACCTGTCTTTTCAGATCCCTATTAGTGAGTTCTTTTTACCTGCATTAAAACATTAAAGTATTAAAGCAGAGGCTACAACTCTGAAAGGGATCGAGCATATTCCTGTTGGAGGTGGAATTTTTGAATAGGTGATCTCTAATGTGTTGAAATATAAGGCCATATGATTTACTGATCTTTCCTCAATACAGAATGGGAAGCAATGAGTATCTTTTTGTTGTGTTGTGGTTGTTTTCATTCCCAGTCACTGACTCAGAGGAGGGGTAGTGGAGATAAGAACCTTTCTTTCTTTTTCTTAGTCAGATATTTACAATTCTTATCTTGTTTAAAGTGCTATGAATTTGCAAAATATCCCTGATCCAGACTTGTCATATTCAAATGTCAATACAAATATGCATTAGCAATAGTTAGAATGCATTAGAATTTTTTTTATTATCTACTTTATTATTTCAGTATATTATTGGTTATAATTGAAAGTCAACCAAAGAAGGGTGTTTATTTCTAATCCTTAAGACATTATTATATTAATCTGGTTAAAGCATGTTTTGGAAATATTTCTAATTTACATTTTAGCTCTTTATTTCCAGTTGTCAACCATAATAGAATACTGATACTAAAGAGATTCAACAGTTTTAATAATTTTTGGAAAACAAGTTTGAAATCCCTTTTGAAGAAATCTACATGAACTTAATTTTATAATGTTCTTGGTCCTGCTTTTCATCTGGAAATAGGGCTAAAATAGTGTAATAGTTTAACATTCATAATCAATTATCATCAACTCATAATAGGCTGAGGGGCAGGGACAAGAACTGTGATTATGTAGAAGTAGGAAACTCTCAGATGAAGCAACTTCTATAAACACAGCTCATCATCTGCAATTTGGAGAAGTCTTAGAGAGCTATCAAGAGCTCTGAGAAGTGAAGCTCTTGATAGCTCTCTAAGACTTTTCCAAATTGCAGAGGTGATGACCTATGTTTATAGAATATACACATACACACATGTGTTGGGCATATATATGTACACATGTATGTGTGTGTATGTATGTATATGTATGTGTGTATGTGTGTGTGTAGTGACAGAGAATTTGAACCCTGGTCAACCTGGCCTCAAAGCCACCTATCTATTATTTAATGGCTACCCCTAACTTACAATAACAAGCTCAAACCACAAATTTACTTTTAAGAAGAAACAATAATATTTGAAGTAAAATCTAATGTTTAAAATTTTAGTTGTGCAATAGGGATTTGCTATTTTTAAAACTTATTTTTAAAGTTATTCCCAAATTTCCAGAACATAATGGCTAGAATAATAAATTCAAATAGAATGTATAGATATAGATAGATACATAGATATGGATATAGATATTGACATAGATATAAATATATAATAAAATATATTATGAATCTTTCCCAAAATTTACTGAATTAGATTTCCTATGGATAGATCTATAGGCAATTAGAAAAAAATGGAATGGAAAGAATTCTGGATATGCAGAGGATCAGTGTTCAAGTCCTAGTTCTGATATATAGTAGCTGTGTGGCTAAATCACATGATCTCCCTGAACCTCAACTATAAAACTTTATACCTCACTGATCTCTTATGTCTCCTACTTTTAGAGCTATAATCCTGTGAAATTATGGAGAATGAATATAATTACATAGTTGTCACTGTGGAAGTAAAGGCCATGCATGGGTTATACTAAATAGTTATAGGCTTTGCACTTACTTGATACTATCTTTTTTTTTTTTTTTAAGCAGTTGGGGTTAAGTAACTTGCCCAAGGTCACACGACTAGGTTTTTGTTTGTGTGGGTTAAGTGTCTGAGGTCAGATCCAAACTCAGGTCCTTCTGACTCCAGGGCCGGCACTCTACTCACTGCGCCACCTAGCTGCCCCTTTGATACTATCTTTATATGGCATAGTTTAATGGTTAGAGTGATAGCCTCAGAGTAAGAAAGTCACAGGTTCAAATTCCCTTTCCGGATCTCATTGACTTTGTGACCCTGGGCAAATCCTTAGTTCTCAGTCCTCCAGCCAATTTCTAAAAACTGAAGAGCTAGTGTGGATTGTCATTAACAGAGAAAGTTTCTCACAGGGATTTCTCCTTATCCATAAAATTACAGATCTGGTTACAAACAAATAAAAAACTTCCATCATACACTTATGTGGTACTTTTTCCCATTTTCAAAAGGTTTGTATGTTAGCAAATATTTCTCTCTAATGACATTTATGCTAATCAAAAGTCTCTAATATTAAGCACAATAATTGCCATTCCTCAGGAATCTTACATTCTTCAATATGTTAAATCCCACAATATCTGAGTAAAGGATTCCAGGAATTCCAGTTAAAATATCTCTAATGTCTTCTAGATGGCACAGTGGATAGAGTGCCAGGATTGAAGTTAAGAAGATCTGAGTTCAAATCCAAATTCTGACACTGTGTGACCCTGGGCAAGTCACTTAACCCTATTTGCCTCAGTTCCCTTATCTGTAAAATGAGCTGGAGAAGGAAATGGCAAACCACTCCAGTATATTTGCCAAGAAAACCACATGAGGAGTCAAACATGAATGAAAACAATGCTAAAACTATTCTTTTCAACATTATGTAATAATACTATCTACTTCACAGGTTATTGTGAAGAACAAATGAGATGATATACACAAAAGTCTTTATAAATCTTAAAGTGTAAAATAAGTATTAGTTATCTCTATTAGGGAAAAAAAAAGCCTTGGAATATTAAGTTTAATAAATGTCATGCCTAGAACATTACAGGCACTTAATACACATTTATTGAGTAATTGAAAAAAAATATGAAACAAAACAGAACAAACCTGTAACAATGACATTGATGTTCTCTCTTTCTCTCTCTCTCTCTTTCTCTCTCTCTCTCTCTCCCCCTCCCCCCTCTCTCTCTCCTCCTCCCTCCCTCTCTCTCTCTCTCTCTCACACATCTCTCTCTCTCTCTCTCTCTCTGTCTCTGTCTCTGTCTCTCTCTGTCTGTCTCTCTCTGTCTCTCTCTCTCTCATTTATCTGGGGGTTTGGAACCAAGTAAAGGCAGGAACTCATCTGAGCACACCCCCAACCTCTCCAAATACCTTTAAGTAATGACTCTAAACCTCTAAACAAATTCTAGAGTGGCAGAACCCACAAAAAGACAGAGTGAACCAATTTTCCAGCCCAAGACAACTTAGAAGGTGGGCAGGAAAGACGTGTGGCATCAGGGTGAGAGAGAAATGCAGTCCAGTGCAGGCCATGCATACTGGGCCCCAGGAGCAGACCTGAGACAACTGAATCAGTGATAGCAGTGGCAGTTTCCAGACCTCTCAGTTCACAGATGGTAAGAGAATTGGATAGCTGGTCAGAATGAGTTTTACATGGGTCCCTTTGCTGGCACCAGGGGTAGGGCTCTGTTGCATTGCCAATACTTGAATCTGCGTCATGGTCTTGGGTCCTAGTCCCAGTGTGAGGAAGAGCACTAGCAGAGCAGAGCTTGTGGCAATAGGGGAGCAGGGGCTTTGGTTACACTTCCAGTGTTGAAAAGAATTCTTGCGATAACTTACAAACCAGTGCACAGTCCAGGGTGGTAGTAAACATACCTCTCCCTAGGAGATGCAGAAGAAGCATAAAAAGGTAAACAGGAAACAAAAATCATTAGGGATTTGATAAAGCTAAATTGTTTAATATTCCTACATGGGAAGATGATATTTATAACTCTTAAAAACTTTGTCATTATAAGAAAATTAGAAAGGATATACATAGACAAAAAGCAGAAGTTTGAAATGGATATGATAGTATACTTATCTAAACAAAAAACAAATTAAAGAATGAGAAAGAAGAATGCACTGGGAAAAGGGGAAATAGAAAGGTAGAATAGGATAAATTATCAGACATAAATGAGGCCTGGAAGAGATTTTACAATGGAGAGGAAAATGTTGGAAGTGGGAAGGGGATCATATGAACATGGGGAGGGGAGCTCATTGTAATTGGCTCAAAGAGGGAATAACTTACACATTCAGTTGGGTGTAGAAATCTATTTTACCATATAGGAAATTATGAAGGGAAGGGGGTAGCTGATAGAAGGTAGTGCAGTTTGGGGGAGGTAAAAGTCAGAAGCAAAACACTTTTGAGAATGGATATGGTAAAAGGAGAAAATAAAGTAGGAGAAACATAGGAAATAGGATGGAGAAAAATACATAGCTGGTAATCATCACTGTGAAAAAAAGATTTTTAAGAAGAATTTATCTGATAAAAACTTCATTTCTCAAACATAGAAAACTGAGTCAAATTTATAGAAATGAGCCATTTCTCAAATGATAAATGGTCAAAGAATCTGAACAGGCGGTTTTCAAAATAATCAAAGCTATCCATAATCATGTAAAAATGCTCTAAATCATTATTGATGAGAGAAATGCAAATAAAAACAAGTCTGAGTTACTGCCTGTCAGATTGGCTAATATGACAGAAAAGGAAAATGACAAATATTGGGGGGATATAGGAAAATTAAAACACTAATGTACAAGTGGTAAAATTGCATACTGATGCAACCTTTTTGTAGAGCAATGCCCGAAGGACTAAAAAACCATACATACCTTTTGATCAAGCAATGACACTAGGTCTTTCCCAAAGGGAAAAAAAAGAAAAGAAAAGAACCTTTTTATAGCAGCTCTTTTAGTGGCTGCAAAGAATTGGAAATTGAGGGAATATCTATTAATTGGACAATGGCTGAACAAGTGTGTATGACTGTAATGGAATACTATTGTGCTTTAAGAAATGATGATCAGGATGCTCTCAGAAAAATATGGAAAGGTTTACATGAACTGATGCAAAGTGAAATGAGCAGAAGCAGGAGAACATTGTACACATTAACAGCAATACTGTATGATGATCTACTATGAATATCTAAGCTATTCTCAGCAATGCAATGATCCTAGACAATTTGGTAGGACTTATGATGAAAGATGCTATCCATCTCTAGAGAAAGAACTGATAGAGCCTGAATGGAGATCAAAGATACTTTTTCCTTACTTTTTTTTTCTTACATTTTCTTTTTGTCTCTGTTTTCTTTTACAGAATGACTTACATGGAAATATATTTTGCATGAATGCACATGTATAACCTGGATCAAATTGCTTGCCTTCTCAATGAGGGGGAGAGAGAGGGACAGAATTTGGAACTCAAAATTTGAAAAAAAGAATGTTAAAATTGTTTTTATATATAATTGGGAAAAATAAAATATTAAGTACAGAACAACACTATTTCTTTAGTTGCAGAAAGAATCAGTTTGTTTATTAATTCAAAATTTTGCTTTGCAGCTTTCAAGGTCACATACATATATTTTTTTAAACCAAAAGAAGTATTCCTTACTCTATATTCCATTGAATTAGTAACAATAAACTACTCAAAAATAACCAAAGAAAAATACTATTAAATTTACTAAACTCACTGCTTATGAAAGGAAAATCATAGTGAGTTGGCCAAAGTAACAGTTTACTTTCTTCAGTAGAAAAGAGAACCATGTATTCTATTTCTTAAAATTTCTATCTTCAAACATTTATGCTTGATTCCTTTTCCTTTTGTCATGTCCCACTCTTCTCACACTGGAGAGATAACAGTTTACTCCTTTATTCCCTTTCTGTTTTTATTTGGTTAATATTGTATAAATGTCAGTATTTGAGGGATAGATTTGCCATTCATTCATCAAAAATGAACTGATTCCTTGAACTGCTCTGCATTCAGCCTTTTTTTATATCAACTGAGAGATTTATAAAGTGTTTAGTTTTGTGTTTAGCACATCTTAGGCAGTTAATAAATACTTCTTTTCCCCCAGCCCTACCGTTTCCCTTCTTAAAGACCATAGTAGGGGCATATCTGCTATGGCAGGTTCTACAAAGTTGAAAGGGCTTCAATTTTGGACCTTATGTTGTTAAGAACTAGTCTAGTGACACAAAGAGAAACTTATATGAAGGTTGGGGAGAGAGGGAGGGATTAATACTTATGTAGTACCTACTATGTGCCAGGAACTGTGCTAAGTACTTTAAAAATAGTATCTGATTTGATCCTGTGTTGGGGGGAAGTGAAAACTTCTCAGATCTTCCCTCTCACTACCCCCACTTCTTCTGCTGTTAATCAGCAGCAAGCCTTTTCTGGAGGCTTTCAGATTTCTGCCTCTGCAGGCCCCTCCTCCTGGCCAGTGGGGAGGTCTGGGATAGCTGGAACTCACTCCTCCCCATTGCTTTGAGACCCTTCCTCCCTCCCCCACCCTTTCCCTTGCTGTCTATCAGCCTCCTTGGAGGGCTCCTCTGTTGTTTACCACTGGGGAAGATTTTCGAGCCCAGCCTTGAGTCCACTTCCCAAGCAATGGGAGAAGGGACCCTGTTAGGGCATAAATTCTTATTCTGCCTTTTGTGAAGTGCCTCTTCCTCAGTCATGGGGAAGACCACCCTCTTCACCAGGGAAGAGAATAAATTTCTGTTCCCATCCTAAGAGATCTCCATGTTCTTGATTAAATTTTGGATGAGATTTTTCATTACAAACAGATCCTCACAACAACCTTGGGCAATAGCTATTATTATTATTACCAATTTACAGTTGAAGAAATCGAGGCAAGTAGAGATTAAATGATTTGCATGGTATTAAACAACTAGTAAGTGTCTGATTCCATATGTGAACTCAGGTCTTTGTAACTCCAGGTCAGGGCCTCTAAGCCAGCCACCAGGTGATGAGGATTCATTTTTGTTTATGGCCATCACATTTCTTGAAGCCAAGATTCTAAGTTGTGTGTTGGCAGAGTAGCCACAATAACAGGAACCACAGATCTTTTTAAAAGACTGAAATACTCTTTCTGAAGCATTGTATCAGGTGCCTGGGAGGCTGCAACAATTTTGTCTATATACTAAGGGCTTACAGTGTCATAGGACAGAGAAAAAAAGACATATGTGCTATAAGGACATGAAATACACCTTTGATAAATGATGATAAAGATAGAACCAAAAAAGCATGATTGGGAAATCACATGTGTTTCAGTAGTATACAACTCTTCCTGACCCAATTTTGGGTTTTCTTGGCAAAGCTACTGGAGTGGTTTGTCATTTCCTTCTCCAACTCCTTTTACAGATAAGGAAACTGAGGAGAACAGGCTTAAATGACTTGCCCAAGGTCACACAGGTATTAAGTATCAAGTGTGTGAGGCAGGATTTGAACTTAGGTCCTCCTGTGACTCCAGGGTCAGTGCTCTCTACTCACTGTGCCACCTAGCTGCCTGAGTTTTAAAAATTATTACTCATTCTCCAATGCTGTAAATGCTTCTCTTTTGTCCTAGAGGAACTAATTGTTATAAGTAAGCATTTTATTCCCCTGCTACATCTATGAGATGCCAAAACTAGCAGTTAATTCAGTTAATTTTGTAAATAGCCAGTCAATTTCTATAATAAAAATTCTTAGACAAATTAGTTATGTTGACTGATTAACTATGTAGAAAATTGAATCAGGTATCCTGTATGACCAAGGCTAAATTAGAATTCATTTTTCATTGGATATATCTTAAGTTTCTTGAAGTAAAATACCTAATAAAATACTATCTTTCAAATATGTTAATCACGAGATGCTGATTCTCTGTGTAAAATACTTAGGAAATGCACTCAACAAAATTGAAGTCACCTGATTTGTAAGGGGGTTTGCTTCAAGTTTCAAACTGGTAAACTTTTATATCAGATATGTCAAGCAACTGTTCATAATTTGGCTACAGTTAAAACAATTTGATTATCACTTATGAAAATTGTAAAATTGTTGAGTATGGTTTTAATGGTAAAACCTTAAATTGGTAGTGGATTATTGTGTATGTGGACAGGAGGGGATGAGACGAAAGCCTTGTCCATATTGGTTCTTCCCATTTCAGAGCTGTCCTCAGCTCTAAGGGTAGATGGGGTGGTAGATAGGAAGCCCCTTTTCTGGGGTCCCTGTCTGTCCTTGTTTATTTTGTAAACTTGCCAAAAAAGCTTGTTTGAGTTATGGAGTTCCTAAACAATGAACCTGGCTTGCTGAGAAATTATAAGTATATAGAAGTGATTGGCTTTTACACCAGAACAAATTTAAATTTGAGATATAAATCCTAGAAATTTTTTCCCCTAACTATGATTAGTGAAACTTGCTGTTTGAGGTAAAAGCTCATGGGACCATAACTAATTATGTTTTGAGTTGTCTGATGGATCATAATAATCCTTCCACAATCAATAGTCAATAATCCACCATCTGAGCTACTCAGAGAAAATATGATTCAGGTGGAGGTCATCATCAAGAAAAGCTGAGAGGACGATTTTAGCTTTCGTCTAAGATGGGATCCTCCTGAATCAGTTTCCCCATTGTGTTCCTTTGAAAAGTAATGTTATCCACCTGGCTATTCATTCCTGCATCTGACTATGAGGTAGAATTGATACTGCATGGTTGGAAGACTGTGAATTACCTGAATTTGAAGGATGTTTAAACTTTCATACTTGGTATAAATCTTATCACTGCTTTATCCTTTTATAGCAAATTTCTATAATCTGAGCAAATGGACAGTAAAAGATATAAGTACAATGCAAGTGTGTGAGATCTTGCTGTTTTGACCTGCATGTTTAGTCATTCCACATCCCAAAACAATTGAAATTAAATCAGAAACATCTTCAGTTTGGTTTGGGGAAGAGAATTTCAGTGCAATTTTCTTTGAAGGAGGTAACTTGTTTGGTCCAATCATTACTTAAGTATCCTACCAAGTATTTTATTATAATTGGAGTAAAAGTCAGTCTCTGGCAAATTCATTTGTGGAACTATTGAAGGCTGGAGTGGAAAACTTCTACCTGCAAAAGTGTTGTTATTTCCCAGTAGCATCAGATCCTCCTAAAGGAATTTGGAATCAGAGTAGAAACTTTTGAGAAGCTTAACAAGATCAGATAACACCGAAAGTCAAATGTAAATCATTCTATGGGCTCTGACTTTCTTTCTTTGTTTCCCCCACTCTGACATCACCTTTAATTGCTTGTCAGATTTGTTATGTCTTCCAGACTACAGTCCATTCACCTACAGATGTTAGCAAAGAATGTCCCCGCTTTGTCCCCTGGATGCAGCCTCTTCTTCATTCTAGTCAACCTCCTCTCTGGGACTCCCTTGAGGCAGGGGCAACTCTATGCCCCTCACCATCAGGAAGGAGCTTCAGAATCTGAAACCTTTGCCCCTTACCCAAAAAGATTTTGGGTCTCATTTCTTTGAGAGGGGAATGATGGGGATGGGACTTCAACACCTAAAAGCTTCTGAAACTTCCCCACACCACCCACCCCCTGAACCCAGATCTTTGGTATTTGCTTGAGGCATCTCCAATGCCAGTAATCCTTTCTACAGCCCTACCATCTTGGTCCCACACCCAACCCTTCATTTTCTGTTACCTCAGATGCAGCCCAGACTTCAATATGTTACCTCCTGACCACCTCAGGCTATTTCCCTCCCTAAATCCCATCTAGACCCCTACTCTATTACCTCTGGGTATATAGGTCAGTTAGTCACCTACTGGGTCACCCTAGGCTGTTGGTCACTACTAGATCACATCCAGATCTTCCCAAAGTCTTTCTGTATAAAAGGTTCATATTGTCCACCCCCAACCCCTATTAAATTGCTCAGATTCTTAAAATCTGGCCTATGATATGCCAGTGTCACAAATGCACAGCTTATTACAATATTGCCCACCCCAAATGGTATGTGAATAAACCATGTCTCTGAATAAAAGAAGGCAGATGTCCACATTTTGCTCTTGAATTTTGGGGTTCCCAGCACCCCTAGAGAGCAACAATTCAATCCCTGATGCAGACCCGTAATAGTTGTGTGATCCTTGGCAAATTACTTAACCTCTTTCTGCCTCAGTTTCAGAATTTATAAAACAAAGATAATAATGGCACTTAACCTCACAGCATATATGAAGTACTTTGTAAACCTTAAAACATTTTATAAATGCTATCTAAAATTTACTTTGGAAATCTCTTCCTGAGTAATGCAAGTACAACTCCAAATTGAAAAGTGGGTTGAAAGAAAAAAAAATCTCCTCTGGGAGTTTTGCCAAACTATTATTTTAATGAACTTTATGCAAATAGATATAAGGATAGGTCATTATACTGGAAATTCAGGGATCAACAACAGTGTTTTCAGCTGTAATGAGTCAGCCTGTAGCTTAAAAAGAGTTAATACAAAATTCAAATTGGACCTGCATCAAAACACAACTACCCTATTTTAAGAGCTTTAATTGTTTTTGTGGCCTGAGAAATGCAGAAACACTTGAGTGCTTGGACTTGGATCTGAACTTGAATGGAGTTACTATAAAACAATACAGTCTTTTTATACATGAAAAATAGACTGTGAATAGTTACTAGATTATTTTTCTTATAAGAAATTCATTAGTTAATATTTTCTGACTGTACTATTATAAGCACAATTTGACTACTCTCCCCCTGTCCCCAACACAGTCTAGGTGATGATTATTGATTTATAAAATGAAAGCAAAAGAAACCTAAAATTCTTGGGATATCCAGTGTGCTTCTACTGAACCTAATGAAAAGTTTCTATATTTTCCCATGGCAAAGTGATTATGTAAAGTGTGAAAATAAAGTCTTTGTAATATCAGTTTGAAATTTTGATAGAGAACTTCAGAGTTTGATAGAGAAATTCAGAGAACTTCCAAGATCTCATTGATTATCTCTGTGAGAAAAAATTATTTTTTTTGCGTGTGGTATGGGGCACTGAGGCACAGAATGAAGCACCTTAAGTGAATCAAGGACATTTTTCCAGGGAGAGAATAGTATTCAAAATTCTCCTCCTCAAAACCAAATTCTCTTTACATTCTGCCAACCCTGTGTCCAACCCTGGCCCTAGCTCCTCTGATCAGTAAATTGCTTTTCTCTCAATCACTCCCTTCTTTTATGTGCTTTTGTCTCTTACCTGTACACCATCAGATGCAGGAATGTAGCTTGCCCTTTTAAATGTATCTGTCACATTTCGTAGAATTTCCACTGATATTAGAAGGTCTCCTGCATAAAAATTTTTCCTCTGAGTTAAATCCAATAGGGTCTTGGTCACCTGGGACATCCCATCACCTGCCAACATTCGCTGACCTTTGGCAAGGTGCTCTTTAATCTGTGATAGACAAAGAATGGGATAAATATCAGAATCTTCATTACTGTATTTCCACTTGTCTTGAGTAAAGAAATGCATCTAGAAATATGTCAATAAATTGTTAGGGGATTGTTTTATTTTTGAGATGTACACAATTACAAAATGTGTTGAATTCATGGACTTAAATGAGCAAATTTCCCTGGGATAAAAGTTTGCAAGTGCATACAATATGGTAGGCTTCACATATTTTCAAAATAAAGGGAAAAAATAAAAGTAGTTTTTCAATATGGTAAAAATGGGCAACTTGCTTAGAGTATTCAGAGAAATTATGAATACATGCACTGAAAGTGGTAATTTAAGAATAAGTTTAGGGATTTTGCCCCATTTACTTTACAGCACAAATATAGAACTTCATCCAAAAAATATGTGTAGCAAACATATCACACTGACATAGGTACTGTGTTAGCCCATGGTGAAGAATACAGCTCCGAATTTTAAAAGTTCCTAACTATATGACAAAAGGTCACCATAAAGATTTGTTTTTTATGTTTAAATAACTAAAGAAACTCAGATCTTTTAGCTGTAAAATTAATAGTGCTGCCACTGACTACTTACTGGGTCTTAGTTTCATCATTTATAAGTTAAGATTAGAACATCTCTAAGGATCCTTTCATGACAGATCAAGAGGCAAAGTTAAGTTAATGATACAACTGCCTAAAAGCTACTCTGTAAAAATATCTTCTGTTCATTCTTTATAGTTAACTATATATATATAGAATTAAGGGAAGCATAAATGCTTGAATACAGTCCAGGTCAAATAAACAAGTATTAATTAAGTACCTCCCTAAGCTAGAGTATTTTGACAGAGTGGGGGGAGGGATGTAAAGACAGTTATGCTCTACCAGGGGTAGGGAACATTCCACATGTGGCTCTCTAGGTCCTCAAGTATGGTCCTTTGACTGAATCCAAATTTCACAGAACAAATCTTTTTATTCCTATTCTCCTAAAAAGTTCCCCATCCCTGTTCTTGACCCTGCTTTCAAGGAGTTTACAATCAGGTGGGCAGGGTGGGGTGGGATAGCTTATACAAAATTAGCTATGGTACACAAGAGAGTTGGGGTAAGTGCAAAGAACAGGTCCAGGCTAAGTGTTTATGAGAAATGTGACAAGGGATCAATCATTGTTAATTGAGGACAAGGGAAAGGGAGAAGGGAAATTACATTTATTCAGTGTCTCCTTTGTGCCAGGCACTATGCTAAACACTTTACAAATATGATCTCAGTTGATCTTCATAACTGCCCTGTGAGATAGGGGTTATTATTATTATTCCCATTTTATAGTCGAGGAAACCGATGTACCTTGCCAGAGTCAAATGACTAATAAGCCAGGGCCACAGTGCTAATAAGTGATAGAGCCCAAAGTCTTCCTGACTCCTGGCTCCTAATCATCTATGCTATCTAGCTGCAAAGGAAAAGGAAATGGCAAACCTCTCCAGCAGCTTTGCCAGGAAAACCCCATTTGTGGTCATTCACACTGAATGACTGAATGATAAAACTTAGCTGTAAGAGGTGGATAGGTAAGATTTTGTGTCAGAGGCTGTACAAATATTGGGACTTGAGAGTACTCTACAAGACTAAAATGAGCCATGATGCATTCCAGGAATAGTGGATGGTAAAACTAAAGGAAAGAGGGGAGAGGGTTACAAAAGGAATAGGTTTGGGGAAATAGTTCAGTTTGTTTGGAATACAGATTAATTAGATGAAGGGGTCAAAGTGTGATATAAGAATGAAAAAAAAGATAAATTATTGTCATATTATAAAAAATAAAAACAAAACCAAAAACATTGAATTACAAGATTGGGAACTTATAATTCATTCAAGAATCAAGGGAAAGTCCCTGAAAATTTTTGGGTGATGAGTGGTTAGAGGGATGGCATAATTAAAGCAGTATATCAGGAAGATTTCTTCAGCAACATTTTCAAGAATGGTTTGGAAGGAGGCATAGAGGGAATAGGCAAGAGAAAAACAAAGGAAAGACTGAACTAAGGTAGTTGTAGTAAATTTGTAAAAGAGAAAACAGATAAAGAAATAATGACTCCATGATTATAGTGATAATCATTAAATATATTTTTGGCCAAAGCCTGAATTAATCAAACCGACTGCTTTGCCTTGCTTTAAAAACGCCTTTTTTCTGTGTCAGCAACTCCAGAAACCAGATAAAGCTGAAAGTAAGGTTTCCCCTTATCTTGGGACATACTACAGAGACATCCTAAGATCATAAATTCCAAACGGACCCTGCTTTGTCTTTGCTCTCTGAGTGAGCTTGGAGAATACCTCTTCTTATGTCAACAAAGCCAGACAAGGCTTACTTTATGGCCCTTAATGATGAGACTCTTAAATTGAGGCATTAACTTGAGTAATGGGACTTTTTCTTATCTTGATATTTTTTGGACATATTCTATGTTATAGAATGCTAATGGTAAAGAAAACATAGATATTCTGAATCATAATTTCAATGTACACTTTGTCAACTCTCCTATTTTATTGTATTTACCATCTATTCAATTAAGAAAATTCCTTTCTCATACAATGATTAAACATTTATGGAGATCATAAATTTGTATGACAGAGCCACCCTGAATTGGTATGGTTCTAAAATGTATTTAAACTTCCTCATTCCTTTGTTCAGTTAGTTAGAACTCAGCTTCTAACTCCTTGTACAAGTCCGCTAGTCTTAAGGGAATAAATGCCGTAACTGT
Source organism: Gymnobelideus leadbeateri (assembly GCA_011680675.1). NCBI lineage: Eukaryota > Metazoa > Chordata > Mammalia > Diprotodontia > Petauridae > Gymnobelideus > Gymnobelideus leadbeateri. The sequence continues at coordinate 107,538 of WOXC01007271.1, read as the reverse complement.
ATATCACCTAGCCTGTTGGCTTCTTTAACCAAACTTTTTAAAGGTTAAAACTAGAGACAGAGCAGGACAGTTTCAAACCTTGGCATTGCCACTTCTTACCTATATAATCTCAGGGGAATCATTTCACTTACCTTGATTTTTTAAAAAATGGTGTGGACTAAATGTGACCTCTGAATTCTCTTCCAGCTCATAGTTTATGATAGCCTATTATAAAGGTAGAATTAATATGACTAGGCAACTGACAGCAATATGGAATGTGAGAGAGGAAAGAGTTAAGAATGACTTTGGAGGCTGAGGTCCTCCTGGCTCCAGGTCAAGTCCTCTCTCTACTATGCTACCTAGTTGCAAGAGGTGGCCAAAACAGGATTTGTGGAAGAGGCTATTGGGACTTAAAGGAAGCAAAGTGAATGGATGTCTGGGAAGACCCTGCAACTATCAAAAGAAGTAGATACATAAGGGGAAGAAAAGGCTTTTTAGGAAAACAGATGAAAAGTAGATTTTGAAGGGTTGATTTAAAGGTGCCACTAGAAAATTCAGGTGGATTTCCAGCAGGTATATTTCAATTTTTTAAATGATAGCAATAACACACAATTATGACAGTAATGATCTCAATAGAGTCTGAGACTGCAGAAAGATCAATGTAATGCATAAGGCTAATAAAAAGATGTTATAATTTACTGTTAGTGTTTTTTCTCCCTACTCTGACACTAGATTTGTAAGAGCCTTTCTCCTTCACTAAAAGAGCTGAAGCTTAAGGAAAATGTGAAGTTAAAACAGAGACAGATGCCAGAGCCTACTTTTCATCTTCTGAAAAAGTGGTAACAACTCTACTGAAGAATCAAAATTTATATTGGGTATCAATTTCTAGTTGCTCTTGATGAACTTAATACATTATGCTCTACTATACCTCCTTGGTACTTAAAGCTCAGGAGTACCTGATCACTGAGCTACCACCCGATATTTTGAAGTCTGCAAGGAATGGGAAGGACAGATAATTTCCCAGATTTCCAAACAAAACAGAATAAAGTATGCAAACCATAGTTTAGAGAACTTTATTTTGATTTGAAGAGAAATTCTAGATTATAAAAGAGAGGTCATTTAACATATGGAAAAGGAAAGAGTGATCACCATGAGTCAGAATGGCTTGAGCAAGAAATAATTATGCCAAACATACTCTATTTCTTTTTTTGACAGATTTTAGTAAATTGTTATAATAGGGCATTGCAGAAGATAGGTTACCTAGATTGAAGCAAAGCACTTGATGAAGTAATGAATTTCAGGTAATTCTTTTGAAAAAATCTGGAAAGATATGGGAGACTCCAAGAATCATATGAATTCATAATAGGTTTAATAGCTGGACTCAAAAAGTAGTAATTAATGTTCAATTAATGTCAACCTGGCAAGAGTTCTCTAGTGGAGTGCCCCAAGGATCTATGCTTAGTCCAATGATGCTGAGCTTTTTTTTAAATCAATGACTTCAATAACTTTGAAGATGACATGCTTAAAAAATCTGCAGATAATAAAAAGAGTATTAGGGATAGTTAATGAATTGAATGGCCAAACCATCTTGACAGGCTTTGTAATTAAGCTAAACCTAATAACAGGAAATTTAATGAGAACAAATGTCAAGCACTACATTTGTGTTCAAGAATTCACCTTAACAAGGACAAAGTATGGAAAGTGTGGTTAGATAACGTTTTCCCTGAAAATGACTTTTAAGATTCACTGAATAGGGGCGGCTAGGTGGTGCAGTGAGTAAGAGTGCCGGCCTCGGAGTTGGGATGACCCGAGATCGAATCCGGCCTCAGAAAACGAGCACCCCCACACAAATAATGACTAGCCGTGTAACCTTGAGCAAGTTACTTAACCCCAACTGCTTTAAAAAAAAAAAAAAGATTCACTGAATATAAACTCATTAGGAGAGGTGATAGGGCTTCAGTTAGTATGATTATGGTATGAGTAAAGAGAAAGGGGCAGATGTGAGATGTGTTGTAAAGGTAGAAGTGACAAGACATGGAAACTGACTATATGGGAGAATGAGAGAGATTGAAGAACTGAGGCAGATTTTGAGGTTGTAAACCTGAGTGACTGGAAGAATGGGCATGAATTTGTGAGTAAGGGGAAATAGAGTTCTATTCTGGATGTGCTGAGTTTTAGATACCTATGAAATATTCAGGTAGAGTAGTCCAGCAGGCAGCTAACAAATGATAAATGGTTGTTATATATGAGGGAATGGATTTATCCTGTTTGGGCTCAGAAGACAGAACTATGAAAAATGAGGAAAATCTGCAAAGAGGCAAATTTAAGACAAATATTCTGGAAAAATCCTTTCTAATAAGCAGTGCCGTACAGAAGCAGAATAGACTGTCTTGCCCTGGAAGTCTTTAAGCCAACTATGGATTATTATTTGTTTGGTATGCTGTTGTGGGCACTCTCTTAGGTAGGGGATGAATAGATGGCCTTTGAGGTCCCTCCAATATTCTGCAATTGTATGATGAGGGTAGGGGAAGGCTTTTTCTAAATACACATCTTCGCGAAAACTCTTATATCTCTTTTCCTCCACTCCCTTGGCCACCACTTTGATTCAAGTACTACTCACTTCATACCTGAACTATTAAAATAGCTTCCTAATTATCTGTTTGCCCTCCTCCACATTGCTGCCAAATGAGTTTCCTAAGTCACAGACCTAACCATTTAACGTTAGTCCTTAGCTCAATAAATACCATTCTTTCCTTATTATCTGTGGGATAAAATACAAACTCCTCTGTTTGAAATTTAAAGTCCTTCATAATCTGAACTGAAAACTTCCTTCATAGTTTAGATTTAGCATCATCTACATGAGACCCTTCCTCATTATCTCACCTGTTGGTGAGTTGGTGGGCACTTGGATAAGTGCTCCCCACATACCTAAAAAAAAATCCCAATCACTTGTGTACATTTATTTTAGAGATATTTGTATATGTACAAGCTATCTCTCTTTATAAAATGTAAGGCATTGTTTCTTTTTTGTTTCTTTTTCTTTTGTTTGTGTATCCCCAGTTCCTTCCCAGTGTCTGGCACAGAGTAGGTACTTAATAAATGCTTGTAGATCAGTTGATTAAAATAATTAATTACCAATATAGTGCGATCAAGAATCGTATATATTTAAAAAAAAAAACAGAACCAGAGAGTGTAAAATCTAAAAATATTTTTCTCTAGAGACATTTAGAAATCTACTTTAAGGTATAATATCAGAGTCTTTAAGGAATACTAATTTGAATTAAAAAATCATGTAATACTTCAACAACAAAAACATTTGCATGAAATATTGTATTGGTGCTCATAGTAGTCTTAAAACAATTATTTGTACTTTATTCTATTCATAGAAATTGCTGAATTATATGATAGTAATAGCATAAGATAAAAAATAAATTGAGAAATATATTTTATTTACAGTGGTCAATATGAAAGAGAACACTTTGACAGCTCTTTTCCATTAATTCTTACTCTTTCCTTAATCAGTCATATTTAATCTGACCTTGCTTCAGTATTTCCCAGCTCTCTCAACAAAACTGCCTCTTTTTAATTTATTCTTGGTGTCTATTCTATAAGATATTAAGAGGCAGGGTGCTGTAGTGGATAGAGGTCTACACTTGGAGTAAGGAAGATCTGGATTGAAATTCTGCCTCTAATACTCACAAAGTGTATCTATGACCTTATCTTCCCTGATCTCAGTATATTTGTAAAATGGGAAGGGTTTTGGAATGGATGACCTCTGAGATCCTTTTCCAGTCTATATCTGGGTCTATGGCATAATCACTATTAATATTTAAAAATTGTCCAAAAACCCAGTGAGGTAAATCCTTTTTCCTTTTTACAGACAAGGAAACTCAGGTTTGGAATGACTCACTCAATGTTACAAAACTAGTATTTAAAGCTGGTAGTTAAAGGCAGGGTCTGAACATAAACTCCCCCTTTCTAAATTAAACAACAGCAACAACAACACTTCAATCATTTGTACAATTTATTGTGCATTTATTATGTACCCTGTATGAAAGATATAAATGAGCACTTCATGAGTCAAAATTCTTCCAAATTGCAAGTTATTGATATAAGCAGAAAACAAGTTAAAAACATTCTGAAACCAGCCAAAATCATAGCAAATAATAATGAATTAAATCCCACTAGATGAATAGACTCAATTGTCTCAAGTTAATGTAATTTATGGGTCAGCAGTGTCTTGTTCAATAGTTATTTGATGACAGTGTTGACTAGCCTGATGGGATTTGTCATACTATAATGCACTAGCTTTATTACATGCAGATTGGCCATGCTGAAGTCTAACTTTTTTTAAGATTTTAGTATTCAAATTTTTTGTCATTAGTGTTGGCACTGTTTTGCACCAAGGTGAGAAAGAGTAGTGATATGTTTAAAGTCACTGGGGTCAAGTCTATCATTCAGCCAGCAATGGTCCATATTGCAATATGCCATTCATAGAAGGAATGGCTGAAAAAAATATTGCCCCAGCATCACTAATGATCCTTTGAAAAAGAAAAGTCAACCAAATTTATCTGCTTTTTTTTTAACTTTTTTTGCTTTCTTTCTTAGTTTTCTTTCTTTGCCCACTTACTGTTTCCTTCTTTTTAACAAGACAAACCCCTCCACTTCCTCATGCCCCCCCCCCAACACACACACACTTCATAAAGCTGATGTGAGTCTTCAGGGAACAAAGATATGTTTCTATATTGCATCTATATTTTCTATTTCTAGTAAGAAGATTAATAGCCAAAAATCACAATCCTACAGTATGTGATTTACAAGAAACACATTTGAAAGAAGGGATACACACAGAGTAAAGGTAAAAGGCTGGAGTAGAATATATTATGCTTCAGCTGAAGATTAAAAAAAAAAAGCAGAGGTAGCAATCCTAATCTGTAATGGTAATTTGAAGATCTTCTCTGCCTCCTAATAGGCCAAATGTAATTACATGGAGCCTGTTGTGGGAAGAGTTTGCTGAAGAGTGGAGCAGAACCCACAGGAAGCTGGCAATTAGACCAGCTAGATGGTGGGAGAGAGAGGATATACCCAGGGAGACAGGCTTGTAAATGTTGGTTTGTGGGAAGGCTAAAGAATGGTGTGGCTCTTCCCTGTGTTATGGTGTATCAACATCTATATTGCTATAATGGATTCAGTTTCCTGGTATTGGGATTTGGTTTTCTGGTGTCTGAATAAATGTTTTGCTTCTGTCTTCTATATGGAGGGACAGTTATATTTTGCAATTGAGAACTATACTGGCATATTTACAGTCACCATCGGTGCTGTGGATATTGCATTGGTACTATATAATCTCAGACAAAGCAAAAGCAAAAATAGATTTAATAAAAAGAGATAAGGAAGGAAGCCAAATCCTGCTAAAAGGCACTATAAACAATGAAGTAATATTACTAAACATATATGCACCAAGTGGTATAGCATCCAAATTCTTAGAGGATAAATTAAGGTAGTTACAGGAAGAAGTAGACAGTAAAACTACTAATACTAATGGGGGACTTCAAACTTTCTCTCTCTAAACTTGATGAATCTAACCTCAAAATAAACAAGAAAGAAGTGAAAGAGGTGAATAGAACTTTAGAAAAGACAAAAATAGTAGACTTGTGGAGAAAACTGAATGGGGATAGAAAGAAATACAGCTTTCTCTCAGTGGTACATTGCCCATACATAAAAATTGACAATGTACTAAGGCATAAAAATTCACAATCTAGTGCAAAAAGGTAGAAATGTTAAATGCATCCTTTTTAGATCATGATGCAATAAAATTTCTATGTAATAAAGGACCATGGAAAGATAGACTAAAAATTAATTGGAGACTAAACAATCTAATCTTAAAGAATGAGTGGGTCTGGAGCAGCCAGGTGGTGCAGTGAATGGAGCAACAGCCCTGGAGTCAGGAGTATCTGAGTTCAAATCTGGCCTCAGACACTTAATACTTACTAGCCATGTGACCTTGGGTGAGTCACTTAACCTTAGCTGCCCGGCTTTCTACCCTCCAAAATAAAAAAATAATGCATAGGTCAAGTAACAAATTATAGAAACAATCAATAACTTTATTCAAAAGAATGACAATAATGAGACAACATACCAAAACTTATGGGATGCAGGAAAAATGGTTCTTAGGGGAAGTTTTATATCTCTGAATGCTTACATGGACAAAATAGAGAAAGAGGAGATCAATGAATTGGGCATGCAAGTGAAAAAGCTATAAAAAGAACAAATTGAAAATCTCCAATTAAATTCCAAATGAGAAATACTAAAAACCAAAGGAGAGATTAATAAAATTGAAATTAAGAAAACTATTGAACTAATAAATAAAACTGAGCTATTCTATGAAAAATAAACAAAATTGATAAACTTCTGGTTAATCTGACTTAAGAAAAAGAAGAAAACCAGATTACCAGTTTCAAAAATGAAAAGAGTGAATTCACCTTCAATGAAGAAGAAATTAAAACAATAATTAGGAATTATTTTGCCCAATTATATGTCAATAAATTTGACAATCAGGGAAATGGATGAATTTCTACAAAAATATAAACTGCCCAGATTAACAAAAAAGGAAACAAAATACTTAACCCCAACTCAGAAAAAGAAATGGAACAAATCATCAATGAACTCCCTAGGAAAAAATCTCCAGGGCCAAATGGATTTATACACAAATTCTATCAAACATTTAAAGAACAATTAATTCCAATACTATATAGACTATTTGCAAAAATTGATGGAGTCCTACCAAATTCTTTTTATGATGCAAATAGGGTATTGATACCTAAACCAGGAAGAGCCAAAACAGAGAAAGAAAATTATATACCACTTTCCCTAATGAATATACATGCAAAATTTTTAAATAAAATATTAGCAAAGAGATTATAGCACATTATCACAAGAATAATATACTCTGATCAGTTAGGGTTTATATCAGGAATGCAGGGCAGGTTCAATGTTAGGAAAACCATCAGTATAATTGATCATATCAACAACAAAACCAACATACCATATGTTTATCTCAATAAATGCAGAAAAATCTTTTGACAAAATGCAACACTCATTTCCATAAAAAACACTGTAGAGCATAAAAATAAATGGAGACTTCCTTAAAATGCATCTACCTAAAACCATCAGCAAGAATTACATGTAATGGGGATAAGCTAGAAGCATTTCCAATAAGATCAAGGGTGAAACAAGGATGTCCATTATCACGACTCATACAATATGGCACTAGAATTGTTAGCTTTAGCAATAAGAGAAGAAAAATAAATTGAAGGAATTAAAATAGGCAAAGAAAAAAACTAATTTATCACTCTTTGCAGATGATATGATTATATAGTAAGAGAATCCTAGAGAATCACGTAAAAATTACTTGAAATAATAAACAGCTTTAGCAAAGTTGCAGGATAGAAAATAAACCCACATAAATAATCTGCAATTTTATATATTATTAACAAAGCTCAACAGCAAGAGATAGAAAGAGAGATTACATTTACAGTTACTGTAGACATTATACAATATTTGGAATCTACCTGCCAAAACAAATGCAGGGACTATACGAACACAATTACAAAACACTACCTCACACAAATAAAGTCAGATTTACATAATTGGAAAAACATCAATTGCTCATGGGGAGGACGAACCAATAGAATAAAAATGACAATCCTACCTAAATTAATTTACTTATTCAGTGCCATACCAACCAAACTACCAAAAATTATTTTATGGAGCTAGAAAAAACAAAATCAAATAAATTCATCTGGAAGAACAAAAGGTCCAGAATATCAGGGGACTTAATGAAAAGAAAATTCTAGGGACTTAGTGAAAAGAAATTCTAGGGAAGGTGACCTAACCATACCAGATCTTAAATTGTATTATAAAGTAGCAATCATCAAAGCCAGTTGGTACTGATTAAGAAATAACGGGGGTAGATCAGTGGAATAGGTTAGGTATGCAAGATTATAGCAATCTACTGTTTAATAAACCCAAAGACCCCAGCTTCTGGGATAAGAACTCACTTTTTGACAAAAAAAACTGCTGGGAAAACTGGAAAATAGGATGGCAGAAATTGTGCATAGACCAACATCTGACACCACATACCAGAATAAAGTCCAAATGGGTAGATGATCTACATATAAAGGCTAATACTATAAAAAAATTAGGGGAGCAAGGAATAGTTTATCTGTCAGATTTATGATGAATAGAGGAATTTATGACCAAACAAGAGACAGAGAACATTATAAAACACAAGTTGATCATTTTGATTACATTAAATTGAAAAGTTTTTGCCCAAACAAATCCAATGAAACCAATATTAGGAGAGAAGCAGAAAACTGGGAAAGAATTTTTACAACCAGTGTTTCTGATGAAGGGCTCATTTCTAAAACATGTAGAGAACTGAATAAAATTTATAAAAATATCGATAAATGGTCAAAGGATATGAACAAGCATTTTTAAGAGGAAGAAATTAAAAGCTATCTATAATCATATGAAAAAATACTCTAAATCACTATTGATTAGAAAGTTTCAAATCAAAACAACTTTGAGGAATCACAGTACATCTATCATATAGGCAAATGGCAAAACAAGGAAAATGATAAAAGTTGGAGAAGGTGTTGGAAAGTTGGAACACTAATTCATTGTTTTTGGCACTGTGAATTGATCCAACCATTCTGTAACTTTACCCAAAGGGCTATAAAAATGTGCATAACCTTTCAGCCAGCAATACCACTTTCCTAAAGAGATCATAAAAATGGGAAAAGGACCCACATGTACAAACATATTTATAGCAGCTCTTTTTGTGGTGGCTAAGAATTGGAAAACAAGGGGATGCCCATCAATTGGGAAATGGCTAAACAAGTTGTGTTATATGAATGTAATGGCATACTATTGTATTATAAGAAATGATGTACAGGTGAACTTCAGAGAAACGTGGAAAGACTTATATGAACTGATGCTGAGTGAGGGGAGCAGGACCAGTAACATATTGTACACAGTAACAGCCACAGTATGCGAGGACTGATTTTGATAGACTCAACCCTTCTCAGCAATGCAGGAACCTAAAACAATTCCAAAGGACACATAATGGAAGATGCCAGCCACATCCAGAGAAAGAACCATGGAATAATAAAGCAGAAGGAAGCAGACTATTTTCTTTTCTTTTTTTTTAATGTTTCTTTCCCCATTCATTCCAATTCTTCTATGCAACATGACTAATGTGAAAATGTGTTTAATAGTAACATATGTGTAGAGCCCATCAAATTGCGAGCCATCTTGGGAAGAGAGGGGGAAAAATTTAAAACTTATGGAAGTGAATGTTGAAAACTAAAAATAAATAATTTAATTTTAAAAAAGAAGATTAATGGTCACAAGAGTAATTATAGTGAATGCAAGCTCCCTGAGATCAGAGATTATTTTACTTCTTGTCTTTCCATAAACAGTACAGTGCCTGGCACAAACTAGGTACTTTATAAATACATATTGATTGGTTGATTGATAGCTCAAACAATAAGGTAATTAATGCTTCACCTGTCATTCAGCTTGAAATCTGACCTGAATCAGAAGCAAGCAAATATCACTACTATCTGACATCTGTTCGTAAACCATATGCAAAAATAATTGATCTCCATGCAGTCCTTCAAAATCAAGTGTCTTTATCACAAAACCCAATTATCACAATGGGTAATAATTAGCATTTTTCTTGGTAGTGTCAAGATGGCAAAGCCTAGAATAAATAAATTTTAACATTCCCACAATTGTGGAAAATACCAATAAGACAAATAAGTAGAATTAAGCACTCTCTTGAATATGGCTCTTTGGAAACCTTATAACTACATAAATGTAAGTTGTTGCTATATAGAGACTGATAGAGCAGTACAATATATCTTTCAAAGACTTCCTTCTATCAGAGGAGTCAACTGGAGTTTAAATTATAGGTCATTTCTTGAAGAAATGACTATTTTAATGTGTGATGTCTTGGTTGCAAAAGGAAGGGAAATATTGGAAAGGTCAATATGGAACTCAGAGTGAATTCATTTGGAATTCAAGAGCCAAGAAGAGAATGGAGAAAACCTATAACAGAGAGGTAGAGAAGAGGAGGAAGATGAAATGAAATTAAGAAGGAAGAGGAGAAGGAAAAGGAAGGAAGAACAGGAAAGTGAAAGAGACAAAGGAGAAATAGGAGAAGGAGGAAGAAGAGTAAGACGGTGATTTCTTGTGCCTGATAGAAATTGTTCAATGAAGGAAACTCTCTGAGGCAAGAGTCAGGAAGAAATCTAAATATTTTCAAGCTTAATGTTATAGATGTTAGAATTCTGCCATGGCTTGTTGATGAGAGGATAAGGGAAGAATAGTTGAAATATCATAACAGAACACCAAATATTGGGATATTTGCATAAGGAGTTTAAATGGTTATCAGAGAGCACTCATCTGGAACAAAAGTACTTTAACATATGATCTTAGTTCTAAAGCTAGAAAAGAACTTAAGAGACAACCCTCTCATTATATCTGTTAGGAAACAGAGGCCTGGCGAAGTTAAATAGCTTGCCCAAAGTTACAAGAGCAGTAAGCATGAGACTAAGGATTTATATTGTGATCCTTGGATTCCAAGGTCACTGCTCTTTCCACTGAACCAATCAGCTCTAATATTTAATACCTGTATGATCTCAGGGGAAGGTAATCTCTTAAGAACTGTATGATCTGAATATCTGTAATCTTCATATTCCTCATCTACAAATCAAAAGGTATAAACTAAATTAATTTTAAGATGCTTTCTCACTTTAAACATATGATTCCATGAGTGCTGAATTTTCTTCAGAGCCCAGATCTTACCAAAATACCCTTTTTTCTAATGATGTCTGATTAGTTTTCTTAAGTGACCTGTCATCACCATTTAATAATTTCATCACAAAGAGAAGCTTCATTTACTCTAAAGATAGAAGCTAATGTAAGCTCTGCCTGTGCAAATGCACTGGGTAAGAAACCTAGAAAACTGTTCCAGCTAAAAATTCCTTCTGTAGTTGTTAAGTAAATGTCAACAGATGATGAATAGTCAAGTAAAAATGCACAAAAATCAAAATGCTTCATATAGTTGAATGCTTAGGACAATCACTTTAATCTTTTCGTGATTCTGTGATCCATCAATGTGGGTACTACTACTACTAGTAACAATGATGATCATGATGATAGATAATATTTGTAGTACAGCACTTTATGGTTTAGCAGTCACTTTGCCTATATTATTTCATTGCATACAATAACCCTGTCAAGGAAATACTATAATTAGTCCCATTTTACCTATAAGGAAACTTAAACTTAGAATGGTAAAGTGACTTGTACAGGCTAATGCAACTAAGGAAGTGTCTGAGACATCCACTGTGTCATCTAGCTACCTTGACCTATAATAATGTAGATCAAAACCCATTCATGACTGCTTCTCTAAATGACTCTTGTCCATGTTCTCCTATAAATCTTCCAAAGGGTCTCATTCAAGTGCTGAGAGTATTCCTCTACCTATTTTTATTTTTTAGTTTCCATTTTGCAAATATCCCCCCTCCACTCTGCCCCACAACCACTCCAAACCATCCTTTACTTAGTTACTAAAGTGATTTTTCTCAAGATAGGTCACCATCCCATATGCTTCACTTAAACTGCAGTGGTTCTCTGTTACCTTACCACCAAGATGAAAGACAAAGGCTTCTGTTTGGCATTTAAAATCTTCACAACCTGGTCCCTTCCTATTTTTCCAGTCTTTTTGCACCTTATTTTCCTCTATGCATTCCAGAATCCAGCTGAATTGTCTTGCTATTCCTTTCAAAGGACATACAATTCTTTAACTTTGTGCTGGTTATATCCCATGCCTACAATACTTTCCTCTTCAATTTTACTCTTAGTTTCCCTAAATGGCTTCCTATAAGACTCAGTCCAAATCCTACCTTCTGTGGAAGGCCTCTCTGGGTTTTCTCCAGTTGCTTGTCCATTCCACTGTATAGTTGTCTTTCATATAATCTAAGTATCTTTTATGTGTCTAGGTATTTGCTCGTTGTCTTTCTGATTAGAATGTGAACTCCTTGAGGACAAGGGCAATACTTGCCTTTTCTTCATATTCCTAATACTTAGCACAGTGTCTGACTCAAGCAAGTACTTAATAAATGCTTGTTAACCAACACAAAGTTTTACTGATATTTTTGTTTTGACATTATAGTCATTTCTGGATAAATGATTGTTTTAAGAAGGACCAAACAAATTATGTGCTGCACACATCCCTGTCCAATTTCCCTTGTAGGAAGGAAAATAATTTAAGCCTGACCAATTAACAAAGAAACTCAATTTCATAGGCAACATACCTTAGGTAGAGACTCTCTACTATCTAAGAAAAAAGATAAGATACATTTCTTAATTTCTTCTGGTTTAAGGTTGTTTGATAGAATTGCAGTGTTTGTTTTCATTTTAGTGTTCTATCTACTTCATTATAGTTGATGTATATATTGTTTTCCTCGTATACTGTTTTCTGTTTGCTTCAATTCATATAAGTCTACTCTTTTTTTCTCCCCTTCTAATATACTATACTGTTTTTGCTCTTACAATGTAATAATATTACATATTTAGCTGTAAATTTCCTAAGTGATATAGTCCTATTTTGCTCCTAGGTTTTATTTTACTTATTTTATATTTTGCTACCCCCCAAAAAAGACTGATAAATATTTTAGTTTATATGGTACATTTATGTCTGCCTTGAACTCCTTGGGGTATACACAGAGTATTGGGATCTCTAGATAAAAGGGAATGAATAATTCTACATAATTTTTCATAATTGCCAATTGTTTTCAAGGATGTTTGGATCAATTAACATCTCCACCAATCAATGTATTAGTGTGTCAATCTTCCCTCAGTCTTTCAAACATCAACTATCTTAGGAATCTTTAATATCATTGTTGATAGTTTACAATTATTTAAAAATATGTTCATATACCTTGACCATTAATGACATTTATCCTTTTGTAATTGTGTTAATTGTAAGTCTCTCCTGTGACATACACTAGTCACATTGTTTAGCATCCCCAAGAACCCCATTATAATGAATTTAAGTTGCTAAGCAGATATTTATCTACACTGGTAGAGGGAAGTCCTCACTTGAGGCACATATACCAATGTATAACCAAGTTCAAATACATTTTGTACAGTTTTTACCTATTGATAATTTCACTGTTGATCAGAGCTGTGTTGATACTGTCTGTGCAAAAGTCTTTTCATTTTATGCAAATAGAGTTGTCTATTTCTCCTTTATCATCTCTTCTATTTCCTTTTAAAAGAATTTTCCCTTTAGCCATAGTTATGAAATCTCTTTCCTTCCTTTCTCCTCTAACTCTGTAACTTATTTTTTTGGATGGGCCTTAAACACTTAGGCCACTGATCCATTAGGATTGCATTGTAAGAAGATGGTCTAAAATAAATTTTATCTAAGTTGCTTTTCAGTTTTCCTGTCTAGTTTTACAAAAATAATTCTTTTCCAAGTTTTTATGTTCTTGAATTTATCAAACAATGGGTTACTGAATTAGATTGCCTCTAATTCTTGCTTACTTAGTCACACTAATCTGGTTTTCTATTTTTAAAAAGTGCAAAATAGTTTTAATAATTGCTGCTTTTAGAAATAATTTGAGATCCACTAGATCTTTCTACATTGTATGCATACCCATGTCACATATAGGATATCTATCCATTATCTATTTCCCTAAATATTTATCTATTTGTTTTTTAGTTATATAGTTCTGTTATCATACAGTTTATGCTATTTCTCTGGTTTATTTTTCATTTACAATGTGCTGCAAACTTTTTACTCACCCTGTGCCTCTCATCCCTTTTGATGATTCTCAGCTTTAATGCTTCAGAGACTGTCATATTCCATTACTTGCAGAAATTCAGAGTCATGAGAGGGATGGAGTCAAGATGGCAGAGTAGAAACAGGACTTCCGTGGGGCTCCCACTCCCACCTCCTCCAATTCATATAAAAAATGACTCTAAACAAACTTTGGAGCTACAGAACCCGCAATATAACACAGAGAAGATAACCTTCAACTGAAGACAGCACAGCAGGCTGGCAGTAAGTGGCCAGCACAGTGTGTTGGGAGCCAAGCCCAGCTCCACAGGAGCCCACGGTTTTAGCCTCAGGGTGGCCACAACCAGCAGCAAGCTGGAGGGACTTCAGATCACCAGCAGCTGTGGTGGTTTACAGTATTATCAACCCATAGATGCTGAGGACAAAGTAAGAGGTCAGTGCAGTGTGGACTTTGGGACCTGGGAATTTGGGAGTGTGGTTTTGCCTTTGCCCCTGGGGTGAGAAGCGGCTGAGGTGTGCAGCCACTGCCTTGTGGATGCTTCAGAGCTCTGGGCCTACAGATTATAGGGGGACCAAGCAACCAGTCTGAGGGGTAATTGCTCTTGCTTTAACCTTCTTGGATCTGTATCACTGTTTAGGGGTGGAGGTCCTGGGGTGTGTGACCAGTGTACCAGAACTTGTGGAGGCTTCTGAGAGGGGAGCAAACTAACAGCTCCAGCAGCTGAGAAAATTCCAGTGATTGGGACACAGCTTCCTCTCTGGTAGCAGAGTTCTACTGTGTAAAATAGCTCAAAAGTCAAGTAATTGAGTGGTGACATGAGCAAACTAAGGAAGCAAAGCAAGCAGAGCAATCTGACACTAAACTCCTATTTTGGGGACAAAAAAGATCAAAGCATGGAACCAGAGGAAGACAGTGAAGTCAGAACTCCTGAACCAGAAGCTTCCAAGAAAAGAATAAGCTGCTTACAGGCCATAGAGGAGCTTAAGGAGGATTTTGAAAACCAAACAAGAGAAGTGGAGGAAAAATTGGGAAGAGAAATGACAATGATGTAAGAAAATTATAAAATGATAGTCAACAACCTGACTGAAGAAAATAGACTAACTCAAATGGCAAAAGAGGCTGAAAAAGCCAATGAAGAGAAGAATGCCTTAAAAAGCCCAATTTGCCAGATGGAAAAAGAAACTCAAAAGCTCACTGAAGAGAATCATTCCTTCAGAATTAGATTGGAGCAAATGGAAGCTAGTGACTTTATGAGAAATCAAGATACTATTAAACAGATCCAAACAAATGAAAAAATAGAAGGCAATGTGAAATAACTTATGAAAAAAAAACACTGACTTGGAAAATGGATCCAGGAGAGATAATTTTAAAATTATTGGACTAGGGAGTGGCTAGGTGGCACAGTGAGTAGAGTGCTGGCCCTGGAGTCAGAAGGACCTGAGTTCAGATACAACCTCAGACACTTAACACACACAAACAAAAACCTTGACCTTGGGCAAGATACTTAACCCCAATTGCCCTCCAAAAAGCAAAAAAAAAAATATTAGACTACCTGAAAGCCATAATAATAATAATAATAATAAAAAAGAACCTAGAAATCATACTTCAAGAAATTCTCATAGAAAATTGCCCTGATGTTTTAGAACCAGAAGATAAAATAGAGGTTGAAAGAATCCACCAATCACCTCCTGAAAAAGATCCCAAAAAGAAAACTCCTAGGAATATTATAGCCAGGTTCTAGAACTCCCAGATCAAGGAGAAAAATATTACAAGCAGCCAGGAAGAAACAATTTCAATATTGTGGAAACACAATCAGGATAACACAGGATCTGGCAGCTTCTACACTGAGGGATCAAAGGGCTTGGAATGTGATATTCTGTAGGTCAAAGGAGCTAGGATTAAAACCAAGGATCACCTACCCAGCAAAATTGAGTATCATGTTTCAGAGGAAAATATAGTCATTCAATGGAATAGAGGACTTTCAAACATTCTTGATGAAAAAAAAAACAGAGTTGAATAGAAAATTTGACATTCAGATATAAGAAGCAAGAGATGCTTGAGAAGGTTAACAGGGAAAAGAAATCATAAGGAAATTATCAAAGTTGAATACTTACATTCCACATGGAAAAATGATAATTATAACATATAAAACTTTTCTCAGTATGAAAATAGCTGAAGGGAATAGAAATATGTATACATACATATATATGTCTACATAGGAGGGTATATGAGCATATGAATACATATGTGATTATGTATTTATATGTGTGCAGGTATACATAGACAGAGGGCACAGGGCCAGTTGAATAGGAAGTGATGATACTCAGAAGGTGAAATTAGGAGGTGAGAGAGGAATATAATGAAAGGAGTTGGACAGGGAGAGAATGGGGTAAATTATCTTATATAGAAGAGGCAAAGGAAAACTGTTACAATGGAGGGAAAGAACAAGAAGGCAAAAGGCAATGAGTCAACCTTATTCTCATTGAATTTGGGTTAGAGAGGGAATGACATACACACTAAATGGGGTATCTCACCCCACAGGAGAGTAGGGGGAAAGGTGATACATTTTTTGTGTATATATATGTATATGTATATATGTGTAGTGTGTGTGTATGTGTGCATGTGTGCATATATGTATGTGTGTGTATATACAATATCCCTCAATGTCCTCCAAATTTTCATCACCAGCTTAGACATTCTTTCTATATACTTGGTTTTTATGTTGCTCTTCTCATTTTGGAGACATACAGGATCACTAAATGTAGTCAGGCATTTTCCAGATTTTTCAAGCATATTAAGATGCTTAATTTACTCTACAAGATGTAATGATTATGATCTCCTATATAATGGTATTGGAGACTACCAAAATGGGTGAAAAATCGTCCTCTTTATTTTTATACCCCATGATATGTAGATAGCCTATTAAGATGCCCTAACCAACAAGGAAACTTAATTCAGGATATTTTAACTTACTTCCTAGAGTACAAGGAGTTATAACTGAAAGTGGTATAAGGGTGTGCTGGAGCCAGCTCTAACTAGCTTGAGAAATCCAATATCAAATTTTCAGTGTGGGCATTTGCACCACAGAAATTGTCAATCATCATGACTGAGAGCGTGATATACTGGGGTTTTTTGGACTGTCTAGATTTAAGAAAGTGTTGATAATGTGGATTAATTTTAATATATCCTCTACCCACTTTGCAGACTATTTGTTAAACTTTTACCCACACACCCTTGAATTGCTCTATTTGTATTGCTTGAGATCAGCTGGAGTGCTAGATGATCTGGAGAGCTGGAAAGCTCAGGGTATATGAAATCATCACCAGAATGGAGGGGTAGTTACGAAAGACTTATATAATACAAATATTTATGTGTATATATACACACATATATATGTATGTGCATATAAATATATATGTACACATATATATTTATATGCACATACACATATGTGTATATGTATACATATACATATATTTATATACACTTAATACCAATTGCCCTGCCTTCCCCCCTCCAAAAAGGCAAAAGAAAAATCAACTAAGCAAACAATAATAATGAGTATTTATAATGCTTTAAGGTTTGAAAAATATTTTATATCTGTTATCTCATTTGAGCCTCAAAACCACCCTTGATATATATACTTTCAATATTTATTGTAGAATTTGATGTTTTAATCTTTCAAATGATATCTATGAATATCAAGAAAGAGAGTACCATTCTAGGTCTACTCAAATGGTGGGAAAAAATCATTCTTATGAAGCAATGGAGATTCTCTCTCTCTCTCTCTCTCTCTCTCTCTCTCTCTCTCTCTCTCTCTCTCTCTCTCACATTCATTCCCTTTAAAATGTCAGTGAATTTGTACATAGGATTTTATATTTTAATTATTTCCCTTCAGTATTGCAATTAATCCTATTCATTTTAGAATACTTTGTGAACCTTTTGTCCTATAGGGTATACCTTTAAAAATGTTTTTTTAAAGTTATTCAGATTTAATGTAAATTGACAACATCAACTAAAGAAAGGATAAAGAGATTGGAATCTAAATATGGGTTCTTTTTCATAGTCTAGGATTAAGTCTCATTTCTCTCAACATTGAACCAGGGTCAAGATTCAAAGAGTGGGTGTATTTCTCAAATAATTTTGCTCTTTTACTTAATACCTCCTATTAGCACAGTTATCTCTATTGTATTGATTCCTTAAAAAACTGCTTATAATTTCCCACTATAATAAATGATACACATAATTTTTAAGCTAATGCAATCATGTACTATTTAAAGCAACAACTCCTACAGTCCATCTGTAAGGTATACTATAGTTTTTCACAATTTCAGAAAGCTTCACTTAAGAAGTAATTATATTAATGATACCTTTCCTCCCCTCTAATTCCTATGTGTTACCTATTTTGGGGCAAGGAAAAGAGCAAGGGAACTGGAGTAATAGCACCTGAGTTTGATTCTGTCACTAAATACTTAACATGACCTTACACAAGACACTTAACCTTGGCTTCCTTAAAGGTAAAATGGTAGAATTGAACTGGAAGACTTTAAGCTCCCATACAGCTCTAAATTTATCATAATATCTTTCTACAAGTCTGGGGTATCAGAAAATACTTTCTGTAGTAGGTAACACCTGAGATGAGCCTTTGAGAAAGGCACTAATTCTAAAAAGTAGGGCTTGGATAATTACATGGACATAGCCCTTTTTAAAATTATTAGTTATTTTCTATTGCCAAAGTTCACCCAAAAGATAATGACAAGAAGTAATTTACAGATAGATTAGCAGTTTCCAACAGTTACAGTGTTATATACCACTGAATTAATTACAACAAACAATAATTTTGATATGGTCTCATTTGCTCCAGCAACAGATGTGTATATGACACTAGACTGATTTAGAACATCTGATTGGGATGAGATGAAATTGGATAGAGATGGTTTCCCCAACTTTAGTTGGATTTCCGACAATTGAGTGCTGGATTTCATATCATACATACAGTTAATTGTGCTCTTTGGATTTGTTTTTAATTGTATGGCAGGACTCCTAGGGATCATAACCCAATGACTTTTTAAAATACTGTATTAACAATTAGTGTGTAAAAGTCAAACATTTCAAGAATAATTCAAGCCTACAATGACACAGAATCAGTTACATAATACTCAAAGGAAGGTATAGTAAAAAATGAACAGCAGTGTCAAGAACTGACAAGTTATTGCTGCCAATAGCCTAATTAAACCTCAGAATATAAACAAAGCTTCAGAGGGATTAAGAAGCCTTTAATTAATTAATTAATTAATTAATGTTGCTACCGATTCTTCTAGAACAAGGCATTGTGTTGTTCAAGTTGAAAGAACAGTGAGAAGATCAGTAGGAAAAAAAAAGATTAGTAGTAATCAGTGACATGAAGGAAAAACATTGTCATGGACAAGGCAATTCAAAAACAGGAGTACTAATAAAAAATAATGGTAATTTTTATTTATAAGACTCTATAAAATTATTTCCAGGCTATACTAAAGTTGTTAGAAGAAGTTAGACAAGCCTGTAAGATCTGGGTATTTTCATTAAGCTGCAAAATACTCACTAAAAATGTTTGTGTTTTTTTGTTTTTTTTTTAAAGCAACTGGGGTTAAGTAACTTGCTCAAGGTTACACGGCTAGTCATTATTTATGCGTGGGTGCTCATTTTCTGAGGCCGGATCTGATCTCGGGTCATCCCAACTCCGAGCCTGGAGCTCTTACTCACTGTGCCACCTAGCCGCCCCTTTAGGGCAATTGGGGTTAAGTAACTTGCCCAAGGTTACACGGCTAGGTTTTTTTGTTTGTGTGGATTAAGTGTCTGAGGCCGGCTCCAAACTCAGGTCCTTCTGACTCCAGGGCCGGCGCTCTATTCACTGCGCCACCTAGCCGCCCCTTGTGTTTTTTTTTAATCCACTGGGCCTGGAAGTCTTACCTCCATTGAGTGAATGATAAATTCTGATAAATGTATTGATATACTGAGAAACAAAACCGTTTGAGAATTATATATTCTTCCAAATGGAGGTGGAATACTACAAGACCATCTTCCATCATGCTGTATGATATCAAAGGTTTAGAAAATGAAACTAAGATATAGAAATAAGCTTCAATGATTTGGGAACTCCATTTATTTAAAAGCCATCCTAAAAGTATGAGTCATAATTAAGATAAGACTTTGACAAATGGAGTGTTTAATATCCAATGTGATAAAAATGCGATTTCCTAGTGAAGAATTAAAGACTGGGAAAACCTTGTGAAGTAAATGCCAAACTGTATAAAACAAATGACTTCAAGAAAAGGACAACATATTGCACATTATTTTTTTTTGAAAAATGTACAATGTTATACGTTTTACTGTATGTTGACACATTTATTTTATTTTGTCTCAGTTAATTTGCATACCACTGTACTTGCCAAGTGAAACATGGTAATAAAGGGCAATGGGAATTTTGAATTTAATGTCATTTGTAAAATTTTATAGAGAAAGATGATGGAATATTGTGATTAGTATCACCTCGCAAGACAGACAGAGAAGGCAAAACCACCTTAAAGGGAGCTTAGTGAGAGACTCAAATAAATAACATCGTACCTAGGTCATTTAAGACTGAAACTGGGAGGAGAACAAATAGATATGACATAAATAAGAAAATTCAAGGTTTCTACAGCAAAATTTTCCCTATTATTAACAATTATTTAGTCACCAAAGTTGTACTCTAACATTATAGCCTTGCATATGCTTATATAGGAAGTAAAAATGGTACAGAACAAAGATGGGAAAACCAAATGAACCAATCCAAGCATATACAGAACAGGGACATGTTGGAGACAACACAATTATGGCTTGGAAGTATTAATACTGAATGAAGGGAAGATATGAATGGTTCAGAAAAAAATTTCATAGACATTATTACCAAAAAATTAAGTGACCAGGAAACATCAATTAGTATAGACTATTCTGTGTACTATTGTACTCTTCATGTACTATTCATCTATAGAATACTTTTATGAGAATATGTACTTGAAAGTGGTGTTAAAAGATTCCATTGTAGAGGCTGCTAGGTGGTGCAGTGAATAGAGCAATGGCCCTGGAGTCAGGAGGATGTGAGTTCAAATCTGGTCTCAGACACTTAACACTTACTAGCCATGTGAGCTTGGGCAAGTCACTTAACTCCACTTGCCCCTGCAAAAAGCAAAAAATAAAAAAAAATATTCTACTATGCTTATTATCCTCTCACTATTAAAAATGATTTGTCAAAACAAATAGAGTTTGTTTTTTATAGTCTTCTAAAAAGGATTTATTCTTCTGATTTATATATTAAAATTATACTAGAATCCTTGAATTGTACATCAGAGATATACTTGTTTGACATTCTTCTGATAATCAGCAAGGCATAAAATGGAGGGATGAAAAAATTCACTATTTTGATTTAGGAGCACAGATTTAGAACTAGAAGCAAACAACTATTTCAATCCTCTCATTTTAAAGGTAAGGAAACTGAGGAACAATGAGCTGAAGTGACTTGCCCAATGTCAGAGAAATAGTAAGTGACAAAGTCACATCGGAACCCAGATCCTATGACATCAAATCGAATGTCCCTTCCCTTCCCCATTGTAATATGCTGAAATCCTGCAAAAGTCCAAGACAGATTCTTCATAGGTGGGAAGATTAAATCATACCTTTATGGATGATAGTATATGTGGTATTAATCTCTGGAATACTTCAAAGACTCCTAAATGATTCTATAATCATTATAAATATTTTGGCCTAACTATTCAATTAAGAAATCAAAAAGGATAAAGAATATCTATTGTCTAGACTATACTATAAAACAATTAAATGCAATTTTAGTAGAGCTGTCACCGATATGAAAAAAATTACAACTGCAATTTAACACAATCTCTGTAATTTAAAGTCAGAGACAACACTGAGAGATCAAGTGATTTGTACAAAATGTTTCTCAAAGGTGGGATTTAACTCTGGGTCTTCCTAACTCTGAGGCTTGCTCTGTATCAATTATCCCATATTTGCTTTTATTTATATCTATTGTATATTTATAGCAATATCTAAACAATGATATAAAAAATAACATCTATTTTTTATTATTTATACTACTGTCCCCTTGTACTAGTATGGATAATGAACAGTTGACTATGGATATGTCATGGCAAAAATGAAATTCAAGTCAAGTCATTTCAGTATAGGTGGCAGCATGGTATGCTGGAAAGAGTAGGAGATTTAGAATAATAAAATCTGACTGTGAGACTAAATTTTCTTCTTAACCCCTGTTTTATAGATGCCAATTTCATTATCTCTAAATTAAGGGGTTTCCCTGGATCAGTAATGGGGAACCTGTAGCCTCAAGGCCACATTTAGCCCTATAGGTCCTCAAGTGTTGTTCTTTGACTGAATCTAAATTTCACAGAACAAATCCTCTTCATAAAAGGATTTGTTTTGTGAAATTTGGATGCAGTCAAAAGGTTACACACAAGGACCTAGAAGGTCACATGTGGCCTTGAGATGACAGGTTCCCCACTCCTGCCCTAGATAATCTCTAGGTCCCTTTCTGTTCTAATTCCTATGATTCTAAAATCTATTCAATTAAACCAGAAATTTTAGTTCTCAAAAGGCTTATAGTATAATGAGGGAAAAGATGAGTATACAAATAACTATCATATCAAGAAAAAAGTAATATACATGAAGAAGAGATGTGGACAAAGTGTTACTAGAAATTTGGGAAGGGAGGAATTATATTCAGTGGAGGGGACAAAGGGTGTGCTCAGAGAAGGCTTCGTAGAAGATACCTGAACTGAATCCTAAAGGTCTGAAATAATTAGACAAGACTATGGGGAATTCCTTCTAGGCATGGGTATGATGCAAGCAAATACATATAGTTTCATGGTCTAATTTGGTTAAAACATAGACTACATAAATGACAATAGTAATGATGCCTAATACTTATATTGGGCTTTAAAGTTTGCAGGCTGTTGTTCAGTTGTTTTTCAGTCATTTCTGATTCTTCATGACCTCGTTTAGAGTTTTCCTCACAAAGATAGTGAATTGTTTTCCATTTCCTTCTCTAGCTGAGAGGGAACTGAGGCAAACAAGGTTAAATGACTTGTCTAAGACCACAGAGCCAGTAAGTGTCCAAGGCCACACTTGAACTCAGGAAGATGAGTTCCTGATTCTAGAATTCTTGCTATTGTGCTACCTAGTTGCCTAGAGTTAGTACTGTGCTAATATCTTGTTTTATCCTCAAGAGGATGAATCTATTATTATCCCCTTCTATAAATGACAAAACTGAGACTGAGAAGGGATAAGTGTGTTATCCAGGGTCACAAAGCTAGTAAATATCTGAGGCTCAGTTTGAACTCAGAACCTTCTAATTCTAAGTCCAGTGCTCTATCACTACCTTGCTATAAGAATGGAGCCTAGAAATGGAGAGGAGTGGGCAAAATTTGATGCAAAGTGTGGAGGGTCTTGAATGCTAGAATAAGCAATTTAAATTTTGTTCCACAGTCAATGGAGGTCCAATGAAGTTTTTCAAGTAGGAATAATATCACCAGAGCAATTGCTTGGGCAGGGGGGTGAAGTATGTTTTGAATATATGAGTGACAGACTGAGGAAGAACAGTGAGAGAACTACTAAAATACTCTAGATAAACAGAAGGAAACAAAACAAAAATGTTTTTCATGCATATATTAAATTAGAAGGTAAAAAAATAAGGCACAGTATTTTTGAAGGGCCTGGATACTGGGCTTTTATGTCTCTGATTTGACAGAGCCTCTGGATAGTAACCATCTTGACGATATCCTATTATAATGATTTAGAAAAAAAGCAACAAGGACATAAAATTGGGTTGTATTCCTACTCAGCAGGAGTAGAAGGCATTGAATGGATTTTGTAGAGCAAGCACAGAGGAGACCTGAGAGTTGATTGAATACATGGGATAAGGGATAAGAGAAAATCAAATATAGCACTGAGGTTATTGGCCTGGGTTTGACTATAGATAAATTAGAAGGAAAAAGATTGGGGATCAAGATGAGAAATTCAGGTTTGTAAATATTGAATTTCAGCTATTAGCTCCTAGGTGGAAATATTCAGCCAAAAATTGAAAACATAAGGATGGAACTTCAGTAAGAAGTAAAAGTGTGGAGAAAAAGATTGGAGAATCATTTCTAGAGAGGTCATAATTAAAATAATGGAAGTAGATGAGCTATTTGAAGATTTCCATCATGGAAAACACTAGCTAATTAATAAATCATCCTCCTTATACTTTAATGCTGAAAGCTATCTTCTCATATATTAATGTAATTGACAAATGGAACTCTTTAAATTTTACTGAATGCTGAATTTCATTCTACAAAGCCAAGTTCAACCAACATTTCTCATATGCAAATCTAACCAAATAAAGAGTCTTTGCTTAAATAACTAGCTTTCAGAATGAAAGTATAAACACACATTAGTCAAGATTTGGTCTTTAGTCATGTTTTACATGTGCATGCATATGACAGCAAGAAAGTAAAAAAATACAAATTAACTGTAATCAACCTTAAACCATCTTTACTAAAACGCCTTGTTGTCAATGTTCAAAATCAAGGTTGGACCACTTTCTAATTCTACCTTTCTTCCCATAACACTTAGTGGAAGGAAGCTCCTACTGAAGTACAACTATCCCAGGTAATGATACTGGCTTGTGCTTGTCAAATGTCAAGCATAATTTAATTGTTCTCAAAATATTCATACATCACACTCTATGAATAATTCAATGGTGTGTGGGAAAAGAGAGGCTATCTTTGGAACATTTGGCCTACGTAATCTTTCATGAGTAATTAATTTTCTTAGTAATCTGGTGCAGTAACACTGCAGGTTAGTCATTTGCACATGTCTCAGTCTTAAGCTGCAACGAGAAATTTGAAATCTAAAAGATGCACCTCTATCATCATTTCTCTGCTAGTGAACGATTAAAGAATTTTAAGTGTCATAAAATTATCCAGGGTGGCTGGAAGCAACAGCATGTCATTTTCTACTGAAGAAAATGTTTCATCAGCCAAAATATGTGATTTTTTTCCTCTTCTTTGAAGCTGAATCAAATTTTTAAAAAACCTTCTCATTATGTTAGATAGGGAATTCTTTCATTTAAATAGCAGAATGAACAACAACAAAAACCCTGGGAACAAAGCAATGTAGCCTGAATTAAAAAAAAACACACACACAAATATTCTGCCACAGTATTTTTTTCCTCAAAGGTATTTTTCATCAGAGACATTTTTTTTCTGATTTGATTCCACAGCAGAAGGTTAAATTCTCACACATAGATCATTAGCAAAGAATAAACAGAGCAAGTACTAAAGCTGGCTTTGCACCTACTGAATGCTGCAAGTGTCTGTATTCATTTGATATGCATCTTGCAAAGCTTGGCTGTTCCCAGAAGGCCACTCCATGAAGACTGAGAGAGCAGCGTCTGCTAGTGGTGCCTGCAAGTCACAAAGAACAGAGAAAAATCTTTATAACAGAGATGCCAGAAAGCATCAAAATAAATGCAATGCAGACACGAGGTAGCTTTTTTTCTTAAACCTGCATATCAACTTATATTACTATTTTGCTTTTCCCTAATGCACACTCCTTATATTGAAAGCACTCTAATGGTTTTAGCAAAATTTTCTGGGTCATCTCATTAGCTCATAGGTTTTAATTTAAAATAAAACAATTCATGAAGCCCATTAAGTATGTTATTTGCTCCTTCTGGTTAGCTATTAGAGAATATTATTCACAGGTAAGGAAAAAAAAGGGAGATAGAAAAGAGGATGGTATAAGAGGAAGAAAGACTTTTATTCTTATCATTAATGGTGACTTGAATTGATTTTTTTCCCTACTGTACCTGTGGCATTCAGAGGACATCGGTTGAATGCCATATCTCCTGCTGGAGTTCTTTTCCACACCATCGACATTAGATTATCCTCTGGGCATATTTCATAAGGTGCTGTAATTTAAAACAGAGGAAGCTAAATACTTATTCTTTTCTTAAGTGGCAATAAATAACCCTCATATGCAACTCCTATAACTGTAGAAATCATTCATATTCTTTCTTTTTTCTCAATTCTATTGATTTGTGAGAGAGAGATATCTTTGTTTAAAAAAATTCTGCTGCCTGGAGTTCACTTCATAACATATTGCTGATAGACACCAATGTCTTTGCAGCCACAAATGAACATTTTACTACTTTAGATATAAATAATTTTTCTCTGGCAGTGAAAAAATGGTCTTGTAGGCACTTAGCCAAACAAAAATGATTATAATGTTTTTAAGGTTTTGATGGATTACTCAATATAAGGACTCCTGACTAATTGACAACAATTTCTAAATCATGCACAGAAATAGGAACCATAAAAAAGTCCTTAAGAGATACAGAGCATTCTTGTTTTGTTTAAATGAATTACAAAGATGTGAAATTTTATAATGTAAAATATGGTATATTGTTTTGTAATGTGTAAGATTATTTGACCTGTAATTATTATTATTGTTTTGCTTTTTTTTTTTTGGAGGGGGAAGGTAGGGCAATAGGGGTTAAGTGACTTGCCCAAGATCACACAGCTAGTTTTTGTGTTAAGTGCCTGAGGCCAGATTTGTTGACCTATCATAATTAATGAATTTGAGGCAAGTTATTTCACATTTCCATAGTACAGCTTTGTAGTATAATTTTTTTCCCTTTTTGGAGAGCAATTGGGGTTTAGTGACTTGCCCAAAATCACATGGCTAGTGAGTGTGTCAAGTGTCTGAGGTCAGATTTGAACTCAGGTCCTCCTGACTACACGGCCAGTGCTCCATTCACTGCACCACCTAGCCACCCCTGTAGCATAAATTTTGTTAATGCAAGCCAAAAAAAAAAACTATGATAGAAATTATTTCATTCAGGGAGACTTTCTCTGCCATTTTTTGATATGATATGTATTTAAATTTTTTACTTTCTGAATTTGTTAGACAGTAACTCAATGAACATTTGGAGACCTTAAGAATTTGGAATAAATATTTATTTGAAATAAGCACAGAATAGCAAAAATACTTTTGATTTCACATGCACAATGGGTATCATATTACTTCCTTTCTCAATAGGTGGGATAGGGGCCTGAGTGAAGGAAGAGAATTTGAAACTGAAAATTTTAAAAAATGAATGTTAAAATTCTTTAAAGATATATATATATATCTCATATATCACACATATATATATATATATAAGAGAAAGAGAGAGAGAGAGAGAGAGAGAGAGAGAGAGAGAGAGAGAGAGAGAGAGAGAGAGAGAAAGATTAAATTGCTATCCTTTGTACTTGGACAAGGTTTCTGCTTCTATGATTGAGAATGACTGCTGTCTTTGATATAGTTTGGAAAAAGGAGTCCAGCCATGTTTCAGTCACTCAAAAGGATACTTGACTGAAGAAGAATAATAGCTAATGCTTACATAGCACTTTAGATTTTGCAAAATACTTATCTTAGTGAATGAGTTCATATGTTATTGGAAGAATTGAAACACATCAGTTTTGACATTTGTACTATCAATAAAACCAGATGTGAAGTTAACTCTCCACTTTCCAACTGCAACTCTACAGTAACTACAAGCACATGTGTTTACTTTCTCATTTCTATAAAATCTTTATAACACTGTTCTAGACAAAAACAGCCAGTACTAGACCTGGAATCAGGAAGACCTAAATTCAAATCCAGCCTCAGACCCTTACTAGCTATGAGACTCTGGACATGCCACATAACCTCTGCTTGCCTCAGTTTCTTCAGCTATAAAACTGAGATAATATCATCTACCTCACAGGGTTTTTGAGCAAATGAAAAGAAGTGATATTTGTAAAGTGCTTAGCAGGGTGCTTGGTATAGGAGGGGTGCAGCCTTTTGACTGAATCCAAGTTTTACAAGACAAATCCTTTTATTAAGGGAATTTGTTCTGAGAAGTTTGGGTTCAATCAATGGGCCACACTTGAGGAACTAGCCTCAAGGCTGCAGGTTCCCTGGCCCTGGGTACATAGGAGGTATTATATAAATACTAGCTAACATTATATATTAAGGATATCCTTAATTTAAAGATGAGAAAATATACTAAGGTGAGCACCAGACCACATCTTCTCAGTCCCATAATGACCTCTAAGGTGAAGAAAATATAAGATTCTTTTGTTGATTAAAAAAACAAAATACACACTTAAAATACTCTGCAATATTCTACTTCAAATAAATCTCCAATGTGTAGGTTAAGATTATATAAAATTTCATATTAGATATAAACATTGTGTTCAATGAGCCTCTGAATACCAATATCTACATCGCACAGAATCAAAAAATCTTAGAAAAAGATTTCTAAAAGATTAAAAAAAAACTAGAATAAACCTAAAAGGCCAACTAGCCATAAAATCATAAACTTAGATTTGAAGGGATATCAGAAGTTCTCTATTTCAATTCCTTCATTTTCCAGATGAGGAAATGGAGGCTGAAGAGGGTAAGTTATTAGCTGGAGTAACAAAGGTACTAAATAGATGAGTCAGGAATTGAACTTAGTCCTATTGAATCTAGATATGGGATACTTACCATTTGACTCTGCTGTCTTCAACAAAAATCTAAACAACATATCTGACAAATGAAAATTAAAACTTTACATGTAGATATTCAGTAAAGGCTAAGCCACAACTTCTGGAGGCAGCCTACTCCATTTTTGTGTAGTTCTAATTCTTAGGAGTTTTTTTATTTTTATTTTTTAGCCTCAAAACTAAATTTGCCCCCTTTTTATTCACTTTTTATTTTTAACTTTCTGCCTGTAGGTCCTATGAAAATAATTCTAATCTCTATTTCACATGGCAATCTGTCAAATACTAAAAAAAACACTATAATTTTAAATGGTAGCCTAAATTAATTTCATCTTTAATAATCTGTTGTTAATATAATAAGCTATCCAAGACAGAAAAATAACAAAGATTAGACAAAGGAGAAAAGATGACCCTTCTGTGTTCTGATTTGAGTCTGAGCATCATGGCATCCAGTAATGTCAAATTACATGTGGTAGGATAATAGCCTGTAACTAACAAGCTGCTCTTCCATCTAGGCTTAGAAGTAAGGGTCAGGCAGATGAAGCTTTGAGAGTTCTCTCAAAGTTTCAGCCTTTGAGCAGTCTGGGAAAATAATACACATTAATAATTATCCCCATGGCAACAGATACAAACAATGAGCAAAAAATCAGCAAATATGGACACATAGATTGATGCCTGATGAACTGTCTTTGATTCTTCCTCACTGATGACTATAAAATTTGGTTGATTTAATTAGGAAGAGTAGACAGGAAAGCCTAATAACTTTTTTTCCCTTACTAAGAGATAGACATTGAATGAGATATTTATTAATCCCACAGATGTTCTCTTTCTTGTGGGGCATCCTGGAGTTATGATTTATTATTCCACTTTCCAATGTATATGTGAGGTGACTTGGCAAAAAACAAGTGGAAAATTTAAAATGAATTTCATCAATACTATATCTGCCCACTAACTGCTCTTATCACTGAATTCTTCACCTATGTCTATGTTTATACATGACTTCACTATGTTCACACATGCGAGGTTAGAGTCCGTTTGAAGAAAGACCAGAGCAGTAATAATAAAAAAGTATAATAAAAAGAGCATGGGCATTGGTGTTAGAAGACACCTGAGTGGCTAATTCCTATAAGTACTCATTATTAGACCATGGTTGTTATTTAGTCATGTCAAACTCTTCTTGACCCCATTTGGGTTTTTCTTGGCAGATAGTGGAGTGTTCTGCCATTTCCTTCTTTAGCTTGCCTTACAGATGAGGAAACTGAGGCAAACAGAGTGAAGTGACTTGCCCAAGGTCACATAGTAAGTATCTGTGGCTAGATTTGAAGTCAGGAAGATGAGTCTTCCTGACTCCAAGCCCAAGGGCAGAAGCATAAATAAATATGGCACTATGCTTTCTAAAATAAGGCATTACCCTGTACCTCAGAATTCATATTTCCTTTAAAAATATTCATAATCCCTATTCTCACTGAGAATAATATTATAAGTAACTATGAACCAACTATAAAAATTTGAAAAAAATAAGCAGAAATTTAAAAAATAAGGCTTTCCAAATTTTTTGTTAAAAATTCCTAGAACTCTCAACAATGAAGTTCGGATGGTAGATGAAGCAGAAATTTCTTTTCTTTTAACACCTTTGTTTATTGTTTCATCTTGCATGTTTTACACTAATTCATTTCGCTTCCAAAGACATGAAGTGCTTAGTATGTGCACACATTATGCTAGACTCTGGACATAGACAAAAGTTCACAATTTAAGATTACAGAAAATGTACACTGGGGAATATAACATGTATATAGATATGCATATAAGACAATTTGAAGAGAGTAAAAGCATTTAAGGTTGGGAAGAACAGACAAGGTAGACTTCTCAGAGGCATTCACACCTGGTTGGAATCCTGAAAGAAGAAAGGGAGGCTAAGAGCCAGAGATAAAGAGTAGAAAATATATTTCAAGCAGGGGGTATTGCTTGTTAAAATATTTGGAGGAGAGAGATGTGGAACTTTCAAGACACTGTGTTTTCAGGCCTAGAACAGAGTCTGAACACATACTAGGAACTTAATACATATTTGCATATGCACACACATATAGGCATCACCTACATAAAGATAATAATTTAGCTCATGGGAGTAGATTATAGGACCATAATTCCAACTTAAAGGTCACACAGTCCATTTCCTCATTTTAAATTTGAGAAAATTGATACCGAGTTTGAAAGATTGCAGAGCAGAGCAGTTAGGTGACACAGTAGAATAATAGTCCTGGAGTGAGGAGGACCTGAGTTCAAATCCAGTCTTAGACTCTTACTAGCTATATGATCCTGGGCAAGTCAGTTAACCCTGATTGCCCACCCCCCCGCCAAAAAAAAAAAGATTTGCTTAAGGTCACACAGGTAAGTGACAGTTGGAATTTGGACCAGGAATTGTTTTACTTTCAAATCCAACGTTCTTCCTTACATCATGCTGAGATCACCAAGGTAGAAAGGAAAGAGATGAGAAAAGGGTCCAGAACAGAGGTCATTTTAGACTTTTTGCAATATACCATTAAAAAAAAAAACCCACAACTCATCACACCATTAATTTGTTTCTTTGAGGTGCTAACCATTACTTCCCCCCTCAGATTTCCAAATCAAGTTATGGAAAAACTACCACAAATTCCTTTCAGGCATGTAAATAACTTGTTTTCACAATTAAACTGAATTATATAGTTTTTGTAAATAATATGTAAAAGAGATCTAATTCCTACAAATCTGGAAGTCTTTATTTAGTAATTTCTTTTGAATGTATCCTAAATATATTTATTTTTATAAACAGGAATCATATTTGGGGGTCAAAAAGCAGGATGTAGCAGCTCATGGCAAATGTGCATCTGAGGAGTAGGAAGAAAGATGCTTTATCATCAATTCAATTAATTATCAAACCAAAATTATGTATATATCATGTTTATTATTGAGAATGGAGCCCTTCTTAGCACACTTGATGGATTTGTTTTGTATCCAAAATAAGTGAGGCATGAATACAAATACAATAATGGAATTTGTAGTAGCTTTTATGGGAAAATTTTCTAAGGAACATATGATAATACTAAAAATAAAACAAGCAAAATATGCTCCTTTAAAAATATTAAAATTTTGTTAGTGTTTAAAAAAATAGGAAAATGCCTTATAAAGTCATTTGTGGAGGCTTTCAAATTTTCTCCATTTATATCCTTTGAATATAATTTTGGAACACAATGCTATTTTTTGAAACCATCAACAAAAAAATTGTCATTGACCATGCAAAGGTAAATGGGCAGTTGTAGTCGTGTGCAAATCAAGCATGTCAGAAATAATTTGTTCTTTTAAAAGTCTGCAGTGTTGAGAAGTAAGAAAAGGATGTGCATTCCACCTCCATAAACCTTGTTTCCTACTCCATCTTCATTGCCACACAAATAAGGAAAACTGTCCTTAATTTGGCATCAACACCTCTCCTGCTCCTCAAACACACATTTGTTATAAACTATCACATCTTTCTTTTGATTTCTGTCTCTGTTTCCTGTCTATAGAAATGAGCAAATTTGGGATACTTTCAAAATAAATTACCCAAGGCATACATACTTCCAGATTCATGGGAACTGGTTCTCTTTTACATATTATTTACAGAAATACATAATTTAGTTTAATTGTGAAAACAAGTTATTTACAATCCTGAAAGTTATTCGTATTTTTTTCTATAACTTGATTTAGAAATCAGAGAAAAGAAAATGTCAAGGTTAGAACCTCAAAGAAATAAATGAATGGTATTATAATTCATATTTCTCAAGGCATTTTATTGGTACTGCTTGCCTTAAATTATGTAAGCTTTTAAACAAATCTCGTGAGCAACGATGCCTTGAGAACATTTTCCCTGTAAATAAATTTGTAAAATATTTTACTAACAGCAGGTGGCAATCTTTGAAAATCTGTTTTCAGCAGCACCATTTTATTGCTGTGGCTACAAATGTAATTTCAAAGGACAAACTAAAAAAACCTCTGTATATTGAGAGATTCGATAAGATTGTTCCAAATATAAAAAGATTTATATTTAATTATATCTATAGTCCTAATGAAAGCTCTTATGAGACAAAATAAATGTCTAAATATGTTTTTTTCCTGTTCAGACAGGAAACAAAGCAACATTCTTTTGCTTTTCTATGCACGTGTCCTCAATAAGACATTGCAGGAAGGGTATTTTTAAAAACTAAGATTTGGTATCACCTAGGAAAAGATATATTAAGCTCAGTTCTTCCTAGAAATTTGTCCCTATTTTGAACAAACACACTGCTTTTTTTCTAATACCTCCACATAACTGCATTTTTTACTTTTAAACCAGTCATCATAAAGTCCAACTATGTGCCAGGCACTTCGCTAAGTGCTGGGGATACAAATACAAAAACCAATCACTTGTTGCCCCCAAGGAGCTAACAGTCCATCTTTAACATAATTTAAAATTCTATATGGAATGAGGTTGATCTACTTTAAAAAACATACAAAAGTAGAGAAATATTAAGTAGGGACTCCTTTGTGTCAGTTCTATTAGAGTCCCTAATTGAATGTGAGTTTCTTTGAGAATGAAAGTAATTAGGTGAAATTTTTATTTCTTTCTTATATTAATAACTAATTATTGGATAAGCTTTAAGGGTTTTCCTCTTTTTTATTTCCTCATTCAGAAAATCCCTGTAGGTTATTCAGGCAACCTTTAAAGTGTAGGTCTGATAATGAGATGAAATCTTGGGTGAAACCAGGAAAACTTAGATCTGATCAAAAGGCAAAGAAATTTTAGCTTAAGTGAATTGGTGGATTCTGGCCCATTGTGTTTTGGTCAGAAAGGTCCAGGGAGAAGTGGTTTCCCCTTTTGTCTAGATTACCCTAACCAGGGTGGTATGGGTCTAGATAACTCTCTTTGGCCAAGACAGAGTGATCAGAGTTATATCCCAGTCAAATGACCCATCTTTTGTTAATTACTCTCTAGCATAATGAAAAAGGTGATTAATTATCCAGAAGTTATGTCTCAAACTCTTTATACATCACACAGGATTAATTCTAATTCATATAATTTTAGTTCTGAAAGTTTCTAATATTAGTGTGTGAATACACTGGTTTATAACCAAAGGTCAATGTCCTTAGAAATTATAAGACAGAATATCAGAGATGAAAGCAATCTTAAAGTAAGCATCTAGTTCAACCCTTTCATTTTATAGAGATAGTAGTGTGATCCATGGAGCAAGTTGAAATGACTTACCAGAGAGAGCAGGTTAGTGGCAGGGGTGTAGAACAGAAACAAGCTCTCTCAAGTTAGAGTACTGTTTCCATTTGATCACACTCAGAAACCTATTTCCAATCAGAAACTTCAGGATGATCATAGAAATTTTGGCTGTTATAACTATAACAAAGCATCAAATTATGTACTTCTTAGACTTGCTTATTTCTTAGGTGTGTTCCCACTACATGACTGATACTTTCATGGACAATTAAAGGGATTTCATTAGTGGTAAGAAATGATTTCTTCCCTAAAGAATCTTCATCCTCTTCTCTGGAATGTAGATCTGGGTAGGACTTTGTGATTCTCCATTCTATTCTAAACTTAGAATTAGGTACTTCTTATGGTAATTAAAACTTAAATTTATAATACTATAATGATGACACTCCTCAAAGGTCTTTTTAATAAAGGAAAGGAAAATTTGGGTCCTTCTCAAATTCTCTCATTTGATTCTGACAACAACCTTGTGCATATTATTATTGCCTTTGTATTTAAAATGAGTCAGTTGAGGCTGAAATGTACAAAGAAACTGAGATTCATAGTTATAAAGTGATTTTCTCATGGTCATGACATTAGCAGGTTTTGTAAGCAGGATTCAAACTCAACTTTTTGGAGATTCCAACTACAGAATATTTTCTACTTCGTCATGCTCTCTTCTATCATTTATAACAGTTATCATTTATATAGAGCTTTATAGTTTATAAAGTAGGTGGCACAGTGGATAGAGAGTTGGGTCTGGATTCAAAAGACTTGAGTGTAAATTTGGTCTTAGACACTTATGAGCTGTGTTACCATGTTCAAGTCAGTCATTTACCCTCTGTATTCTTCAGTTTCTTCAACTGTATAATGGGAATAATAACCATATCTGCCTCCTAGGATAGGCATGAGGATAAAATGAGATATTTGTAAAGTGTCACTTTTGTAAAGCCACCTTTCTCAGAATGGTTATAAGTACATCTAATGTTATTCATAATAGGAAACAAGTCAAAAGAAATACTAAAAAGTAGAACCCTAATCAGTTCTGTCATTTTTAAAAATTACTTTGTACTCAGTCTTCCTGTGACATGATTTACAAAAGCCTGAACTTTGTTATATCAAAACATGAGGGCGTTTAATCCCAACCATTGCTAGTGCCTTTTCTTTGGGATTACCACCTATTTATACTATATATAATATTAGGCACAATGCCTAGCACATAGCAGTTAATAAATACTTGTTTCCTTCCTTCCTTTTCCATATTTTATCATTTTATCTAACATTGGGAATTAAAATATAAGTTGTATCTCTCATGTACAAATGAGCAAACCAGAGTTCAAAGAAGTTATGAAGTTATATGACTTGGCCATCACACAGATAGTAAAAACTATGCAATTGGGATTTGAAGCTAGGTATTCTGATTAGAAGCATATTCCTCTGTTATACTGTATTGCCTTTTAAATATTTATAAAATTAATATTTTAATTAATGACTTTTTTTTTACTATAGTCATTTAACCAGTTGAGACTAAACCATATCTTCAAAAACAATTGAGCAAAAATATCTGATACAATGACTGTCATTTGCAAAGTGTACAATATTCTGCCCTATGAAGGTATCCTACCTCTCTTTTAGGGAGAAATATATTGCATTATCTCTCTGACTCTTAAATTTCACCGTGTAAGGCTGAAATTTGTTTTAACTTTGGTAGAAAAAATAATTTTTCATAAAATGGATTAAAATAACATCATTTTACTGATATAAATAATTTCAAGTAATAATAGATAACATTTATATAGTACTTCAAAGTTTGCAAAGCACTTTGTAAATATTAGGTATCCTCACAACAACCCTGTGACGTAAGTGCTATTATTATCCCCATTTTACAGATGAGAAAACTGAGTCTGACTGACGTTAAGTGTCTTACCCAAGATTGCGTAGCTATTGAGTATCTAACGTTGGGTTTAAACTCAAATCATCACGAATGGTGTACCCAGAGGACAATCCCTTATACCACATTTTATCAAGTTGGACGAGGCTTAACAAAGTATAGAGATCTTTTCTAAATGAGGAATAGTACATATGTTACAAAAATAAGTAAATGAAAATCTTGGAGTAATTTTAAAAAGTAATTTAAAAAGTGAGTTGTCTATTCAGTTTAAGAATCACTTTCTATAGTTAATATAAATAAATCTAATATTAAATAAATTTATACAGATAGAGTAAAAAGATCGATTTGCATTTAGGATTTTATTTCTCTGGCTCTTCGTTTTCTAGTCCATTTCATTCTGTACCCTTACCCCTCCAATTTCTATATAAACATAGTAACCATAGGAAATTCTCACCAGGGCATCTTTGCTCACTGCATCTTCTGACCTCTTCACCTGTTCCTTCACATTGTTGTCCTGTTACTGCTGCACCTTGGCAAATCCTTATTCTCCTTTCCCATCCACCATCACATGACTTGGAACATCCACTCCAGTGACCCCATTGATTCCACTGGCCATTTGCTGGAGCAGATAATAGAAGAAACAGTAGCAAGTCCATTGGACACTATATAGAGAAGCTTAATAACAGAATGGAATACTTTCATGTTGTTTTAAGCAATCTAAATAGTTCTACTCTTCCATGAAAGTCTTCCTCTCAGGCCTCAACATGGTGAGGACATGATGATGGCTGGGTTCTTGAAGACAATGTCAAGATAACACACGCTCTGGTAGTTCTTAGGAAGCTGAAAGAATTGGAAGTCCAGGTATAGTGACTGGCTGTAGGGCTCTCATCCTAGGTAGGTTTGGAAAGAGGCATTACCAGGCTTGCTAAATAGGCAGTAGATATTTTTTCCTCCATGAAGTTTGTCCGCTTGAAGTATACATGGTTTGTGTATTTCAGCTCATGAAGTTTGTCCACTTAAAGTACACAAAGCTTGTAGTCTGTGTCAGTTAAGGGAATGCTTACATTGATTAAATCATGAATCACCGAACAATTGAAATATATATTAGTGTCACTAGACTTTAAAATAAAATGCCCCTCTGTATCATACCTGTAACATTTATATTGATATATGCTTAACCACCTTTCTCAGAATGGTTAAAGGTACATCTAACATTATTCATAATAGGAAATGAGTCAAAAGAAATATGAAAAGTAGAACCTTGTTAGTTCTGCCATTCTTTGATTACTTTATACTCAGTCTTCCTATAACATGACTTACAAGAGCCTGAATTTTGTTATGGCAAAACATGAAGGAGTTTAGTCCCAACCATTGCTAGTGCCTTTTCTTTGGGAATACCACCTATTTATGTTATATATAATTTATATGTAAGTGTTTGTCTACATATTATTTCTGACTTTAGAATTTAAACTCTTTTAGGGCTGAGACCATGTGTTTTACTTTCTTCATATCCCCAGAACCTATCACAGTGACTAACACATAATACTTAAGAAATGCTTGTTGATAGATTGGTTAAGTTACAAGGATCTTTTGGTAACATGTTCTCACAAAATTCATAATCTCATGATATAGATGCTAGGACTGTGGTATAGGGAGGATTTGAGCACACCTGTACATGGTTGCAGGATCTGTTTCTGGTCTTGTCTTACCTGTACAGTCTGGGTTGTAACACTCTCTGCTCTCTGCCCAGGGACCTCTGCATTCAGAACCACCATGTGCAGCTGCAGTACATTGCCTGCTTCTCTGTTGTGTCCCATTGGCACATGTCACTGAACATTGACTCCAGGAACTCCACTCCTGCCACTGTCCATCAACTATCACAAACAGGAAGAGAAATATATGGAGAAAGATCCTATAGAAGGAAAACTTTGATGCAAAGTACATGATGCAAATAGTCCCTTTGAAGACAGAACTAAACAGAAGTACTTCACACTACTAAAGCTTTACTTTTAAACACATTTAAAGTTGTTCAAAGTTTTATCACATATTTAATTTCATTTAAGCCTCATAACAAATCTGTGAAGTTAGAATTTTATGAGCAAGGAAACTGATTCTGAGATAATAAATGACTTGTCCAAAGTCAGAACACCAGAAAGTGGTAGATCTGGGATTTGAATCTAGGTCTTCTGGTTTAGATACTATGCATTATGAAGGAGGAAGGCAATATATGAATTTACATATAATTTGCATGTACCTATATACACATTAAAACCATTTCTCATAACTTATTACTGCTATGCAAGAGGGTATTAATATGTTTTGGGTGTTTGTTTTTACTAATCCCTTGTGCTCACTATTATCATTATATATATATAATGATAATAGTGAGCACAAGGGATTAGTATATATATTATATATATATTAGTATATATAATATATTATATATATCATCATATATATATGAATCATAACACATACATATATATACCTACACAGGGAGGTGTTTTTTTAAGTCTATGGATTAAAAAAGAATCACAAATTACATGACCATGGCTATAATTTCTAGGGCACTTCTATACTTTACCTAGAATATTCATTCCATGCTTACTATCTTATCAATGAGTAGCAAATTCACCTACAATTCAGAATAAAAGATACTATGAAACCTAGCAAAAACAATAAAACTAGAAAGGAAATGAAGAAATTATATCGTTTCTTTCAGGACTCAAATAAAAGGGCCTGCATATATCAAAGAGAAACTTGCCTAATATAGACCTAGCTGCACTTTAAAAATACTTTATGAAACAAAAGACATCACAAAATGACAATTTAATAATATGATATTAATAGAATTTATACAAATACTTTTTATAAAAAATTCCTGACAGTCATCAGCTGTGCAGTTTATTCAAAATAACATATAGCTTCTTCTAGGTTATCATTTGGAAAGAAACAACCTAGAGTTCCTGTTTATTACAATTGACTTAAAGAAACCTTAATTTTTTTTACTAAGACAACATTTCATACTATTGGTATTGCACTGTATACTAAGCATACTATTAATGAGCTTTTGTAAATGGCCTCTGGCCTATTGGAGGGAATGATTTAATTGGAACAATGAAACATAGATATAAACATTGTCAGAACACTTAGAATATATATGCATATATGTATGTATATATCCATACACACACACACACACACACACACACACACACACACACACACACACACACACATATATATATATATATATACAGTTATAAATTTAAGTAGTATAAACAGAGAAATAAAAAAAATAGAAATGGTATGAGCAGCATCTCTTAGACTTATTAGGAGGCCTTCTAGGTTGAGATGATTTATAAGATGGCGAGGGAGTATATCACAAAGTACTAAGGAAGAAATTAAGGAAGAATTGCAGTCGTCAGAATGACATGGAGATATTATAAGAAAATACAAGTCATCAAAGCACTCTACATGAGAGGGTTTATGTTATATGTGTTGATGAATAATTAAAACTGAGTAGAAGGAAATGCATCTATTTGCTGAAATGTTTAGATTTTAGAATTACGTATATTGGAAGGATGAAAGATACATGACACAATTAAAAAACACTATTTTTTTTTTTTAGAGGGCAATGGGGTTAAGTAACTTGCCCAAGGTCACACGGCTAGGTTTTTTTTTTGTTGTTGTTTGTGCGTTAAGTGTCTGAGGCCGGATCTGAACTCAGGTCCTTCTGACTCCAGGGCCGACGCTCTACTCACTGCGCCACCTAGCCGCCCCTAAAAAACACTATTGATGGCATTTGAAAAAGCCTAAGGTTTTACATTCATTAAATTTTTTATTCCACACTTCCTATCAATATATACATACATACACACACATGCCTTGGAAGCTAAAATTCATGAATTAGGTAATATTTGATGTACCAATGGTAATGTTCACATAAATCTGAACATCAGAAAACAGGGGATGGAACTGTGGAATGATTAATTGACAAGGTTAATTTTATGGGGGGAAAGTATGACAACATTATTACCAGGAAAATGGATATTTTCTAGAGATGTGGATTATACTAATTATTAGAAATTTCCTTAAGTTAATGTCCATCATTAATTCACTGATCCCATATTGAGAGCTTCAAGGGAACTTAAGATCACCTTGCCCAACTCCCCCAATTTACAGATGGGAGAGTGAAGTTCAAAGAGGTTAAATGACTTGCTCTTCATCAAAAAAAGAATAAGTGACAGATTAAGGATTCAAATTACTTTGCTATAGAATCACACAATATTAACATTGGAAGAGAAATTAATACTCATATACTCCTGATTAATTATTTTACATTTGAGGAAACAAAATCCTATAACAGCAAGAAGACTTCCCTAAGGTCACACAGTTAGTTTATGGCAAGGGTAAGACCAGAAGTTCTTAGATCATTGACCCCTAGAAGGCAATAGCTATTTATCAAAACATTCCCTCTCTCTTAAATCTTTGTCCAGTGCTCTGAATACAGTATGCTTAGTACTTAAAAAAATTAATGATAAACTAGGTGTCCTGACTCTCAACTTAGTGCTCTTTTTAAAACACCAGGGTATATCCCACTCCATCCCCAGGAAAAAAAGCATCTAAAACCATAACTCTCAGTTCCTATGTAGTCTATATCCATAATGTTGTGGGTTTCCTATAACAAAATAGATTATGACAATATTGGACAACAATGCAACAAAATATTAAAAACAATTACTTTGTAATGAAACAATCTTTGAATGTGCCTAGATTTCTATAAATATGAAGTATAACTATTTTTTCTTCTCTGTTTCAGAAAACTTCTGTTACATATATCCTGTCTTAAAGAAATGTAGAAATTATACAGTTGTGTGGATGTGTTTTGCCTGAACACCAAGTTTAAGCTAATGCTCCCAAGCAAATTCATTAATTTTTTTCTATCATTAACTAAGACATTAATTAATTTGAAGTGCCTTTACTAATGAAAGCAATTTTTCCCTGTAAATACAGTTGGCCATGCTCAAATTTTGCAGATATGTCATAGACCTCTATTTCCCCAGTGGGGTGGGGAAAGCACTATCAATCAATACCTTTATGGAAAGCCAAAGCTTAAGAAGGTACAAAGTCTTACAAGTAATTATCCTTATCAATAAATTAATCAATAAATATGTTTTGAATGTCAGTTGGATGAAAGGCACCATGCCAGGATCTGTAGCGGACATGGAAGTTATAGGCATAATCAGTTGCTACTCTTAAGCTAGTCAACATAATTGGGAGAGAAGATTCAAGGCAAGGAAATTAGTCAATAAGTCAGTTAACAAGAATTTAATTAAACAATTACTAAGTGCCAACTACAGTTCTAAGTACTTTGATTATAAATAAAGGCAAAAACTGCCCCTAAGGAACATACATTTTACATTGGGAGGGTGGGAGGGAGGGACAACACAAATAATTAGAAAGATACATACAGAATAGGTAGAAAGAAATCTGAGAATGGCAAGTACTAACATCTGAAGAGTAGGGAGACAGCCTCTTGTAAAAAAGTTGAACTTAAGCTAGGTCTTGAAGGAAGATGTGAAATCAATAAGTGGAATTAAGGAAACAGTATATCCCAGGAAAAGTCACAAAGATAGGATATGGAGTATCATGTGTGATTAACTGGAAACAGGCCATTGTAGGAGGATCATAGAATATATGGAGGGGAGACAGTGTTAAAGAATAAGAAGACATGAAACATAAGATGGTTTAGTTTATAAAGAGCTTTAAATACCCAAAAGACAAGCGCATTTTTGCTGTTGGCAGTAATAGGGAGCCATTGGAACTCAGTAAGCATAGGTATAGGATGATATTATTGGACATACAATTTTTAGACCTAAATTTATATTTTATCCTGAATTTAAGAAATAAAAACAAACAGCAAAGTGCAATAGGAGTAAAAGGGTTTCACATTAAACTGGAAATCCATTATATATAGTTTGCTTTTCCTCCTTTCAAATATTTATTAAGGTTATGATGTAACTTTCTTTTTAATTTTTTCCCTTGTTCCACCTGCTGCTCTAGAGATGGCCACCATTAGACACAGATATATGTATATCTATATATGTAAAGCCAGGCATACACTTTTGAAATATCACCTTGGTAGCTTAATGGAAGATAAATCACAATGGAGAAGAACTTGAGACAGTGAATCCATTTAGAAGACTATAGCAATAATTCAGGAAAGAGATACACTTGAGATAGTATTGTGCCTATATGAGTGGAGAGAAAGAATATTTATGAGAGTTACAGGAAAAGTTGAAAAGACCAGATTCAGAAATGGATTGGGAATGTGGAGTGAGAGTGAGGAATCATGAATTACAAAGAGATAACAAGACTGGGTGACTGGGAGAATTACAGTAAATTAGAAGTTGGAAAATGTTAAAATATTTTGAGGGAAAGGAAATAAATTCTTCTTTGGACATGTTGGTTTGAGATGATTACAAGTTACCTAGTTCAAGATGTCAAAGATGTAGTTAATGATGCAGAATGTAGTTCAAGGGACAGATGGGGGTTAGATACATAGATCTTAGAATCATCTGCAGAAAAATTATAACTGAACTCATGGGGATTGATGAGATCACAAAGCAATATTACTATAGAATAAAAAGAGAGGAGAACCCAGGACAGAGCCCTGGGAGAACATTTTTCATTAGTGTGTATGATGTGTATGAAGAATCTGCAAAGGAGATTGATGAGTACTTGAATCTGAGAAGAATAAAGAGAACAATGTCATTAAAGCACACAGAGGAAGGAATTTTCAGAAGGAAGAGAGTGATAAAAATGTCAAAGCCTTCAGATAGGTGAAGATGAATGAGTGTTGAGAAAATGCTATTAGATCTGTCAATTAAGAGAACTCTAGTAACTTTGGAAAGCTACTATCAATGGAAGACTGAAGTTAGAAGCCAGAATGAAGAGGATGTAGAAATGAGTGAGAGAAGAAACTAAGAGACTAAAATTATTTTATTTAATTTTTGCTTTTTGGAGGGGGGTTAAGTGACTTGCCCAAGGTCACACAGATAGTAAGTGTTATGTGTCTGAGGCTGCATTCAAATTCAGGTCCTCCTGACTATAGGCCTGGTGCTCTATTCACTGAGTGACTTAGCCATCCCAGAGACAATAAATCCAGACAGTGACAGTTGGGTGACGCAGTAGATAACAGGCTAGACCAGAGTCTAGAAGACCTGAATTCAAACCTGACATCAGTCACTTACTAGCTGTGACCCTAAGTCACTTTACCTGTTGGCCTCAGTTTTCTCATCTGCAAAATGAGCTGGGGAAGGAAATGGCAAACCACTCCAGTATCTTTGCCAAGAAAACCCCCAAAAGGTGTTGTAAAGAGTCAAATACAACTGAAAAGTTTCTAAACAGCAATCTCTCTTGGTAAGTATCAAAAGACTGACACTTCATATCTTTCCTAGTCCCAGAACTGTGTTATACACACATTAAGCACATAATAAATATATCTTGTTGTTACACACAATTCAAGTGACAGAAGTTCAGATGAGGGACAGATCAATATTTGTTAGAAAAGTTAGGGATATTTTCTAGGGAAAGAGTTGGATTTTAATTGAACACTGAAGAAAAGATGGGATTTAGAAAAGGATAGAGGATAACTGATATTGTTAGAGAGAAAAAGAAGATCTAGGGCATGAGCAAAGAGCCAATAATTTGCAAGGAATATTTGAATATGATGGGCTAGCTTATTTGGAGGAGCAGTCAGTCATTATTTTAGATAGTTGAAGACCTGTTTTATGTCAGGCTTTGGAGGTCAGGTTTAGGAGTTTATGATTGATTTGGAATATTAAGAGGAACTACTTAAGTAAGACTTTAGAGCATGGGAATGAATGATTAAGTGATATTTTAGGAAGATTAACATCTTGGAAAAAGAGAAACTAGAGACATCAATAAGGAACATATTACAAAACTCAAAAGCATGAAGTTGTAAGAATAAATGCTATAAACCGTGGAAATGGAAAGAAATAGAAATGAGAAGGTTTATTAAGGAGGAATTAAGAGAATTGTTTGATTATTACAACTTTAAGATAATGCCTCAGACAGAATTCTGAAGTGGTAGAGGCAACAAAAATGTCAAGATGAAACACCTGTCCACCCCAAGACAACTTGAGAGATTGGCAGGAGAGGCCTGTGACACCAGCATGGAGGGCAGCACAGGCCATACTGTGACACCAACAGCAGGTCTTGGAAATGACTGCAACAGGAGCTTTAGGAGTTCTCAGCTGATATATTGTAAGGAGGTCAGGAAGAGATTAGAGGGGACTCTTTGATAGCACTAATTTTGGGACCCTGTTGCATTGTCCAGACACTGTTCTGGTTTGGAATCTAAGAGTGCAGAGGAACAGGGAAAGTAGGGCTCTGGTCACAGTTCCAGGGTGGAGAAGAATGCTTGTGGTTGCTTACAGGGCAGTAGGGACTTTGCTTTCATTCTGAAGACAGAAAGGAGCAAAAATACTTGAATTTTCGGGAAAGCAGGGGCCCTGGTCATACTTCCAGGGTCAAGAGGAGCACCAATAGTTTTGGCTATAAGAGAACATCTTAACTTCCTGAGTAATGATGAGAGTACAGGCCAGGAGATATGTTACCACCCCTCTGTTTACATTATACCACCCTGGAAGCAGCAAAAACCTACAGCTCCCACCCATCAGAGCTACCTCTGAAAATAGTAGCATGAAAAACCTGAAGTTTCAGGAAGTGTACCCCAAACTGAGGAATAGAGTACAACTTTAACATAAAGTTAAAAGTCAAGAAATAGGCTGAAAAAACATGTAAACAACAAAAAAAGGACATGACCATAAAAAGACACTCTGGTGATAGGGAAGATCAAGAACAAATTCAGAAGACAATCATTTAAAAACAGCTACAAGCAAAGCTCAAGATAAAAAGAAAACATGAATTGCTCAGAAGTTCAATAAGAATTCTTGGAAGAGTTCAAGAGAGGTTTCCAAAATAAATTAAGAGATGTTCAGAGGATTGTGGGAAGATGATGGAGTAGGTCAGAAGATTCTAATCTCTCCATATTTCCCCCACAAACAAGACAAAATAGTGCCCCAGGATGAAGGTAGAGTAGTAAAAATGAATAAGAGTTGAGAAAGAACAGTCATCCTCCTAGGATAACCAGAGAAAATCTGAAGAAAAATCCTAGGAAAGA
Source organism: Gymnobelideus leadbeateri (assembly GCA_011680675.1). Lineage (NCBI taxonomy): Eukaryota > Metazoa > Chordata > Mammalia > Diprotodontia > Petauridae > Gymnobelideus > Gymnobelideus leadbeateri. The sequence continues at coordinate 62,738 of WOXC01007271.1, read as the reverse complement.
GATTTGGTTCCTGTGAAGTATAAACACTTCCAGGCTATTCCACTGAAATAGTAAGTGGAAAGCTCAGGGGCTAACTGCTTTGGGAGATAGCCTTGGCCCCAACCACAGGAATTTTCACCACCTAGACAGTATGGGAAGTCAGGCATATGAGTTGAGGATGATTGATAAGGACACCAGAGCCAGTTGTGCAACTGAGATGCCACCCAGAACTAGAAGGATCCAGAACTTGCCAGGTGAGTGAAAAAAAAGTTTGGTAGGGATACCACTGACTGTGGACACTTACAGAATGGTGGAATTTCTTGGTTTCAGTTCCAGGCTAGAGAGGAGAAATGTGGGATCTGAGACCAGAGGCACCATTCCCTATGCCCAAGAACTAGAGATGATTACAATAAAAAGTTGGTACAAATTTTAAAAATGAGTTGGAATAGGAGAAAGAACAAAATTATAGCAAATTACTATGGGAATAGTAATAATAATAGTATATATAACAGTATTAATAAGAGTTCATTTTCAGAGGAGGATACTGAAGCAAAAAAAAAAGCTTTTCCTACTTGAAAGAGAAACATCAAAAGATCACCTGTCCAGAAAGAATTCATAGAAAAACTTTTAAAAGACTTTAAAAATCAAATGAGAGAGATTGAGGAAAAGTTTTTTTTTTTTTTTAAAAAGAACAATCTAAGAAAAATACAAGATTATCCAAAGAAAGTCAACCAACTGGAAAAGAAGATCCAGAATCTTAAGGAAGAAAACAACTCATTGGAAAATGAGAATTGGGCAAGGGGAAGACAATGAAATTATGAGATCATGAAATAATAAAACAAAATATAAAGAATGAAAAAATAGAAGAGAATGTGAAATATCTTATAAGAAAAACAACTGGTCTGGAGAACAGATCAAGAAGAGAAAACATAATAATCAGATGACCTGAAAGCTACAATAAAAAGAAGAATCTTGAAACAATAATACAAGAAATAAATAAAGAAAATTGTCTTGAAGTTTTAGAAAAAGAGGGAAAAGTAAGAATAGAAAAAATTCACCAATTACTATCTGAAAGAGATCCTACAAGGAAAACCTACAGTAATATCATAGCTAAATTTCAAAACTCCTGGTTCAAGGAGAAAATATTATGAGCAACAAGAAAACAATTCAAATTTTGCAGAGCCACAATTAGAATTACATAAGACCTTGCAGCAGAGACACTAAAAGACTGCAGGTCTTATAACACTAATATTGAAGAGCAAAAGAAATGGGATTATGAGCAAAAATACCATATCCAGCAAAGTCAAGCATAATCCTGAATGAAAAAGGACATTCAATGAACTGTCAGATTTTGTTACAAAAATGTCTGAACTTAATAGAAAATTTAACATTCAAAGTCCAAGAGTAATATAAAGTATACATCAAAGACTAATTATAAGGCAATCAATAAGGACTGACTGTTTACTTTTTACATGAGGAAATCTAAATTGTACGTCTACGATTGTTATTAGTAATTGGATAGTCTGAAAGAAAGATTGGGGTAGATCTGAGTATGATGTGATTCTAAAAAGCAAAACCATTTAGGAAAAGGCAAAAAGAATAATTATACAAATGAGGTACAAGAGCAGAAACTGAGGAATTAGATGGGGGAGGAGGCCTAGTAATTCTGGAACCTTATTCTCATCAGGAACAGGTTAGAGAGAGAACCATACATATATATCTAGAAAGGTAGAAAAGTCTTACAAATTCAGAAAGAAATAAAAGGCTGAAGCAATAGGGAGTGGGGTGAGGATAAGGAAGGGATTTTTTACAGGGAATCCTACTCACATCAGATCTCTGTGTCGGTGTATCTATCTATCTATCTATCTATCTATCTATCTATCTATCTATCTATCTATCTATGTTTTTTTTTTGTTTTTTTTTTCTATGTATCTATCTGTATTTTTATCTATATCATCTATCTGTCTATCTATCTATATCTGTCTATCTATATATGAATAAAATTCTTCTAAATTTATAAAGAAATAGGAGGATGAGTGAATAGGATAAGGATGGATATAGAAGGGTCTCTAGATTGATGGGAATAAGAAAATGTGGGGAAAATGGGAAAAAAATCACTACCATACCCAGGATTGCTGCTGCTTTCCTAAAAGAAAGCAACTCAAGAAGGATTAACAATCTTACTTTAATCAAACATATCATTTATCTAGTTCAGGGGAAAAAGTCAGCACCCTGAACTTCAGAGAATACAAACAGAAGTTACAAGCAGACAAAAAATACAGACAGAGAAAATAACACCATTCAACAGACAGGGCTTCTAATTATCTAACCATCACATACATACAGTGTTAGTTACCAAAGAGAAACCCCAATATCTGTATTTTCAAAGCCAGGGGGCCCAATGGCTGCCCAGATTCTCATCTGGTCAAATCATACAACTCCTCCCAAAGTCAGTGCTAAAGCAAAACTTCACCTCAGAGGTATATATAGTCTTCTCCAGGGTCAGAGAACATCACAACCCTCATGACCCACTTGACTACAAAGCAACAAAAGTTGTGCCTTCCTGAAAAACAAGCCTCCCACCACAGGCTCCATGTGACCGCATTCAGCTTATTTGGGGCAGAGTATATTTTCAAATCAGGGAAGATCTTCAAATTAACTTAGGCCTATCAAGGAGCAGGGAAGATCTTCAAATTCCCATTACCATTACAAACAAAGAGGGAATAATATATATACATATATTAATATTTAATATTAATAATTATACATTAATGATATATATTATCCAATGGATATAATAATATGTATTATATAATATAATAATGTCCAATGGATGTAATAATTATATATATATGTATATATATATATATATATATATTTGATATTTGGAAGGCCATAAGAATCTTCTAAATTCAGAGAGAAACAAGAGGATAAGGGAAAAGGGTGGGGAGAGAGGATAAGGGAGGAATCTTTGGAGGGGAGTAGGGTAAGTAATAGGTGGGCACAGGAACAGGTAGAAGTAAAGTAGAAGGGTCAGGAGGGATAGGAAATTAAGAGATACACACAAACATGAAATAAAGATCAGGAGGAGAATTTATTAGGGAAAAAGCAGGGGGTAGTAATCATGATCTCAAACATAGTTAAAGCTAAAAAAGATGTAATCAAAAGAGAAAAATAGGGAAACTACTATATATACAAAAATAAGGAAACTATTATATATATATATATATATATATATATATATCAGTCATATTAATATTGATTTCAACTATTTAAAGTAACTAGACAGTATAAGGTTAAAATATTGCTGTGGTATAGAAAATGATGACTTGGTGAACTTAGAAAAGTAAGGAAAGATTTGGACTTATGAAGGAAGATGTTATCCACTGTCAGAGAAACAGAGGACAAACAGGTTATAGTACGATCTCACATAGATGCATATGAATGCATATGTCTATTTATGAGTGCTGTTATAGCTATCTAAGCATGTGTAAGTAAGTACATATGTATGCATACATGAATGTATGTGAGTATATACATGTATACGCATATATGTATATAGGCACGTGTACACACACACAAAACAGAGAACAAAAGAAAACTCACAAGGAAGCAAAGATGGACAGTTCTGAATACAATGTGTAGTATTTATTGTATGGGCTTCCGTGAAATTGAAATTTATTGCTGTATATTTTGAATCTTCTCTTACATTCTGCTATGCACATGACACAATGCTTTTATTCTTTTCTCATTTTGTATTTAAGCTTCAGCATTTAAGTCTATAATATGTTTCTCTTCTTTTCACATTGTGTATTTTACTTGTAGTATTTAAGTTTAAAACAAATTAATTAAAAGAGATGAAGCATAAAAATTGGGAAAATAAATGAGGTAATAGAAGAAAATCATCAAAAGAGAATCAACAGCTTGGTAAGAGATATATACAAAAATACTGAAGAAAATAACACCTTAACAAAAAGAACTGGTCAAATGATAGAAGAAACACAAAAGTTCAAGGAAGAAAACTCCTTAAAAATAGGATTGGTCAAATGGAAAAAGAGGTACAAAGGCCCAAAGAAGAAAATCATTCCTTATTAGAGTGGCTCAAATGGAAGCTAATGACTCAATGAGACATCAAGAAACAATAAAACAGAGGGGGTGGAGCCAACATGGTGGAGTAGAAACAGCGCCCAAGCCACTCTTCCCCCAGATCATCTCCAAACTATGTAAAAGGGGACTCTGAACAACTTCTGGAGCCCAAGCACCCACAGAACGACACAGAGAAGCTAACCTCCCGCTAAGGACAGCCCAGCAGCCCTGCAGGAAGGACCAGAGCAGCGCTAGCAGCGCACTGCGTGGGGAGCCGAACTGAGCCGAGCCTCAGTCGCAGTTTTAGCCCCAGGGTGGCAGGGCCAGCGGCCAGCTGGAGGGACCCCAGAACACCAGTAGCTGTGGTGACTCCAGAATTATCAACATAGACATGCCTAGGACAAAGTGAGAGGTTAGTGCCCTATGGACTTTGGGAACAGTATTTGGGGAACGCATCTGCTTCCTCCCCTGGAGGCTAGAAGCTGCTAAGGAGACACACCATTTTGCAGTTTTCAGAGGCAGCTCCAGCTCCTGGCCTGTGAACTGTAGGGAGATCCAGCAATCAGTCTTGGGGGGTAATTGCTCTTGCTTTAACCTCCCTGGATCTGGATTGTGATCTGGGGTGGAGGTCGTGGGTGGGTTTCCAGCTTGCCAGAAATGGAAGTTGGCACACTTTCAGGGCAAAAGTTCCTGTCTGGCGCCAGGCCATACTGTGGCAACAAGCCCAAAGGTCAAGTAATTGAGTGGCAACATGCCAAGGCAAAGGAAACAAATTAAACAGAAAAATGCAACCTTAGACTCCTACTTTGGGGGCACAAAGGATCGAAGCATAGAGCAAGAGGATGGCTGTGAGGTCAGAAGTCCTGCTCCAAAAGCCCCAGGGGAAAACATGAGCAGGTTGCAGGCCATAGAGGACCTTAAGAAGGACTTTAAAAATCAAATAAGAGAAGTGGAGGAAAAATTGGGAAGGGAAATAAGAAGGATGCAGGAAAAGTATGAAATGAGGGTCAACAGCCTGAATGAGGAAAACAAAAAAATAATAGACTAACTCAAATGGCAAAGGAGGCCCAAAAGGGCAATGAAGAGAAGGATGCCTTAAAAAGTCGAATTTGCCATATGGAAAAAGAATCTCAAAAGTTCATTGAGGAGATTCATTCCTTCAGAGTTAGACTGGAGTAAATGGAAGCTAATGACTTTATGAGAAATCAAGATGCTGTTAAGCAGATCCAAATAAATGAAAGATTAGAAGGCAATGTGAAATATCTCATGGGAAAAACCACTGACCTGGAAAATAGATCCAGGAGAGACAATTTAAAAATTATTGGACTACCTGAAAGCCATGATCAAAGAAAGAACCTAGAAATCACCCTTCAAGAAATTCTCAAGGAAAACTGCCCTGATGTTTTAGATTCAGAGGGCAAAATAGAGGTTGAAAGAATCCACCGATCACCTCCTGAAAAAGATCCCAAAAAGAAAACTCCAAGAAATATTATAGCCAGGTTCCAGAATCCCCAGATCAAGGAGAAAATACTCCAAGCAGCCAGGAAGAAACAATTTCAATATTGTGGAAACACAATCAGAATAGCCCAGGACCTGGCAGCTTCTACAATGAGGGATCAAAGGGCATGGAATATGATATTCCAGAGGGCAAAAGAACTGGGAATGAACCCAAGGGTCACCTACCCAGCAAAACTGAGTATTTTGTTTCAGGGGAAAATATGGTCATTCAGTGGAATAGAGGACTTTCAAAGCATTCTTGAGGAAAAAACCAGAATTGAATAGAAAATTTGACATCCAGACACAAGAAGCAAGAGATGCCTGAGAAGGTAATCAGGGAAAAGAAATCAAAAGGAACTTGTCAAAGTTGAACTATTTACATTCCTATATGGAAAAACAATAACTGTGACTGATGAAATCTTTCTCAGTATGAAAATAATGGAAGAAGGGTGTATGGCCATATGAATACATATGTGAATGTGTGTATATATGTTTACAGTTATATATGGATAGAGGGCATAGGTTGAATTTGTTGGGAAGGGAGGATACTTAAGGGGTGAAATTATGAGGTGAGAGAGGAAAGTGGCAAGAGGAGATGGGGAGAGACAGGGTAGGGTAAACTATCTCATGTAGAAGAAGCAAGGGGAAGTGGTTACAAGGGAGGGAAAGAATAGGAAGGCAAAAAGGCAAAACCACATTCTCATTGAATTTGGTTCAGGGAGAGAATGACATACATACTAAATGGGATATCTCAACCTGCAGCAGAATAGGGGGAAGGGGGATGAGAGGAGGGTTGATGGATGGGAGGGCATCCTTGGGGGGAGGGGAGGTTGGAAGTACCCACTATAGAAGAGGGACAGGATCATGCAGGGAATGGACCAGGTTGGGGGTTGGGATGAGTGGGAGGGAATTATAAGCAGCTTTTTACAATATATCTACTATGGTAATGTTTTGCATAGCTAGACATGTACAAGACATACTGAATTACTTATCTTCCCAGAAGGAATGGGTGACAAGAGAGGAAAGAAATGGATCTGAAATTCGAGGTTTTAAGACTAAATGTTTCAAATATATATAAATACTACTATTAACACTCTTTTGCTTGTAATCGGGAGATAAGATGTGCAGGCATTGGGACACAAAGATTCACCTTCCTCTAATGGAAAATTCGAAGGTGGTATGGGAGAAGATAGGGGAGAGAGCAGATTGGAGGAAGCAATATCTATTCTGGGAGGGTGGGTAGGGGAAAAACAGGGGGGGGGAAATAATTGTAACTCAAAATCTGGCAGAAATGAATGATGTAAAACAGAAGTTAATAAAGCATTTGTTTAATAATAAAAACAATAAAAAAGAAACAATAAAACAAAGTAAAAAAATTAAATAAATGGAAGAAAATGTGAAATATCTCTTGGAAAAAACAAGTGACATGGAAAACAGATAGAGGAGAGATAATTTAAAGATTGATTGGACTACCTGAAAGCCATGATCAAAAAAAGACCATAGATATCATCTTTCAAGGAATTATCAATGCAAATTGCTTTGATATTCTAGAACCAGAGGGGAAAATTGAAATTTGAAGGATCTGCCAATCACTTTGTGAAACAGATCCCCAAATGGAAATTCCCAATTAAATTCCAGAACCCCCAGATCAAGGACAAAATACTGCAAGTAGCCAAAATGAAACAATTTAAATATTGTGGAGTCACAGTCAGGATCACATGAGACCTAGCAACTTCTACATCAAAGGACTGGATGACTTGGAATATAATATTCCAGAAGATGAAGGAACTAGGATTAAAACCAAGAAAAATCTACACAGCAAAAATGAGTATAATCCTGTAAGGAAAAATTTGGATATTTAATGAAACAGAAGGTTCTTAAGCATTCTTTACAAAAACACCATAACTGAATAAAAAATTTGATTTTCAAATACAAGACTCAAGAGGAGCATAAAAAGATAAACAGAAAAAGAAACAAGGGAATCAAGCAGAGAATAATAAAATCAAAAGAAAAATTTCAAACTAATGAATAAAGCTAAAGCTCTTTTTTTATGAGAAAAAAGCACAATGAAATAGATTACTAGAAGGCAGCAGTCTTAATAACATGACTCTTTCCAATGTACCTATATAAAAGTTGAAAACAGAGAAAGCAATCTATAGAGTAATTTTCTTAATGGATATTGATAGAAAAATATTAAATAAAAAAGAGCAAGGCAATTACAGCAATATGTCAAAAGGATCATACAAAACAATCAGGTGGGATTTATACCAGTAATGCAAAGCTGGTTCAAAATTAGGAAAGCTATTAGTATAATTGGCCATACCAATAATAAAAACAACAAAAGTCATAATTATATCAATTGATACAGAAAAAGATTTTGACAAAATAAAATGTAAATTTCCATTAAAATCATTAGAAAGTATTGGTCTAATCAGTTGAAAACACACTATACCTTGATTCTAACATAGTGATGTTATTTTGGTCCTGTTCAAGAAAAAGTACAACATGGATACTGAAATATGGTCAAAACGGATATATGATTTAGATATGAAGTGTAATATCATAAATATGATAGGGGAGTGTGAAGAATTTACCTATCAGATTTATGGATGAGGGAGGGATTTATGACCAAATAATACAGAGTATTATGATATGTAAAATGGATAATTTTGATTACATTAAGGTTTTTTTTTGTACAAATAAAGGCAATGCATCCAAGATGAGAAGAAACATAGGAAATGCAGAAAAAAATTATAGCAAGTTTCTCTGATAAAGGTCTCATTTATCAAATGTATAGGGGAATAAGTCAAATTCATAAGAATATGAGTCATTCCTCAATTTATAAATGGTCAAAGGATATGAAGAGATGATTTTTAGGAGAACTCAAAACTATCTATAGTTATATGAAAAAAAATGCCCTAAATCATTGTTGATTAAAGAAATGCAAATCAAGACAACTCTGAGCTACCACCTCATACCTATTAGATTGAGTAATATGACAGAAAAGGAAAATGATAAATGTTGGAAAGGATATGGAAAAATTGGTACACTACTGCATTGTTGGTGGAATTGTGAAGTGGTTCAACCATCTTGGAGAATATTTGGAACTATGCATAAATGTTTATAGAACTGTGACACCCTTTAATGCTGCAATATCTTTTCTAGGTCTATATCCCAAAGACTCCAAAGAAAGAGGAAATGGATCTAGATGTACAAAAATATTTATAGTAGCTCTTTTTGTGGTAGCAAAGATTGAAAATTGAGGGAATATTTATTCATTGGGAAATGACTGAACAAGTTGTGGTATATGACTGTGATGGAATACTATAGTGCTATAAGAAATAACAATCCAGATGCTTTCAGAAACACCTGGGAAGACTTGTATGAACTGATGCAAAATGAAATAAGCAGAACCAGTAGAATATTGTATACAGAAAAACTATGAATGACTTAGCTATTCTCAGCAATACAAGGATCCAAAACAATTCCAAAGAACTTGTAATGAAAAATGCTATTCACCTCCAGAGAAATAACTGTGGGAGTCTGAATGTAGCTTGAATCATATGTGTGTGTGTGTGTGTGTGTGTGTGTGTGTGTGTGTGTGTGTGTGTGTGTATATATATATATATACCCATTATCTTCATTAGTTTTTTTTCCTGGTTTTTGTTTTCTTTTGCTACATGGCTAATATGGAAATATGTTTTGCATGTCTTCATATTTCATAATCATATCAAATTGCTTATCTTCTGAAGGACAGTCAGGGAGAGAATAGAATTTGGAACTCAAAATGAAAAAATACAGATTAAAAAACTTTTTTTTACATGTAATTGAGGAAAAATAAAATAGACAAAAAGATAATTCCAAAGTTTTAAAACTGGATTCTTAGTAATACCACTGATAGAAAGAGAGAAGTTAAGAACTGTTTTTCTGTTTTAGACTGAAAATTGTGAATTCAGACTTGAATATATTGTGTCCAGCAGAAAGTTTTGATAGTTATTCCATGTTTAAGAATCTCAATCCCATGTCTCATTAATGATGATGCACACATATATGCACAACTCAGAAACTGAGAAATTATAAGAAGAAATGTCAATAGATTTGTCTTAAAATAAAACTGTCTTAATCATTAACTGCTTGTGTAATGTTGGACAAATTTCACATTTGTCACCTCATTAAATTTTAGTTTTCCATTCTTTAAAATGAAAATTTCTTCCATGCATAATTTGTGGGAATGCTATGAGGTCTGAATAAGATATCACATATGAAATCATTTTGTAAATTGTAAAGATCTAAATAAGTGATTCAATCAATCAGTTAAAAAAAAAAACATGTTAAGTATCAACTATATACCAGGAACTGTACTAAACTCTGGGAATATAAAAAGAGGTAAAAGACTGTCCCTGTCCTCAAGGAGCATGCAAACTAATGGGGAAAATGCTTTGAAACAGAACTATATAAACATAACTATATGTAGCATAAAAATAAGTACAAAAGGAAAGCATTAGAATTAAGAGGGCTTAGGAAAGGAGTTGAGGAGGGAGAAAATTCTAGGCAGGGGAGACAATAAGAGAAAATGCCCAGATTCAAGAAATGGTGTGTCTTGATCACTGAATTACAAGGAAGCCAGTGCGACTTGATCAAAGAGTATATGGAAGGGAGTAAGGTATAAGTAGTAAGGAAAGGTAAGAGGGAACTAGATTATGTAGGGTTTTCAATGCAAAGTAGAGGATGTTGTATTTAATCCTAGAAGCAAAAGGGAGCCTCTAGAGTTTACTGAGTAGAGGATGACATGGCCAGACCTACATTTTAGGAAAATCCTTTTGGTGATAGAATGGAGGCTGTATTGGAATGAGTTGAGTCTTCAGGCAGACAATAGGCTATTGAAGTGATACAGGCATGAGATGATGAGAACCTGCATCAGAATGGTGTCAGTGTCAGAGGAGAGAAGGGGGCATTTTTGAGAGATGTTGTAAAGGTGAAATTAAAAAGTAATTGGCAACAGATTTGATATATGATTATTATTAATTTGTTATAGATTTATTAGGATGGCAGTTCATAAAAGCCAAAGAAAAAGGAAGCAATATTAAACCAGAAGTCAAACCCTATAATTGATTCTGCTCTGTTTTTACCCAAGGAAGAAAAAATATTTCAGCTTTAGCAATGTGTTATGGTTTGAATTAAGGTCCTTAGAGAATAGGCATTTAAAAGGTTTATGTAACTTAAGCAATTAATTTATCCTGAAGAACCGAGCCTCAGATAAATTTCTGTATGACATATGTATATATAAGGAAATATGTATATGTATATTCACATAGATATGTGTACATATCCATGTGTATACACATACGTACATAAACACATATAGAGGTATATATAAATGGCACTTATTGAACAGAAATAGAAAATCAAAATTATCTAGAAAAACTCTATCCAAAAGTCTATTTACTTAAGGGAGGAATTCAATTAAAATCAATCAAATAATCTGCTATAAAATAGAACATATCAGGGGGGTGGTGGTGGTGTGGGGGGGGTGGGTGGTTGGGGGTGGTTGTGTGGTGTTTGGGGATAGAACATATCAGAGAAAATATAAATACAAAAACCTAGAAATTCAAGGAATTAAATGACAGTCAATAAGAATTTATTTTTTACTTAATATATATACTATGGTAATCAAGTTATTTGGAGGAGAGGGAGGAATACAAGAAATAGAAAACACATTTACCCCTTTCAACTACATTATGTTTTACAACTTCTGAAACTTTCTAGAAGAATATAAAACTTGAGCCTTTACTGAATGTTTGGTAGAGAATATTGATACACATAAACATGTGGAACACAAAAATATGAATTTATTCATAAATAATTTCATATTAAGAAAAGCACAGGGTAGAAAAAAATTTTAAGGTAGTGCCTTTGTCCCCTATAATTACACATACATATACATATATATATACATATACATACATATACATACACATATGCACATATATGAAATAATTATAGCAGTTATGACATTGAATATTATATTAAATTTCTTAATTTTATTATTATTTTTTAATTTTATAATTTTAATTAACAAGATCATACATTTTGCTCTATATCATAGCTCCATATAGTCATATAGAAATTAAGAAGTATTCTCAATTGCTAAAGAATACTGGGTTTGCTAAAGAGAAAAGCAGTTATGCCAAATCAATAGGTTAACAATGAATAATACTGCTATGTATAAATCAATGATGGGGATACAAAGAAATATTAAAACTAGTCCCAAACAGAATGCAGGCATAATTGAAGGTCAGCATGACATATATATATATACACATATACCATTAAGAAGCATTAAGAAAGGATTTTTGCAGGTGAAATTTTATCTGCAACTTGAAGGAAGCCAGGAAAAATAGTTATATGATAGGATGTTTTTCCATTCATTTATTCTTTTTTTCTGAAGCCATGATCCAATCAGCTATGCCATTTCTCTGAGAAGGGTTGTGTCACTCTTCATGTTGTGGCCTCACTTCTTATCCCAGTAATGTTTTGGACCAAAGTATTCCTCCTTGACCACCTTTGGTCTTTGCATATTATGTAACCTGCTCATTATAACCACTATTAAATTCCTTGAGGCCATGGATCTAGTAAGTTCTTTGTCAGGACTGTTTCTGCTTTTTTGATTTGCACAGTGTTCAACATGGAGTAAGACTTTATAAGAACTTTTTTTCAATGCATTCTTTGGCCCTATAAAGGTAGAGAGGAGTTTCTTGGTTATTTGAATAAAACTTCTGTTCTCTCTCAAATAATTCTCCCTATATACCTTTCCCAAAGGAGAAAATAGACATAAATCTCTTTTTATTTTTCTCACTGTTGATATTGCTCTTGTCACCAGTCTACATAAGCATCCAAGATTTTTAGGGGTTGGCTTGGTACCCTCTGGGGGCAAAGGGTCCTTTATAGTCCATTAAGTGTTCTGGAGAAACTTGAAAATGAATAAAGATTCTAATCTGAAAGCATGACTTTTATTATAGGTAGGAGCATTTAATGTAGGCAACATCTATCATAGACTTCTGCATGGTCTCCCTCCCTCAAATTTCTCCCTGGTCTAATCTGTTCTCCATTCACATATCAAAGTGATTTTTCTAACTTGCTGACTAGATTACCCCCTTATTCAATCAACTCCAGTGATTCCTGTTGCCTTCAGGATCAAATAGAAAATTATGAATTTTTAAAAGCCATGTACAACCTGACTCCTTCCTATCTTTCCAAGTGTCTTATACTTGCATCTACATACTCTGTGACCTAGTAACATTAGCTTACTTGATGTTCCTCACATAAGACAATCTATCTCTTGAGTATATGTGTTCTCACCAGATGTCCTTTATACCTGGAACTCTCTTCATCATTGACTCTCCTTCCTATTTCTCCTGGCTTCCTTCAAGTTGCAGATGAAATTTCACCTGCAAAAATCCTTTCTTAATGCTTCTTAATGGTAGCATCCTCTTTTTGAGATTGTCTCAAATTTACTATATATATATAATATATATATATATATATATGTGTGTGTCTTGCTGACATTCAATTATGTTTGCATTCTGTTTGGGGCTACTTTTAATATTTCTTTGGACCCCCTTCATCGATTTATACATAGTAGTATTATTCATTGTCCACCTATTGGTTTGGAATAACTACATTTTTCTTTAGCAAACCCAGTATTCTTTAGCAATTGAGAATACTTTTTAATTTACTTTTAAATTAGGATTTTTATTGACTAACATAATGGTTAATGTTTTCCATAAGCTCTCTGAGTGTGTGTGTATATGTAAAATTAATATTAAGCAGGTGGAGTGTCTTGTTGAAAGTAAATTGAATCTTCATCAGGGGAAAAATGACTCCTAAGTCTAAGTTCTTCAAAGAGAAAACTAAATTTTCTACAATTCTTACGTATTCAGCAACCAACAAATGGAATAAGCCAATCAGAACCCAAAAAACTGAAACCCAAAGTCAATGCCAGTTGGAACAACTTAAAGTATTTTGACAGCCTTGTCTAATTTCAGCTATATATCTTTACTCTATAGACAGCACTTAAATGATGTTTGAATTGAATTTCAGAGAATACTGAAAGTTATCTACTAGTGGGAAACTTCTTGGCAGATAGAGAAAGTCTATCTACATGAATGTTGGGAGATGATTTTCCTGCTTCTGGTAAATAAATCTTTTCACCTTATTTCTCCTCACTAATTTTCTGATATCTGGGTATTGACTGCTTCATTGCTTGCTAGAAAAACCTAAAGATGGTGTACTCAGGGAAAGAGGGTTGGTAAATTTTAAATTCTTTTTTTGTGCTAAGATTTTACATCTTCTACTATATGTTGAAGTAGGGTATGAGATTAAAATGCCATTTTTGGTAATGATATAATAATCATTATAGTAATAATTATAGCTGGTATTTATAGAGCATTTTTTTTTGTTTTTTAAATTAATTTATTAGTTTAGTTTCAGTTAACAAGATTCGATTCCATAGTTCTTTGATTTTCAAATTTCCTTTACCTCCCTCCCCACCCCCGACAGCATATAGTCCAGTATAGGATCTGCAAATACATTCATATTAGACATTAGTCCAATTACAAAGGCATATTGTACTAGGTGGGGTGAAAAATGGTAAAGAAGAAATAAAACCAAACAATGAAAAGAAAAAAGATCAATTAGTTTTCTTCCATCAGGATTCAAGCTCAATTCTTTCTAGTTATATCTCTGGATGTCGCATTTCTCTCCTTCATGTGTCTTTTGGGATTGACTTATATCACTGCATTGCTGAGAAGAGTCCAGTCTGTCATAGTTGGTCATCACACATATGATGTGTCTGTGATTGTATACAAATTTCTTCTGATTCTACTCTTCTCACTAAGCATCAGTTTGTATAAGCCTCTCCAGGTAAATATGAAATCCATATCCTTCTTTATAGAGCATTTTAAGGTTTGTAAAGCATTTTACTCATATCATTTGAATGTCACAACAATCCTATGAGGGAGGTGATTCTATTATCCTCATTTACAAATGAGGAAACTGAATCTGAGAAGTTGTAATTTGCTCAGTCACATAGTAAGTGTCTGAGGCAGAATTTGAATTCAGGCCTTCCTGACTCTCTAGCATTCTACCGATTATGGCATTTAGCTGCTATGATGGCACTTGACATTTAAGTAATACTTAAAAGTTTTCAATGTGCTAAACATGCATGATTTCATTTGATTCATAAGAACTCTGTGAAGTAGATACTTGTTATAGTTTACACATGAGTAAACAGCATCTCAGAAAAGTTAAATTGATTTTTCACCATCATAGTACTAGTTTCAGAGGTATTCTTTGAATTCCAGGTCTTCCTTTCTTTAGGTTCAACACTGTATTACTATACCATTCCATCTCTCAATAAAAGATATGGTTTATTAAAAAAGTAAATTTACATCATCATGTTTTAAATATAACTTTACATTCATAGATTTTAAACAACAACATTTATTCCATTCTAGCATTCTTTTCAGCCTAAAATTTAAATTTAATTTTTTTAAAAGTTGAATGACCTGTCTCAAAACCTGTTGCTTCTTTGGACTTGGAGGTTAGGCTACTACTTGTTGGGTATGCTATAATGTCATGGATTGGGTGGACGACATGGACACTAATGTACATTGAACTCTCTAACTTTGTAATTCTCCATTATTGCTTTGTCTTTATCACACTCTATTTTATATTTCTCTTGATCATATTGAACTCTACTCCTGTGCTATTATTTGTTATTTTTTTTTGTGACCTATTCTTGGTATTTTCTTGGAAAAGACACTGGTGTGGTTTGCTATTTCCTTCTTTAGTTCATTTTACAGATGAAGAAACTGAGGGAAGCAGGGTTAAGTGGGTTATGCAGCTAGTAAGTGTCTGAGGTCAAGTTTGAACTTAGCCCTTCCTGACTTCAGGCCCAGCACTCTATCCACTGTGGCATCTAGTTGCCCTTGCTATTATTAAAATGAAATGAACTTAAGAGCAGGGATTTCATTTCTTGGAATGAACACAGTTCTTTGTACATAAAACCAGGACTTGAACTCCTATTTCCTGATAATGAGGTTGCTCCAGGATGCCATGCTGTCTTTTTCATGGCAAAGAGTAGATGCTTGGTATTTATTGAATTGTATGACTCTTCATAAAAATGTCACATGAAGTAGAAAACTATATATATCATCAACACATTTTATATAAATGAAGAAAGTATTACTAGAAGGTAGCAGTCTTGGGGCAGCTTGGTGATGCAGTGAATAGAGCACTGGCCCTGGAGTCAGGAGGACCTGAGTTCAAATCTGCCCTCAGACACTTGACACACTTACTGGCCATGTGACTGGGCAAGTCACTTAACACCAATTGCCCTCCTGCTATCCCCAAAAAAGAAGGTAGCTGTCTTAACATCAAGACTTTTTCCAATGTACCTAAACAAAGGTTGAAAGTCAATATTTGCACAACATTTTAAACAGATATACTCAGATCAACAAATAGCTAATGCACAGTACCATAGAGTACACTGTACAGACTTACCTGGGCAAAGAGCAATATTGCAAGGTTTATGATGAGTTTCAGGTCCCTCACATGGTCTTCCCCCATATTGGGGAGGTATACATGATCGTGTTCTAGTTCTTTGGCCTCGACCACATGTAAATGAACACAAACTCCAGGGTGACCATTCCTCCCAAACTCCATGTACTGTAATAAAGTAAAGAGAATTTAACAAAAAAGAAGGCAGTAAAGACAGTCAAATCAGAAAATAAGATAAGAAGCCTAAAAAATTAGTCTATTTCCCTGAAACCATATTATCAACCTTTTTAATTGCAACAAAAATAGGAAAAAAATTTAAAAGTATTGAATTTGTTGGAAAGTTCATATTTTCTCTATATTTGAGAATACTGAATTTTAAGCTATACTGTTATTTGTGCTGTATATGTATAGAGATATGCTTTTTTTTTCACTGGGAAGCTTTTTAGTGAACTTTTTTCTGCTTTAAGGGAATTATCACAATAAAGCTAGAAGCATGAGGATTATTATTTTTTTTTACTAATCTAATCACAGTAAGTTAAACTGTTTTTCAATTATGATCTTAGCTTAAGAACTGTAATAGACTTCTGATGTTGTTTATTCCAGCCTTTCTCACTCTTAATGTTGAAACTGAGAACCAGAGAGGTTAAGACATTCATTAAAAGGTCACACATAAATAACAGTACTTTATGTAGGACCAAAGTACTAAATTATATCCTTAAAATTTTGCCATAAATTAAAAAAAGGATGAAAGAGTATCAGAACTTTGAGAGAAATAGCTTTACACTATTTTCTTACTTATTTTTTTTCTTTGAGAATAAATTAAATCAATGTTTTAATGTATAAAAATGAAGGGAACTTTTAAGAAGAGGATTTTAAATATTGCAGGTTCAAATCTTTATTGAGCTTCTTAAACTTTCTTTTCACCAAGTATTTTCACTACTATTAATATCAAATATGTTTCCTATAGCTCTTAATTTTGGATCATTTCATGCCTTATTGACATTATCAATACTTAATACACTAGATCATAACTTAAAGAGATTGGTTGCTCTAAGACTGTGTCACCAATTATATAAATTACTACCAATAATTATGCTGACTTTTTAATCCCCTTCTAAATAGCCCAACAGTATATCAAAATATTAGCTACTCTTAAAAATACTTTTAATAAAAAAGAGAATGAAATCAGCAGTAACAGGATAAAGGAATATCCAACTTAATTGACTACTTGAACTTGGTTTCAAAAAAATGTTATATTACTAGAAATTCAAAACTCCATCAAACAAACAATGAAAGCAGCACCTCTCCATGTTGTTTGTTGAAAACAAAATCACTTGGGGTGGCTAAGTGGTACAGTGAATAGAGAATGGGCCCTGGGCAAGTCACTTAACCCCAACTGTCCTCCAAAAAAAAAAAGGAAATAACTCCTATTCATACAGGTCATCAGCAAAAGTTATTTTCCTCTCAAATGGTGAGAACTGGAAATAACAACACTTAGATAATAAAAATGGGTAAAAAGTAAAATTATACAATACACTAAGCCCCCCACCTTGATATTGCAAACATTATGTTTACTAGAACCTCAGAATGTTAAAAAAAAAAAGTGATATCCCACTGGGGATAGGGGTATAGGTGATTTATGAAGAAAAAAAAATCTCTTCTTTAAAACTAGGAAAGGATTAGCAGTAACCTGAGGGAAGGTGAGGGCAGCAGGATGGAGGGCAAAGAAAAGGTTATGAAAATCATTACAAATTAAGTAACAGCCCAAGTTGCCACTCTTAAGACCACACATATAAACTCTTCTAATTTTGTGACTCTCCATGTTTGTCATCATGGAAAAGAGAGTATTTGAAAAGTATTTAAAATAGTAGTCTTAAAAAATATAGAAATTGTTATGTGTTGGTACATATATATATATATCACACACACATATTATATATATGTACACATACAAATATATATCTGTTTATACACACATACATTATATCAACACATTTATATATGTTCTATGTATACATAGTTATTCTAGATGAATTTATATCAATTATCATTAAAAATAGGGAGGGCCATATGGTTCAGCATTTAGAAACATCAGATATCATTTAACATGATAAGTAATCATTTTTAAAAAATAAAAAGTAAATTAGTGTGCATATTTCAAAATTTTCTGAATATATTGATACTTAAATATTTCTTATTGAATAATATATTCTTTCTTCCTCCTCTGTAGCCAGCATTTCTCAGTTTTGTTGAAATAGTTGGGTCAATATTTCTTTGTAGTATCATGAATTACACTATTATTATTCTATTATCTATTATTCAATTTGCCAGCTTACATATTTTTTCTCCTTAAAAATATTCCAGCATTCAAAACATCCCAGAAAAAAAAGAACTTACTAAATGAATTCTAAATTGGCAGATTTTCATTTGTTAATCTTAAAAACCCTGATTAACTTTTATGACTGATGAAAACTAAAGCTTTTGAAAATAAGTTTTGATTATTTTTATCTTGAGTTTATTTTTCATGGTGTGATTTCATGACTCTCTCATAACATCAAAGAAAGTAAAACGATATTAATTCATTTTAATTAGGAATTTTGGATCTAATATTGAGTACAGATCCTTTTGCTTCCATGTAATTCTACTGATTTGTTAAGGGAAATTATGTAGTGCAGATACTGTGCCATAATTTCAGATACTTTTCTATTCATAGATGCTCATTTAGTATGTTTTGAGTATGGAGGAGGAGAAGATGAAAGAGAAGAAGGAAGAGGAGGATGAGCAGCAGAAGGAGGAGAAGAAGAAAGGAGAAGGAGGAGGAGAAGAAGAAAGAAAGAAAGAAAAAGAAGGAAGGAAGGAAGGAAGGAAGGAAGGAAGGAAGGAAGGAAGGAAGGAAGGAAGGAAGGAAGGAAGGAATTCTCCTGCTTCTAAATCTGAAAACTGTCTGGTACATTTAATCAATGCACAAGTAAACAAATGGGACTTGGCGGAGAGGTCCTTTATGGAGCATGATCTATTTTGGCTGTAGAAATTAACCAGATTGATCATGTAATTGTGAAACCCCTTTACTTGAGTTTTTGCTGTATATTGAAAGCTTTAGTCAAGTGAGAAGTGATGCAGTTAACAGAAAGCTATATTATTAGAAAGTTTTTAATACAGTATAGATAATGCAGTTTTTAATTCTGTGGTTTCAAATTTTATAAAATGATTTCCAATGATATTTTCTTTAAAAACATGATTATCTCAAAGGAGAAAATGGAGGATACAACATAAGCTACATTTGAGTAGGTATTGTTTCAATCCTTGTATTTAAATCTTCCGTGCCTAACACTGCACTTGTCACATAATAAGCACTTAACTCCCATCCTGGGATAGCCATTTCTCCCTCTAAAGCCCACCTGCTTCCAAATAGAGGTCTGATATTTTGTGATCCCACCGTTGTTGTCAAATGTATCGACAATGCAGTATTCACAATGCCTATGGTAACTATAAATATGCTGGTATGATTATTAATCACAAATTAATAATAAGATGTTAATTGGTTGCTCAGAAAAATGTAAACCAGATATGATGCTGATGGGAGAAAATTAACTATACTTTAGCCTATGTAAAACATTCCTAAAGTATAATAAAAAATGTGAATGAGTACCATAAAATTACAAGTCAGAAAACAATGACCTATAAAACTAGTTGCATAGCTTTTCATTTTCTTTGCTATAAAACTATTTTCTATGGATCACTCAAAACGTAAAATTTCCTACTCAAAAGAACCAACTTTGAAAAAGAGAAGTTAGGGGCGGCTAGGTGGCGCAGTGAATAGAGCGCCGGCCCTGGAGTCAGAAGGACCTGAGTTCTGTCGGACACTTAATCCATACAAACAAAAAACCTAGCCGTGTAATCTTCGGCAAGTTACTTAACCCCAATTGCCCTAAAGGGGCGGCTAGGTGGCGCAGTGAGTAAGAGCACCGGCCTCGGAGTTGGGATGACCTGAGATCAGATCCGGCCTCAGAAAATGAGCACCCACGCATAAATAATGACTAGCCGTGTAACCTTGAGCAAGTTACTTAACCCCAATTGCTTTAAAAAAAAAAAAAAGAAAAAGAGAAGTTAGATTTCCTAGACTTTTAAAATGGTAGGGGAGTCAGAACATTTTAAGGCAAAGGTCAAAGGACTACAACTAGGGAATGGCATAGCCAGGGCTCAAACCCAACTTTTATGACTTAAGGTCCAGTGTCTATTCTACTTTACCAGAGGGCCCAGGAAGTAAGAATTATATGGTTTAACTAAGGTAATGTGTAAAGTGAAACCTGAAAGTGAAAATGATTCATTTTCCATCATTCCCCTTGGCAATGCAAATTACCTCTAGCATCACCATTTCATAATGTGAAGCAAGGAATGGTTAACTATCTACTCTGACTTTGTGCAATTTTATGTTATTTCTTTAAATGGCAAACTTATTTTGGATAGGCACAATTTAACTAATCAGGTAATGGTTTTTAGCTCTTTTATCTCATTGCAAATGTGATATTTATGTACAGAAAAAAAATTATCCCATTTCAGGCAACATTTAAATGGAAGAATTCATTTGGAATCATTGCTTTCATTAAAAATTAGCTTGAAATGAAAGCATACATAATGAGCTTGGAAAATATCAAAACAAAATAATTAACACATGAAATATTTCATAACAACCATAAAACATTTATGTAAATATGTTAAAATGCCATTTGAAAGCATCACCCATGAGAGTAGTAAAACATTTATTCTTAATATTGAAATAAGTCAAATTACTGTATTATAAAATGTCATTCAAGATTAAATAAAACAAAAGAAGGAAAAACACAAACCTACTTTTTCATTATCTTCAATTCCATTTTTCTATATTATTAAGAATATCACATGAAAACTTATAACAATAAATAAAATGAACACAACTGTTTGGGAAAAATGGTCATCAGCCAATATAAAGATATATAGTTTAAGAAAATGAGTTAAAATTCCTGTCATAAACAACACTTTTCAGTTTTCTCTTTTATTCCAGAGGTATAATGAAATGAAGGTAAGGATTGAATGGGGAATGGCAAAATGTATTCTCAAGTACTCTGACAGATTTTCTCTTTTGCCTAGATGAAGGACAGAATCACATATCCTTTGGTTGAAATACATAAACATGCACAAGAGTAAAACTGGCTGGAAAGAAAAACCTAACCAATGTGCTTTCCAGTCCAACCTTTATTCCTACTCAAAGCCTGACTCTGATTTGAGGGTAATATAACCTGGGTCTCAGCCCAAGTTTAAACACAGGCAAAGTACTTCCTTACTTATAGAGTGAGATTAGTTAAGAGAAAAAAGCACTTTCTGTCCACAAATAACTCCACCATTGTATCTTTAACCCTTTTGATTGTCAATGAAGGGATAGGAACTGAATGTGATTTCATTCTCTGTAATGTAAAACCTTGGAGCATTTCCCAGAGCAATGAGATGTTATTTTTTTTTTCTAGAGTCACACATCCAGTGTAAGAGGTGATATCTAAAATCAAGTCTTCCTGGTTTCAGTGCCAGCTTCCTAACTACTGTGCCACACTGTCTTGTGCTGTCAATGCATTTAGCATTGAAGGACAATGTTAAAGTTTTCACTGGGAAAGCACTGTTATTATACTTGACTTATATCATGTGTTTAGTATTGTAACTAGTCGACAGACATGTATATTTTGTTGATGAGAATGTTATGGGAGATGAGGGAGGCCTAGAATTTGGCATATTACCTGTTGTGTATAACATGGTGTCATATACTAGGCAATGAACACCAACATGATGGTATTGGATACTTAAACTAATGGGTGCCAAAATGAGGGATTGTATCAAGAAGGTCATTACAGCTCCCACAATTTTGCCTTGGATCTGTCCTTGACTTATAGTTAATGTTTAGTTGGCAAGAAATTCATTAAATACCTTTTCTTTTTTAAATGTGATTTCAAAAGTATAGGGAGCTGTCAGTGAGAAATCCCTTCTACTGATGCTCATCAGTCAAGAGACTTCAACTTATATTCTTAGTGAGTTGACTGGGGCACTGGGAGAGTAAATGATTTGTTCTTTGTCACATAGAAAACGTGTCAGAGATAAGACTTGAACATAGATTTTCTTGACTCTGAGGCCGTCTCTCTGTCCAATATATCCTGCTGCTTCTTATGAATTCCAAATATAGTTATACATTATTCTCTGGCAGATTATTGTTTATGTATACACACACATACACACATAGTTGAACTTAATCCATAAAAGTCAGATTCCCTAAATATTAGCCACAAATTGGCTGTGTTGTCACAAAGCCCACACACTACTATTTGCTCATTTTCAATTTTCTCTTTTCTCAAATCTCTATTCCTCTCTGGAATTCTGGACCTTTTTTTTTTTTAAACTATTTTTCTGCATATTGATCCTATCCCTTTTTTAATTCTTTCTAGTGTCATCTATGCTTCCTTTAGTTTTTGCTCTGATTCCTCTTTCCCTCTTTATCTTTCTTCCCTTAATGGTATCATTCCCTTTGTCCTTCACCTGTTCTTCCTGTTCTTTAAAAATTATATCAATTTCCTTTTGCCATTTTCTCTTTGTATGCTTTTGTCTTCTGCCCCTTCTGGCCTTTATGTTCAATTTCTTTCCACATTCTAAATACTCTGTCAATGCTTTATTGCACACTTAGAACTTTTTACTCTGCATATATCCTGTCTATATCTAGATATTTATTTGTTTTCTTTCTCTCTAGAACATGATCTCCTTAAGGACAGGGATTATGCGGTTTGTTTTTTTCCTGTATCCTCAGACCTTGGCACAGTGCCTGGCATATAGTGAATGACTATAGCACTTAATAATTTAATTGATTAATTGTCTGACTGATTTTTTCATTTCATCTTTACCAACTGCCTCTTACCAATTCTTTCCAAGACCTTCTCTCCATCCTGTCTTCTAATGTCTTAAATAATCTCTTCTATTTACTGGTAAAGGTATCTTGTTCTACTCAGCTGTGATTGTTTCTACTTCTACATAGCTTTGCAAGGTTGGCTCCTATGATCAGGTGCTCCTCTGGGAACATCTATTCACGTAAGTGCTCCATATTTCTCTAGTATTCATTTCTATCTCTCCCTACTCAAAGGAAGAAACCCTCAGGGGTCCCAGATATAAAACCATAGGGGTGTCCCTAGGAAACTTACAAAACCAGAAAACTGTGACAAGCCATGTGTTTAGAGGGGGAGTAGGTAAAAATCCATGTTCCTCTGTGGACCTAAACCACTTCTGGTTGCTATAAAGCAGCTCTTGATGGCATCGTGCTTCTAGATCAGGGATTTACAGTTAGGATCTTTCCAGATGATCCCACAGAGAATGAAATACAAACTGGCAGCTACCAATATCAGGGAAGAGAGGAGAAGGGAAGGCAGGAGAAGGGAAGAGAGGAGGGGGAAATAGGAGAAGGGATGGAGAGAGACAAAGAGAGGGGGAAAGGAGGGAAAAGGAGAGAGGAGAAGGAAGAAGATGAAGGAGAGGAAGGGGGAGAGAGGGAGAAGAAAGAGAGAAGGAGAAGAAGGGAGAGGGAGGTTGGGAAAGAAAGCAGGAGATGAGGAAAGAGAGGGGAGAAAAGAAAGGAGGAGACCAGGGGAAAGAATTCTATAGTTGTATGAGTGTACCAGAAAATGCTGATTTGCAGTGAAATATTTCACACTTGCTTTAAGTAAGAAAGAAATGGTACTCTGTTCCATTTGGATTATATCATTTTCTGTTTCCTGAATGACTGTATCAAATGTCCAAAGCAATGGACAGTTCAAAAGAGGGCAGTCATCTCAAATTTTATTTTAAACAGAAGTGTAAAATAGAGCCTCAAGCTCACAGACATTAGCTGAGTATAGAAACACAAATATAATCATTGTAGGTGTAAGCATGTTCAAAGGAAGATTTTGAGCTAAATAAAAAGGCCCCTGAAAATTATTTTTTCTACTTATAAGGTTATAATAACTTTTGTGGCAACTGTGGAGAATGCATAGCTCCAAAGGCTTGTCACTTGTCTTAAATAATGAGAATTTGTTTCATATTCCCATCACATTAGTAAATTATGTTTTTTTTTCTTCCCAAATCATTCAATGGAATATTTTCTCTCATCTTTTATTCCTGAAAAAAAAAACTTTGTGGATAAATATCTAATTAAAAACATATACTCATATCTAGAGCTAGTATTTGAAAAAAATTGCTTGTATAGTTCTTTTGACTGCTATGAAAGCAGAAATAATCACATACATAAGGGAATTTCCCAGATGAATAAGAATTACACTTATCCACTCTAATTAAAATGTCTATACTCAATTCATGTGAACATAATCAACTGTTTCAAATGCTTAGCAAGACACAATTCAATAACATCCACAATTGTATTTGCTGCTAACACTACCTGGACAGAGGGCAGTGTTATTGCAAACCCTTGATTCTCTTAATGGGCCGCTGCAGTGTGTCCCGTAAGGTGATACACAAGCTCTGGTTCGCACCTGCGACCCTTGACCACAAGTAACTGAACATGAACTCCACTGGGACCACTCTTCCACACCAGATTCACCTGTACACAAGACAACAAATAAAAATGAATACTGCCTTGAGTAATAATATAAAACATTGTAAGTAACTAACATTGTGGCATGTAAGCATATTTTGAAGGGAACAATATGACAATAAACATTTGAAAGGGCCCATGGGAAAAAAACGTTTAGTGAAACAATAAATTAAAAATTGGGATGCACAGAGCACTGATGCAAGAACTGACTTTGTGTCCAACCTTGTAAGTAGTGCTTCCTTTCACAAAACACCACTGCATTATGGACACTAAAAGAAAAAGAATCAGTCAACATTTTACATAATAGAAAAAAATTGGTTTTTATTCTTTGTCTCAAGATCTTTAAATAGATATGAAATTGTCCAGGGAGAGAGGAACTGGATGGTATTTAGACATATTCTATTCTTTTAAAGCAAGGAATGAATTATATATCCATGCATTTCTCTCATGCCTTCATTGTAGACCCCCATTTTTAGCTTTTGGAATGTTCAAATCATGGGTATTTTTGTCATATTAATTTGTGTTGTAGCACACTAAACAATTACTCTCTGTTTCCAAAAAGGTCCTACAGTAGTACTACTTTGGCATTTCAAAATGAAGCTATTCATTCTATTGCAATTATTAATAATAGAATTTTGATAACATGATGCTTTTCCCAGGGTCTAAACCAGTTTAGTGACTCTGACTCAAAATGGATGAAAATTCTTCTAGTATTTGTATTATAATGTTAAAAATATACAACAATGGGCTTTTATAAAATAAGGAAGGTCTGGATCCATTTCCCCAAATCAAATAAATCACTTCTATAATGTTAATGGCTTCTAAATAATTAATGAATTCAAATTCCAAGGAAACTTAAAGCCTAAAATACTGAAGATCATTACAGTGGGCTCCTAATACTCTCTTAATCTAGTATTCATTGTGGATATTATAAATTTGATCTCAAAACAAAATTTTCTTGACCAGACAAAAATACCATTTTCCTAACATTAACAAGTTATCAAGTTTGGCATTATCATAAACATTATTTCCATTACTTGCAGTGTTTGAGGAATGACTTAAGCATGCTTCTACTTTAAGTATTCCCACAGAGGTACTGATTATAATGAATTTTACATTCATATGCATCATACTAAATAGAGCATAAGGAGGGGTAGTCAGGTGAATGAATATAGAATTAAATTGGACTAGTTTTTCAGGGGCAATTCTCTTGTCCTGACTATAATAAATTATATCTTACATCAGAATGTATGAAGTAGAGCAACTTCTCCCTTACTTTCTTTGTCTTAACTGAACTATAACATTTGATTCTGATTTTATACAAAGGGCATTTTATTTACTGATTAAATTAGCCTGTGAGGTCCTTGAGAATAGAAACTATTTTTTGCCATTGTTTGTATCCCTAGCACTTAGTGAAGACCTGGCATATGGTGGGGACTCAATAAATATCAACTGGTTAAATAGTGCAAGTGACACTGAAACTCAAAACTTTTCTCCCTAGTTTATTCTTTACCATAAAAAACCAAACTTACACAGAATGTAAATTCTAAATAGTGATGTTTCTCTGTTGTGAAACTGAAGTGAAAAACTTATCAGGTACAAATTTAGGGAAAATCTTAAAAATTTTGATATTTATAACATTTGGAATCTTTATGCAGAACCTATGTGCAGAATCTATATTAAGAAAAGTGATGATTTAGTAGGTTTAAGAAGTTATCCATTAAATAATGGGTTAGTATAACACAGATTTTATAAATAAAATGAACTGAGATAGCTTTTGTCCAAAATTGAAATTATTTTGTCTCAAGGGATGGTATATATTTCAATACTTGTGGGTCAATTCTGAATGATAATGTAAATTTTTCTTAAAACTGCTAACGGAGATCTTAGAATGAGCAATAACTTGTCCATGGAAATTAGCATTGCCTTTCTCTTTCTCCTCATCCCAAACTTTCACATCAATTCTTTGACAAATTTTCCTTCATTTGAGACCTTTTCTGATGATGTATTATTCACTTGCACAAATGACTCTTTTTAAAATTTTACACCAATGAAGTGATGCCTTTAAAAATGGCAGATTGCTGGGGCAGCTAGGTGGTACAGTGAATAGGGCACTGGCCCTGTAGTCAGGAGGACCTGAGTTCAAATCCAGCCTAAGACACTGTAACGGAAATGCAGATTTAAAGATCTTCCCTGCCCCTAGCATAAGTGCACCTGGAGCCTGTGGTGGGAGGCTTGTTTTTCAGGAAAGCCCACACCTTGATACTTTGTGATTGGGCAGTGGGTCAAGGAGGTTGTTACATTCTTTGAGCCAGGAGAAGGCTATATAAACTCTGATGAGAGGCTTTGCTTTGGGGCTCACTTTGAGAAGTGTTGTGTGATTTGACCAGATGAGACTCTGGGAAGCCGTTGTTGAGAGCCCCCGGCTTTGAAAACCCAGATGTTGATGCTTCCCTCTCTGGTAACTGTGATTTGGTATTGATGTATATAATGTTGGGACAGTTTGGAAGCCTGTCTGATCTGTAAGTTCTGTAACTCTGAAGTTTGGGGTGCTGACCTTTTTCCCCTGAACTAGGTAATGTGTGTTTGTTTGATTAAAGTAAGCTTGTTAACTGATTTTGAGTTGCTTTCCTTTACAAAAGCAGATCTAAGAACCTATATTGGCAGCTACCTGGAGATATGGGGGTGCTTGCTGATACAGACACCTAACACAAAAACTAGCTATGTGACCTTGGGCACGTCACTTAATTCCAATTACCCTCCAAAAAGCAAACAAAACAAAAATGGCAGATTGCCGAAACAAAAGCTTAGCTGCTAGAAATATATATAAGCCAAATTTTTTTTAATGCTTCTGTGCAGTTAGCTTCTATACTACTAATGTCTTGGTTTTTACAAGCCCATGGAAAACAGCATAGTTCACTGGAAGGTTGACAGTGAAATTCATTAAATGACTGATATGAGAGATTAAATACATTTTGTAAGGAATATTTTAAGTTAAAAGGGCTGTTTGTGATTTTTCAATTTTTGATGTAAAGTGCATTTTTGAAAGTAAGATGAAAAAAATAATCATTGTGAGCATCTTTATAGCACTTCACAAGGTGCAAAGCACTTCACAGACATCTATTTTTGTCCTCACAACACCCCTGTGAGGTAGGTAGTAAAGGCATCTATTACCATTTTATTGATAAAGAAATGGAGGCAGAGAGATTAAGAAATAATTACTTGTAATGTTTGTCTCTGATGATAGAGACCTTTAGAGGCAACTTAGACATTTCAGTTTGTTCATTCTACTGTGTGTGCATATGTTTACATAAGCACATACATTTATGTTAAAATATGTAGGTATACTATTATATTTTCATGTTTATGGAGAAAGATTCTTAAATGAATATAAAGTAACATTTGCTCTAGATGGTGCAATAAAACTAGGTATATCTGAGCAAGGGAAAAGTCTGGATTTTACAATCTGATCCCTTTGCTAATTGTTATCTATCTACACACAACCTATTTGTTCATGATCAATTAGATTACATGATACAACATCTAGATGTCTTATGCTTTAATAAGTGAAGATTAGAATACAACCTAGAATAATCAGATTCTTAGCCATGGCTATTTGATAAAGGATTTATTAACAAATAGTTGGAAATCTCTATGTTTTAAAGTATTGGTAGGGTTTTTAAAGTTGACAGATCAAAATAATATGAAATAACTAACAATGCCAGTATTCCTTTTTATCATAAAATTAGAAACCCAACTTTAAATTCTGGTGGTGTTTAAATTTGATTTAAATTTTAAAAATTTAATTTAAATTTAATTTAAATTTAAAAAATTAATGTCATGGCTCTTTAATATTTGAATGAGCTATTTTTTCTCAGTAAAGTAAAAAAAAAGAAACTACCATATTATTTAAAAGAAAATCCACAATCTATTTTAATTAAATTAAAAATTAAATTAAAATTAACTTTTAAAATTAAAAGTAACTTTTATAGCTAAATTGTGAAGATGAAATATATCATTATCATGAACTATTATTTAATATATTAAAATGATATTTGATTTAAAGTTTTGTTTGTTTTTTTGGTGGGGTAAGAGTCTAGACCTCTGATTTTATCAGTGTAGTGAAAGCCTGGCAAGGTTAAAACTCTTCACTAATTTAGATCAACTACACCTCTGTAACTTCTAGTATTAAAGAATTCCCCCAGGAAATGAGAAATTAAGTCACTTTCCTATTGTTACACAGACAATATTGTAACTTTCACCCAGTTCTTCCATACTCTAAATCAGCTCTCTATTCATCTATGCCAGTATGTGCCCCCCAAATTAATCCTTAGGACAGCAACCTCAATACTTAACCCAACTTGACCAACTATTTAATTATGATTAAAAGGTTTTTGTGGTAATATATACCAGTCCCAAAAATTGTCTCAATGAATAGATTAACCATATCAGAATTAAATCTTAGTATTTATGAGGTGATAGATAATCTTATTGCATCATGAAGACATGAGTTTAATAAATATTTTCAAACAATACTTTCTAAGGCAGTTTCTTAAAATACACCTACAAATCTTCAAGGCAAGGTTTTCTAGTGACTCCTATAGATCTCTAAAGTCAAAGAGAAAAGTGTTTTTAAAATATTTCTGAAAATGATGAAATCTATTCTAGTACTCAGATTTTCTATGCTCTGTACTAAGAGTAAAAAATCATATCACAACCATTTCCATTATTATTTTATATTTATAGCTATCATATATTCTCAAAATAATGTGAACGAAAGAAAAAATATTCATGTCTCCAATCATTTCCTTTGCCTAAAAGATAGGTAAAAGTAAATATGTAGTAATAAAACACTTTATAGAATGTCTAATTGTGTGACACTTACCTGTGCAAGGTCCATACTAACTCCCATAATGCCTAAAGGAATGATAATTTCAGGAAAATGTAAATGACAAATTATTATTAAAATATTTCCAGTAGACCTAATGGATACTTTTCACTTTGTAGCTTTGCCACTGGTGACTATCTTCTTCCCTCAGAAAGGAATTTTATTCATAAAATGAAGTTTTCAATAAATTCCAAAGCAATGTGATTTTGAATGTTACTTTTATCTTAAAATAAATTTAGTTCATGAATATATATTCTGTTTATTTTTTCTGTACCTTTATGAATCAGTCTGTCATATCAAATAATGAATTCTTCAACTTTAAGGTTGTCAACTCTAACACATAATCTTTTTTCCAGACATATGATGATGAAGCTGCTCATTGTATTTTCAGAGATATGGATAGGAATGTGAGGAAATATTTTAAAATATCCTCATGATTCAATTTTTAAAATTCTTCATTAATTTTACAATCCATGAGATACAATATATTAGATATAGTATAGTGACTAGAAAGGAGTAATTAAATGAAAATAAAGATATTAGTAAGTTTTTACTTTGAAAACCATGATTATTTAGTTTTGGTTATTTGAATTCATAAAAAGTTTAAATTAAAAGTTGGATTTGTGAAGTTGTATGAACTGCTTATGAACTATAGGCAAATAAATTATGTGTGTATGTATATCTAAAGCATGCTTATATATTCTGATTTGCCCCCAAATCAGTGCAAAAAAACAAAAGCAAAATGAGCAATTGTCATATACCTGAGCATATGAGAACTGCATAATCAGGTTTCATAAATCCCATAAATTGATCTCTTTTAAGTTGCATTTCTTCCTGTTATTTGCCTGATAACAAGGAAATATTCCCTGTTAGCAGACAGATGAGTCAAACCAAAGTCTTCCCACTCCACTAACTGGATCATCTCTCAATGTAAGATTTCCCCTTTACTTGAATAATCTCCCCCGAAATTGCCCCTGAGATGGTGGTGAGCACTCTGCCTTAGCCATTGTTTTTAAACCAAAGCATTGTCCAATAGATGGCCAATGGTAGAGCTTCTCAAAGTCTATTGGAAAGAATGGCAAATTTTGGGATGTCCTGACATTTACACAAGTCCAAACAGACATTTCTTTATCAACTTAGCAAAACACAAATAGATGGCTTTGTATTGTTATCAGTGCCCATTAGTTTTGCCTGAACAAAGCAGTTTGTACTAATTTCTACATTTGTAAGAAAATAAACTTAGGTCATTATTGTACATTATTCTGAACATCTATCTCCCTATTTATATCATTGAATTTGAACCTTGTAATACTCGTAAATTAAGTTCTCTAAAATATATTAATTTACTGGTTACAAAAAAACATACTTCAATGATATTAAATATATTTTAAAATTGTATCATTAATTACAGTATCTTATTAAGTCTTATCTAAAATATAGACAAAAGGGGAAATACATATATTCTTTCAGAGGTTTCTATCATAATCAACCAAGGCATCACTTCAGAAAGGTGAACAATTTGCTTGAGACCATCCGCATCAATGGAGGAACAAACCCCTCTAGATTGCAATGAATAAAACCTTTGTGGAGACAAAGATGTTTTAGTTTTAAAAATAAAAGTGATAATTGGATATGTTCATGACACATTTAAAAGCAAAAGACTTTCATTTTTTTTCAGTTGCAGTTACCAGATAAAATGCTAGCTCATTTATTACAATGAGCCTTAACTGGAATGTAAGATTCAGCAGCATCTCTGTATACACAAACACAGACACTAGATACATAGGCAAAGCTATTATTTTCCTAGTTTTTTTGTAAAATATATTGCATTTTTAAGTATATGAAAACACTTATGAGACAGTCATTTTATTGATATTTATTTTTTCTTAATGTTTTGAAGTATACTATATACAGATAGATATATACAGATAGACTGTCTTCTTTTACTTATTGGGTTTCTTTGAGAAAACTTGTTTGTACCAAGGGTATTATAACTAATATTAAAATAACAATTTCTAATGAATAATTTATATAAAATATGAATAATTAATATTTATTTATGCATAAAATTAAGCAACTGAAACCAGAACTTACAAAAGTTTAAGTTCTGAATGAATTTTGGTTTAAATGTTATAATACAGAAGTCTTCTAATGTTGATTCATTATTAAGAATCTGGACTTTCATTGGCAAGAGTTTCTTTGAACATGTTTATGATATATTTCCAGCAGTCAACTAGTATATTTAAATTGCAGTGTTCCAGTTCTAATATTCCATTTGCATGCTATATTTTATGAACAATGATATCTATTTTGATAATTAAGTAGTTCATAGTGCATATTTTTATGTCTTCCATTCAATTTCCAGCTACTTTATTTATGGACTTTAACTGGTGACAAAAAAAATGGTTCAAAAAAGGTATCAGCTTAAAAACTGACAAATGTGCAGCAAAAGATTATGAAAACATGCAGTGTTTTTAAAATCAAATTAACAACAGTAAATAGAAAAAAATGTAACTAACGTATTACCAGTTTGTGCCATAAATTTAGCAGCATCAGCTTGTTCCTGAGGGACCCTTTTCTCATGAACAGATCGAGGTCGCTGACTTTTAATTGTATGATCTCCCATCATTCCAAATTCTAAAGACAGAATAAAGGTATATGAAAGCTTGTGTGTAGACATTTCTCAAAAGTTACATTACTGACTCATGCAATATGTTCCTACACATAACTAGAGACTCCTGATTAGTATTCATTTACTAGACTGATCTCCTTCAAATAGATCTAATCACAGTGTCAGCAGTACTTCAAACACGGACATATTTCAAGAAACAATAGAAACATCCATTGTAATGACACACATCAGAGTGCAAGCCAACTAAATTAATGGAAACACTGTACTATTGGGGATATTGTTTTAAAGCAAATGCATCATATAAATACAACCATAACATTAAATATTGGTGTTCAGTGATAGAAATTTGATTATCTTATGGGATGCTCCATTCTCCGAACATTAATCAACATGATAGATTTGTCAGCATCTTTCTTTGAGTATGGGACCAGTGTCACACACTGCTTTATTTACTGAGGGGAAGAGTGAATTGATGGAATACTGTATTATTTATAGTGACTCTTTTCCCACAGGTATGGAGGTACTTGGTGCATTCAGAAACTTAGGGGAAATGGAGGTCAGGGTAACTTATCAATCTTTCCTAAGCAATACAAACTCCAACCCATCCTCATCCCAACCCAATTCCCATCCCTTCCCATGCCAAATATAAGAAATTCACCTCTCCTCTCAGTATATAACTCATCTGGGGTATAGAATCCCTGAAGTCGTCTTTCAATGTATTATGTAGCTACACAGATTGTAGGCTAGGAAATGGGGAAAATTTGTGTGTATTTCAATGAGACAAACTTTTCCTATTCATCAGATTGGTCCTTCTGTTCAACCATCCTTTGGAGAATAACCTCATGTAGACAGAACTTTCAAAGGATGCTTTATGTTTTATGCCCATGTGGCTGTTAGAAACTTATTTTAGTATTTCTAACTCTTCAGGCAATTTAAATAATATTATGACAAAATCTCATAAGGGATAGGCCAGAAGAAAAGAAATAGGGCTTATTTCACTTCTCTAAAGATGTATGAAGAACAGACTTTTATTTATGGCAAAGGGAATTAGGTTCAGCATACTATAAGGCAAAAAGATTCTTAATCTAAAACTCTAGCACTGAGAATGTCAGTAATTTAGAAGAGAATGATTTCATAAGCCTCAGATTTACTCTTCCTGCCAATTCTGGATGAACTTTAGAAGGAAATATAAGATAATCCCCTCCCTAAACCATTTTTCATAGAGTATTTTAATACTTACCCTTCATTCTAAACTATAACTTTTTTGCTACCACAAATTCTACCCATTGTGATCAAGTTTTTGTGTGGAAGTAATGTCCTCAGCCATATCTAGTCATATCTGGAATTCATAGGAAAATTTTAGTTCCATTTAGAAGAAAATCTAATGAGATGATGAAATCCCTTCTCCTCCCTTTCCCACTCAGACTTGGGGCAGAAATGGTATTTTTATGGTCATGTGATAATTTTGATACAGTCAAGGCAATTGTGGGCTTGGTGCATTCATTCAATTTCAATGGAAGGTTTCAATTGTGAAACTCATTACAACTTGCATTTCTGCATATGGTTTAATCCAATATTTTGCTACAAGAATAAGAACAGGAGAAATGCCATTTCATGGTATTGCCAATAAATTATTTATATATAGAACAAAACTGGATGAGGAAAATTTAAAATCCTGAGGATTTCATTAAGCAATATGATTTAATAGATGTTAATTTTTTGTTTAATCTTTTTTTTTATAAAAACATAGTTTATGCAAAACACAAAATTGATAAGATTAACAAATGTAGAAAAATTTAAATTCAACAAGGTGTTCTGCTACATTAGTACCGACTTTTCAATCTATACCCTGCACTGTATATTTCAAAGGAGAGGTGTTTTTAAAAACAAACAAAAAAACCCCTCCAAAATACAACCTGTGGTATTAGTGTCACACCGTATTTAAATTTCATAATTTTTTTTCGTAAAATTTAAAAGAAATTGGTACAAAAGAATGTAGATATCAATTAGAAAATAATTTAGAATTATTTTTGATTAATAGTAAGTTTCTAATATGGAAAGTTACTTTTATACTACTCTTCTAAATTGTATTCAAATATGTATATATGTACACATATACACACATATATGTATTCTTTATACATTAAAAAAAAACAAAGACTGAGTATGTCTTTATAGAAAATAGCTGGGGCGGCTAGGTGGCGAAGTGAGTAGAGCGCTGGCCCTGGAGTCAGAAGGACCTGAGTTCGGATCCGGCCTCAGACACTTGACCCACACAAACAAACAAAAAAAAAACCTAGCCGTGTGATCTTGGGCAAGTTACTTAATCCCAATTGCCCTCCAAAAAGCAAAAAAAAAAAAAAAAAAAAAAGAAAAAAAAGAAAATAGCTTAGGAAATTTATGTGAAAATAGTTGTGTATGGAGGATGACTATGCTTACAGAAAGAAAGAAATGGGAAAAATAATTACTCTAGGATTATTTCTGATCTAATTTCCATTATTATTCTGATTTAATGAAAGACTATTTTTACTATTCAATAAAAATAAAACAAGTTACTTTTGAGGAAAAATTAGGATATATGCAAAAGTCATTATATAACAACAACAGCAGTACTGATGATGATGATAACCTTAGATTTGCATAGGATATTATTATGCAAAGTGCTTTCCATTGAATATTCCTACGGATAACAAGATCAAGGGAAAAAGGCAATCCTAAACTATGGGGAAATGTTGACAAAATAAATGATTAAACCATCCATTGAT
Source organism: Gymnobelideus leadbeateri (assembly GCA_011680675.1). Taxonomy (NCBI): domain Eukaryota; kingdom Metazoa; phylum Chordata; class Mammalia; order Diprotodontia; family Petauridae; genus Gymnobelideus; species Gymnobelideus leadbeateri. The sequence continues at coordinate 27,741 of WOXC01007271.1, read as the reverse complement.
TAGATCATAATAATTTTGAAATTTAATCTTTGATAAATTTTTGAATTTTAAAAACAAACTCCAGAATTTCAAATATACTATTATGCATTACACAATATTATGAACCTTTCCAGAAATGTATATTACATAATTCATTAGTAAACATTCTGATATCAGTCACTACTGCTTCTTACTGATTTATAAAAGATACATATTCATTAATTTTGAAAATCCACTATGGCTTTTAATATCATTTTTAAGATATTTAATATGTAAATAAGGATTTCTTTCTTTGTTGCTATTTGTACTTAATCAGTCATATTACAATTTTTAGCCTTTGCCTCTAAATCTCTGTAAGAAGTTTTTTCATAAGTGTATGTTTCATTCTTTTTTTTTCACTTTGCATTTGTGGAAAATAATTTATTATATTGTTCAAAAACTTATTAAAAATTAAACTGTTTAAATCCTATTTTCTACATTCCCATTCTGCATCCAGAATGTCACCTGACCTCAAAACTCTCTAGGAATATGGAAAATGACTATGAGGAATTTTGGGTTTCCCTAAGGTCTTGGATCAATCCAAAGCATTGTTATTTGGGGTTATGATACCCAGGACTTGTTAAGGCCTGCCCAAACTTGTGTTTTGAGTTCTTTTTGTTTGATTTCTATATATCTTGTGTGTGATATCTTTGTCAGATAATTTGTATGTGAATTGTGCTATGTGATACATGTATAACTTTGTAAAAAGATTTATGTATAAGTGTGTATGGACACTTTTGCCAAATTTCTGGTTCTCTCTGTCTCTCTGTCTCTGTCTCTCTCTCTGTCTCTGTCTGTCTGTCTGTCTGTCTCTCTCTGTCTCTGTCTCTCTGTCTCTGCCTCTGTCTCTCTCTCTCTCTCTCTCTGTCTCTCTCTCTGTCTCTCTCTCTGTCTCTCTCTGTCTCTGTCTCTCTCTGTCTCTCTGTCTCTCTCTCTGTCTCTCTGTCTCTGTCTGTCTCTGTCTCTGTCTCTGTCTCTCTCTCTCTCTCCCCCCCCCCCCCTGTCATTACCCTAAATGACCTACTAAATTTCTTTAGAAAACTTTCAGATTTTGGGATGTGTTTTCTTGAACACCACAGTATCTCTTTTTAATTCTCATTACTATTTTAAGTGCATTGCATTATTTTATTAATTAGTACAGCAACTTGTTTAACCATTTCCCTATTGCTAGACATTTCATTTCTATATATTTTGTTTTGTTTTTCAAGTTAATACAATGCTGTTTTGAAAATCTTTGAACCAATTATTCATTGTTATAATTATTATTTTTTGGTAATGTTTTAAAAGTATAGTTGCAACAAGGGAATTAATGGACCAAAGAGTAATCATTTATCTGGTTTTTCTAAATACTAGATAGCCTCCCTCCACTCAAATATTCTACAATTCACAATTTTATTAGCAATTACTGAGTGTATATATCTACAGCCTCATCAATATTGTCTTTCATGACATGGCCATTTTATGAAGGATGTGAGGTGGTACCTCAAAAATATATATTTTTTAAACTTACATCTCTTCAATGATGAAGTGAGGCCAACTATTTTCCATAAGCAATATTAAAAATTGTGTTTTTCCTTTTTTTGAAAACTGCCCAATCAAATCCTTTGCTCATTTATGCATTATAGCTTAGGGATACCAATATTACTTTTCAATGGTTCCTTATAGATTTTAGATGTCAAAATTATATAACAGTACTAATAATAGATAGGATTTACATAACACTTTAAATGTTTGCAATGTAATTTACAAATATTTATTGGTCATATTCATCATAAATAATTTTGCAGCTTTTTTCTTTTTATTGAATTATTATTACAAAATATAATATTAATATTCCATAAAGAAACCTCTTGGTGAGATTTCTTGCTGCCTTCCCTAGAATAAGAATTTAAAAACTCAACATTTATAGAAAAACCTTCAAGCATGAATGGATTTAACTACCTAACTTATAAATCAAATAAAATAGTATTATCTAAGTGAATATTAAAAAAAAAAACTTTTCTACACTCTGTTTTGCAAAGAAAAATTGTTTTTTATTATGTTTTTCTAATATTCCAGACAAGAACAACATACAATGTTTTAAATGAACTGTGAAAAATAAATTGTTTTGCTTCTGTCAGTGTTTACTACAGTGTAAGAAACATTTATTGAAGGGAAAATTAATTTAAAAGGACTTTTTTTCCAATGCCAAGATTTCACTACAAACACAGTGGATTGCAAATGTATCTCTCTGAACTGTTTCTCCTTTTGGTTTTTCCCCATTGATAATGACAGTGACATCCTTTATCAACTCTACTGTTAATGAATAATAAAACTTTGAAAGGTAACAATTGTACCTTTCTGAGGGAATATTAAATCAATATTTTCTTTCTTTTGTTTTTCTTGAATAGTAGATTTATGCTGAATTTTGGCTGTACTAATTGTAATGTACTAAAGAGCTTTTTATAATGTAGTGGTCTCATCTCAGGTTAGAACAGAAGTTTGCAAAGACAATTTGATTCATAACCAAATTAAAGGTGACTATTTTGTTGATAGAAGCACAAGCTTTCCAAAAGGTCATTAAAACAATGAGTTTGTAACTTTACAATGTACTTATAATCTTTGGGTAATACAAATACAGCCATAGGGATATTGCTGATTACAAAATGGATAAATGATCAAAGGATTTAAATAAATTTGGAAACCTAAATTGTTACCAATAAAATGTTTGGGCTCACTTCATCATTAAAGAGATTTTTTTCTTAATGACATACTGTCTCATATTCCACAGACATGGCAAAAATTCATGAAACTGAAGACTAGGTAAATTGATTATAAAGAAATAGAGAAGGGCAGCTAGGGGGCATAGTGAATAGGGCACCAGCCTTGGAATCAGGAGGACCTGAGTTTAAATTTGGCCTCATACACTTAATAGCTATTAGCAATGTGACCTTGGGCAAGTCACTTAACATCAATTGTCTTATCTTCCCATCTCCAGAAAGCAAAAACAAAACAAAAAAAAAAAGAGAGAGAGAAATAGATACCTTGAGGTGGCACAATGGATAGAGGACTGGCCCTGAAGTCAGGAGGACTTCAGTTCAAATCCAGCCTCAGACATTTGGCATTTAACAGCTGTGTGATCCTGGGCAAGTCACTTAACCCCCATTGCTTCTCCAAGGGAAAAAAAGAAAGAAAGAAATGCCCTCTGATTACATGTGGGATTGTAAACTTTGTAGTCTTTTTAGAGATCAATTGGATAGTGCAAAGAAAAAAAATACAGTGAGATCCATTATCTTTCTGTGTTCCCTCTTAGATTTGGTCCTCCTAAATATGATTGTGATTAAAAAAAAACTATAATAATACATAAAACCTAAATTTTTAAGAGTTATTTTTTTCCTGAAGATATATTTGGTAATTTTAAAGAATATCTAATGACCTTATGTGGTTCCCATCAGACAATAACATTTTGAATAAAATGCAACATTAATGTTCCCATCTAATACTGATTCCTAGATATTACTAAATATAGTAATCACTACATAATTTATAAAATGTAGATACATTTAAATAATGTTAACTTATTTTAACTGACCAAAACTATTCTTTTCATAATCTGTCACTGTGTCTATAATTCCTAAGAAGTACAGACACTGATAAATATAAAAATGTAACCATTATTGATTCATTATTGTCAGTTGACCTGGAGTTGGGAAAACTTTGTCTAAAAAGATGAAATTTAAATTAATGACTTAAATTAGTTATTGTTTAAGAATGCATTTTTTTGAGAAAGCCACTGTAACACCAAAATATCCATTTGCCATTGTAAGTATATCATTTAAATGTAATTATGAGGTATGTGAAACTTTTCTTCAGTTTATCTTCTGTGAAGCTGCCAGTTTATTACTCCTAAAACACAGCTATGATATGCCACAGTTCCTTTGTGAAACATTTTCAAAAGTTCCCATTGCATATGACATAAAATTCTCTAGTGTTCCTCATTCTTTTATTCAAGCCCCTTTTCATTATTATTCCAAACATTTACAGATATTTCTAAAATTAAACTTCTGCATATGCAATTCTTTCTTGTCAGAATAAACTATTTGCAGTTCTTCCAATAGGCCTTGAACTTTCCTATCTCTGAAGCTTTGTGTGTGTCCTTTCTGTTTTTGTCCTCTTGACTTGTCTCTACTTGTCAAGGAACCCTTCTTTACAGCCTAGTTCAAATTGCATCATTTCTATGAAACCTTCCCACAAGTCAGTTCTTCTCCTCTGAAAACCTATGGCACTTTGTACTATTTTGATCTTATTTATCACATGTTTCCTTCATTTGTGTCTATTTTCCTCTATTCTTTCACCAAACATTAAACTTCTTGAAGGTAGGAATTATGCCTCAGAATTCAAGGTATCCATATAATGATGACACTTTGTATAATACATTATAAATGCTCAATAAATATTTGATGAAGGAAGAGAACCTTAAATAAATGGAACTTTCATTGAACATTATCTTTCTGTGTTCCCTCTTAGATTTGGTCCTCCTAAATCTCTTTTATTTGTAAACTGTGATGACGAGAACATATTTTTTTAAAAATCTGAATATCATGATAATAATTATTCTCTATTAGTAGTATTATTTGTAACAAATTTACCTTAGGCAATCATAAATTATAATCAAATAAATACCATCTATAGGAATTGAAGGAAGATCAACCTACTGTGTACTTAACACCAATGGAAATGAGTAGGTAATTTCTTTCTGATTAATTTAAGATTTTATTTAGTTTTAGGTGCCATTTTAATTCAAATTTCTTTCTTCCTTCTATCACACATATGTATTTTTTATATTTGTGTGAAATTTTTGGAATAAGTTATAGGATAGAGTGCAAATGTCTGAGAAGAATATGTATTCTAAGCTAAAAGAAGAAACAATGTAGCATTTGAGTTCAAATGACAGCAAATCTAAAATATCTGAATAGGTCAGTGATATTACCTGATAGAGTAATTTACATTAGCAATGATACAAAAACTTTCACTTGTATGGTATTTCATATCCTTATATTTAGGTCTAACATTTCCCCAAAATCAGTCTGCATGGTCATCTTATTAGCATTTCAAATTAAACATATCCATAATAAATCTTATCTTCCCTTCTAAATCTAATTCTCTTCTAAATGTCCTGGGTTTTAGGCAAATGATTGAAAAATCATCCTTGAATCTCAATTTTCCCTAAAAACTCCCGTACAGCCAATCAATCAATTACAAACATTTACTAAGTATATGTTTAGTATATGTGACAGGTACTATTGCAAATTCTCAGAATACAAATAAAAAAAAATGAAATTTATATTCTACTTGGAGAGACAACAAACACATTTATTAGCCTATAAAGAATAAATGGAAATAAATAAAAGAAAGGGAGAGGGAAAACCAACAAGGAAATAAAATCTTTTTTGTGGGAATTATTGAGCTATATCTGGAAGAGAGTTATTCTTTGAGAAAGAGGTAAAGAGGAGTATGTTCCAGCTATGGAGTATAGCTAGTGCAAAGTCACAGGTTGTTGAGATGGAATAACACAGGAACAAAAATAAGGCAAATATGGCTGGATGGAGAGTGCAGGAAAGGGAATAATGGACAATCAAGCTAAGAAGATACATTGAGCCAAGGTTGTAAAGAGCTTTAAAAATTCAACAGAATTTATATTTTATCCTAGATGGAATCAGAACCACTGATTTGAGAGTAGAATAACATAGTCATAGCTATGCTTAAGGACAATTATTTTGATAACTGTCTTCGGGTATAGGTGGGAGTAAAGAGAGGTAACACAGGGAGTCTAATCAGGAAGCCATTCCATTGTTTTAGGCAAGAGGCAATAAAGGTCTTAATCAAGGTGACATCTATATGAATAGAGAAGGTGTGAGATAAGAGATGTTGTGAAAGTAAAAATGGCAAGATTTGGTAACTGAAGAGATAAATAGGGGACAGGGTTTGGGATGGAGGAACTTGCTGTAATGGTAATGGGAATTTGAAGATCTTCCCTGCCCTTTGATAGGGCTAAGGGAATTTGAAGACTTTTTCTGCTTTGAAGATATACCCTTGCACCTAATTGGCTGAATGTGATCACATGGAGCCTGTGGTGGGGGTAGTTTGCTGATGGGTGGAGCAGAGCCCACAGGAAGTTGGGAGTCAGAGCAGCTAGATGGTGGGAGAGAGAGGACACACCCCAGGGAGACAGATAGGTCTGTGAGTAAATGTTGGTTTGTGGGAAGGCTAAACGATGCTGTGGCTCTCTGTGCCATTATGGCTTATTAACTTCTTTGTTACTATGATGGAATTGGATTGCTGGTTTTTGGATTTGGTTTTCTGGTGTCTGAACAAATGCTTTGCTTATGTCTTCTATATGGAGAGTCTGTTGCAATTGACCACTGTGCTGGCATATTTACAGTGGCTGTAAATATTGCATTTGTGCTACACGTGCTGAAGTAACAAACATGGGGGACTGGAAGAAAGACAGTGCCTTTGAGTGCAATTTTAAAGAGGAGTAGATCTGGTATGTTTGGGATATATTTTGCATGCAATATTTTGAGACATCCTATTTGAAATGTCTCATAGGAAGTTGACAATATATGCCTTATGCTCAAGGGAGAAATTAGGGCTGGAAATATAGATTTGCATTTCATCTTCAGTCAGGGGATAATAAAATCTATAGTATACTCAATTGCCAAGTTTTATTTATTCAGCCTCCACAGCACCTTTCACATAATTCCCGATGTATCTACTGCAAAAGTTATCTCTCTAGTTCAGACACTCATCATTTCTTTTCTCAATTATTGTATCTGTCTAATTCATATACATATTTCCTATCTTTAGTTCTGCAAGGCCCAGGTCTGACCATCCCTCTTTTCTTCCTCTAGAAGAAGACACACACCATTCATTCCAGTGTATTGCCATAGTGTTTTAAAGTACTTTTCAGCAGCTTGGTGCTGAAATGGACAGGAAAAGTACTGTTGGGTAAGGGAAATAATCTAAATAAATTATTAAAGAATGTAAAACATGGCTCCTGTTATAAGCAAACATTTGGGTGTATGAAAGGAAGAGGGAGAGAACTTTGATTTAATAAGAAATGCTAAAACATATTCATGAAGAAATATAGATTTCAGGTGGGATTTGAGGAATTTTGGTTAAAAAATGAACTGTGATATAAATGTAAAAACCTGAATCATCTTCTGAGTAATATAGGATGCCTTGGTTGTATGTGAACAGTTTCATGGTTTATAGGGTAAAGAAAGAACTTATTTATTAAAAAATTATGGTACCTGAAAGAAATAGTTTCAAGGACACAAAATGATTGAAAGTCTATTTGGGGCATTTAGAAGTACAAGAGAATTATGTTACCTCACCTCATTGCCATATTCCTCTTTTATACTTAAAGAAAATAAAACTTTAAAAATAAGGAATCATGAATATTTGGAGACTAAGTTAAGATTTTTAAAAATGACTCGGTTTCACAGGAAAAATGGCAAATGGTTGACGGTTAGCTTTTAAGAAAAATAATTACTGAGACAAAGGATGCTTTCATCTAAGTAATTAAAAGATATAAAAGAAAGAAGTGGAGACTGAAGAAGAAAAAATGTAGCAAGTAAATATTGAAGAAATAGTAGCATACTAGATAAGGAATTTGTTGGACAGGTTTGAAGAGACTCCAAATAAGAGCCGTAAGCTGATGAAAGGCTTCAGCTATAATGCTATGATTTCTAATGAGCAGATTGAAAGCTACTATTTTAGCTACTGAACTTCAGCACTACCTTCAGGTTAAGAGAAGAAATGTTGACCTTTTCTTCTTGATCAGCTATGAGAGGGAAGTATCAGATAGAAGAAAGACACATATTCTATGAAAGAACTTGAGATGAATAGAATTTTAGAAAAGTTATATATGATAGACCTCTGGAGAACACTGGATAGCAATAGAAAGAAGTACACATTTTTCTCAGCTGTGCATGGCACCTTCACACATACACACACAAAATAATTCTGTATTAGGGAATAGAAACCTCACAAACAAATGCAGAAAAGTAGAAATATTAAATGCACTAATTTTAGATCATAATGTAATAAAATTACATTAAATAAAGGGCTATGGAAACATTGATTTAAAATTAACTAGAAGCTAAATAATCTAATTCCAAAGAATGAGTGAGTTAAAGAACAAGTTAAAGACTGAATCAGTAATTTCATTAAAGAGAATTACAACAATAAGATAACATACCAAAATTTGTTGGATAGAATCAAACCAGTAATTAGGAGAAAATTTATTTCTCTAAACATATACATCAATAAAAGTGAGAAAGAATAGATCAATGAATTAAGCATACAACTAAAAATAACTAGATAAAGAAGACATTTAAAATCTCCAGTTAAACATCAAAATAGAAACCCTAAAAATCAAAGTAGAGATGAATAAAATTGAAAGCAAAAAAATTAACCAATTTATTTATTAGGAGATAAAGTATAAATTATTAAAAATTAGGAGATAGCTTTATTTAAAACCAATAAAATAAACCATTGATTGGCTAATTTGATGAAAAGAAAGAAGGAAACTAAGTTATCAATGTGAAAAATGTAAAAGGATAATTCATCACCAATAAAGACAGCTAACACTAAGAGCAAGTATTATCAGTAATAAGGATAATCTAGAAGTCTTCCCAATAAGATCAGGGGTGAACAAGGATGTCCATTATCACCAGTATTATTAAATATTGTGATTAAATGCTAGACATAGCAATAGGATAAGGAACTGAAAGAATAAGAACAAGCAATGGGGAAACACTCTATGAAGATGATATCATAGTATATTTAGAGAACCCTAGAGAATCAACTAAAAACTACGTGAAACAATTACCAACTTTAGTAAAATTTCAGGATGTAAAATAAAACTGCATAAATTATCAGGATTTCTATATGGTATCAACAAAAACTTGCAAGAAAAGATAGAAAGAAAAAAAGATTTTAAATAACTGCAGACAATATAAAAATAGTTGGGAGTCTATCTGCCAAGAGAAACCACTGGATTATCTGAACAGAAGTACAAAACACTTTTTTTTTTTGCTTTTTGGAGGGAAATTGGGGTTAAGTAACTTGCCCAAGGTCACATGGCTAGTTTTTGTGTTAAGTGTCTGAAGCTGGACCTGTACTCAGGTCCTCCTGACTCCAGGGTCAGTGCTCTATTCACTGTGCCACCTAGCTGCCCCTATAAAATACTTTTCACACAAATAAAGACAGTTCTAAATAATTAGAGAAATATTAATTGCTCATATGAAGTCTGAGAAAATATAATGAAAATGACAATTCTACATAAATTAATTTATGTGTTCAGTTTTCTAGCAATCAACTACAAAATACTAACAAAATTCACCTGCAAGAACAAAAGATCAAGACTATCTTGGGTATCTAAAAATCAAAAAATGTAAAGGAAATCAACCTAGAAACATCAGATTTGAAATTCTATTTCAAAGTGGTAAGCTTAGGAAAAAAAATAACTAGTTGGAATTGACTAAAAAACAAGAGTGGTAGACAAGTAGAAAAGTCTAGTTTAAAAATATACAATAGTAAATAGTACAATAGGAAAATTACCACAGTAATTAATATGCTGTTTGTTAAACCCAAAGACCCAAGTTTTATGGGAAAGAACTTACCGTTTGACAAAAACTGATGGTAAAACCAAAAAGTAGTTTGGCCAAAACTAGGCGTAAACCAACAATTCACACCATATACCAAAATAAAGTCAAAATGGATAAATGATTAAGACATAAAGGGTGATTTTATGAGTAAAATAGAGGAGTATGGAAAATTTTACCTGTCACATCTATGGATAAGGGAAGACTACATGACCAAAAAAGAGACAGAGAGGATCAAGAGAAGCAAAATGAATAATTTTGATTGTATAACATTAAAAAGGTTTTTCACGAAGAAAACCAAAACAGTTAAAATTAGAAGGGAAGCATGAAATTGGGGGAATTGTTTTTTATAGCTGATTCCTCTGATAAAGACCTCATTTCTCAAATATATGGAGAACTAAGTCAAAGTTATAAAAATAAGAGTCATTCTGCAATATATGATCAAAAGATATGAACAGGCAGTTTTCAGAAGAAATTAAAGCTATCAATAGTCACATAAAATGTTCTAAATTACTATGGATGAGAGCAATGCAAATTAAAATAACTCTAAGATACTTCCTCACATCTATCATATTGGGTAACATGATAGAAAAGGAAAATGTAGAAAAATAAGGTCATTAATGCACTGTTGGGAGGATCATGAACTGATCCCACCATTCTGGAAAATAACTTGGTACTATGCTCAAAAAGTTACATAATTGTACATACCCTTACCTGGTAAGACTACTACAAGGTCTGTATCCCAAAGAAATCAAAGAAAAGGGAAAAGGAACTATATGTACAAAAGTATTTATAGCAGCCCTTTTTGTGGTAGCAAAGATTTGGAAATTGAGGGAATACTCATCAATTTGGTAATGACTGAACAAGTTGTGTTATACGATTGTGATGGAATACTACTGTGCAATAAGATATTATGAGAGGTATGATTTCAGAAAAACCTCGAGACACTTATATGAACTAATACAAAGTGAAGTGAGCAGAACTAGGAGAATATTGTATACTGTAGCAGCAATATCCGATAATGAGCAACTAAAAGCCTTACCTACTCTAATCAGTGCAATGATTGAAGACAGTTTCAAAGGAGTCAAGATGAAAAATTCACCTTTCAACCTTCAGAGGGAGAACTGATGAATTCTCAGTGCAGACTGAAACAACTTTTTTCACCTTTTTTTCTTTTTTTTTTCAATGTGGCTAATATGGAAATATATTTTACATGACTTCACGTGTGTCCCTGATATATTGCCTGGAGGGGAGTATCTGGAGGGAGGGAGATAATTTGGAACTGAAAATTTAAAAATAAATGTTAAAATTAAAAAAAATTAATGAATAAAAACTGATTATAGTCTTCCTTGAGTCCAATTTTGTAGATGGAAGAAGAGAATAATTTTCTTTTTATTGAAGCTCACCATGAATCAAATGCTGATATTTCTAGGGAATACTCTGAATAGTGCCATAAGACAACAAAATGGTATGATTTTAAGTTACTTTGATACCTCAATGTATCTTATAAATGTGTCCATTCCCTCTAATGAATGATGTAAACCCATCCATGCCTTCTTATTAACCACCTATAGTCTCTAAATTCTCCATATGTAGTCTCAATGTATTAAACGTTTTTCTAGTTTTATGAACATTGTGTGCATACCAGTGGAGTATATGGACCTTTTTTCTTCCCACATGACCAACCTACTTTCATTTCTAAGCATATTTTTCACTGTTAAAATTCATTATGCTATTTTTCCTTCACTTTTTTTTTTGCTAATGTGTTACTGAAAACTCCCCAATATTGAACTGAATTCCTGCAAACTCAGACATTTTGTTATGGATACAACTATATATATTTACTCATATAGATTCGTCTGAGTTACTTGATCACCAAACAGGCAATCTTTGTAGGCCATTTTCCTTAGAGAAAATACCCTTAAATATTTTATTTATGGAACCTGCTTTCTAATCCACTCCCAGGAAACAAGACACACCTCCAGCATAGGTTACTTTTGATAACAGAGGAAATCTTTAGTCTAGAAAACTCATGATTTTTTCCATCTAAATAATGCAATTAGTAAAAAGAATAGAAGAGAGCTAGAAGAAAGTCTATATAAGTCTATAAATAAGACTCATTAAAAAGAAATGCATGTCTTTTAGTCAGTGGTATCAGCTTGGAACTATGTACATGTGTTTGCATTGGAGAAATGGATATCTGAAAGGTGAAAAATATTTCTCTATTCTATGACGGTCTTATCCCTTGAGAAACTGAAATTCACCCTGAAATTTAATGCATACAGACTCTGCTGGGAGAATGTGGTTAGAAATTTTAGCTTCAGATTTGATCCTTTCAGGAAGCAAAGTATAGTAGGAAAAGTAATCAGAATATTTATGTTCAAATACTCATGCTAAAGCTAATTATGTTCTCTTCAGTAATTGATTACTTTTCTAATCCTTACTTTTTTCACATGTAAGATTATCTGCTTCATAGCATTGTTGCAAAACTGCAGGATCCTATATGAATGTGATCTCCTACGGTGGAGTTTTAGAGCATCAAGCAAAATAATAGAAAAAGGAATGTGGATAGTACCTAATAGCAATGCATTGTGCCCATCTTCCCTGTCTTCCTCTCTTAGTGTCTTCTCCATTTCCTGGAGTGATATCCCAAGATTGCTGAATAAATGGAGACTGTTATTAGATTAGATGTGCTTGTTTGCAAGTTGGAAAGAAGAAATGTCTTTGGGATCACAGAGAGCAGGATTTTTGCCAAGTATGCAGTTAATGGACAGCATGAAATGGCAGAACCAGGCACCAGGTTTCTTTCTTTTCCAGCAGAGAGGTATTCAGATCTGGGAGCACACAGACTCATTGTAAACAATGCTATCTCTTTGAGTTAGAAGGTACTTTATCAGTGTTATGGGCTTAGGGAGCAGAACAGAAGACTCTAGGGCTTGGAGGAGCCTTTTGGGTGGGGGGGCAGGGCAGTTTATGGCTGCCTGTAACCTTAGAATTTCTTTTGCTCCTTGGCCTATGTGCTGAAACTGGATTCTGGAAAGTATGATACACTTCTCTGCTGTTTTATATACTTGCTTGATATGTATTGTTTAGAATTTCCCATACAGAGAATTCTTTGATAAAAGTGTACTTTTACTTTTTAGTTTAAATTTTTTCTAATTATTCAATGAATATTTTTGTCCTAGATCATGCATACATACATTTGATTTAAATTTGTGGTTTCATAAGGAAAACCCAGTGAGAAAACTCTATTTACCAAGGAAGATCAACTTGTAGTCATAGAGGGTTGCTTGGGGACCTGAGATGCTCATTGTCACATAGTACATGATACACAGTCAATATGAATTATGAATGGATGAATAGAACATCATCTGAAAGTCAAGCTCTATGTTAGCTTTGGGGATACATAGGAAAAAAGAGACCATCTCTGATCTTAAGGAGTTGAGTTTAGCTGCAGAGCAGATGGGGTGCATTGGGACATACACATTTGGGTATATAAGAAGGACAGAAAGCAAGGTCCAGGATCACCTAGAAGGAAATAGCATATCATATGCCAAGGTCAAACAGTGCAAAGGACACAGCATCAAGGAAAATGATAAGGCCTAATTATTTATTATCTTACCTTAAGTATTAGAGTTGGTGACTCCATACTAATATAGTAAGTACAAACAACTTCCTCCCTAACCCTGACAGTTAGGAAGGGACTAAAGGTCCAGTAAGTAGAGCAAGGGCCCTGCCCGGGTAACCAGGGTGGAGATGGAAGGTTCAACATTCAGCTCACAGCAAATATTCAGTATCTGACAGGAACTAGATGGAGGAGGTTGGAACAGAGGAAGAGAAGGGCTACCTGGAGCCTACTCCTCTGCTAGATCCAGTGTGTCAGGGTGAGGTAGGGGAAGGGAAGGCCCTGGTTCCCTGTGAAACATGAACCAAGATCTTTCTGATTGTGAAGCTAACTTTCTATTTCCTATTCCATTAATTGTTTTTTTATCTTTCCCCACTTCATGGGTTTTGTTTCTGTTTGTTTTGTTTCCAATTATTTATCACAAAAATGCTACTATAAGTATTTTTATGTATATCAGGATTTCCTTCTTGGGGAATTAGTATAGTAATGGGATCTCTGGGGCAGAACATATAACAACTTAGTCAAAAGAAAGGAAAGAAGGAAGGAAGAGAGAAATATCATAGATACTATTGGAAATTCCTTGATTGGAGAAAATCACATCTTTTATTTATTTAATATTCATCTATATTGTTCAGTATACCTTTCTTTGCCTATGAATGCTGTTAATAGATTACAATGCTGTTTTAATATCAAACAATCAATGAACTTTAAGAGTCATTAGTTATTATTCAGTCATTTCAATTGTGCCTGCCTTTTCACGACCCCTTCTGGGGTTTTCTTGGCAAGGACAGTAGGAATGGCTTGACATTTCCTTCTTGAGTTTATTTTTTACAGAGAAGAAACTAAGACAAACAGGGTTCAGTGACTTCCCTGGGGATCATACAATTACAAGGCTCTGAGGCTGGAATTGAACTCAGATCTTCCTGGCTTTAGGCCCAGAACTCTATTATGTGCCCCCCAGGATAATAGATTTAGAGCTGAAAGGCCAATGAATTAATTTACAGATAAGGAAACTTAAGTAAAGAAAGATTAAGCAACTTGCCTAGAGTTCCATAGTAAGTGTCTAAGAAGAAAGAAGAATGAACAAAAGTGAAAAAGAAAGGAGAAGGAGAAGAGGGAGCAGGAGGAAGGAAAGGAGAAGAGGAGAAGAGGAAGAAGAGGAAGAAGAAGAGGAAGAAGAGGTAAAAGAAGAAGAGGTAGAAGAAGAAGAAGGAGAAGGAGAAGAAGGAGAAGAAGGAGAAGGAGAAGGAGAAGGAGAAGAAGGAGAAGGAGAAGAAGGAGAAGGAAAAGAAGGAGAAGGAAAAGAAGGAGAAGGAAAAGAAGGAGAAGGAAAAGAAGGAGAAGGAGGAAAGCTAGCATTTTAAAATTCTTGAAGGTTTTCAGAGCATTTTATATACATTAATTCATTGTATCTTCACAACAAAATTGGGAGATAGGTGTTATTATCCCCATTTTTCAAATGAGGAAACTGAGGTGGTGAGAAGTTAAGTGACTTCTCCAGATCTGAGACAGGACTTGAAATTAGATTTTCATGATTCCATGTATAGTATACACACCACTGCACCACACTGTCTCTTATGGTTTCCGTTTCTTATAGTTTTCCTTTTTATTGATCATGTCTCTGTACAATGTTTAATATAGTCAGTTGATTTCACAGAATTTCAGTGTTTTCCAGGCCATACCCCTCAAAGAATTGCCATCATAATATGCCTAATGAGCTGTTAGATTAGAGGGCAACCCAAGACTCCCAAGATTCTTGAATTCTTTGTCTCTGAGCAAAGTCATTGGAGTCATTGATTTCTAAAAAAGTCCATTCTGATTTGGGGCAACTACAATTGGACTCTCATAGCAACTCATAGACAATGTATAAAGCATGATGATTATTTGCAATATACAAAAAGTGATTAATCAAGACTCCTTAGAACACAGTATGTTCAGGGCCATATTCTCTCAGTTGTTGACCCAGTATCCAACTGCTTTGTTTATTTTACTTTATGTTCCTTGGGAAACACAACTCAGTAGAAATTAAAAGGCTCACATTGTGAATTGATTTTAAGGATACCTTGCAAAACAGTACAGTCTTCTGATGCATTAGCATCATGTTGGATCAAAAAGAACAGCTTTTGATGTGGTGGATGCATTTTGCACACCGTTTTTTTCCATTAATGTTCCTACCTCGGGCCATCCAGATGCTTGGCTAATTTAGGCTCCATTAAAATGCTATTTGTTGAGCATAAGTAAGATGAACACACATCCTGATTTGTTATGAAGTACTTAAAGACAAAGTAACCTCTCCCACCTTAGCTTCCTTGCAAAAGAAGCATGTCACATCTTATCATTCAATTTTATGTATTCTATTTAACAGACATTGGCAACTTTGACAAAAGGCTCAATTCTTAAAATTTCCCTTATGGATCCCTAGATTTCCAACCATTATTTTTGTACAAGAACTTAGATCGTCAGAACTGTACTCAATTCTCTTGACTAGGAGGCTGAGAAAGAACTCAACTCTTTAACAAGGCAAGCAATCTGCTAATCACTCAGAAAGGTCACAGCTGAATCATATGAAGTCTTAGCTCTTAGAACAAACAGTACTGTATATTATACTCAGATATTGTGATTTCTGAAGCAAATAACTGTTTTGAGAACTCAAACTGAGTTTTTTCTCCAACACAAAAGCACTAAATTGACCTTGAAAACTAAAAACTCTTCAAGATGTTAAAAAACTTCACATGAATAACCACCACATGATTTCTGACATTTAAAAATGACCTTCAAACAACTCAGGTTTTTTTTTTCCCCAAAAAAGTCAACATTCAAATTTTCCCAGAAACAGATTTGCAAATGAAAAGAGATCTCCAGCTAAAAAAGTAATTATTTGCCATAAACTTTTTTTTTTTTTTTTGGTGAAAACTTCTTTGAACTCAATGGAGTTAAATACCCAGATGAAATAGAAATGCTCCATCAATTTTCATGTAGCATTTTTAACACTGCTGAATCACATTGGAAAAGCCCATTTAGTGCTTTTTCTTTTCTTTTCAGTGTCTATCCCTCCCTCTCTTACATAATCTCCCCTGAAAAGAAACAATGAATCTGCAGCTAGCATCCCTAGTGCTTTACAGTCTCTGAGTGAGTGCCTTAGGCAGTCCATCAATTTCTCGCTTCTTTAATTCTTTGATCTGGGACTCAGAACTCTGAGTCTCAGACTAGTTCCAGAAAGACAGTTTCTTCCCTGCCCCCCCATCCTTAGCAACAGGTCCTTTTAACTTCACCCATCCTTGGAATTGAATTTACTACTTCTTCCCCAAGACAAAGTTCCTTCTGGAAATATTGAGATGTATCTTGTTAAAGAAAAATCCTAATTTGGGGCCTGACCCTGGTGAATTAAGGTCAACTCTAGAAACAAGACAAAAGAAGTCTCATTATTCACACCAAGGTGTGAAGTAGCTAGAATACTGCTGGCTAGGGTCAGATAATCCTGATGGGTATACTTTTCAGTGAAGAAGTAGGATTAGCATATCTCTTTAGGGTCTCCTACATTACAGCATCTTTGGGAGAGGGCATTAGCACTAAAAAGATTAGTCCTGAGGAGATATTCTGAATGGCCTTCCTCTCTAGCTGACAGCTGGAGAACTATACCTAAAAGGTCAAACAAGGTTAAATATGAGGGTCAGTCAGACTAAATTCTGCCCCAGGGGCTGACTTTGCACAGTCGCCATCAAGAACATAACAAAACCTGTAAAAAATGTGGTCAAATGAAATATAAATTCATAATCCAAAGAAATGCACAGATAATTTTTGTTAAAATATTTGCTGTTTGATCAATAAATGATTTAAGAATTTTCTTTGTTGTTTTTAATTGATAGTATCTCCCAGAAAACACTAAAAGTTGGCATTTTGCAAATGAAGTATTCAATTAATAAATTTACATATTTAAACACTGAACAAATTACAAGGCTTACAATCCTTAAATTACAAATACAAACTCAAGATTTACAATCCTTAAATTCCTTTCCCTAACTTCAATTCAGCAAGCAATAGTCTCTTGAAAATAGCATGAATTTGATTTCCAAGCTCTAGTCCATATATACAGTACCTCTCTTGAGTTTTTGTCTCAGTTCTGTTATTAATATCACACACCCACAAAAACACAAACCAACACTGCACCTAGCACAACACTGGTACTTGAGAAATATGTACTTTGCTGCTTAATGACTAATTGGCTATGGAGGATGGAGGGTAAAAGAAAGATTCTAAGATAACTAAAGTCTTGAAGATGGGCAAACCACTGTATTGGATATTAGCTCACCATCAACAACTGTTCAGCCTGCAATTAAGTGGAAGGCAAAGGAAGTCAACTTTAGAGG
The DNA here is from genome assembly GCA_011680675.1 of Gymnobelideus leadbeateri. NCBI lineage: Eukaryota > Metazoa > Chordata > Mammalia > Diprotodontia > Petauridae > Gymnobelideus > Gymnobelideus leadbeateri. Next base: position 10,081 of record WOXC01007271.1, on the reverse strand, counting down.
CTTAAAAAGAGAACTGATAATGATGCTTGGGAGAGAGCAGGTGTCCTTCATTTATTTAAGAAGGTGGGCAGTAAAACAAAGGAGAAAATAGGGCAATAGCTAGAAGAGTCAGCCAAATCTGTTTATCTAGGAAATCCTTTTACCTAATTGACAAAGAACTACATTAACTGAGGTGGAGTCAATCAAGGAACTGCCCTAGGCAAAAAGACTGCACCAGATCCTGAATCCCTTAGGATGGCTACTAAGAACTGATAAACCCGGGGCGGCTAGGTGGCGCAGTGAATAGAGCGCCGGCCCTGGAATCAGAAGGACCTGAGTTCGGAGCCCGGCCTCTGACACTTAATCCATACAAACAAAAAAAACCTAGCCGTGTAACCTTGGGCAAGTTACTTAACCCCAATTGCCCTCAAGGGGCGGCTAGGTGGCGCAGTGAGTAAGAGCCCCGGCCTCGGAGTTTGGATGACCCGAGATCAGATCCGGCCTCAGAAAATGAGCACCCACGCAAAAATCAAATGACTAGCCGTGTAACCTTGAGCAAGTTACTTAACCCCAATTGCTTTAAAAAAAAAAAAAAAAAAAAAAGAACTGATAAACCTGAAGACAGAGGTCCCCTACAGCCTACAGCAGTTGGGGCAGTAGTGAAAAGGTAATAATAGTGAATACAAGGCTATCGGAGCTAGGAGGAGAGGAAAGTATGTCTATACTTGAGAGCATTATAATAGCAGTTATGATGAAATGTGGCATAATCTGCAGTGATATAATACAGTATGAATTCAGTTGCAATTTTACTGCTTTAGGTAATAAAATTGTTCTTTATTAACTTCAGGGCGAGAGATTATGAATAGATACATAGTAAAGCAGTACACAGATATAAAAGTATGTTGGAGCATACTTTGGGAGCAGAGTCAATGTTTCAGGATGACTCTATTAGTAGCAGTTACATAAAACTGAGTTCAACAAAATTATTTGTAGAAAGAGTTCTATACAGAGAATCAGAGTTTGTTTTCTTATCTCAGTTCAACTATTAATATTCCTCTGGGCCTCAGTTTCCCTATCTGTAAATTGAGATGGTTGAACTGAAGGAGCATGGTACAGTGTAAAGTACAATGACTGTAGAGGAACTAAGTTCAATCATACCTCTGATATAATGGCCGTATACAATTCATCTAATTTTCTTAGGTCTCTGTTTCCTTAATTATAAAATTAGGGGGTTGGTCTAGATGACTTGCAATGTTCCTTCAAGTTCTAGAGCTTTGATCCTGTGATTCCTTAGGATCAAAGACCTTGATTACAAAGACCTTGGAGATCAAAAAACTCAGTCTCAGCATTTTAGAGAGGAGGAAGTTGACACAAAATTAGTAATTTACTAGGCATGTAGGTGATAGGGTGCTGAGACTGGAGTCTGGAAGACTGAGTTCAATTTCAGTACCTACCTTACTGGGCTTTTGGGAATTGAATGAGATAATAGTTGTAAAGCACATATTACAGTGCCTGCTATATACTAGGCACTTCATAAATGTTTATTTTCCCACCTTCCCCCCACTCCCAATACTCACACAACTAAAATTTAATGCTAGATTTTTGTAATTCAAATCAACTGCTCATTTCATGATCTCTATGACCTCTTCTTGAAGGGATGTTACATTACATAGTTCTATGCTCCAAACTCAAACTGACTCAGAAGTATTATTCTAGCAAGCCTCACAAAGAAAATAAAGCTATCTTTGGTATGAATCTGAAGGATTTGTCATTAAATACAGGGATATCATTACTTTGAGGGAGAAGTTTCTATTTTAGCTTCTAGGCAATACTAAGATAGACCTGAATTCCTGGATAAAAATGTAGTAAAATGGTGAAAGAATGATCTTTTAGTCTGATAAATATATTTAAATCATAATTCTGCTGTGGAAGTTACCTATCCCTTCCTGAGCTTTCCATTCCATACATGTAAAACAGGAACCAGAAGACTTTCCTTACTTCATTGGTCTGATACTAGGAAAGCATTTCAAAGAAAATGCAAACCTTAAGGTGTTATATAAATATCAGCTATTATTACTTAAAAAAAAAAAACCTTTGAGTTAGTTATCTATGACTTGTAAGTATTATGTCTGAAGGAGTAAAACTGCATATTAAACCAAGTAATATGAAATACTCACTGTAACAAACTTATTTTCTGCAAAGCACTATTCTAGCTTCTGAGAACATAAAGACAAAACCAAAACAGTCTCTTCCCTCATAATTTATATGAGAAACAAAAATAACTGCTGGATTTAGTAACATGCAATCCACATCTCTAAAATGTGAAAAACAATCTCTTCTTGTAGTCTTCTTTAAGACTGAGACATTCATGGTCACTTACAGTCAGCAGATCATTTCTCAAGCATTTGTTTCAACTTTACCAGGAAACGGAGATATTGGATAAAATGCTGGATTTGTAGTCAGAAAAAACTGGATTTGAATGTTGCCTTCTACATTTACTAGTTATGTGATCCTGGGCAAGTCACTCAATCTTTCTCAGCTTCAGTATTCTCTTCTGTAAAATGAGGATAATATTGACACATGTCATAGGGATTACACGTTCTTAGAGGTAGAGATGGAAGGGCCTTTAGAGGTCATCTAATGCCCCCTCTTCATTTTATAGCTGAAAAAACTAAGGCAAAGGGGCGGCTAGGTGGCGCAGTGAGTAAGAGCGCCAGCCTCGGAGTTGGGATGACCCGAGATCGAATCCTGCCTCAGAAAATGAGCACCCACACATAAATAATGACTAGCCATGTAACCTTGAGCAAGTTACTTAACCCCAACTGCTTAAAAAAAAAAGAAACTGAGGCAGAGAGACATGAAGTGACCTGCCCAAAATCACATAGTAGGCAACAGAGGAGGGATTTGAACTCAGGTCCTCTGACTGAAAAGGCAGCATTCTGTCCACTAAGCCAGGATATGGTGAGGATCAAATGAGATTGAAACTTAATAGACTCATAGATCCAAAGAAGTATAGGTGAACTCAATGGAAACTAAGGTACTATCTAGTTACCTTCAGTCATTTTGCAAAATAATATTTGCACTTGCACATTGAGATACTCAAAGCTTTTTTTGGTAGTCAGCTGAAACAGTTAAATCAATCAATTAGTGATCAACAAACATTTATTAAGCACCTGCTATGTGCCAGACCTTACTATGCTCAGGATCTCCAAATAAAGGAATAAAGCCACCTCTACTTGTAAGAAACTTAGGTGGAATGTACAACTGAATGAAAGGAGAGAAGGAAAAACTCTGACTTCACTAAAATACAACTTGAGGAAAGTCTCACATCCATGACACTTTGGGGGAAAATATGCACACATTAAATGATAGGCAAGATGGATGGGCACAAATAATTTAGTGCTTATTGAGGAAAGCCTTTGGGATGACTATAAGTCTTATATACAAAGATGGCACAATAAAATATAATTTAACCAGAAGCCATAGTAGGGAAACAAATATGTATTTGGTCTATTATGTAGTGATGATATTGTATAAATCTCTAATTATGACTCAAGAATATTAAAGAGTAATATCATTCTCTTCTGATGGTCAATATAGGATGCAAAAGGAATTATGAGTGATCCTTTGTGTGAATCTCTTTGAATTTTTCATTTGGTACAGAGCTGCCAATAAATCATTGGAAGACAGATTCCAAACTAAACATCTATGTGCTATTAAAACAGAACCAAATCACTTAAAGGTCAGATACTATCTTATAATGGATCATATGAAGTAATATTTGTAAAAGTGCTTCGTGCAGGACCTAGTATATAGGGCGTGCTATATAAATGGTTATTTCCCTCTCTCTCCCAATAACGGTAAGATCAGAGGTCAGATCTATTTATTAAAAAAAAAAAATCCCTTTTTATTTCATTTCCTTATGCATCAACCAGATATTCTATCCTGCCTTTATCTTTCTTCTTGTCTCCATTGGAACAAAAATATTTTTACAGCATCAAAACAGTTTTAAATTCATTCTCAGTTTTATGCCCTTGTTTCTGACTTTTGAACATAAAAATTTGAAATCTGAACTCATGCAACCTCACTAATCTCTTTAGATTCTTCCCCAATTCTTCCTCATCAAAACCATTCAAAATCTTGTTGTTTGAATTTCTCTCTTGAGAAAAATATCTCATATATCTAAATGAATTTTATTGTCTCAAACCACAAAAGCATACCTATATTTTACAGAATTTTTTGAAATCTGCTCTCCTCAATTCTGGGGTAAAGGTTAGGACTTTGACTACAAGTCTTACACACAAATAAAGGGATATTTAACTATTCCCACCATTACTGATCATGAATTCTAAGATGACATGAAGTAAAGATGGATTTTCACCAAGATAAACTCTAAATAATCCTCAGATAGCTTTCTCTAGTTGTGATTCTTGTTGTGTTGATTTAAGTGAAAATGAATAAAATGCTTCATGATATAATGGAAGGAGGACTTGTTTTAATATCAGAGAATCTTGGTTCAAATCCCAGGTCAGATCACAGGCAAGGAATTTAATATTTTTGGAACTCAGTTTTCTCATAACTACAATTAGAGCAAGACTGGATAATTTTATATCTATCAACTATTCCAACTCCAAAATCTGTGATGTTATTTGTATTGAACTCAACAAATCAGGCTCATTAGGACCAGATTTAGTGATCCATCTAAAATGAAGATCATAGATAAATGATGATTATCTCTAATGTGACAAAAATAAACAAACCGGTAGTGCTTCTGGCATTTTAATATAAATGATTACCAGACTACATTGGAATGCCTGGATCTATGCTTTTACTACTATAAAGAATTCTAAGGGAATCAGTTCCTTCTGCCATTTCATACTGTCACCTTCTCTGCAATTTATATAATCTTAGAGAGTTTAGCAGAGCATTGACAGGGTTGGGAGACTTGTTTAGGGTCACTCAGTCATTATGTTAGACTTGGGCTGTGAATAGTTCTAAATCAGTTCTAATTCTTTCTCTCAGAGGATTAAATAATAATAAATATTAAATAATACTTTTACTTCTATTTTTCTTCTTTAATTAAACCAGGAAAAAATGAATAAATACATATTTTAACACCCCAGGAATAAAAATGCTGATATATACTTTTTTAATAGATTAAAAGAACATAGCAAGAAAACAAATTTACAGACAAAACTATAGTACTTGACATACATTGCAGTTTATCCAACTTAATCAACATATGCTTAGTTGTTTCTACTCAGTTTATTGGAGTTCCCTACCCAGTTCTTTGAAATAACAAAGGCTATTAAATAATAAAATCTTAGAGTACCTAGGTAGTGCAATGGATTGACTGCTGGGCTTGGAATCAGGAGGACTTGAGTGCAAATGTAGACTCAGTAACTTATTGGCTATGTGAGCTAGGGCAAGTCACTTGACCCTGTTTGCCTCAGTTTCCTAATCTGTAAAATGAGCTGGAGAAGGAAATGACAAATAAATCTAGTATCTATGCCAAGAAAATCCCAAAAGGTGTCACAAAGAGTCAGACATGACTGAAAAAATATTTTTAAATATAAGGGAATCCCTATCCTTACCCAGTTATTAAAATACAATGAAAATTCTTCTTCCTTCAAGAAACCTTTCCTGACTCATTCCATAAAGATTTTTTGCTCACATATCTCACATGACACTTGATTTTTACCTCTCTAAGATACATACATTTTTGGAAATATAGTTATATATTTGCATTTTCCACTCTCTCTTTCTAGACTATAAGCTCCATAAAGTTTGGGTCCAATGTGCCCAGTACAAATAAGAACTTATAATTTTTTTTGTTGAATTGAGTTAAATATGAAATAACTCTTATTTAAGTAGGAATTTTGCCTATTGAGCTACTTGCCATTCTCCTAACATGATAAATGACAAAGCATTTACACACACACACACAGAGACACCCCACAAATCACAACTCTTTTCCTTGAAAAAAACTTTATGATGGATAACCAAAACTATTGGGGGAAAAAGCCTAATGGTTAATAAAGATAAAACTCTTTTTTAAAAGATACAACCTGTTCCATTCTTTCCTGGTTATTAAAAATGAAATAAAAAAAAAAGAAAAATCAAACAAGTCCAACTAAGATCACTGGAAACATTCACCAGATCAAACTTTATTGCAAATGAATTGTCATATTTATTAAATTGTTTTTCCATTAGGGGAATATTTTTGAATTATATTATTAAAATAACATACAGAAAAAAAAAGATGGAATAAATCCTATTGCAAAATACATCACTCCTTTTAGAGTTATGTCTTCAGTGTATATGCTGTTTACATTGAGAACATTATTTGAGGCACTTTGGAAAACTTAAAGTACATTCCAGACAATAATTATGTTAAGGGATATGCATTATCAGAAGATGGAATATCCAAAACTATTACCTCTGTCTTCAAACTTCATTGAGGTTTTACTATATTCTTGATACTAAGACTCAAAAGCAAATACTTATTAAACAATCACCAATAAATTAGATCGGGGCAATTAGAAAGGCAATCTAAATTATTCAATTTAATATGTAAAATATAATGCTATCTATATGCATATATGTGTACAAACACCCCCCACACAAACACACATATATCACACACAAGCTTAATAAATGCTTGTTGTCATTTCTAGAAACCCTACTTAAGAAGTTTATCAGATTTAAAAACAAAGAAACAAACAAAAAGCAGCCCTGCTATAAATCCTCGGATACTTTACAAATGTAAAAACATTTACATTGTGTATGTGTGTGTATGTATATGTGTGTATACCTATCAGTGTATACATGTATAATGTACATTTTTGTTGTTTAGTTGTTTTTAAGTCATGTCCAACTATTTTTGACTCCATGTGGGGTTTTCTTGTCAAAGATACTGGTGTGGTTTGTCATTTCCTTCTCCAGCTTATTTTACAGATGAAGAAATGGAGGCAAACAGGGTTAAGTGACTTGCCCAGACTCCCACAGCTAGTAAATGTCTAAGGTTGGATTTGAGCTCAGGTCCTACTGACTCTAGGCCCAGCACTCTATCCACTGTGCCACCTAGCTGCCTTGTTTACATGTTCACACTCTCACAGACACACACAGACACACGAGCGCACACACACACACACACACACACACAGATACAGAAAATTGAGATTTTGCAGAATTTTTGATCTTATACTGAAATGCTAAACTACTCTCTATATTGTTCTCTTACTTTCTACATCAATATTTAATTCCCTTTTTCTTTTGACCTCAATACCCACCAAGCCTTATCTCCCTAAGAAACAGTTTCTTAAAAGTAGAAAGTCTTTGTATTTCCTCGGTATCTTTTACAGTGACAAGCATAGCTCTGGAAACCCACCAGTGCTAATGCATGTTAGTCAACTGACTGAGAGAGCCTTCCTAATTTATTGGAAGATTATGCTATTTTCCCATAAGGTTAGGAAGTATAGTCTAGAAGGATTAAAAAAGCAAAGAAAAGAAAGTAGAAAAGAAAAAAAAAACTTCTTGATTTGTCCTTCTTCATTTCTGTGAGAAGGCAATTAGAATTTTATAGAGTAGATCAACGTCATGTAAAGGTGCAAAATGTCCCTGAAAATGAATCATTTGCTATAAACTTTGAATAACTCTCCCTAGATATTTTGAAATCTTGAAAAATGATTATCATTTCAAATTTTCTATTGATTGAATAATCACAAATATCTTGATTATATAACCTGTCCCTATGCAAATATACTTACACATACATATTTATGCATATATGCATACATATATTTATTTCTGGATAATAATAATAGCAAATATTTATATAGTACCTTTGTGACAGACACTATGCTAAGCACTTTATAAATATTATTTCATTTCCCCTCACAACAACTCTGTGTGGTATGTGATCTTATTATGATTCCCATTTTACAGATAAGGAAATTGAGGCAAAGAGAGGTTAAGTGACTTGCCCAGGGTTATACAGTTAGTAAGTGTCTGAGGCCTCATTTGAACTCCTGTCATTATGATTCCAGGCTCATCATTCTATCCACTTTTCCACCTATCTGCCAACAGGTAGATCAATAGATAATATGCATATATACATACTTATGATTAGTAGCATATTCCCGGTATATACTGAGAAATTAATCCGTAGCCTAAAAGCAAATACCAAATTTCATGGGACCAGTAATATTTTCTTCCATACATTTACCCAGATTAGGCTACATAAATGTACAAGGCTTCACTTAATTGCTGAAATTTCAACTAGTTTTTCTTTCATTTAAGCTATTTCATTTTACAAAAATGAAACAACCACAAAGTTTTAAAATTTTCTTAAGATAGTACTTTAGGTTTATATCATTTTTCCTGATGTATCTGACTCTATTTGGGACTATTTTTTAAAAAGTCCCCATTTTTTAAAATAAAGTAGTAAATACTGAATTTTGATGAGTGTTTCATAAGGGGAAAAAATCAATCTTTTGAAGAGATGACATGCTATTTCATGCCAAAGGAATGATAAATTAAAACTAATCAACAATGCCATATGTCAATATTCATTTCATCATGGGGTGTTAGGGGTAAATGGTACCACCAGTGGTTTGATTTCATGCTGCTTTAAAATGCTGCAATCAACAAACTCTTTAAAAGTATACATTGATGATTAAAAATTTAGCTATTATAATGAAAATATTCTTTAGGGAAGGAAATAACTCCCAGGACTCAAAATCAGTTTCAGCATCTGTAGTTTAGGATAAGATATAACAATAGGAATAACAGCTGGAAATGTTTAGACATTTTTAGAATGTGGAAGAAAAAAAAAGACAGCAACCAAAGCTATTAGTGAAAGATTTATTCATGATATGAATTCTGGAATAAAAAGTGGGTTATTATTCATATTTCAAGATGGCATTATGGATGGTTAATATGTTTTTTCTAGGAGTGGTAATTGAACATCCCTGTTTTTAAATCCCCCTTGTGGTCAAGGACTTGGACAAAGTTCCAATGACAGTAAAATATGAATAAAAATAAAACTTTTAAAAATATTATTTAGACTGGTTATAAAGATAGCTTGAAAAGAGTAATTCTCTCCACCATAGTTCCTTTTTTAATTAGAAAAATTATTTTGCCTTCCATTAATAAGTGCAAATATTCAAATGCAAAAACCAGAGATTTACTAACAAACAAAAGAGATTGCAAATTGTTGTACATTTGCATAAACTTTTATTTACCAATTGTTAACTACCTCCAAAAAAGATGCATGAATATTATTTAAAACATCTATCAAAAATTTCAAAAAGCCATTCTCTAATCAATATCAAACTATAAATACAGGCATTAAATTGTGTTCTAATGTTACAGAAATGTTTTTTCTCTGGAAGCAAATATGCTATTTTTTCACACTGAATAGGTTCATTATGTCCATTAGAAAGGATTAAAAGAATCATATTAGAGGTGAAACAGAATCATAACATGTCTGGGACTAAATTCTCTCTAGTATTTACTATAAAGTTATTACAAGAAAATAATCCATGTAATTTTATGATAATATATAAGATCATTTATTGAGCTGATTTAAGAATTTTTTAAATAATATTTTTATTTTAATTTTTTATTAGTAAACAAATGCTTTATTAACTTCTGGTTTACACCATTCATTTCCACCAGATTTTGAGTTACAATTTTTTCCCCCATTTTGTTCCCTACCCACCACCCCAGAATAGCAGTCCCACTAGATAGCCCCTCATCCAATCTGCTCTCTCCCATATCTTCTCCCATACCCCCTTCGACTTTGCCAATAGGGCAAGGTGAATCTCTGAGCCCCGATGCCTGGACATCTTATGAAACATTTAATTTTAAAACTTCAATTTTCAGATCCATTCCATTCCTCCCTTGTCACCCACTCCTTCTGAGAAGTTAAGCAATTCAGTATGTGTTGTACATGTATAGCTATGCAAAACATTACCATAGTAGATATATTGTAAAAGACTACTTATATTTCCCTCCCACCCGTCTCACCTCCTACCTGGTCCATTCCCTACTTTGATCCTGTCCCTCTTCGAAAGCGGGTACTTCCAACCTCCCCGCC